>OY979632.1:16776148-17976148 GCA_963855885.1 Coenonympha glycerion
ATACTTGAATGAACTAATCAGCAGATCATTATATCGGAGACTCCATGGATGCTGCCCATTAAAGATGGGCTTCGTAGCTTTGCGACATTAACGGCCGTTTTCACTAAACCTAGGAAACTCCTAAATCGAATGCTTAGCCGATAAGTGACAGTTTTCACCTACAACAACTGTCACCTTAGGGCTAAGCATTCGATTTAGGCGTTTCCTAGGTTTAGTGAAAACGGCTGTAATTGTGTTTCGAACACAACTAAGAATCGTTCGATTTTCATAAGTTATAGAGTCTAATGAAAATCACGCGATACTTTTAGTGATATGTTGATACAAAATATATCATAGCAACATATCAAATCACTGGCCTGTACCCTTAACCGTTTTAGCAACACAAGTAGAGCTTGTCTAAGTTGAAACGAAGCGCTGCACTACTTAATTAATTGATTTGATGTGATAATGCACATATTAATGACGGCAATTCAACTAAGTAGGAGTAACAGTGGAATAGTCACGTGAAAAATCTGACAACGCTCACTGTATTGGATCAGTATTTTAATACTTATTGCTTGTGTGTAAATGAGAAAGTGGAGTGCGTCATTTCAGCTTAGACAAGCTGTAGAGTGTAGACACATTTACTACAGCTCTACGACGTAGCTCTATGCTTAGATGCTTCAACTGGTTGTAAAAATTAAGAGCTTTAAGGTTTTAGACTTATTCAAATCTTTAACGACTTAGTAATAATTTTCTCATGAGGTTACTGCCATGTCGAATGAGGACTCAACAGGGCAGATTAATTTATTTTGCTATAATTCGCTACTTGAAATGATTCTGTATGGTACTATGTGCAGGAACACTACCCACATGAAACACCACACGCAATTTTCTAACACTTTCTTCGACGCACGTTTCGTCCCGACACCGGGACATCCTCAGAAGATGTTGACTTCACAATGCGAAATCGTAGAGTCTCAACAGTTATTCCGAAAGTCGTTTCAGTTAACGGTCTTATAGCGAAAAGCTTGGAAGCTTTCGTTCGGCTTTTGATTATAGAGCCGTATAGAAGGCAGTGGTCCGGAAAACAGTACATAGTAACTTGTGAGGAAGTTATTTTTCTTTGGAGCCTTGATCACTGGTGCTTTGGCTCCCTAAAGCTCCGCAACCGGTGGTGGAATGAAATTTTTTAACATTTTTAAACGTATTTTTTTAGTAACATTGTTAAAACATAGTTTAATTGGAGGATATGACGACTTCTTTAGCGTAGTGGTGCGCGCTCGCATTTGAATGAGACGTCGCGGGTTCAATTCCTGCCACGGGCCACTTTAGAGTTTTGTAATTTCTAAATATTCTTGGATCTGGTCTGGTGGGAGGCTTTGGTAATAACCGTTATGGGTCGCTCGCCTCTTTCCAAGTTAGTACGATAACATGCAAAGGACAATATAAATTGTCGATATTTTTATCCAATTATTTTTTGTTCTTTCTCACGTGGTATGTATGAGTGATTATACGTAAAACATATTAGGCTATTAAGAGTCCTGTGAACTACGATGTCTCCATTCATTCAAAATACCAAATCATTTGTAATTCGTGCAAATTTCGATCATGGTATAGTGTTATTCGGGTTCATATAGATAATCTATACTCCTGGCCATATCTGGTTCAGAAATACTTTTTTAAAACGAAATAATAATCAAAATTTTTATAACTTTGGTCGAGTTCCGAAATACCAAAAACTATGAATGAAAACCTGTAACTTTCTTTATTAACTGGTGTTTTTCTTTAGCTGGACAATAAAAACTGTGCTCCTGAACTAATACGACGTGAGATAGTGTTGTTTTTATTACAAAACAAATAAGCAGAAAACATGTCTTCTTCAAACATGAAAATAAGCAAAACTGAATTCGTTTACAAATTCGTTTAACAAAAGTATTTCGGAACCAAATATGGCCAGGAGCATAGATTATTACTATATGGACCTGAATAATACCACAACATGATCGAAATTTGCACGAATTACAAATGATTTTGGTATTACGAATGTATGGGAGTCATCGTAGTTCGCAGGACTCTTAAGGCTTTGAAACATATTATATAATAGCAGTTCCTTTCCTTCTGTTACTTAGGCCTACGAGTAACAAGAAGTGCATCTGGCTGAGCATTTGTCTCGGAGCTCTTAGTATGCTGGCCAAGGAGACCGGTGTCACCATATTACTGCTGAATCTCACGATAGACTTCTATAGATGCTGGCCACTAGTAAAGAGGTATGACTAATTTTCTAATTTTTTCGATATTAGGGCGACTTGAAATTAGCTACAAAGATCGACTAGTGCTGCGCGCATGTGCTTTTTAACCGACTTCAAAAAAAGGAGGAGGTTCTTTTCGTCTCAATTCGTCGGAATCATTTTTTTTTTCTTTTTTTTTGTATCTATGTATGTTCACCGATTACTCGAAGACGCGTGGACCGATTTGAAAAATTATTTTTTTGTTGAAAAGGGTTTTGTTTCCAGATGGTTCCATTTTAATAAGGTCAGGATCTGATGATGGGATGGGATGATGGGATGGGAAACATTGCCCGATTTCGAATTGGTGTACCAATTAATAATTATTTCACTCTTTGTAGTGGCATTTGAAGTTGGTTTTTTGGAAAGCATTTCCCATTTTTATTTGTACAAATCGAGCAGTGTTTTTTCGTCGTAAAACTATGTACAACACTACGATTCTCAAATCTAGCGACAGAAGCGCGTCTGCAGCGCTGCGGCCGCGCTTCCGCCGCGCTTCGCTTTACGGCTAATTTGATGGCGCGCTTCATTTTAATAGAACGCATTTAAATGAGGAATTTTTTTTCTTTTTTAAATTTTTCGCAGATTGGCTGGCTCTGTGCTGGAATGACAAGAAAATTTTCATTAATTCCGCTCCATACCGAGTGTTGTAATTGGTTTAAGATTTAAACGTAATAAAATTTTCCACGTCATTGATACTGATAAATGACGGCACGGGAGTGCTCAAGATGAGACTGTCTCATTAAAGGTTGAAATCATTTATTTAGAGTGGCATTATAATTACTACCTACATTGTAATTTGACTCTTATGTAATGAACTATAGATTCTTATTTTATTAACAAAGAATGTTTACTTATTTATTTAGGATACATAGCGGGTACTTTTAGTTCTAGGCCATTCTGAGTATATAGTAATGGGTTACAAGTATTCTTTATACTTATAGTTACGGAATAAGTAATCGACAGGTGTCTATTACGGTCCTAGATAAGTTATATGCCTAGGGTTGCTGAATAGGCTATTTATTTCGCCTAAAATTGTGTTTCGTTGTTCTAGATCAATATGCTCCTTGAAAATAGAGAAGAAGTGCACAGGGTTGTCGATACGGACTACGAAGGTGCTCGTATCCCTATCGCTGCTGATATGTCTGCGATTGGCGTTGCTCCAAGGAACATGGCCAACATTCTCGCCCCAGGACAACCCTGCGGCCTTTCATCATAGTTTTTTTGTAAGGTGAGCTTTTACCCGATATTATATTGTGTATTGTAGATAAAAACACCGTACTGATAAGTTTATATTGTTAGTTTATTTAACATTGCCTGTAACATATTAAATAATAACATCTAATATGTAAAATTATCTTGAAAATCTTTGTTACCAAACTCCTTCGGAACGGCTCGACCGATTCTTATGAAATTTTCAGTGTATAAACACTGGGTCTGAGAGCAGGTTGTTATCTATTATTTATAACCAAAACAATTATATAATCGTTGCGGATAGACAAAATTGGATAATTTGTCAATAAAGTTTATTAAAGATTATTTTATTTCATTCTTAGTTACCAAACAACCAGTTATTATTTAATACTAAAATGTTTCCAATGTACTTGGAAGTTAATGAATAGGAAATTAAAGATTCACAGTTAAAAACAATTTAATTCGGACTTAAATTGAAATTTGTTTGTGAAATTGCCTCAATCGCTCACTAATTCTAATTGGGAAAATTTTCTAATTAAGAGTTTAAATACAATTATGTTGGAGCACAATATAATAGAATTAAACGTAAAAAGTACTCCAACTGCTAATACCCCGAGCGTAAAAGGACTTAATGGATTATATTCTATTGTACCTACTTACCTTGGTTTGAGTTGTTCAATAAAGAAACATATAAATGAACTAGTATATATATATAAATATACGATCTTTCAATTTCAACCATTCAGATATACTCATAGTATAAGGTATTCATAGTTAATGTATTCATTATACTATGAGTATATCTGAATAAGAAACTAGAGAGTACCACGAGTACAAAGAATGCGGTTACCTACGATGTCTTCATACATTCGTAATACCAAAATCCGTAGTATTTCAGAACCAAATATGGCCAGGTCCCAGGAGCATAGATTTATTATTATATGAACCCGAATAACACCACAACCTGATCAAAATATGCAGGAATTAAAATATTTCGGCATTTGGAATGAATGGAGACATTGTAGGTAAGCGGACTCTTAAGTCAGAGCCAGAAAATAATAATAGATATCTTTATAAAGTACTTATTTATTTTCCTAATTAGATAAAGGCAAGTATTACATAAAATCCTGCATCAGTAAAGAAAAAACTTGAAAGACGTCATTGTAATAAATATTACGTCCTTAGTCTTTTGCTCAAAAGATTTAGGTATTAAATATTACAGGTATCTCAAAACTTTTGAGTGAACCGTTTTGCCCACCCCTATTAATAAATAATTTATACGCCATTGTAAAGTTCACACTGCTTCACTCGACATTAATTTACGTCCTATTGTATCGTTGCCAACTTCTAACTCCAGTTCTAATTTGTTTTCTATTGTAAACCGTGGATAAACTTTAACTCACTGCCATTCTAACCAATGACTTTGGATGCGAACATGGAATTATTTTGGCGATACCGGAACTTGAACGAACCCAACAATCCGAAGCAAATAATTATTTATTACCATTATTTCTTTATTAAGTTTATTAAAAAATCGGTTAATTCTATAAAATGAAAGATAAAGTAAAAGAAGGTGAGAGAGTAATTTATCGATGATATTGACCCTGTATTTACGAGTATTACATTAAAAAACACTACGCACAGTTAATTTCGTAATTAGACATTCACAGAAATTAGGTTAAGTATACTTAGCATTAATTACCTTTTAAGTATACCTAATAACTAAGGTCTAGAACCGTCAAGCTACTTGAAATTACGGTTATTAAAATAATATTGACGTACTTTGAGTAATTATTATGGAGCTACGCAAAGCTTTTCTCTACTTCTCTACGTCTACTTCTATATATTAGGTATACATAATAGGTATAGTTTAACGCCAGGGTTTGGCCTAAACAACAGACCATAGCAGTGATAGCTCAGTGGTTCTGACCTCTGCCTCTTATAAGGAGGTCGCGTGTTCGAATCCTGGGCACGCACTCTGACTTTTCCGAGTGATGTGCGTTTTTAGGAAACTAAATATCTCTTGCTTAACGGTGGAGGAAAACATTATGAGGAAACCTGCATGCCTGAGAGTTCACAAAAATGTTCTCGGCCATAGCCCGCCAACCCGCACTTGGCCAGCGTGGTGGGCTATGACCAAACCCTGAGAGGAGACCCGTGCCCAGCTGTGGGACATAAAAAGGGGTTGAGATGATGATGATGATATGTTATACTGGACATAGTAGCTATATAACTAAGCGAAAACACAAATCATTTCAGCTAAAAAGACTGATCGACTTTCACATCACAACAGCAATTCATTGCCATAATTGGTGGGATGCCATTTGTACTACGCCAAGATAATTCTTGGCGTAGTACAAATGGCATCCCTTTGTATTGTTGCTGATACGGTTAACATTTTTATTCATTACCTTTTTTAACCCCTGGTTATTATTGTAGATTAATGACGTTCTGCTACCTGGCCGCGTTTAACTGGTGGCTGCTGCTGTGCCCCTGGTCATTGAGCCACGACTGGCAAATGGGCTCGGTGCCGCTCATCACCAGCGGCTGGGACCCTAGGAACTTTGTCACGTGCGCCGCCTTCGGTGCCCTGTTGCTGTTGTGCTACAGATGTATTGCTGATTTAGAGGTGAGTGATGTAGCCACCAATTCTGTGCCCCTGGTATATAAACCACGACAGTCAAGATGGATTCCATAATTTGGTTAAGACTATAGGCACTTCTTCACGTATGGACTCTTGGGCGTTATGTTAGGAAGTTAATAATGTTCAGCTACGGCCTCGTTTAATTGAAGGCTGCTTCTGAGCCCCTGGTCAATAAGGCACGAAAGGCAGATGGGTTCTATGTCACTCGCCATCAGTGATTGTCTTCGCGTACGCCGCCTTTGGTGTTGTGAGTGGCATGGCTATTTCTGTTGTCCTTGTGGATCAACATTGTCATCTACCAAGCTTGCACGAGGCATGCATTAACAGTTAAGCGTTATTCAAGTCTAAGTAAACCACTATCAAAATACTTGCTGGATGCAGACTGACAGGTCTTTTTGCAGAACTCCCATCCAAGTTACCACAGATATTTTTCGCAAGCCGAAATAAATTGTTTAGATTAATAAATATTAAAAAAGGTAACAATGTTTGGATATTGGAAAAATCCAATCAATCTAAACTTCATCTCAATTTAATGGAACATCATACAAATATTTAGTATCTGCAAAAATATTTCCAATATCAAATAATTTTGATTTGAATAGAGCATGTATAATTGGACTGTATTTAATCGAAATGAAACTTTTATATTTTGTCAATGTTTTGATGAACGAATACCTGAATAATGCCATAAAAAACTCGTGCACCATGATTTTTCATGAATAAATGTTCTCTTTCACATAATAACTCTTAATGTATTAGTAATTTGAGTTCATTTTCCGTGTTTAAATTGTAAGAATTTCTACAGTATATCCTGTAGCAGTCGCTACCTGCGAAGCAATAAAATGGGAAACAGTACGGTGCGGCGCCCGTTACCATAAAGACCCAAGTATACCATATCATTCTTTTATATATATAGATAAGTACGGGTTAATACGACAGAGATACGATCTCTGATACGATCTCAGAGGTGGTCTGATTTCGCATTTTATTGCCCTATTGGCAGCGACTGTTTAACAATAGTAATACATAATCCTTTTTACTGTTTTTAGGTACAAAGGCACACGCCAGCAGTGATTGGGCTGCTCCTTCTGGTGGTGCCATTCGTACCCGCCAGCAACCTGCTTGTTACTGTAGGCTTTGTTATCGCAGAGAGAGTGTTATATATACCTAGGTAAGTTCAATCTACGTGAACTACAAGTATATTAGTTGTTTCTCACGTTCGCTATCCTTAAGCTACTCAAAATATAATCATTAATATAAAAGACCTCTAATAGGTAAAATCGTAAATAGATAGATCTACAAGAAAATTAGAACTCGTTCGTGTAAATTAAAGCTCGCTCCTTCAAATTTAAAATCGTTCCCTAAAATTAAATTGTTTCCACAGTGTAGGCAGCGTCATAATCACGGCGTACGGCGTCCAGCTGATGTGGTACTCGAAGCCTGGCTCCAAAGTGGTTCTGGTAGTGGGTCTGGCGGTGCTGGCTGCTAGTGGCGTCGCGAGGACATACAGACGGAACGCTGAGTGGCGGGATCGAGCGACTTTGCTCAGGTAAAGCTTAGAAACTTCCAATACATACAATTTTTTGTTACCAAACTCCTCCAACAAGACTTGAAGGATTTTTATGCATGTTTTTGTTTCCTTTCTTTTAGTGGTAAATATATGGTCACGCGAGCTAAACCATGGTCTGAAACCAGTAAGAATGCATAATATCTGTCTTAGCCAGATTAGACCTGTTTCTGTGGTAAAATTCCTTCTACCAGATTAAAAATTCAGTTCCTTTATTCGGATTAATGTTAACTGCATTTTTTTTACATCTTGTGTCTTGGGAATACTTCGCCATACGCGCTATACGTGCCACAGGATTCTATTCTTTGAACCTTTCGCTACCTTATCCTTCCCAAGAATCCCTTGCTACTGGCCATTAAACACTTTGAGACTCGCGCCAAAAATATTTTGCAGGTTTGCATAACAAACTATTTGTTCTAGAGCTGACTTGGCAACATTACCACAAAATGCAAAGCTGCACTACAACTTCGGCAACTATCTTCGGGAGACCGAGCAACAAGACGGTGCCGTCAAGCATTACAAAGAAGCCTTAAGGTATGAGATCTGCTTCAGCTTTAACGTAGGTTCTGGTAGCTTGGGAGTTTGAAGTTATTACAAGAAGCTCTTAAGCTACCAAAAACAAATGATAACTTTATAAGGATCCATTTATAAGAGGCGATGCGATTTCAGTAAATCGGATGACGGTAACCTGGTAAAAAAGGTAAAGGTAAGCAGTCTTGGATACAGCTCATGAGGTCCTGACGTGATTCCATATTGGCTTCAAATTAACAGATAGTTTAGATTATAATTATGGTAAATTTAAATAATGTCTGTCTTATCGAAGTCTCTGTAAGCTTTCAGTTGTAACAGCTTCCATGTAAAAATCACGTCAATAAGTTTCTCTGTTGCATCATGATTGTTAATTATTGAAACCTATAAATGTTAATTTTTAAATATTAAAAAAATAATATTATACTTTAATTTATTATATAAGAACGCACTTATCGGTTTAACTAAGGTAGTAATATTATATATTCGGTGGTTAAACTGAGGGGTTTTATTCAGAAAGTTTCCTGTAATTGGTGAAAAAATACATAGCAAAAATCCAAATCTTTTAAAATATTTTGTATTATTAGTATACACGTAGGTCAGTAGAGAAGAAGGAATAAATGTATGATCCCTCTCAATGAACTTGTCTTAATTTTGAATGCCTCGATTCGGTATACCACACGATATCGTATCGGATAGAGGAAGCAAGTTATCACACTAATTGCGAACTTGCTAGTCGTGCGGGAATGTTTGCGTTGTCTCGGTCGGGAATGAGACGAGCTGCTATATCTCTCCGCTACAACTTGTTAACCCCGCTATTTCTCTAAACATTGTCATTTAAGCGGGGGCTGTGTACTTGTACTCATTTGTTCTCTGCTTCTCCTTGTTTGTGTTAAGAATAAGAATAACTGTTTTAGGTACACGGAACAATTTGTATTTGTGTTATTATGTTGTTTTGAATATTTAAGGCAAACACCTTTTTTCGGGATTTTTTTTTCCATCTCACACATTGAAATGAATATAGAAAATGAATAAATAGACTGTGGTCTAAACGCGGATGAAAGTATAGTCACTATAATAATATGTCTTAATGTATTCACAAAGAAAATATCAACTATAATACACTACCTATATGTGACTGTATGCTACAGAACAATCTTGTTTGACTTTTGAAGCGTTTTCGCAAGACCTGAGAATTAATCTCCTTCAAGTTAGCTATCCTTCAATATTTTATCTTAGCGCGAGTTTCATGTAGGTTTGTGAGCTACAAGAGTTTTTGATGTTTAGCAGTGACGCGTCACTCAGCTACTAATCAAAGATGTACTCGTACTACGTTATTTTGACCACTTATCTAGCTAAGTATTTATGTATGTAGGAGAAATATTGTTAAATAAGCTTCTGATTGTCCGCTTGAGGCGCTGGCTGTAGATGTATAAATATATAAAGCCGTTTATTCGAAGCAAGTCTAATCGAAAATTGTACATGTATCTGTACTAACCCTATACGGATTCGAGTGGAAGGTCCACGGATTCAAGTCCAAGATTTCAAGTCCCATCGGCCAATGTGGAATTTTAAAATTTTTTAATTGGCTCTGTGGGCTGATTCTGTTTCGTTCAGGTTGTTAGTTAGTAACCCTCACTGGGTTATTAACTAAAATGGAGGCAAATATGCTATTTTTGAATTGTTTTTGTATACGTTACCAGCCTAAGTTGGTAAGGTATCATAGTGAATATACAATGCTAGTTGCTAACTGTAGTTTACGCATAGATTCACGCGCAAAGATGAGTTAAAATATAGAAGCTTTAGTTGGCAGTTACTTAGATAGGTTCCCGTCAACTTCTTGATATAACTTGCACTTATGATTGCACTTATAAATGTATACAATTTCCTTTAACTACATGTATTGTTACTGCACTTGTTATACTTTTATTTATAATCAGTATTGTAATCTTTTTTGGCCTTATTTTGAAGATTGTAAATTATTGTACAAGCATTTTTTGTGAACGCTGTTTGATTACAAATAAATAATAAAATAAAATAAAATATAATAAAATAACCAAAACTTAGGATATATTATGGTAAAGAGTTTTGTAACTTGAGCGCTTTGCACAAGTTACTCGACTTCTAGGAGGTAATGTTAGCGAATAGTACCTATCTATAAAAGGTATAATTTCACAGCGTCGTGTAGCGTGCAATTTACATACGTAGCATCTAATAATACAAAAAAGTTCCACTTATGATGTAGACAAGAGAAAAGGAAGTATTTTTTATATAAAAAAATCCTTCCAGTGAAAAACCCGACTAAGTTTGTTGTAGACTTCTACTCAGTGAAGGTAGCGCTGGAACAAACGATAGAATTTTAGGCCTTTCGCACACGGTTCGTAAGCGTAAGCGTAGCGTAATCCTCGCGCATACGAGAGCAGCACGGGCACGAACATTTTCAAACATGTCCGCAGATGAAGCAGTGTTCCAGCGAATCGTAGGAGGCGTAATTGTCGTATTGTTATGCGAAACGTCATAACGATACGTTGATGCTTGCGAGCCGTGTGCGAAGGGGATAAATATCACCCTTATCTAATACCTTACCAATACCAATACCCTACAAATACCAATACCAATACCAATACCAACAAACATCTTATTGAGTTTACATAAGTGTCTATAAGTTAAAGTATGAAATAAAGAACGTTGAATCTTTAAGTTTTGTTCTGTTATTGACTTTACATACGTGCCTATATAACCTGAACCTATGTAAAAAAACCGGCCAAGTGCGAGTCGGGCTCGCGCACCGAGGGTTCCATACTATGAAAGAAGTAAAACTTTAAAAGAATCACTTGTTCATTACATATAGGTACTTTTGTTGGCGAACCGCAAACGTAACTTTGTTTTTGGCGGTTTATTGTTATTATCAAAAAAAGTATAATGGTTACAAAGTTGATTTTATTTTTCCTGTTAAATATACGTTAACTTCTATTGATTATAATTATTTCAGATTTTTCGATTGGTAAACTTCGGAGATAAGGGGGGGAACGGTATTTTTTTCGACAGTTTGCCCAATAAATCAAAAACTATGAGACATAAAAATAAATAAAAATCAGTTTTAGAATACACAAGTAATGCTCTTTTATATGATAATCACTCAATAATGTTTTCTGATTTTGAAATTTCAACGATCCGGTTTTCCCCCTTTTTAAATAAAAATAAAAAAGTTTTTAAATTTTTTTATGATTGCAGCGACGGCGCGCCGCAATTACCTACAACTGTTCCAAATTTCAGATCGATAGCTATTATAGTTACTTAAATAATCGAGTGTGACAGACGGACGGACGGACGGAGATTACCATTTTGGTATGGAACCCTAAAAATAAAGAGCGTTGGATCTTTAAGTTTTCTTTCATTTGTTCAGACTTTGGCCAACATACGCCAGCGCCCACAACAACATCGGCACGCTGGTCGGGCCGGAGCTCGCAGAACACCACTTCCTGCAAGCCATCAAGTACAACCGCCATCACGTCAACGCGCACTACAACCTTGGAAAGCTTTACAAGTAATTACTTTATTATCTCTTAGACAAACTCCCTGCGTAGTTGTGCTTGGACACTTTTTTATTATTGACTAGCTGACCCAGCAAACGTTTTTTGCCATTAGGTATATAAAAATGACTCACGGCCTACTCTTATCGAATATCTTACATAACATACATAACATTCTTATCGAATCTCATACGCAGAAAATTTTATGACAATCGGTCGAGTCGTTTGGAAGGAGTAACAAAAACAGCCATGAGCATTGTGAGGTCCAGGATAGAGCGCGTTTACCTAGTAGAAAACGCCTATTCACTCTTAATTGAAGGCACTCAGATTGTATTTAGCTAAGAACACGGAAGCTGGAAGGGTGTTCCATACCTTTCGTATCATAGAACCACAGCGGTACGTATCAGAAACGTGGAAGAAAAATTTGAGTGGAAGGTTTCGCATTCGATCTCCGGTATAAGCCACTTTGGAATTTTTACAATTCCATTTGAAATTATTATACATTTTAAAATTTTACATTTTACTAGCTGACCGAACAAACGTTGTTTTGCTGTGTTGGAGTAAGAAAAATAGCTAACAAACTCCCCCTTTTTACTGAACCGCAAACTTTGTTTTTTCAGGTTAATTGTTAATACCAAAAAGTATAATAGAAAAAGTAATAGAGAGTGGGGGGGGGGGGCATCCCAAATTTCACGTCGATAGCTTTGATCATTACTGAAATAATCGGCCATGACAGACAGACAGACAGACGGACAACAAAGTGGTCTAAAAAGGGTTCCGTTTTATTTATTTTTTTGAGGTACGGAACCCTAAAAATCGATCAAGCCATTTCGGTGGAGTTTGGTTGCAAACACTGTTACATGAGGATACCGTAAAGCAAGTGATATAATCGCAGACTTGTATACTAAAGACAGGGCGAACAGCGCGAAAAAATGTCGCCAGTTTATGGGTGTCATTAGTACCAACAATATAAGGCCACGCGGTAGTTCGCTCAGCGGCGGCGACGGGTATTTTGACAGATGACGTTACTGTTTGCTTGTATGAAGAAGGTTTACGTTAAATGTTCGGATTGGCCTATCTTTACTATTTTTATCTTTATTTGCCACAAACATAAATAAGGCTAAAAGACAAAGTTGCTTGTCTGGGACTCAAACCTCGGACCACTAACTAACAAACAGTTATTTTAACAAGCTTTCTGTTCTCTCACTCTTAAATCAACAGATTAAATAAACCGGAAACCAAAAACAAATTTACATTCTCATTAAACATATATAAGACATTGAGGATCTCCAAAATTAAACACAAATTGTTTCCCTGAAATAACAAAGTTTTGTTTTATTACAAGTTTTGTTTTATTTTACAATTATCTAGTTATTATCAAGTTACGACAATTACACTTCTATCTCACCTGAAATAACAAAGAAACGACATTTAAAGTTCACTATATCTCGAGTCCTCAATCACATTCTTTCTATGAGTTTTTATTACGACAAAAATGCACACAACAATTTCAGCGTCTCTCGCCATTTTAAATCATCGACACAGATCAATATCATAGATACGCGACAGCTGATACGCGAAGCGCGGCAAATTCAAATGAATGAAATGTCACTCATTTCATTACATCTCCCCCCCTAAGAGCGAAAATTCTAAGCAATATATCTGTAAAATGTACTTATAAGTCATCTTCATATTCATTATCATCTCCTTCATCTTCTTCAGCCTCTGTTATGACAGGTTGCAATTTTGTTATATGAAATAATGTTGATTCTGTTTTTCTGTTGCCTGTATCAATCCTATAAATGGAATTCGATATTTTCTCTATTATTTTGAAAGGGCCTATATTTAATTCGTCTAATTTCTTTCTATTCAGTCTATTTCCATTTTCTACATATACACTGTCTCCTACATTAAATTCTTGCATTTTTCTATTTCTATCAAATATTTTCTTGTTATACTCATGAGATTTTATTGTTTTCTCTAATGCCAATCTTCTATCAGCAATCCACTTGTCTTCCTTTTCCATCGTTTTGAATTCATTTGGTAGAATACTGACATTTGTACCATCCAGTAAATATTTTGGTGCAAAACCTGTAACGGAGTGTTCTGTTTCATTATATTTTTGTATACATTCTCTTGCCAGTGTTGTCCATGTTCTCTTATTATTTTTCTCATTCATTTTACACCTTATTTTATTTACTATTGTTTGGTTTAATCTTTCATTCAAGCCGTTCGAGAATGGTGTATTCACGGCTGTAAAAATTAGTTTAATATTATTTTCCTGCAAAAATTGTTTAAATTCTCTTGAATTTATGCCCGGATATTGATCTGTCAGGATAATTCCAATCTCATCTGTCTCTAGTACTTTCTTTGTTAAATTTATAAAGTCACATGCATTCTGGGTTTTCGAAGTCGCAATAAATGCATATCTTGTGTAGTGATCTACTAAAAGGTGTAGATATTTCTTTGTAGACCTAGATCCTCCAAATCCACCAATAGTATCCATTGACATTATTTCAAATGGTTTGGTAGCTGGTCCCAGTTGTGACATTAATCCAATTTTTTTTTGACATCTTGATTTATTTTTTATGCATATTTCACATGTTTTACAAATATTTATGATATTTTTTGTTAGGTTTATAGCCGTATATATTGAACTTATTTTTTTCTGCAGTTGTCTGATCCCAATATGGCATAAATCTTCATGCACCTTTTTTATAAGTTTTTTACTAAATTCTTCTGAGAGGATAATCTTTTCCTGTTTCTTTATTTTTTTATAATAGATATTATTTTTTAGTATTAAATTTTGTTTCTTTTCTCTTATTGTTTCATTTTTCTCTTGGTCTCCAACTATATCTTTTATTTGTATTAAATTAACTATTCTCAATGTTTCCTCTCTGTTATCTTCTGGTTCTAATACAGGGTTTCGGCTCAAACAGTCTGCTTCTACATTTTCTTTACCAGGTATATATTTTACGGTAAAGTCATACTGAGATAGGTAGTATGTGAGATCACCCAATTCTTCATCTGTCCTGCATTTAATGTTCATGTTCTCTAGAGGTTTGTGATCTGAGTAAATGGTGAATTGTTTTCCGATGAGCCAGTGCTGCCAATATTTAACAGCTTCTTTCATAGCAAGACATTCTAAATATATAGCCTTTTTCCGTTTTTGATGTTCATTCAATTTTTTTGAGAAATATGCCACCGGTTTGTCTTTACCATCTAGTTGTGTCTGTTTTAATATTGCTCCAATGCCCTCCAAAGATGCATTGGTAAAGATTTTGATTGGTAAGTCTTTGTCGAATATTTCCAAGACCGGTTGCGAACATAAATATCTTTTTATCAGATTGAATGCTTCTTCACATTTCTCTGACCATACAAATTTCTCGTTTTTTCGTAATAAATTGTGTAATGGATCTAAAATAATTGCACTTCTTGGTATATAGTCATGGTAGAAGTTTATTTTTCCCAAAAATTGTCTGATGTTCTTTTGCGTCTTAGGAGTTGGAAAGTTCCTTATTGAAATCAAATTGTCTTTTAGTGGTCTTACTGAATTGTTCTGAATTATATGGCCGAGGTATTTTACTGAGTCTGAAGCAAAGGTACATTTCTGAAACTTCAGTCTAAAGCCTTCTTTAATTATTGCCTCTAATACATTTTTAATGTGCCTTATATGTTCTTCAAAGGTAGACGAGTATATCAAAATATCATCGATATAGTTAACAGAGTATCCTGTGAGATTGTGTTTTCTTAGAATATTGCTTAAGATTCTCTGGAAAATTGCTGGTGATGTTTTCAAGCCAAAAGGGAGGCAGGTCCACTGGAAGTGGCCATCTTGTGTGACAAATCCTGTTTTACTTCTGTCTTCCACCCGTAATGGTATTGCCCAAAATGCTGAGTTTATATCTAGTGTAGTAAAATACTTGCAATTTCTAGTTTTAATAATTAGATCATCTATCAAAGGAAATGGTTGAGCTTGTGGTATAACTATTTTGTTTAACTCTCTGAAGTCTACACATAAACGGGATTTTCTATTTTCACCTTTTTTAAACGCCAATGTCACTGGAGCAGCGAAAGGACTGTATGATTCTTCTATTAAATTGTTCTTTAGTAACATCGATATTTGCTCTTCAATTTCTAATCTATCTTGTATTGTACATCTGTATGGTCTTTTACTACAATATTTATTTACTTGTAAATCTATGCGAGCTTCATAATCTTTAACTGAACCTATATCATACTTGTCCTTAGCAAATATTGTTTTATATTCCTTTATAATTTTCTCTATCTCAATTTTCTTTTGATTATCTAAATGGTCTGTCATACTTATAAATTCCTCTGTTTGTATGTGTTCATTGAAATTTACTGTATATTTTTTTATATTATTATCTTCATTTCTGTTATCTTTAGACATCCTGTCTAATCGTAAACTAATAATTGTGTTAAGTTTATAAAATATTATAATTTATAAAATTTATTTAATTCATTTTGTGTTGGAATATTCTGGGCGAGCCAGTAATTATGAAAACCGTATAAAACATACCTACGTACTATTAACAACTTCTGAATAATTGAAAATTATTATTAACGTGTACATCTATTTGTTAAACCATGCGATAGTAATTTATAATTGAATTCATAATTAAACCAACTGCGGTGGAATTTTAGTAGATATTATCATCTCTACTATTATAATACTGTGTACTGTGCAAATGGTTAGTGATAATTTTTACTGAGGTTAATTTAATATTAAAATTATTTTTTTATCAAAGTTTTATGCTAATTCCATGATTTCCGAGAAGTTGATAAAAAGTTGAATTTTATGCGGACAAAGCCGCGGAAAAACTAGTCTCTTCTAAATTTTTTTTAATAATATATTCGGTTCTTCTGAGAATTAGGTATAGGACGTAAACTATTATTTTCATACATCTAATTGAGAAAAATGTAAATGTCAAAACAACGTTTGCAGAGTCAGCTATCATTAAAAACAATTGTGAAAACCTCCTTTAATTTAAATAAAACTTTCGTTTAAAAGTAGTGTCATAGAAGACTAGAGGTCAAAGAGGGTTAGAGGACGACCGCGACTGCAAAAGTGCGGCAAAAAATACTTAGCCCAAATAGGGTATTTGACTCCAATTTTTTTATTACTTTATTATAAAGTAGAATTAAAATAATGACGTGCACTGAAAGAACTAATTAAATCGATCAAATAACAAAAAAGTTATAAGCATTTAAAGATTTGTGATTAGACAGAGATAGCAACATGAAATTGTGACGTCACACCTTACCAATGCCATAGTAGCTTCGTGCGGCTTCATACAAATTTTCGTTTTGCGAGAAAGGGATAGAAGATCCCCCCACTCCAAAGTTTAAACGCCTGTAACTTTGTAAATCTTTTTTAGATTTAAATATTTCTTTCACTGCATGTTATTATTTTTATCCTAGTTTATAATAAAGTAATATTTTTTATCAAATTCAAAAGTAGTGTAAGACCCAATTGGCAAACCCGAGCTTATCGCTTCACAATTTATTACGCACACTAGCATCCGCGCACCATACAAATTTCAATTTGACACACTCACACTACAAGAAAAAGTTGCCGCACTCACGGAGCTGTCGTTGTTACGAAGGGCTCTATCTAGTCGAAGCGCGAGCGACGACTATATAAATCTATTAGTAGGGGATCCCAAGTAAGGTCGACCTTCACCGAGCTGTTTATTGGATGAAAACTATTTTATATCCAATTCAATATGTAAATAAATATATCGCAAGTGGGTTGCCTAAAAAATTTCAGTCCAGGGTATGATTACTTAAGAATTAAAAAAAAAACCATTATAACATGGACTCCTATTTGTTACAGTTTAGGTGACGCCGTAGTTCAAATTAGATTGGATGTCATAAATAGTGCTTTTTGCCAGAAATACTTTCCTGGCTGAGGAAAGTATTTCTGCTCTATATTTTTTGGCAAAATAAAGTTAACGGATAAAAAAATCGTAGGTAAAAAGCACAATTGCAATTTGCGACCTGAATCGCTCATCCAATCTAATTTGAACTAAGATGTCAACGGAACTCTAACAAATAGGAGTTCATGTTACAATGATTTTTTTTTAATTCTTAATTAATGATATCCTGGACTGAAATTTTTGAGGCAACCCACTTGCGATATATTTATTGACATATTAAATTGGGTATAAAATAGTTTTCATCCAATAAACAGCTCGGTGAAGGTCATTGTATAGCGGGATCCTAGACCATATGGGAAGTGTTCAAAACATTTTGTCGTACAGGAAAAGCGGTCGGACCGACTCAGCGATATCCATGCTGGAGCGTTGCATAGCTCTGCAGCCGCGCTTTGTGCAGGCGCACGTGGAACTCCTGGCTCTGAAACCGGAGCCAGACAAGAGGAGGATCCTGTCCCGGCTCGTGGTTCTGGAGCCGAACAACTGGGAGCATTATGTGCTGTATGGGAACTGGTTGAGGACCAAAGGTAAATGGATAAGGAAGCTTGGTTTTTAATCTTCTGATATATAAATTTCTTTTGGTCCGTTGGCAATTCTTGAGTCGCGCCGGTGCTGTTTGCTGCTACCGTAACCAATATCTCGTGATTGGCGTTTTTGAGAAGGGAAAAAACCACTTAACTCGCGACACTGTTACTGACGCCTCACAGTTTTAACGCAACCGACACTTCTGTTTGAGTTTTCATAACAACGAACAGTTTGTGGTACATGCCCGGAATTTGAAACCCTGATCCTCCACCCCACTGATAAAAGGATTTATTATACTATCTTGTAGGTATCTTCAGGTAACTTACAATGATTAAAATCTGTGACAAAGATGTTCTGATATTTATCCAACGACCGTAACAGATGCATATAGACATGTATTTTATTGAAGTGGTGAAAACTCTATAGGCGCGTTGAGATGGTAACTGAAACTTCATACTGTTATCGTAACCAACACCTGTGTATATATGAGTTTTTTCGAATTTTCATCACGTTCCGGGAGTGGCTACAGAAAAGTTTCCGTCCAAAAATCTTTTAGAATGATATAATATACACGTCTTGTTTTTCAGGGTTACCAGTGGCAGCGGCGAAATACTTCTTGGAGGCCACAAGACTCAGTTTTAGGAGTCGAAATTTCGAAAAACCCATCCGAGGGGATTTAATAGCTGTAAGGTCGACAGCGCTCGTTTATAGAAGCTTGGGACAAAAGTCGAGGGCCCTCCAACTTTTAACAAGGTAAAGTTTCAATGATGACATTTTCAAATCAAAATTCTAAACTTTTCTGTTTCACATATGCTTAACCTACATACATTTATGGCAACTCTTGAACCAATAAGATATATTTGTCAGAATTTCGTTCAGAAAGGACTAAGGTACACTAAATGATACACCTGTCCACGACCAGTGCGTCCCAAGACTTTGTCGACTAACCAAGATCACAATATATGATGTAGCAATGTCACATGATTATGATTTCTTCATGTAACCAGGTCCATCTTTAATCTTGGTGGCCAATCTCATAAGAAGACTAATCCACTAGTCAGGATTATGAAATATCCAGCGCAAGTGTTTTTCTCACGTTTATTGATAGATGATAAGACACAACCACAAGTGTCAGTAGGTTTGAGCAATAACTGTAGGAGTTTATTTCTACTAAAACTACGAACGTACCACCTTCAAACTTAAATATTCTGAGTCAGGAATCAAACCTACACCGTCTAAATCCACAGCCGAACTTAAAGCGTATAAAAACAGCCAGACACCAAACTTAATTACTGAAGAAAAAAATGTCTTAAAAAAGGAGTTTAAAAATTTTCACGTAATTTTATATTGTACCGAAACTTGAAAGAATGGTAAAAGATACTCGATTTCCTCAAGCAATTTGACACTCCTTTGATATCAAAAGGTTGTATTTCCAAAACGGTTTTATGACCCAACATCAAATAAAATTTGTTACAATATATTTTTTAAATTCGGCAGTAAAAGTAAATTAAGGCCGCTTATTCTATGTCACCCTATCGTAATAACTAAGTATTTTATAAAAAATTGTTTATAACATATTATTATGCGCGATTGCAGAAATAATAGAGTCGCTTGTGTCTGTTCGTAGCATGGGGAAGAGATGAACTTATTATTTCCCGATTATATTTTCTGGCAGGGTATAAAATTATTTTCTCCCCGGCTAAAAAAAGCCTCAAAATTGAAATGCACTAACAAAGTCACGGGTTGTACGTAGTTTATAATCTGTGGTTATAGTGTAAATTGAATTTGATAAAATCATAATTACATCAGATCATGGTCAGTAACCGCATTGTATTGTTAATGTTAATATGATTTTGATTGCGTTATTATTTTGTTGTATTGTTTGGATGACAAAGCAAAATGAAAATCAATGAATTGGGTGCCCTAATACATTCGAATATTTGCTTATTTGTCTTCAGTGATGACGAATAAATTTTAATGAGTTGTTGTGGCTGGATCGAATGTTAGGTAAATGTGTCTCTATGCTTAATTGTTTAATATAAATAAATAATGCAAGTCATGCTAGGTGCCGGCATGTAACTTGGCAAGGTTTTGGTGTGGTGGGGGAAAGTTTGAGCATCATATACATTGTGCAACGAATTGCAAGCAAGACAGTCAACTGACCAACCAATAGCGCGCTCGGATTCCAGTACCTCTTCCTGCCAAGTTCATCATCTTCCTGCTTTTTTCCCACATTATGTGAGGTCAATACAACACGTCATCTTCTTACATAATATCCTATCAGATGTCACTTCGCAATCCACTCCTTTGACACGCATATCTTGTTTCTCGCAATCTGTCTCGCTTTCCTCTCCTTTTTGGTCCAGGCAAAATACCAATTCATCGTTTTTTTAGTAACATGATTTTCATCCCTCCTAATAACATGTCCAATTGTCCATGATAACACACTAACCTTTTACTACTCATCTTTTCTGTTACTGGCGCAACCTTCAACCTTCCCCTTATATACTTGTTCCTTATCCTTTCCATTCTCGTTACACCACACATCCGTCTCAACGTTGGCAGCTCGGAATGAAATTCAAGGACTATTGCCAAGTTACGTGTAGACCATTTTCATACACATATTATACATAGACATACTTATGATAATGTGTGGATGCAGATGGCACACGTGGAGACGCGGCTGGCCGAGCGCTGCGGCCGCGCACATGTACCTTCGGGAGTGGCGGCTGAAGATGGAGTTGGAGGGTCGCGTGCAGATATACTCAAGGGCTGTGAATCCTACTGTAAGTATAGCTACTGATACGGTTCATTATAAAAAAATACTCAATCTCTCGTGCCGTAGTTTCTGTCATTAAAATTAATAAGTTTATTCTACAGCCCATCCGAATTTCGTATTACTTTAGTTCATACAAAATTGTAAAAAGTGAACGCTTGGCGTAGCTTTGCCGCCGTGCAGGGCGGTATATAACAATACAGAGTAATTAATAGTAGGTATTACAGAGTAATGAACAAGTAAATATTGCACAAAATATGAAGTTCAAAAGTTGTTAGTTTTAAGGAAGGATACTATGGTCCAAGAGATTTTCCCTACTATGATGACGTCTAGTCTATTCAATTAAGCTTACTTGTTACCTGACCAAACACAATAGGGTCATCGATAAACGGATGTTCTCATTAATATTTGTAAATTGACATACCGGGAGAAGTGGCATCCTTATGTGGTTGATGTCCAGCAAGCTCGAACGAAACGATTTTCTTCCACGTTTCTGATACGTACCGCTAAGGTGTGGAACACCCTTCCAGCTTCTGTGTTCCCAGCCAAGTACAACCTGGGTGCCTTCAAGAGAAGAGTGAATAGGCATTTTCTAGGCAAGCGCGCTCCATCCTAGACCTCATCATTTCTGTCTATCAGATATGATTGTAGTCAAGCGCAAGCCTATCTATAATAAAAAAAAAAAAAAAAAACCATCATTTTGTTACCACTTCGAGCTAAAGTTTGGCGCTCAACTTTCAGAAAGCTCCTCTATCTTTTACCACCTCCTTTAAACGTGGCTAGCTTAGACGCATCTACCCACTTATGTCATCCAACTAATTACGTCGCCGCGCTAGCAACCTGGATATCTTTCATTTGGAATATTTTAGCACGACATAGTCACCTACAAAATTTCTAACAGGTTCCCTATTTTATTTTATAGCATCTTGTTAAGTCTAATAAATATGTTTCAAAAATTAGATTATGCAACGTTTTATACATGTAATATAATTTCTTTCCTTCATAGTAAAAGTTGCTAATTCTTCAAAATGTAAAAAAAAATAGTTTCACAAATTGCAATTAATAATAACTGAACATTTTATTTATGTTCACGTTTTACAGCCATGCAAAAATATGTAAATCCATCCATACACATATAGGTACACGTTAAAATGTGTTTTATCACGATAATAGGTGAACCATACTGTGCCCATGAATTATTGATGAACGTATACAATTCGGTAAAAAAATGTCCGATAATTCGTGATGAATTGGACAGGGACCCTGTTAAAAATTGTAAGTTAATTAAAACGTTAAGTTAAATTACTTTAATGATATAATATTTTCTGTTCAGAAATCTACAACGTGCTTCGATCACTCCCAACTTGCAGCAGGAGCTGTTTATGAAGAAAAAGTTGTGAAAGGAGAACAAAAAGATAAATCTAATATTGAAGAAACTCTATCTAGTGATAAACAAAACAGTGAAAGTGACAAAATTGTGGTTATCGATAAAGTTGATAGCAATCCGTGCGATCTCAAATCTTGTGTTATCAAAAAACGCAATCTTTCTATATCATCACAAATAAAGACAACTCACAATAAATCAGAAATAGGTCACAAGAAAAAGTGCACAATGCACAGGAAAGAGAAAAATGTTAAAAACAATGACAACATACCAAACATAGTGCCGCCATTGACTGAACACATTTTGATGAAGACGTTTTAAACTATGAACGAAGAGAAGTGCTTGAGATACTTGAGTTTGTATTTATTTTGGAAAAGGCAGTGAGGTTAGTTTGTAAAGTTGCGCTGACAATATCGCGAGATTTATGAGTTAGTAAAGTAAAATTATCAATATGAGAAATTTTAGAACTTGATAGTCATGAATGACATGGCTTAGCAGTTGACTTTGACTATATAAAACAATACATTCTGATTAATTAGATTGACTATTAGAATATTTTGTTTATTTTCCTAGTTGTAATTCATGTCTTCAAAATGAAGAACCTTCTTATAATTAAATATCTTGTTTTAAAATTCCTCATATTGATAAAATAATTAGATAGGAAACTAATTCTAAAAGACAATTTTGTAGAAACAAAAAGAAGTTATATTTTTGTCAAAGAATAATGATTGACTATGTTAAGGTGGTAACACACAGACGTTTTTACGCTAGGACGTAGGTATTGTATAAATTATTGTATTGCAACTGTTTCTATTACCTATTTGTAAGATTTTAATGAGATAGACACAATTAATTATTTTGTGATTATTTTAGCGGACACTGCGTTCTTTTGAATAAACTTTGAAATGAGAATTGTTAATTTTTTGGGTAAATGTCTTCAATAATACACGAACAATAAGATCAAGATGTCTAACTACTTTTTACTATTTAATAACATTGAAGTTTTATGCATTGTATAGTGTACCTATATCAAATTTTATTATTGTTAAGTTACGAAAAAGAAATATCAAATTACATATAATTCAGTTGCGTACATGATTAAACTTTACATTATTGATCTTTTTTTTAAACTTATCAATGAAATATAAATAATTATTTGTATATTTTGTTAAAGAGTATTTTTATGGTATTGTATAGATCTTCTATCATTTTATAGTTCGAGAGCAATGTACTAGTAATAGAAATAGTTGCAAAACACCTAAGAAGTAATAACTGTACAACTGATATTTATATGATGAAAAATTGCTTTGGCCTTATACTTCAATTAGATATTACCCATAACCCCATGAATAAATAATCGACTTTATTATAAACTGGATATCAATTATTTATACTACTAAAAGTACCCTGAGTTTTTAAGAGGATATTTTTAATCATTTGTCGTTGAATCCATCTCCAAAAGCTGGTGATTTGTGTTGTTTGAACATCTTTGGTTACCAAAGCGACAACATTTGCTAACATACGATGTACGAGTATGTTGCTATGTTAACTGCGATAAGTTACTAATGTTTTGTATACATTTATTTTAAAAAATTTTGATATAATAGTATTGATAATAATTAAAGAGAATAACCCATCTGAACCCAAGAAGAGTCTAGAAGCGTGGAATAATATAATATCAGCAAATTACTAAATAGCTTTGCACACTGCGATATTGATTCCTGTATACAATTGTATGTCATATAAACGAGTTATAGTTGAAATTTTTATTTATAACTAATAATGTTGCTGTAAATTGACCCTAAGACGTCTGAGGGTCAATTGACGGCGCGGCGGACTGAAATGAAAACAATTTTTTTACATAGCATAATCAACTTTGTTAGTCTGGAAAATATAAAATAAATAATTTTTGACAATGGGATTCCCCTGAAGATACGCAACCTTTTTTAGCTCCTATTTAGCTTGTATCTTATACAACTAATATAATGTTGATTATGCTAGGTAAAAAAAGTAGCTTCCATTCCATTCTGCCGCTTAGTAAATTGACCTTACAGTACATCTAAATATATTAACAGTATAAAACAGTACCAAGCAAAGTTACGACTCTTGTTATTAGTTTCTTTAAAAGAAAAATATCCCACGAAACTCTGACCAAGTTCAACAAGTGATTTAAATTGATACGATTATCGTTGTACGATTACGAAATGTCGTTTTGTGTAAAGATAGTTACTTATAATTTACTAGACTTATAATTTTAAATTAAGAGTCAGTGAACGATACCTTGAATGGTAATTGAATGTAACAAAAATTAATGGTATATTAATTTGAACAAAAAATTCTTTACAAAACTAGGAAATGTAAAACGTTTACGAGAAACACCACGCTTTATTGTGTGATTGAGGTACTGAGTATATAAAATCGTACACTGACTCTTAGGTCATTTTATTTATTGTTCTTTCAATGAATTGTACATAGTTTAATTTGTAAGAGTAGGCTAAGCACATGACAATGCTTTGGATGTACTGAAAATAAACCAATGAATTATTTTTGTTGTTTCGTTTTACCCCACTTGAGAAATGAGCAAAATGCAGATTTTTCTCATTTCAGAGACTTATCTCATAACATAAAAATAAATATTAAAATGACGAAAGTTTTTATGTGTGTCATGTCTGTTTGTGTGTATTTTTGTTACGTCCTTTACGCGACGCCTACTGAACCGATCCTACTAATATTATAAACGCGGAAGTTTGTAAGTATGGATGGATGGACGGATGTATCTTTGTTACTCTTTCACGTCGCAACTACTGAACCGATTTGGCTTAAATTTTAAAAATAGATAGTTTATAACCCGGATTAACACATAAGCTATTTTCTAACCCGGGAAAATCCATCATTCTCACGGGATTAGCGAAACACCGAAATTATAAATATCTGATACTAGATATCCCTACCGCGGAAACTTGAGCTCAGATTCGAGTGGGATGTCGCGGATTTGATTCCCGCCTCGGGCCACTTTATTATTTTATAATTTATAAAGGCTCAGGTCTCGTCTGGTAGTAGGCTTCCGCCTTGGCTAGTTACCACCAATAAGTGAAAACGCACCGCCAAGCGATTTAACGTTTCGGTTCAGCGCGATGCTGTGTAGAAACCGTTAACCCATTGCCAAGTTTGTACGATAACATATTCAGCTGCATCATCTACGGAGAGGTGAGCTCTTATCACTCACCATCAGGTGAGGTCACAACTGATCAAAGTATTAACTTGTAAAGGATAAAATAACACTATGGAGTTGTTTCCCACCCGGATGAACTCTGCAAAGATATTCCTACCTGCGCCTAGATTGTATAAGAAAATTTATTCATCTTTATCGTATCATTTTCAATTCTGCCCGTCGATTTCCGTAATTTACGTCGGCCAATCGGGGGACAGAATTCGCTAAAGATTACGATAACGATGAATAAGTTTTTCTCAAGTACCTTATCGAAACCAATCGGGATGCAGAATTCGCTAAAGATTACGATAACGATAAATACGTTTTTCTCAAGTACCTAATCGAAACACAGGCGTTACAAGAACATTTTCACATAATATATCTCAGTAGTAAGGTAAGTACTTGTTGAACAATCTCTTTGTATGTATATAGGTAGCGAATAAGTTTCAATCTAATTCAATGTAAGACATCCTTTGAGATTCTTTCTCTGAGCTGAGTTCATACGTATTGAATGGTCGGCTCGGATCTCGTTCGATTCACTGAATCACAATATAAAACGCTGCCTGCATATCAACATTGTTGACACCCTTTGTGTGTTCACTGCTTAAGAAGACGGCTTGCTTTAAATAGAAAAAGATCCATTTTATTAGAGCTTTCTTTGCGTCTATAATGAAAGCTCGATGAGGTAAAAATCTGCATCACAGGTTGGCGCCACTTTGAAAGTCAAAAGTCAAAATACCTTTGTTTCACATAGGCCTAACATACGCTCTTGCAAATCGTCAATACGATATTTGTCGCATGTATGGCGATAACTACAAGTCGATACGAGAGTTCGAACGCGCCCTCCACTGAGAAGAAGCCCACAACAAACTCAGTTGACAAAAAGTCTTCTTTTGATGGTATTAATATAATTGAAGTCTTTTTGTTCCCAAGCTTTCAGGCCTACTCCACATGAGTCAAGTCAAGTCAAGTCAACATATCTTTATTTCACATAGGCCTAATATACAGGCACTTGTAACAAGTCGGTATAACATGAACAACGACAACGCATGGTTAAAGCATATATAAACCATTTAAATGGACCTATGGTATGGTTTTGACGACCTTCCTGGCGCAGTGGTGCGAGCGATTCGAGTGGGAGGTCGCGGGTTCGATTCCCGCCAAGGGCCACTTTGGAATTTTATAATTTCTAAATTGCCTCAAATCTGGTGTGATGGGAGGCGTTGGCCGTGGCTGCAAAGACGCTCCACCAAGTGATTTAACGTTCCGATGCGATGCAGTGTAGAAACCGTTGGAGTGAGTTTACTTACCCCTTCCAAGTTAGTACGAAAATATCTTCGACTGCATCATCACTTACCATCAGGTGAGATCGCAGTCAAGTACTAACTTGTAGTATAAAAAAACGATTTCCAGCACGGGTGAATTTGCAATTTTTTCCCTTCCATACCAAAATGGTAAAAATGGAACCCGTATGGTGAGACTTTCTCCGTCTGTCCGTCCGTCCGTCCGTCCGTCTGTCACACCCGATCATTTCAGTAACTATTAAAGCTATCGACCTGAAATTTGAACTAGTTGTAGGTAATTGTGGTGCGACGTCATTGCAATCATAAAAATTTGAAAAACATTTTATTTTTATTTATTTTTTTCCTACCAATTATGGATTTCCGCAAAATATCGCCTGCTTCCATTAATTACTTATTGAAAAAGTGAAATAAATCATTTAATTCTTGACTGTTAATTCATGACTATTGACAAGTAGAGTTTTCAACAAGATACCTACTGGTTTTTACATGGATACAAATATAATTATAAACAAACCGCATTTAAAAGAATCTATTTTGAATGAATTCCATACACATAAATTCATTCAAAACGGTCAAATTCCCTTTCGGCGATAGTAATCGATAGCTGAAATATTCGCCCAGAATTAAAGTTACCTGGAACAAAACAAAACATGAAAATAAAATATCCGACGTAAAACGTTTTATCGTACCGTATACCCCTTTACGTGGCAGGAAACATCAAATTTAACATGGTTATTTTTATTTCGGCCATTAAAAGGAGAGATAGAAACGCACGACAATGCTCAAAGTATCGTTTTATAGCGAATAGCGCGCATCACGCTAAGATTTAAGATAACAATTTGTACAAATTAACGAATAGTTGGTTTATTCTGTAAGCGCACGATAATCCAAAGAGGAAGTACATAATACTAGTTAGTGCTACTGGGACCAGAAGGGTGAGTACGGGTTTTTGTACGAATTTCAAGTCGATTCGCTTCGTACTAACTGGACGTAAATGTATGGAGGATTTCGATTTATTTGTGCGATACGAATCGACTGGAAATTCGTAAACAAAATTGTACTACCCCTTAGACCCACTTGCGCCGACCTAGGTTAGTGTGTTAAATCAGAGTTAGAACGCTAACCCAGAGTAAGTTGTCAAAATTGTCCAATGAGAGACATTGACTCTAGGGTTAAAATGTAAATATTTACTTCCCATTTTGCGCAAGTGGACCTAAGAGGTCACCTCAAGCAAGAAAGGTTGAAACCTGTATGGCATTATTTATTTGATTTTGTAGTTAATACATTCAAATACATTCAAAGCTGTAAGTGACTGAAATGAACATAGTAAGTAACATAATAATTCTGTAAAAGTGATGCCTACTATTCCTGAGTCAGAGGCTCTGAATAACAGATGTATGAGTAGACCGACGTATAAAAATGTACATAAAGAATAGACATTATTATATAGCTAGCGCTTGACTGTAATCACACTTGATGGAAAGTGATGCTACAGTCTATGACAGAAAGTGCTTGCCAAGTAAATGCTTTAAATCCACTCTTGATTTTAAGTTGCCCAAGTTGTAGCTGGATGGAAAGACGGAGGCCGGAAAGATATTCCAGACAGCCAGACTCATACGAGGCATTTTCTGGTATGAAACTCCATAAGGGGATCGTCTTATCTCTAATTTAACATAGGAAAACTTATACAAACATGGTCACGAAGGCATACGATAAATTATCTACAAACTTTTAAAATAGGGCACAGAAAACTAAAATGATACCGTTGCATGCTCGCAGACCATAATTCCGGCGCACCGCGTCTGTCTTCGTAAACGGAAAACATTTATCATATACAATAACCGTTTAAAATGTCTGTGTACCTTGGGAATCAGCAGTAAAATAGTATTTTTACAAGTCTTAAAATATATTTATGAAGTAAACTTGGGCGTAGTAGGTTTAGGTGTACTTTTACAAGACAGAATGGCTTTTTACATGGCTCCAAAAAAAAGTTTTTGTACACCTAAAGGCTTACGTAGGTGTCGCTTAAAATGTTTGTGAAAACGAGCATAACAGAATCACTTGATTTTCTACTAGTGCGTTTGATACAAACGCAGTATCCTATACCTTTAAACGAGCAATTCTTGTATATATATACCTATATATATATTATATATATATATATATTTCTATATAATCTGGATCTTGGCAACGGCTCCAACGATTTTCATGAAATTTATTATACAGGGGTTTTTGGGGGCGATAAATCGATCTAGCTAGGATTCATTTTTATAAAATGTCGAATTTACCAAAAAATAATAAAAATATGACTTCTGCTGCCATCTATTAACCAGTAGTTAAACTACCGAGTGAAGCACTCCTGCTACCATCTATTAGCCAGTAGTTAAACTACCGAGCGAAGCTCGGTCACCCAGATATTTGCTATATTATATAACAAGTAGCCAGAGTTCCGTTTTCGCTGTGAGATACGGACCCCTAAAGAGAAAAGTGAGGGTAGACACATAGATCTGTAGCAGGAAACGTCGTAAAGTGATCTCGCGATCTGCGAGTGCAGTGATACGCGGCCGGGAAATGGAAATGCACTTAATGCATACGTAATCAAATTATCTCCGAGCGCGGCGAGTTACGCGAGCGGGCCTACTGTCACACCGAACCGTGCATGAAAAAAAATATTCCATTCCAATGGCGAAATACGCTAAGAGGATGGGAAAGATGCGACGTATGTTGAAGCGAAAAATTTCTCAAATATGGCGTCATGCGTCGTACATTTCGGTACCGCTGACAGCACATAGTACCTACCGCTGTCGGTCGCATACATTAGCGCCATTTTACAGTTTTGACAAATTAGAAATCCAGCTTCAGAGCGGAGCCTAAAATTGTATGCGTGACGTCAGTAAATGTTGAACCTTTAATATGTTTAATCAATGCTCCATTCATATACTTTGTTTTGCTCGTGTGATCCCATGCGAACTACAAGACACTTTATCGATTGTATACATAACAAGGAATCTTTTTCTAGATCCAGGATTTAAGCTAGGCAGAGAGGACTCAGTGTGTAACTCAATAAGTCAGGATAAACGTAAAAAAATCTTCACAGATTTTTAACAAATCTTTCAACAATACCAAAGCTACAAACATATATGTGTGCGAAAAAGATGTCGGCGGGTACAGTAGTTCGAAACAGGCACAACAAAAGAGAGAAAAGTTCAAACAATATATTTTGTATTATATACGAGTACATTTACCCTCTTACCTAATACCTATTAATATGATAACATAACTACATACATAAAAGTTAAATAATTCTTAAAATAAATACGTACTTCGGTGTGATACGCGGCTCAACGCAGTAAACACAGCGTGACATCACGACACAACCTGTCAGTCAATAACGACTAACGAGGCTCGTGTGAACGCGGCTTTACCCTCGGCGCATTTTTATACAGCGTGACATAAGTCCGCTTCACATCGAGGCATATTATTTCCTAGTCTATAAATGTGACAGTTTGTGTGTTTGTATGTTTGATATTGGCAGCTCTAGCTATAATTTTTTTATTTATTTTTATTTATTTATTTATTTTATTTTATTTATTTATATCATATTAGAACGGCAGTGCCACTTACACTAACATGATGAATGGATGATGAAATTATTATATTAACAATTAAATAATTATATTAAAAAAAATATATAAAAAAAAACCTATTGAAAAGGAAAAAAAAAAAAACAAAATAATGAACATGAAAAACAGGTTCAACATTGAATAACATTGTTATTCAATTTTTTCAGCATATCTCAGAAATTCCATGACAAGGGATGTCCACTTGTCATGGAATAGATCGCATTGTGGGTTATCATTCAAGAGCGTGTTGAATGATACCAGTGTGCGCGGTATGGGTGCCATGGATCTAGAAATAGTGCGGCAATATGCAATCGCGAACAGTTTATGCTGTAATATGTCCCATCCATGCGTTTTTAGCGCTCCGTACCTCAACACAAAAAACTTAACCCTTATAAGATCACTTTGTTGTCCTTCTGTCCACAGAACATTATTACCCTAGCCGGGAAGAATACCAACTTCATACACAGACAATGGGGCCACGTAATATGAACGCCATCTATCTTTACCCCCCCAGAAACTTCTTTGAGCGGGAATTTTAAATCACCTGTTTTATATTTATTTTTGAAAAAATAGTAAAGCGCAATTTCAAAAGTAGTTCATGAATGAAGAAAATACAACATAAAATTATATTGCATTTTTTCATTCATAAACTACTTTTGAAATTACGCCTTATAACAGGAATCGATTTAGGGACTGAAAAAAAAAGATAATTAATTGTGTGTTAAATAATTTATTTGAACCACAATATTATTACAATGATTATTATTACATAGTACATGATTATGATACAAACAAAATTAAAATTAAGATTTACCTATGGTATGTCTTGAAGAACAAACTATTGTCAGGACTCAGGAAACGAATTCTCCCAGGTATGGGGAAACGATGCAATGTTTGGATCATTAGCAGGAGAACCGTCCACACACAGAGTACAATATTTATCATAACGGGCACTTCCACACTTGAAATTGTCTCTCATTTTCTTTATTGGTAAAAGAAAAAAACTGAGTTCTTCTCTTACTGAATATTACATCACTTCTGAACGTGAACACTATTACAAATACAAAATGCTCGACGCGGCGGAATTTAGTATAGACTCTGTTTAAAATAAGTGTAGATTATTACAAAAAAAAACCGTAAAAAAAGAAAATATACGACACAATCAAGCAACAAAAAATAGAAATCGGCCATATTGAAATGATAGACAAGTAGAGTAAAACATAGACTAAAACTTGTTTGAAATTTTCTGAAAACCACAGATAATTGATAAGTTCAATTTTTTTCACAGCCCTTTTTTATTTATTTTCGTTGTATACTTAGATTGTATTTTATTTCTAAGTAATACATATAATGTAAAAAATCTTAAAAAATGAATTATAAGTAAAATTTGATGACTGGGTTGCTAGTCTAATAATTAAAAATATTATTATTTTATTAAATAGCAACACAATTTTCTTTCTCGCTCGCACTTTGTAACCCCCACAAACGGACCCATTGTTCCTTAAGTAAGTTGACCCCCCCTGCTTCTGTCTGTTTGTGTATCACCAATCCTTATTACAGTAACTATTAAAGATATCTATTGCCAGGAATAATTGTAGGTAATAATGGCTTGTCGTCATTGTGGTTATAAAAAATTGAAAATCGCTTTATTTTTTATTAAAAAACGGTGAAAAACCCGGCCGTCAAAATTTTAAAATGACATAACAACATTGAGTGAGATATCATATGAAAGGACGTTACTTGTGCATTTTAAAACCGATTTGTATTTGTATTATATACATAGGGATTAATGTATATTTTATGGAAAAAATAAAAGCAACTCTGTATCTAGTAAACTCTTTTTGGTAATAACAATGAACTCAAAAAACAAAGTTAAGTTTGCGGTTCGGTAAAAAAAATATTATGGGTTTACTTTTTAAATCCGTGTGGAATAATGCTTTTTTCGAGGTAAAAGTAGCTTGTAATCTACAGTTTAATTTATAAATAGTCTAAACAGTTTTATTGTTAATCTATAGTATAATTTATAAACAGTCAAATCGGAATCGGTTGACTAGTTGCTGCGTGAATAAGAAACAAACATTCACATTTATAATAATTTTATTAGGATTGGATTATAATGATTGCTACTATGTACATCTTGTACAATGTACATCCCTTATTATTCATTAATATCCACTCTTGTATACATCCCATGTTATTTATTAATAATATCCACCTGTCAGACAGTATCGTGGCCGGTGTGACCGCGGCTTTACACTCGCTGCATTTTTAATCTGTCTGTCTGTGAGCCATTGTCTCGAGCCTCTAGGGCTTTGCAAATTCTAATACATTTAGCATGAGGTCTGACTCAGTACTCTGTACACTGAGTGGAGTACATTAATATAATTGCGACGGCTCTAAATGCACGGAGATTTACTGATGCGACTGTTACAATTAATATTTAAAAGCAAACTGGATGAATATAAAATGAAGACATATAAATATAAAATGTTTTGACGACCTCCCTGGCGCAGGGGACGCGCGCTCGGATTGGAATGGGAGGTCGCGTTGGAATTTTATAATTTCTAAACTGGCTCAGTTTTGGTCTGGTGGGAGGCTTCGGCCGTGGCTAGTTACCACCCTACCAGCAAAGACGTAACGCCAAGCGATATAGCGTTTCAGTGCAACGCTGTGTAGAAACTGTTGGGGTGACCCCTTCCAAGTTATTACGTTAACATCTTCGGCTGCATCATCACTTACCATCAGGTGACATCGCAGTCAAATACTAACTTGTATAACTAGTATAAAAAAAATTATTCACAAGGAAAATGTAATTTTAAGCTAGTAACTCTACGTGATCAAATCACAAATAAGGAGATCCGTAGATGAACCAGATTCACCAACATAGCTCAACGTATCAAAATGCTCGTAGAACCGACCGACGTTAGGGAACCAAAGTGGAAGTGGAAACTGGATTAGCAACCCTGCATGGAAAAGCGGCAGTATCGGTTGACTTTCGACCAAATGGGCTGACTAAATTCAGAGAGTCATGGGAAGTCACTGGATACAATTGGCGCAGGACTACGTAGGTTGTCAATGACTAAAAGAGGCCTTTGTCAATGGACATCCCCTGACTGATACGAACAATCATAAATTTAAAATGAGTATGAGATTTTCTAAGGGGGCCCGCGATTACACTCACTTGAGGCAATATTTTATCTCCTAAATAACTAATAATTGTATTTACTAACGCTCTTAACGATCCGATCTGATTCGTACAGTATCATGAACTATAGTCACATTTTCCTTTCAATATAAGGTATAAAATAATATATAAATATATAGTGGACAACCGTACATGCATTGCTCCGATCCCTTTGTAAGTAGCTTATGCACTTGTGTTAAGGAAATCAGAAACAACGAAGGTACCACAACACCCAGACCCGAGACAATGTAGAAAACTTATTTTTCTACATTGCCCCGACCGGGGATCGAACCCGGAACCTCAGAGATGGCGGCGCCTTGAAAACCGACACTCTAACCACTCAACCACGGAGATCGTCAAGGTACAGATTGTGATTGAAAATGAAAACACGGAACATAATAAATATCGGTTTTTAGACTACACAAGTCCCTACACACTTTACGCCCTTACTGATATTCCACTCAATATTGTTATCTAATTTTGAAACTTCGACGTCCCAGTTTTCCCTCCTTTTTAAATAAAAATAAAAACGATTTTCAATTTTTTGTGGCTCCAATGACAGTGGATCATCATTACCTACAACTATTCTAAATTTCATGTCGATATCTCTATTAGTTACTGAAATAATCGAGTTAGAAAGCCTCACCATACCTAAGGGTTCCATTAATACCATTTTGGTATGGAACCCTAAAAAATGAAACAAATAAAAACTGTCACTATAACAGTTATCGTGTAATAAAGTATTCGCATAAATCACCACAAGTTCGGGCCGTTATAGTATACCGTTAAATGCACGCGCCTCTCGTGCGTGCGGCTCTTGCCGTAATAGTTTGTTGTACCACCCTTTCATGAGCAGACGTCCGAGTGGACTGTTCAAATAATACACAGCATTTTAGTCACACACAATGGAGGCCAATTTAAATATGTAGTATATTATGTTACTAGGGTGGTTATGAGTTATTTCTATGAGGTAACCTCGGAACGATGGTAAACTCTCGCCTACGGCTCAAGCTATTTTTTTTACACTATACAAGTTGATATTGACTGCGTTCTCATCTGATGGTAAGTAATGATGCAGGCGAATATGTTAACGTACTAACTTGGAAGAGGTAAGTAAAGTCACCCCAACGATTTCATTATTAATAATACACAACATCGCACCGGAGCGCTAAATTGCTTGGCGGTACGTTTTTGCTGGTAAGGTGGTACCTACCTAACTAGCCACAGACTCCCATCAGACGACAATACGTCAGTTTCACTATAACCTTTACCGCCTGTATCATATTATGTGAGTAATAGTTTTACAAGTATTAACCTTGAGGTGATATAATGAGCGCGAGCCGCAGGTGAGCACTATAAGAGAGCCAAAAGTTTATTGATCAATTTGCTTCATTTATCATACTAAATTTTCAATACTAGAATGTTACAAAATACTTCAAGAAATCGGTTTACTTTACTGATTGGACAAACGTTAATGTTTAATTTAGTGGTATATAAAAAGCTTATGGTATATTCTTACACTACTGAATGAAGACAAAAAATTCATAAAAATCGGGCAAGCCAATTCGGACGAGTTTGGTTACAAACTCTGTGACACGAGAATTTTATATTATTATAATCGGTTTTATAGTAGTTATTATAATCGGTTTTATAGTACTTAGGTACTACAACCTCTTATTCTACATACCGCAAATAGCAAAACACGGCGTAAATAGGAAATATCACGAGAATGTTATGAATAAGTGAGGTGACAAAACCGCTGACGTTATAACCTTACGAGTATGAAGCAGGTGAAAAAATGTGATTTCATACTCGCGACATTCCCGGCGACGACGCTTCGGTGAATAACATAAACACGCGAAGAATATCATATTTGTATGTAATCACATGAATGTGGAATATTTGCTGATTTGACTAGATACAACGCGACGTAGAGACGTATAGTAATATGCTATGGTTGCTGATTTGACTATACCTACGTATGTATAACTTTGAGATAAGTTATAACTTTGGTGTTGTAGCTTGTTTTTGATCTCGGTAGATAGGCTTCCGCTTGACGACAATCATGCCCCATGGAAAGCAATAATGAGATCCTTTTAACTCTTATCCTTAAGACACTCAGGATGTACTTGGTTGGGAACAAGGTGGCTGGAAGAGTGAAGAGTTTCGTATCAGAAACGTGGATGAAAAACGTTTCGTGCGAGTTTGCTGGATGTCATCCTACGTCAATACACGAAGCATCCGTCCCGTCGGACTATGCGGATGAGGAATAAGAAGGAATATGACGACCTCCGTGGCACAGGGGACGCACGCTCAGATTCGAGTGGGAGGTCGCGGGTTCGATTCCCGCCAGGGCCACGCCACGATTTTGAAGTTGCCCACTTTGGAATTTTATAATTTCTAAATTGGCTCAGGTCTGGTCTGGTGGGAGGCTTTGGCCGTGGCTAGTTACAAGGTGGTAACTAGCCACGGCCAAACTTGCAAACCAGCAAAGACGTACCGCCAAAGCGATTTAGCGTTCCGGTACGATGCTGTGTAGAAACCGTTGGGGTGACATAACTTACCCCCTCCAAGTTAGTACGCTAACATCTTCGGCTGTACATCGCTTACCATCAGGTGAGATCGCAGTCAAGTACTAACATGTATAGCGTAAAAAATATATATAAGTATATAATATCAATTTAAATATGAGTTTGTTTGTTTGTTTGTCCTTCAATCATGTAACAGCGGAGAAATGTATCTACTTAATTTTTGCACAGGTATAGTTGAAAGAGCAGAGAGTGACACACACTAGTTTGTATCACGGAAAAATCAACGATCCCCACGGGATTTGCGAATACCGCTAATTACGCGGACCGAACCGCAGACAGCATCTAGTTAAATTATACAGAACTATAAGTCACAACAACAATTATTTTACGAAAATAAATGTCTAGCCGCTTAATTCGACATCCTGCCAAAACTTGCCTAAAAACTCGGCGTCGTTGGCGAGGGGTTTTTGTAATCAAAAATGCAAATCAAATGTTAAAATTATACTTATTTGCAAGTCCGCTCTTTCGTCGACGATTTTTCATTCCCACCAGTTTGTTGCCTTTTCCATGATGCCAGCAGATTTTAAAAATGATATTCCCTCGAGATTTAGTGGAGCTCTTTATTCGGTATATTGTCTTCAAAAAACTTATATTTTAGCGAATATTATTTTTATGAAAGGAGAATTTAAAAAAATATATAATTTTTCGAATATTCCTCAAATTCTTATTGCAGTGTTTTATTTACCTTACGCGCATGTTTGGTCTGTATAAATTACGTAGCTACTTCAAACTATTCGAGATAATGAACTTTTTAAAATGAAAACTCTTTATGCGCATTGTGCATTTCTAAGATGGGTGAAAACCATTCAACCCTCTACCGTTAACGCCTACAGAAAATTAAGCTTACTTGTGTCGTTTTTGTTGCTGATTTATTAATATATTTAGGACCTACTGCTAATATACATTATTAATATATATATAGCTGCTTGTGCTGATTGGCCACTGATTGATCACCTCTCCTGAACAATTTTGTATGAAAAAATTTTTTTTTAAGGATCATGTCGTATAGAAGGAAAAAATTCATTAAGAACAAAAATATGGAGAGAGCTGATGATTGAGGATATCGAAGACGGGTCAAGAGCACAGCCAAGGGTATTGAAGATAGGTGGGGGGTGCTCGACCAAATGTCATTTGAAATGTCATCCAATTGGCAGATAGGTGAAAAAAAATTCAAAATGGCGGATTCAAAATGGCGGCCATTTGAATTTCGTCAATATCTCGGAAAGTATAAAAGATGGAAGAATGGTTTCTCGACAAGAAGTGATCAGGATCCGAAGGTCTATTTGATGGATAGAAAAAAAATTCAAAATGGCGGAATTTATTTTTCCATAGAAAATGTATGGGGAATGTTGAAGAGACTAACAGTTGGTTATTATGCAAGGTTGTGATGCGGTTTTTCGGAGAGTTACTAGAGAAAAATATGTAGAGAGCTGATGATTGAGGATTTCGGAGACGGGTGAAGAGCACAACCAGGGTATCGAAGATAGGTGGGGGGTGCTCGACCAAATGTAACTCGAAACGTCATCCAATTGGCAGTTAGCTGTAAAAAAAAACAAAATGGCGGATTCAATATGGCTGCCATACAAATTTCGTGTTGTTCTACCTCGGAAAGTATAAAAGATAAGAGAGTGATTTCTTTGCAAGACGTAATTAGAATCTCAAGGTCTACGGGATGAATGAAAAAAAATCAAAGTGGTTGAATTTATTTTTCCATGGAGAATGCGAATGCTACAATAAACAAGGCCTATGAAAAACTATGAAAAGTATGAGAAGAGATGATGGTCTACGATTTAGATGATGATTGAGGAGCACGGTCATGGATTTAAAGATAGGTAAGGGCTGTTTGAATAAAAAATACACTGAACCTCATCATGAGGTTCAGTGTATTTTTTATTCAAACAGCCCTGAACTATCTTTAAATCCATGACCGTGCTCCGAGGTAATTCTTTTAGCCCATTGCCAATCAGATTCCAATTGGCGATGGAGATGACGGCGATTCTTTTATAGGTGAGAAGACAGCCCGCGGGCCACATGTGGCCCGCGCTCCCACGCGCCCTACTAGTTAATATATATATAGCTGCTTGTGCTGATTCAACACTGACTCACTGACTCATTGATCACCTCTCCTGAACAATTTTGTATGAAAAAAATTTTTTTGAAGGATGATGTCGTATAGAGGGGAAAAATTCATGAGGAGGAAAAATACGGAGAGAGCTGATGATTGAGGATTTCGGAGACGGGTGAAGAGCACAGCCAGGGTATTGGAGATAGGTGGGGGGTGCTCGACCAAATGTCATTTGAAATGTCATCCAACTGCCAGTGAGCTGAAAAAAAATTCAAAATGGCGGATTCAAAATGGCCGCCATACGAATTTCGCCGATATCTCAGAAAGTATAAAAGATGGAAGAATGGTTTCTTGACAAGAAGTGATCAGGACCCGAAGGTTTATTTGATGGATAGAAAAAAAAAATTCAAAATGGCGGAATATATTTTTCCATAGAAAATGTATGGGGAATGTTGAAGAGACTAACAGTTGGTAATTATGCAAGGTTGTGATGCGGTTTTTCGGAGATTTACTAGAGAAAAATATGGAAAGAGCTGATGATTGAGGATTTCGGAGACGGGTGAAGAGCACAGCCAGGGTATCGAAGATAGGTGGGGGGTGCTCGACCAAATGTAACTCGAAACGTCATCCAATTGGCAGTTAGCTGAAAAAAAATTCAAAATGGCGGATTCAAGATGGCCGCATACAAATTTCCTGTTTTTCTATCTCGGAAAGTATAAAAGATAAGAGAGTGGTTTCTTTGCAAGACGTGATTAGAATCTCAAGGTCTACGGGATGAATGAAAAAAATTTAAAGTGGTTGAATTTATTTTTCCATGGAAAATGTGAATGCTACAATAAACAAGGCCTATGAAAAACTATGAAAAGTATGAGAAGAGATGATGGTCTACATTTGGATGATGATTGAGGAGCACGGTCATGGATTTAAAGATAGTTAAGGGCTGTGTCAATAAAAAATACACTGAACCTCATTGGATGAGGTTCAGTGTATTTTTTTATTCAAACAGCCCTTAACTATCTTTAAATCCATGACCGTGCTCCGAGGTAATTCTTTTAGCCCACTGCCAATCGGATTCCAATTGGCGATGGAGATGACGGCGATTCTTTTATAGGAGAAAAGACAGCCCGCGGGCCACATGTGGCCCGCGCTCCCACGCGCCCTACTAGTTACTATATATATAGCTGCTTGTGCTGATTCATTCACTCATTGATCACCTCTCCTGAACAATTTTGTATGAAAATTTTTTTTTTCATGGATAGGGTCGTACAGAAGAAAAAAATTCATGAGGAGGAAAAATACGGAGAGAGCTGATGATTGAGGATTTTGGAGACGGGTGAAGAGCACGCGGAGGGTATTGAAGATAGGCGGGGGGTGCTCGACCAAATGTCATTCGAAATGTCATGCAATTGGCAGTGAGCTTAAAAAAAATTCAAAATGGCGGATTCAAAATGGCCGCTATTCGAATTTCGCCGATATCTCGGAAAGTATAAAAGATGGAAGACCGGTTTCTTGACGAGAGTTGATCAGGACGAAAAGGTCTATTTGATGGCTAGAAAAAAAAATCCAATATGGCGGAATTTTTTTTACCATAGAAAATGTAGGTATGGAGAATGTTGAAGAGACTAAATATTGGTAACTATGCAAGGTTTTGATGCGGTTTTTCGGAGAATTACTAGAGAAAATATGGAATGAGATGATGATTGAGGGTTCTGAAGACAGTCGAGGAGCATGGGCAATGTATTATAGTTAGGTGGGGACTGCTGAAACAAAAAATACTCTGAAACGTCATGCAATTGGCAGTGAGCTGAAAAAAAATTAAAATGGCGGATTCAAAATGGCCGCCATACAGATTTCGTGTTATTCTATCTCAGAAAGTATAAAAGATAAGAGAGTGGTTTCTTAGCAAAAGGTGATCAGGATTTCAAGTTTAACGAGATGAATAAAAAAACTAAATGGAGGAATTTATGTCTCCATGGAAAATGTACATACTACAATAAGTAGGGAACTATCCAAGGCATTGACGCAGATCTTCAGAGACCTGCCAGAGGAAAGTATGAGAAGTGATGATGATCTAGGATTTGGATGATGGTTGAGGAGCACGGTCATGGTTTTAAAGATAGTTAAGGGCTGTTAGAGCAAAAAATACGCTGAACCTCATATGATGAGGTTCAGCGTATTTTTTTGTTCGAACTGCCCTTAACTATCTTTAAAACCATGACAGTGCTCCTTGGTCATTTTTTAAGCCCACTGCCAATCGGATTCCCATTGGCGATGGAGATGACGGCGATACCTTTATAGGCGGGAAGACTGCACGCGGGCCACATGTGGCCCGCGCACTCACGCGCCCTACTAGTTACTATATATATAGCTGCTTGTGCTGATTCATTCATTCACTCATTGATCACCTCTCCTGAACAATTTTGTATGAAAATTTTTTTTTTCATGGATGGGGTCGTATAGAAGAAAAAAATTCATTCGGAGTAAAAATACGGAGAGAGCTGATGATTGAGGATATCGAAGACAGATGAAGAGCACAGCCAAGGGTATTGGAGATAGGTGGGGGGTGCTCGACCAAATGTCATTTGAAATGTCATCCAATTGGCAGTGAGCTGAAAAAAAATTCAAAATGGCGGATTCAAAATGGCCGCCATTCGAATTTCGTCGATATCTCGGAAAGTATAAAAGATGGAAGAACGGTTTCTTGACAAGAGTTGATCAGGAAAAAAAGCTCTATTTGATGGCTAGAAAAAAAATCCAAAATGGCGGAAAAAAAATCCATAGAAAATGTATGGGGAATGTTGATAAGGGACTAAAAGTTGGAAGGCAAGTAGGGGGAAGACGGCACGCGGGCCACATGTGGCCCGCGCCCTCACGCGACCTACTAGTATATATATATACTAATAAGTTTATGGAAAGCAGATAAGACTGAAGAATACACTAAGACTGTAGAGAGCACTCCCTTTTTAAACCATTTCAAACATCTTAATTACTAAAAATACGTGAAGTTTGCAAATACGCCCAATAAAAGAGAGACCCCGGGCGCTGTCCCCTTGTCCCTTGGATTTCTCTTTTAATTTAGCCGTCACAAAGCTCTTTATACTCCGTCATTATGAAAAAGGATGCTAATTATTTCGCTTGATCTTTGCAGATTTCCGTATTTTTCATCCTTATCGCACTTCCCGTATAAATCATCATTAAAACTTCCCTTTGTGTAATTTACGTTACCAGTTACCTACTATTGGGATTATAACGTAACTTTCTACACGAGTTCATTAATTTGGTTTAATTATGTAAAAATTCCAAAATTTTAATGAATAGAGGACATTAAAGAAATAATGAATAATTCATTATTCTGTTATTCATATAATTTAAAGATAATATATAATACGTTTGTATGTTCGAATGTTTCCTGTACTGTCTCAGTTATTTTCTAAATAAATAATTAATTAATTAATAATAAATAGATAAATAAATAAATATCAGGATCTCTATCAAGAATACTTGTTACATCCCTAAGCTTGTAAAATGAAAATTCATCTGCTTAGTTTTAAAGACCATGGCGTAATAGCATCATAGAGCAAAACTAGACACAGACATAACCAGGACCTGTCCTTACCTCATAAAACGAAGAAAGCCTACCAATATGAAATTAAAAAGGCAACAAGATGAAAATGTTCATTGCGAGGAAAATGATACGTCATAAACTCTGCTCACGTATAACTCGTCCGCACTCCGCACAATCGCGCACTAAAGTTAAAGTTTCCGCAAGTTTTTTAGAGTTCCATACGAGAACGCGAAAAAAGACGTGGCACTCCGGGAGTGCCGACAGAAGTGAAAACTCAAAACAAAGGTATCGATTACAGTAGAGATCGTCTTATTTTTAAAAGTCAACATCCCTCCGCTACGTTTCTTTTTCATAAGTTCATTTTCAGATTAGACTATGACAGTGTTTCTTTCCATCTCAAACAGGGGTGCCGGATTCGGTAGCGAGTTGAATGTACGGTAACTTATTAATCAAACGCAATGAACATATCGATAAAGATCTGTTGGAGCAGTCCCGGGCCAACACAGGGCTGTAGCGCCGCTAGTGATGATGATATATAATATGAGGAGACTTTAGTTCACCAATTTTATAGGATGATGATATTTTGTTATTTTTATAAATAATTGCAATTTTCCTATACATTGTGCGGAACTCGTGATCCGCAAGTCGGAGACGCACTTGGACGATATTTTCAGCAACTTAATGTTTTTTGTTTCACACAGAGTGGGAGGACTAATTGCTGGCGCCGATCCAGGTTTATGCGACTTAAGTTGATAATCGGATATGGATATTATTTTATACTTACTTGTTCTGGAAGAAACTGAGAGGTTCAGTGTATTTTTGTGTATACAAGGGATCGAATTCTTAGTCGTAGTTTGGTTGTAACTTTTTTATACATTCTCGCGAATTACGGGTTTCCAAAAATCCAGTGGAAATTGTAAAAATTTTTCGGGATATACCTGTAAGCTGTCTACCATTCTAAAGTTTCATCGAATGTATAACCTATTCCCATTTCAAGTTCCAGCCAAATTGTGTCATTCGTTGCGGCGTGAGGGAATTACAAACATAAAAACACACACAAAAACTTTTGCTTTTACAATATTAATTTGATTTCCCCACGGAACTCAGAAAAAAATACTCTACTAATCATCTTCTCTTTTTAATATTAATTCTTATTGGGGAAGCGGACGTTCAAATTCTTCTCTGCTTCCGTACGTTGACCATATCCGGTCTATTGTGCTCGCCGCTGTCTAAATGACCCTTCTAAGTCCGTTTGTCGTAACAAACAACAGCACCTCCTTGGCAGGAGTATGCTTGACCTCCTGAGGGCAGAAAATATATAGTTACTTCCCCAGTAGTCGACTCCTTGTGTGCACTAGGGTTGGGCTCCAACACATAGTATAATGCTACACAAGTCTGTGTAACCGAGCAGAGATTGCACACGTGTTTGTAACAAAGTACTCACCAATTTCACAATTAAAATATTTCCAAGTAATACCAGAATTCGGAGCTGATATTGTCTCCAGCACAATGGCGTCTCCCGGCCCTCGCTCGCAGGCCCCGGCGCACGTTTTCGCCGCAACTGTGTAATTCCGCGAGCATTTTCTCCAAGTGTCGCCGTTTGGTGCACAATTTGCCATGCAGCGCTAATTGCTGGCAATACTCCAGGCTGTTTTGACGCCTGACACTGAGAGAGCTCACAAAGAGACTCCGGGATGTAGCCTTGTAAAAAGGGTTTTAATTTGGAACAATATGTATACTTGTAATTTGTAAGAGTGCGGTAACTGTTGTTAAAACTTAAAGCATTGCGTTGCAATGTCTTGAGTGTGGTGTGATGCTGAATTATTAGCACTCGTTTGGGGGTTACTAAACGCTTCCGAATCATGATAACATCTTCGACAGCAGCGTCATTAAACATCAGGTAAAATTACATTGAAGCTTATCTCTTAGTTTCAGGTAAATCTCTTGTCGTCCCATCTCACTTATAAATATTGAGAAGAGATCAAACGTAGAATAGAATAATGAAAAGGTCATGTGAAATTCATTTCAATCAAATAGGTATGCAGTCTGACCTAAAGGCAATAACTTCGCAATAAACCGTTCTAGCTTTAGATCATAACATTGTGTACAGTGTTCACTGAGTGAATTACGAACTGTATGTTGATTCAATGGATGAACGAACCAATTACCAATTAGGTACATACGATACTTGCACACAAAAAGGTTGCATTTTTCGAATTTGTTTATCTTTATGGCAATTATTATAAAATAGGCATCTATTTCGATAGAACCTTTGAAAGTTCTACACCTAACGGGCTAAAAAATATTCACGCGAGTGAAGCCTTTTGGTTTTTTTAACTGGATAATCTAACCGCTTACGCTCGACAGTTATCACACATGGCGGACAGGGATAATACAATTGAAAGACGAGCGCGCTTCCCTAGGAAATGATTATATTCAAAGCGATTTAAAGGTAGGTAAGAAAGAAAGATCTTTATCTTTATTTCTTAGCTACCTTTAAATCTTTATCTTTATTTCTTAGCTTCCCGGCCTACATCTTCCTCACCACCTTGTGGTGGTGAGGAAGATGTAGGCCGGGAGGTCATTCCAGTGTGCTGATTCTGTACCGTTCAGTTAGTTAGTTAGTAACCCGCACTGGGTTATTAACTAAGAAAACGGAGGCAAAAATACTATTTTTGTATTCTTTTTGTACAAGATAGCAACTAGCATGGTATATTGACATGATACCATACCGACCTAGGTTGGTAATTTGTGCAAAAATAGGATTTTTGTCTTCGTTTTCTTAGTCAATAACCCAGTTAGGGTTACTGACTAGCTAACTGAACGATACAGAATCAGCCCACTGAACTTTAAAATACACATCAGGAACGGGGAATCAAACCGCTTATTATTTATGTTTAAGAGACCGTCTTTATGAGAGTTAATTAGTATTCAAGCAAGTTGACGCCCGGTCAATGCTAACTTTAATGCAACATTTCACAATTTGCCGTCCGTTAGCAGTTAGCGCTAGATCATCTAAATTGTGTACACGCCGTGAACTGCGGCAGTCTGTTGATTGAGTTGATGAACCAATTACCGTGTTAATTATGCTCCTTGCTAATTATTATCACCATCGGATTGACTCGCTGCTGATTAAAATTTGAGTGTAAACTCCATTGCAATTGTATTATGCCCGTTTTGTTTGATGACACCTTGTTGAGTCGATCGTTATTGTTTATTTGTTTATGGTCAATCGATTAAATTGAGCGAGATTTAGCGATTACACAGATAACGTTGAGTGATCAACTTCGATACAAGTCGGCAACTGTGTGCATTCAGTTACTGGCTTGTAACGAATTGGGTTACTGCAATCTTTTTTCTTTGGTCCATAAAACGGAGAGTATGTAAAACCGTCAGTTGCGATTTTACATATAAAATTAACATTGTGGGTGACTTAACATTATAAGCCCTTAGACTTAGAAAACTTAAATTTTCCACAGAAATTCTCTTAATGATGTAAAAAAGAAAGTGGGATCCCCTGGTGCAATTCATAATCATTATCTTCTTATTCATCGTTCTCATAATCATACAGATTAATTATTTACCCAGCAACTTCTTGTCCAAATTGAGGTAATTATTTAAGTAATGTCGATAGTTTAATAAGAGATTATACAACATCAAAAACAGTACCTATTTAGGTCCTTACTTTATTGAAAAAGTAATTTATTTCGAACCCTCTGAGACATAACTGTAATGTACGATAATGTAACGAAAAAAGTTATCGAGTTGTAACGCGTTAAAGATGGCCGTCGGGAAACAATTTATATGTTTGTCGCTCCGCAAAGTTTCGGGGCACGACGTTTATTGGAGTTTTTCTCTTTTAAGCAACAATGACGTTATTTACTGGTCACACTTAGGTCGAACCACTTAGTGAGTTTTATCGGATTCAAAGGAGGGGTAAGCTTGAACATTTTTCCGGGATAGTAAGTATAACCTATGTGGTTATCTACGGTAAAATATTCGTTACCCATTCCGACAAATTGGTTTTCCAGAATTTGAAGGCCGATTGGCGCAGATGGTAGAGATCCTGCCTTATGCGTCGGAGGTCGTGGGTTTGATTTCCAATAATGATTAAAATGAATGTTTTCCAGTGTCTGGGTATTTTCGTATAAATTATTCAACTTCTCAGTTTTCTAGTAAGTACCCATAACGCAAGCTATCGCTTACTTTTGGGCTAGATTGCTGATAATTATTATGAATATTCTTTATTTTCCGATTCATTAAATACTCATCACACAGTGTTTGTAACAAAACCCCTGCGAAACTCTCGAGACTTGATCGATTTTTTGTGTGTGTGTTTGTGCGTAAAAGATACACACGCATAACAGTTTCCCAGGAGTTTTGTTACAAACACTGTAAAATAACACATACACACACACAAATAAACTATATATTATGTGTGTCTTTAATCTATATTATTTGCTATACAGACACAGTTACAGTTTTGGAATTGTAATTAACATTAGTGTGACGTATTGGCTGAACCGTAAGTGGTATTTTACTTCGGAATTGAATACTACAGCCGTCGATTTGGACTAGATTCCCAAGTGGTTTGCGATTAATGAGTATCCTACTCTAAAATAAAACATATATGAATGATATAAATCTCATTCTGTAATTTTTATCTTAAGATAAAATTCACTTTTCTATGGAACTAAGGGTTGTTGGGGGGAGTAGTCTATACTTACCAGCTTTAGAAGCTTCTTTCCAGCTAAGCTTTAGTTTGGCAAAGTTAAATAGCGCACACAGAATACGCTTTCGCGGAAATTGAACCAACCAAGTTGGGATAGTCTGTAGTGCTGACGTTGATACCAATCACGCGATATCAAGTGTACAACCCCGTGTAATATTGTGACTGATCCAACGATATTGTGTTATCAAAAAATTACTGAGCTTCATCGCGTATTTCCAAGTTTTCTATAATAATTTCACTATATTATTAGGTATCGTAGGCACCAGAGCTGTCAGCGAGAACTTAGTATTAAAATACACAAAAACTTCATCCAACTGCACGGCGAAACTCGCATGCTGAAAGTTTAAGCAGCTTATCCAAGAGCAGTGTATATTTAGAAAAATTACATTAAGCCCGGTGTAAAATTGTAAAACCGCTTTATACGCTGAAGCCGCCCCGCTGAAAACGGTACAGACTTGAGCAGGATGCCCACTACAAGCGATATACGGAACAAAACACTTTTTGATTGTGATAGCATCCGAGGGTAAGTTGAGCAGCTAAAGATGTATGATGTATATAGATGGACCGCTGATCTCTGTTCTATGAATCGCTGATTTTCAACGTAAAAATGATGGCACTTGATATTCGCCATTTTGGCGCTAATTGTTGCGTAACCTGGCGTGAAGTGACACAGTCACTAGCAGCAAACATAGAGATGGAGTACACTTAAGGTTTCTACAGAGCTTCGCACGTGAATACTAAATCGCACGGCGATGCGTCATTGCTAGTAGAGTGGTAGCTAGTCACGGCCGATGCCTATGAAATTGTAATCTAAAGGGACACCAGGCGGTAAATGACCCCGTGACCTCTTACTCGAATTTGAGCGTGCATCACTGCACCAGGGCGGGTCAATTAATATTAAAATTAGCTTTTCTTGTTTTATTAATTGTCTTAATTGTCTAATAATTATATAAGTTAAATGCACTTAAGATATATGTACACGTGAAAATCCAACGAAAATAATCGTCTCAAGTCTCGATATCGAACGGCGAAAATATGAAATAGTTACTCCTTCGCCAGCTACAAGGAAAGTAATTATGTGTATCACGTAGTCATTAGTAAGAACCAATAGTTGAAATATTAAAAAGAAATAAAGCTAATATAAATATGTTGACAGCGAAGTTTCTAATTATTCTGAGACAATTTTATCGCTGCACATGGACGCTCGCCTCAAGGCACAAAGTTTTATAACTGTTCCTTAACACCCTCTTGATCTCAGCATAACTTGAGCAGAATTTAATTCGGCCCCACCTTTGTGCGAGATATAGGAATCAGCTTTATTATCAAACTACGTTATATGATAACGTATATTACGGAGATAAGAAATAGGTATTGTATACTGTTATACCTATCTAGCAATGATTGTAGTTGGTGATTGTGTTTGTAAAATGCCTTCAAAATAAAAATATTAAATGTTCAAAAAAGCGTCATATTTTGATTTGGGTTTTCTGTGGGTATTATATTCAGTCTAATCGGATTTGGTACGGTGATTTCCATAGATTTTTAAGAAACTTTTATTTATTTATTTCAATCGGTGCGTTATATTGAGATAAGTTAGCCAAAAGTGTGTCCTTGTAGTATGGCGCAGGTTTGGTAATTTTTTCAGCATACGTCTTGCTAAGTTCCCAAAACTTTTTATTATTATTAATAGACTTGCGCTTGACCGGCATTATTGTAGATAATGCCGGATAGAAAGCTATGATCAGCTAGAGTGGAGTGCGGTTGCCAAGAACAAGCCTATTCACTCTTCTCAATATTTCAATATTCAATCTTATTTATATTTCAAACACTGTATAACTGTTGGTGATGTTGATGCCTCAGTCTCAAAAGGAGAGGACTCCAAAACGATTATTAATAAACGGGTAATAGAAATACTAAGTGACATACGGGCACAACAAATTTTACACGCTTTTTCGTTTCAGAACCCAAATATAAAACAAAAACACATTAGGTTTTTTAAGCTCGTAAAATATAAAAACGAACCCCTCATCAATTGACCAAAAAAAGGTTCCCACCAAATCTGTCATTATCCGGTCAAGATAATACGAGGTCGGGAGGTCGGGGGCTGAGAGGGACCGAAAGCATATGAATTTATAATAAATTGGACGCTAAGCCTCCTCTCAGAGGATTTCGGAGGTTGATTTTATTCGCTAATATTATACAACTTATGTGGGGCGAAAACAAAGACGCGCCGTTTATTCTAGAATGGACATTTTATATTTTCTTTTAATTTTTGCACCAAAACTATACGTGGCAACGGAAACGAATGACAAAAAAAGTCATTTTCATATATTATATTGTCACATCCTAAAGTGGCTTGGCAAAATATGCTAAATTAACTCACCGAATTACTGATTAAATGATTACTAACTGATTAAAAATTGCAGGCGTCACTTTGCACTGATATTTCTGGATGTCTGTTATTCTATAGAGCCGCAATTACTGATTAGATTTGATTGTGGAATGCTGATAGATGATAAGAATGAAGGTTTTTATAAATTTCTACGCAATCACCCGAGCGGAGAAACTTACGGAGTAGATACGACTGTGTTTAAAACTGAGTGTTATTCCCAATATCCTATACCTTTAAACGAGCAATTCTTGTATATATATATATATATTTCTATATAATCTGGATCTCGGAAACGGCTCTAACGATTTTCATGAAATTTAGTATACAGGGAGTTTTGGGGGCGATAAATCGATCTAGCTATTCATCTAGGATTCATTTTTAGAAATTGTCGAATTTACCAAAAAAAAAATATATGACTCCTGCTGCCATCTATTTGCCAGTACTTAAACTACCGAGCGAAGCTCGGTCACCCAGATACTAAGCGATGATGCCGCATCCAGTAGATATACACCAGTGTGGGTTCCTGAAACCCATCGTTAACGAGGAAACAATGCAGGTGAGGGTCCGTAAAACTGCTGCACCACTTAGCGGAGTACTCATAAAAAACGGCTGCGGCATAATGGATCCCGTCCTTCAATGGATGACTTATATGACCCTCCTATATAGAGGAGCATTCCCCTTTCCACTACTTGTTTCATAACCTTGCATAAATTTATATTTTTCTGTGTAAGAAATTCTAGTGTCGCAGTGTTTATAACAAAACTATTCTTGATCGATTTTTATGATTTTTTGTGTTTATTTCATAGGTTTGAGAATAGGACTACACTTTCTCTTACTAATTTAGTATCCATACATAAATAAAAATACTAACTGACCCAGCAAAGTAATGTTTGTGTATTTTTATATTATGTAGTACATCCTCAGTTTTCAGTTTTTTATAAATAAGTAATTGGACTACGGAAATGAAAGTAGTCTATTTTGATTTTAAGGATAACTTACATTCCACTTAGACCTACTCTCTCCTTTATACTACTTAAATCTATAAAATACTACATTTTTTTCCACAGCATTAAGTTTCATAAGAAAGAGGGATTTTCTGAATAAAAGTATCTGTTAAATCCAGATTATACAAAGACTAGCAGTGCCCGCGGACTCCGTTCCGCGTCAGAAATATTTTTGTCCCGGCCCGTTTGTCTCGCGTAATACCCACAGTCCCTTCCCCCACAGCGCTGAACGCGACGCAATCAGATAGATTCTGCCTATACTAACCTCATCTTTTTGACAAGGTTATGAAATAAATAATTTTTTTTTGTATTTATGCTAAGTTTTGTGAGTAGCTATTTGACAATGAATCTCAAACCGCTGTATATCCTTACTAAAAGCTCACTACCCGTTTGAAAGCCCACCTAAGTCCATAAAGTAGCATCACAGAAGCGTAGTTTCCAATTACCGACCTGTAATGTTGCGTAAATTCATTCTAAACTCCCGCTGAAAGCAGGCTAACTCCATTAAGGTGGCAAATCCGGCCGATTTTACGTCGTCGCCTATCATTACCCGTACCCGCGCTCGCACTACCGTGTCTAATTTAATTTTGGACAAGTTTTAACTATCTTGTTTAGTGAAATTCGTTAGTGGCAACATTGTCACTGTCACAGTAGAACTATTCGGTTTTGGAGTGTAAGTGGTTTGTATTATGGACCTAAGGATTTAAAAGGATGTATGGGATCCCTTACCAAGCTGATACAAACCAAGCTATTTTTAACCGACTTCAAAAAAACGAGGAGGTTCTCAATTCGTCGGAATCTTTTTTTTTGTAGACTACGGTCTCCGCATTAACTCTTAAGATTTTTTTAACTAACTTCTATATTCCAAAATGAATGAATGTGAAGTATCGAAAAGTGATAAACTTAACTTAAAATAGCTTTTCGGAAAAACGACTCACATTGTATAAGAGGATTGGTATTCTGTTAACATCTAGTAAAATTAATGTATAGATTAGCATATTTCAATCCACGATGACTCGCCCCACTCTGTCAAACTTCATATGAATCGAATGGGGTCTTACACTACTTTTGAATTTGATAAAAAATATTACTTTATTATAAACTAGGATAAAAATAATAACGTGCAGTGAAAGAAATATTAAAATCCAACGAAGATTTACAAAGTTACAGGCGTTTAAACTTTGGAGTGGGGGGATCTTCTATCCCTTTCTCGCAAAACGAAAATTTGTATGAAGCCGCACGAAGCTACTATGGCATTGGTACTTTGTGACGTCACAATTTCATGTTGCTATCTCTGTCTAATCACAAATCTTTAAATGCTTATAACTTTTTTGTTATTTGATCGATTTAATTAGTTCTTTCAGTGCACGTTATTATTTTAATTCTACTTTATAATAAAGTAATAAAAAAATTGGAGTCAAATACCCTATTAAACATTAGCGATTCTGACAGAGTGGGGCGCGTCGTGGATTGAAATATCAAGTTTATATAATATTTCCGAGTTTCTTGCCCGTTCTTCTATGTGCAGTGCTACTTTCCGAACGAGGCGGTAGAGTTTTAACGTTTCGCAAGAGCCTGTAAGTTAGGCCAATGTGAAAGAATAAAATTTTTGAATTGTGATTTTTTTTGAATTTTGGATGTTTCTTACATCTTAAGCTGGAATTCCAATAGGTTACTTTTAAAACTAGATTAACATATTTACTAAAGATGATATTTTATCCTCGGGGTTTTATTATCCTAGAAGAATTCATCAACATCTGAAAAAAAACGCAAGCAGTGGAAAGTTGGCGTTTTTTTCTCGGATGGGCAATCCTCGGTTATACCGGGCAAAACCTTCTAAAAGACAATTAAATAAATATTTTCCTTCAACTTCAAAAGAAAGAACTACTTTCTGTTTCCGACAAGTCGGGATAGATTTAAAGGTAAGGAAATAAAAGTTTTCCCTACTTTAGTACATGACAATTTCACTTTGTAATTTCTTTAAATTGAATTCAGAGCGAAAGTAAAATGCGACGATTTAGTTCGCCTTTTTAAAAGCGGTTTAACGTTTGCCCGCCAGTGTTACTGTATCTATGCGGCGAAGGTAAACGACGTGAGAAGAACTGTGCAAGATATTGATTTAAAGCATAGACTGGCTATTGGAATTTTTTTCACTGGTGGTACATGATTGATACTCGTATCACGCATGTTTTCTTTAACCTCGCTAGTAACAATCCTAGCAACCGTTTAAAGCTGCATCGTGAATGACGACTCACCATCAGGAAAGAAAGCAGTCGAGTACTAACTTGTGGTGTGTAAACAAACGAATGCCTAACGCAGCATCCCAGATTCGACAAACGACATCAAGCATGTCATTAGATGCAGATGAGAGCTCAGATTGTACAATGAATGATATAATGGGCATATTCTGAAATAACGATGGTCACGAAAAAAATATAGTTGACTAAAATGTCATTGACATTTTGTCCACATTGGTGCTAAATATTGTGTAGTACTTACATAACATTGTAATTAAAATGGTGTCGGCAATAAATAATCAACTATAACCTTAAGCTACTAAAATTCTTTAATGCAACCTGTAGTGAGAAAAATACAAACTTTGTAAAACGTTAGCGATGACCTATAATTAAGGCGAACTCAACAGGGTTGCCCGCGAAATTCAAAATTTTCGGGGTTTTTTGCAATTTGTACGCTAATTACACATAATAGGCTTATGGCAGTCATTTTGCGAGACTGGCAGTTACTTTTTTACATGATTATATCAAAATTTTTGCATAAAAATGTCTATCCTAGGAAATTAGTCCGAGTAAAGAGTTTTAAGTGAGCAACTCACAAATCTCGGATTAATTTCTTTAACTCGACACTTTCAAGCTGAGATTTTTATATAAATACGTGAAGATGGTCTTGCGATTATCGCAATTTGACTGCCATAGGCCTATTACGTCTTATCAGTTTACAAATCGCGAAAAAACACAAAAAAATTGAATTTCGCGGGCACACCCGTGGTGTGCTCTTTAAGTAAAAATCATTTATCTTATCTGGTACCTATAACTCAAAGTTATTAATTATAAGTAGCCATTTAAAATCCTCTCTGTGATCTCAATCGAAACAATAAATATCCCTGGTCCGATAGCATTTAACTTAGACAAATGTTCTAAAGGAAATTGCATACACATTTTCAATTTAGCTCCGTTTGTGCGCAGTTCTAGAACCTTCTAGCGGATAGCCGTTGCTTCATCAGGGTATGTTGGGACGTGCATTGGATTCTTGATAAACTATAGGTGCTTTACTTGGCAGAATGAATTTATACGTACCGACTATATTTTTATCGGTAAGACCTACATAACTGAGAGTTAACCAAAATGTTCATCAAAGGTATGTGACGCCCTTCAACCCGCACATGGCACAGCTTATCTATGGCCAAAAAAATCTATGAGTAGACCCATGACTAGCTGTGGGACATTAAAGGGGGTTTAGAAGGACTCTTTTATCAGAAGGCGAGTGAGGAATCGTCAGAGCGGATGGACCGATTTCGTAATTCCGTATTTTTATTTTTGTTTCGTAGAATTGGCATGGGGGTAAGCAGGCTTCACATAGAAATTTCTTTAAAAAAACATTGAATAGGCATTTTCTAAGTAAACACCATCTTCGACCATATCGTTACTTTCCATCAGATTAGACTGAGGACAAGCTTAAGCTGAAACAGAAATGAAAAACACCTTTCTAAACGTATCATAGCATACTTTACTGCTTGAATTCAGACTAAATACACATTATATATACAAAATGTAACTGGTAGAAGACACTTCTATTTTACAGAAGTCAGCCATCCATTAAACTTTCCACAATTCTTATCACCGGGACGCGGTTCAAACGACGCGAGCGTTGCATTTCCTTATTGTTGTTGCAAAAAAGGATGTTGATGGAAATAAAATAGAATAAGACGTTACTAAACTATTCTGTAGCTTCATGACACTAGTAAACATCCGGACCTACTCTTAAAAAATAAATAATAATTATATCAATGTTTAGTAGACCGCTTGACCTGATGAAATTTAAGAACATTTTGACGCCAGTTTTAATCCTATACAGATGATAATATTATGTATATATTTTTTTAAACAAAGTTTATTTTACGAAGGTTTCAAGTGGGCTACACGAAAGAAATTGGATTTTTTGTGTGATCAAAATCCCGTTACAGAAAAACCTTTGAAAACCTAGAATGAAGATTTCTCTTACTAGTCAACAGAATGAGAATGCAGACAATCAGCTATTGAATTTGTTAGCGCGAACTAACTAAAGACAGGACTATCTATCGAGCGATAGGTGAAAATTTAAATTTAATATAAATAAAATTATACACTCAAAAGTTTTTCGGTGTGAATACCTATACAACCCGTCTAGGTTGTCTTTCACGTATTACCTAATGAAAGGATTTTGATAAAATTTGGAATAGAAAGAATATAAAATAAAATTTAAAGTACCTATTTATTAGAAATTTATGGTTTCTTCAGAAACTGTAAAGAATTTATTAATTTTGGTTCGACAAAATCTTTTCTCATGAATTTGCGAAACATACAACTGCAATCTCACATCTGATTCAGTCCTCGTTTTTTCTAGATCCATGTGAAGCTGGTAGCTTTATTATTTCCGCGACAACTCCGCGATATCTAGAAGCAATCACACGGGGGATGGAGTGTAAACTTCAATTTGTTTTTTATACAATAGTCTTCTCAATGTAAAATGGGACACTCCGGGAAGTAGAAATGTTACTCTAGGCTCCTCAGCTTTGTATTTTATTCTTTTATACTCGGAGTTACCTACACAGCGGGCAATGGAGAGCAAATAAAAATAAAATATCCTATACCTTTAAACGAGCAATTCTTGTATATATAGGTATTTCTATATAATCTGGATCTCGGCAACGGCTTCAACGATTTTCATGAAATTTAGTATACAGGGGGTTTTGGGGGCGATAAATCGATCTAGCTAGGATTCATTTTTAGAAAATGTCGAATTTACCAAAAAAAAAATAATAAAAATATGACTTCTGCTGCCATCTATTAGCCAGTAGTTAAACTACCGAGCGAAGCATTTCTGCTGCCATCTATTATCCAGTAGATAAACTACCGAGCGAAGCTCGGTCAACCAGATATTAAATAAAAATCGGGCAAATCGGTCAAGTACGAGTCGGACTCGCGCATTAAGGATTCGTCATCAATAAAAATGGCAATAATATCAAACAACTGTATTAAAAATGTAATATACGTTATTAATTAACCTATATTACATTTTAACAAAAAAAAACAACTTCAACTCTCATCAAACTACTGTTGATACATCCTTTCCATTAAAAAAATTAAGACTTATATGGTCTTCTCATGGATACCATTATCAGAACTAGACTAAATTGAAATGTGACCACACGGGAAGCGTCAGCTCTCTAAAAAAAAAGAACCATCAAAATCGATTTACTCAGTTTCTCCCCGTCAAAAGTTATGACGTAACAAACATAAAAAATACAGTCTAATTGAGAATCTCCGCCTTTTTGAAGTCGATTGATAAAAAGATACGTTGGTTTTAAAGTATAGCCCTTATAAGCCAGGGATCTGATTGCGTAAGAAAAACGTATTCAACGTTATCGTAATCACTGGCGAATTCTGCCCTGCGATTGTGTGACACAAATCAGGAACCCAATCAGCGGGCAGAATTAGTAAACGATTACGATAACGATGACTACATTTTTCTTAGACAATTTAGGGACAGATTACTTTTCAATCCGTTACCCGCAGATACATTGGAAATCACACATTACTGCACCGACAGGAAGCAAGCTCTTCGCAACGATAAGCGAGGTACACGAGTAGTGTATGAACCGGCAAAGCTCATTGGAGTGGAATGCAAACGCAAATATTTGCGTACGCTCGTTGTATGACGTGTCGTAGCCAAAATGTGATATCAGACATTTCTTTAAGTGGCTAGTTAAGTTAATTTAAATTTTATAAAAGTCAAAATATATTTATTTCACATAGACCTAAAATATACAGGCACTTGTGACAAGTCGGTATGACATTTATTGCATATGAATGGTGATAACTACAAGTCGACTTAAAACTAAGTTTACGAGGGTTCACAAACGCGTCCTGCCGCTTAAAGAAGCCCACCACAATAGTAAATATTAATATTGTAAATGAGTTATTTACTTGCTGGCGATAGCCTGTTTTTCACATAAAAACTTGAGGAAATTTTGGAAATTTTGTCTTGATGTTTTTTTTTTATCATAAAGAGATTTGAATATCTGTTCATTTCAAATTTCTTTTCCTAGATGAGTCAGATAGTGGATGAGTGAGTCAAATCTTTAATTAATGGGCTCTAACCATTTTAAGATAAGTTTAGATATATAAAAATAGAACCGATCGCTATGTAGTATGTGATGTGCGATACGATCTGTGCCATTTGGGGTAAAATGCGCGACCACTAAATAGTCCATTGAAATGTTAAAATTTAAGGATCGGATATTGCATTTTATAGACGACGCATTTTTTTTTGGGACATGTGTGGGGGGTTACTAGAAGCTTTACTTCAAATTTGTGGGGTTAAAAGACGTAACGTCTAAACGTGGTCATGTGACATGACCCAGTGAAACGACCGATTGTTGAATAAGAACCTTATCCTGCCCGTGTGTAATTTCAAAAACCGGTCTATCCGTCTGAATGCTGTCAAATAACTGACAGCGTGGTCGTTCAACTAAATGGCTGATCCAACTATCTGCCGACGGCATATGCAATCGCAAGCAAACAAACGAAACGGGTTCTTATATACGTTCGAACAAAGCGTCCTATCACCGCTGTGATATTGAAAATAAACACGACTACGGGTTTTTCATGCGCGGAATTGATATGAAAATATTGGATTCCGGGGGTATGTTTGTTCGTGATTTTTCCCCGACAAGAATAAACTTTGAATTATTGGGGATCTCTGATTTAATGTATGGATTTATTATAATAGGGATACGTGCGACCCGAAAACTGATTTCTAGTTAACGCAGTAAAATGAAACTGTCATTCTTTTTGAATAGAATATGAATGAATGAATGAATGAATGAATCCTATACCTTTAAACGAGCAATTCTTGTATATATGTATATATATTTCTATATAATCTGGATTTCGGCAACGGCTCCAACGACTTTCATGAAATTTAGTATACTGGGGGTTTTGGGGGCGATAAATCGATCTAGCTAGGATTCATTTTTAGAAAATGTCGAATTTACCAAAAAATAATAAAAATATGATTTCTGCTGCCATTTATTAGCCAGTAGTTAAACTACCAAGAGAAGCACTCCTGCTGCCATCTATTAGCCAGTAGTTAAACTACCGAGCGAAGCTCGGTCACCCAGATATTATACTTTTATTGCACAACACAAAGTCAAACAAAGGACAACATAAAAATTACAAAAAATAGGTACACAACTTGGCGGCAATTAAACAAAAAGAACAAACTATAATGACGGAACAACTTATTGCCATAAGTGATAAGTGATACTCATTCGTATATTACATATTATGCCATCTAACGCCACAATCGTCACCGTGAGACATTGGTTTTTAGGGTTCCGTACCTAAAGGCTAAAAAAGTGGATCCTTCTTCTTCTTCTCTTGATTGCAGCTTTAGGGTTCCATGGTCCCTGGTGTCACGTTGACGGTCCCCGATCTATTGTGACACCGCTATCTACAATTCCCAACCAATGCGTGTTGCCGCAGGAACAACAACAACTTCTTGGCTGAAAGAAGTTTAGCATCATCATTAGGGTCTGATATGAATGTCCCCAGAAGGTTGCTACGCTTGTGCATCAGTGCTAGGCAGGAACAGGGCCGTACCACCATCTCTTATAGCAGTATTATTGTAATATTGTTTTGACATTTTCATACAATGTCAGTATGAAAATTTAAAAACAATATTACAATTATACTGCTATAAGAGATGGTGATAAACCTCAGATCATGTGCATCGGCGTTTCCGCCGCTACATTACAGAGTCTGCACATGTCTGTATCTCTCAATTTCAGGTTGTTCATGTGTCGATTCAGTCCACAGTGCCCTATAAGTGTTCGCAAGTGTATGATAGAGTAGGAGCGATGATATAGATCCTTCAAATAAATGTTTCTCAAATTCCTCTAAAATTTTCTTTATTTTGAAATAAACTCTAAACAGTTTACCCAGAATATTATTCCACGCTCGTCATTCATTTCAAAACAATGGAACGTTGCATTTTACAGAGATACAAACTGAATGCAAAACTCACCCCAGATCTGAACAGCTTCATTCAATATTCATACGCCGGTATTCCACATGCAATTTCGTGTTTGCTTAGATGCAATGGAGGCTGTGTGGACCAGAACGGAATCAGAGAGAAGTTGCTGATGATAATATTGACGGGATGAATGGATCGAAGTAAACTCAAGGATATTAAAAATTTCATAAATAAGATAGTTAAAATTCAGATAGTTATAATAGATACCTTCAGAGACATACTTATGTTTAATTGTTTATCACCGGTAAAAGCTAGAAATATAATAATTATCTAGATCCCATATCCACACACATTGTAGGGTGTTGTTCCAGTCTTTGATTCCAACACTTGTTAAATATAACAACTTAACATAATATTAAATATATTTAAGAGAAAGTAGCTGGCGTCTACCGGGGAAAGTTAAACAAAATGTTTACCATCGGTTCATCGGGAAACATGAATGTGGGACAAACTTACAACGACGGTTTAATCAAAGATAAGTATCGTGGAAGATAGAGACAATGCCCCGCGGAACAATATTACTCGGGAACGTATAGACAAAAGCCGAAACAAGGAACTCATTTGGTGCCACAAGGAGTAAGCATGGTGCCGGGGCAACAATATGACTGTACTTTCGATGCGCGTTTGAAATAAACTTGATACTGGAAAGTAGAGTACCTACTCGTAAGTGTTTCATAACTCGTGTGGTGTATTTTATTACTTGAATCGTAATAATGATTATAAGTCACTGCTAGGTGAAAATATACTATGAAATATTACCAGATAGAAACCGAAACAAAGATAATATGTAGGATGATAGGACAATAATATACCTTAATTAATTAACAAAAAAAACCGACTTGAACTCTCATCCAATAAATATTGAATACATCCTTTCCCATTAAAAATGTAAGACTTAAGTATATGGTTTTCTCATGGATACCATTATCAGAACTGGACTTAATTGAATGGGACCACACGGCAAGCGTCAGTTTTCTAATAAAAAAAGAATTATCAAAATTGATTCACCCAATCAAAAATTATGAGGTAAACATAAAAAAAAAACATACAGTCGACTGTCGAGTCCTTTTTTGAAGTCGGTTGAAAATAGAATTAAACAAGGATTAACGGGGGCTCCCAAACGTAATTTTTCTGATCGATGATCCAGAACAACCATTATTACTCTACTTGTATTGTAGTATCTAGTTTTAGAATATAATTGAGCTTTCTGGCATTATCATCTCGCTACGTTACAAAGATAATAGCATGGAACTCTTCGTGCGCGAGTCCGACTCGCACTTAGCAAGTCCTATTTTATTTCGTTTTAACCCTTAAAACGATGTAAACGCAGCACGTAGTTGCAAAAGTAACATTTACATTACATTATTATTTCTTGTTATTAGGAGCAGTATTGCGTAGACTACAGTCGTATAATACGAGTAATTTTGTATAAAATTCCCACTCAAACACAGTTCTAACACCTGTTTATTTTAATATCGCGCGGGACAACAACCACCCGGTGACTCTATGCGGCAGCAATAACATTATGTTACTAGTAGGTAACTACCCGAATATTTTTGCAAGCTTACTTATAGGACTCCACGTGACTCCCTTTAGTGGTTGAGTTTTCATAATATTTTCTTGAATAAAGAATGGCATTAGAGCCCCTAGCTAATCTTTTAACTTGATCCTAGAAATACATATTAATCCTAAAATAAAATTCCTTCTTATTGTTATTTTTATTGTTCACTTCTTTTTTAAAATTAGATTATTTATTAGTTTAGATTTCATTTTAAGTATTGTATATATGATATTATTGAATTCTACTTGTAAATAAAAGAAATACATTAAAGAAGATGAAAATATTTTTAGAGACAGACAGAGGTTTGAACAAACCTCGTATTAATTCGATTTGATCCTGTTTGAAGTGGTTCAGAATTTCCACTTCCAACTCGGGGCTACAATGGTCATCGGGTTGCCCTCGCTAGGGCGTCGCTAGAAAGACCATACTCGTACAGATAATATGTAAATATCTGGGTGACCGAGCTTCGCTCGGTGGCCAATAGATGGCAGCAGTAGTCATATTTTTATTTTATTTTTGGTAAATTCGACATTTTCTAAAAATTAATCCTAGCTAGATCGATTTATCGCCCCCAAAACCCTCTGTATACTAAATTTCATGAAAATCGTTCGAGCCGTTTCCGAGATCCAGATTATATAGAAATATATATACAAGAATTGCTCGTTTAAAGGTATAAGATTCGACATTCTCTAAAAATTAATCCTAGCTAGATCGATTTATCGCCCCCAAAACCCTCTATATACTAAATTTCATGAAAATCGTTCGAGCCGTTTCCGAGATCCAGATTATATAGAAATATATATACAAGAATTGCTCGTTTAAAGGTATAAGATTATTGTTAATTAATAAATGGAGGTTTTGTTCTTCTGTTGGATGTAAATAATCTTCACATAATGAGAATAATTGCACCTAACTGCTGTTTGAATCAACACATGCAAGTAAGAAAGGAGAAGGTTCACCTTCGGTGTACTCTTTGTACGCTCTACCATGAATAGAGGAAAATACATAGATTATATTAAAAATATAATAATTTAGAATATTAAAGCAAATAACTAGAAATAAAATAAAATGTATTTCAAGTTTTCGATACGTTTTCAAGATGGCAACCTTTAGCCATAGAGGCGCGAAATGTATCAAATGTCATTTCTGACAGCCAAGTGCATTATTCAATGAACTCTATGGTGTTTCTGTTTTCTTTTCATTCCGAGTTTGCCGCGGTGTTGTGAAGTGCTCGTGAATGCTATCTCTTGTGTTTTTTTGTGGATTTTCTGGCGATTTGGCATTCATTATATTATTTGGTCTATAATATTAACTAATCAATCAAGTAAATAACCTATGTGACACATCAACGACCTCCCATTATTTGACACTTGACAGAAAACGTCAAAAAATATGAATCCGCCATTGTTACCCACTCGTGTTTAGTGTTGCTTAACGTGGAAAGATTAAATAATCACACCGCCGAAATTACGACAAATTCGCAGATTTGAATGATCAAAACTGGTTTAGTATTTTTTTTGTTTCATTTCTCTACTTGTACAAGGACCGGACCGACGCTCCATACAAATCTGAACCATCTCCTTTAGATTTTCCGTCCGAACGTCCCAGCTTGGCTGTCTATACTTTCCTTCATTACTAATGAAAGGATAGATATTTATTTGCTTTAAAAAAACTCCCAAAAGTTAAGACATAAAGATCTTACAACCATGGGGAGTGAAAAATTGTTTTTTACAGTTTTATTTTCAAAGTTTCTTGTATCTATTGACGTGACAACGTCTTATAAATTGGTTTGCCGGGTGACACTTCAAGAAACTGCGTTACGCTCCGCTCACGTTATGCGCTCACAATGAGAGCGAGAGAGAGGCACGCGTCCCTTCCACTCGGGCATGGTTAGCCCGCCTAAGAGCGAGAGAGACAGACATACGTTGTCACGTAAAACTTTCGCCCGTATACCGACTTTTTTACAGGCAACCACATTTTTTTTGTCCTGGTTCTTGATTCTTGATCTCAGGCTTTTAACTAACTTAACAACCACAATGTGTTATAAATTGAGATTCATTCTACATAATATTTTTCGGGTGATATTTCGGTCCGAGTTGCCAGTCGTTTGTCATAGGGCGACCATTAAAGTTTCATTCGCAAAATGTTAAATATTGCCGCGGAGTTTTAATTCAAAACCGCATATTCCACCACTATATTTGGATTAAATTTGAAAAATAACTGACTCGTACTCTTGTATTTATTATCATGAGCATTTTGGTGTTCAAATGTGTATTTTGATTAAAAATAGTTTTAACTGTAAGTCACATATATTATTTTAATGTGGGGAAAGTGTGATTTCAAGAAAATGAATTTATCAATTCTTTTACCCTTTTTTCATTACAGTTTACCTATTTATACATGTAAGTTTTCAAACTAGGTAAGTTGAAATCGTCCTCAATATCTGAGTCGAAGTGCTTTTTGAAGGCTGTGAATTCACCTGTTTAGTTAGTATTGCGTAGATACGATAAAAAACCGCGAGTAGGACAGATAAAATGCAAAGCGTCCTTCGCACTCTGCTTGTAGACAAAAATCTCTCTCCCACCCCTTTTGCATAAAGCTTAGTTCTATTTACAATGTTTTCGGTAGAGACATTTGCATTGCTTAGTCTGTACTCGGTCCCGATCTATTGTGCTAGAGACGGCTAGAGTCAACAACGCTTTCTTAAGAACTTAAAGTGTCCTAAAATGTTAAGTATTTTAAAATTATTATTACTCACACAAAACCAAACATTAAATGCAAACCTTTCTTGTGCCATCAAAATCAATTTTATTTAATTATAAATGAACTTGCTTCATTTTTGGAAGCCTAATTACCGAGAAGGCATTGGAAAAATTAAACTAATGACTTAATAGACAGTAATGCCACAGTTACAGTAATTACACGATCAATTACTTTAATTGAAGCCTCATTAAGTACCTTGAAGCTCTGTATTTAATTATAATTTTAATTAATGACTTCTCTGCTATTGAAGCAGAATATTAGAACCGTTGATGACAAAATTTTCATCAGCACAACATAAATAAACGAAACATAACTTTTGAAAAATCCACCTTGAATCTTGTGAAGAGGTTTATCAATACAAAATTTAGGTATGTATATCAATCAATCAATCAAACAATGTCTTTATTGAAGAATTTGATTGATGGGTTAGTTAAATAAGGTCTTATTCAAATTTACACTAGAATGCTTGGGCATCATCACCGGTAGTATAGTAAATAAGGCTAATAAAAATCAGGAGCTCTAGACATAATTTATTATTAATATCTGGGTGACCGAGCTTTGCTCGGTAGTATATCTACCCGCCAATAGATGGCAGCAGGAGTATTTTTATTTTGTTAATTCGTCATTTTCTAAAAATGAACCCTAGCTAGATCGATTTATCGCCCCCAAAACCCCCTGTATACTAAATTTCATGAAAATCGTTCGAGCCGTTTCCGAGATTCGGATTATATAGAAATATTTATATATATATATACAAGAATTGCTCTTTTAAAGGTATAGGATAACAATTAATTGTTTTATTTTGACACGGGACTCGAAACCAAAGCCTAGTTTGTAAAGTAACATCCTTACATCCCATCCTAACTAGGTACTAAATCTAAGTGACGCCAAAGCTATACAATATCCGTCAATTTGCATTTCATATAAGCATAAGAGCATCTGTTGAAACTGAACAAGCGTTAACTGCAAAATCTGCCAAGTGCACAGTCCGTAAGCACCTACGAGTGTCTACTTGTATTTACATCAGAATTCCCTGGCTCAACTGCAACCTGTATATTAAGTACCTAAGTTTCAAATGGTCATGCAATATATGTAGTTAAATCTTTACACTTAATAGCTACTCACGAGAATATCCTTGTAATAAGCAGTGATATTTTTTTCTTGCAATATCTGGGTAAGGTGCAAGTAAACATTATAATTTTTTTTGTCAACGCAATGTCTTGCGATGTACTGCAATTTATTTGTCATCCTGAGTCCTGAGTTCTTATGTCTCATTATGCCCTGATAGCCTGTAGGGTAAGTAAAGGTTTTTATAGGAATTTCGAGTCGACTCGCATTGCACAAACGAATCGAATTCCTCCATACATTTACAGCCAGCGCCATCTATTAAAAGCTGCATAAGAGTGACTGTCCATAGATGGCGCTGGCTGTAAATGTATGGAGAAATTCGGTTCGTTTGTGCGATGCGAGTCGACCCGAAATTCGTACAAAAACCTGTGCTAAACCTCTATAGTTTCTGTGGCAGTGCCCTTCAAATCGGTTAACAGTAATACAATGACTGTTTCTCAGTAGAATATCTGATACGTCAGTTTTTTCACTCGTGTAGGGACACACCGTATCGCATGCAAGTGCAAGCCGCACATAAGTCTTATGTATCACATATGTGAAGCGCGTTAGGTTATAAGGAACGCTTTTAGAGATTGTAGCCAGTTACGTCCTAATCGCGCTATACACTTGTATGTTTGTTTTATTGTGTGTTAATTTCTGAAGTTGTTAAACTTAAATTTAAACTAGATTCTTATTGGAGTCAATCGTGTTTTATTCAGCATATTCCCCAAGGCAGCATTGAACACAGCCGCGTACATAATCAAGTACCTAAAACTCGCTATTTCTTTTAGAAGATAAGTAATGTAAACAGAAACAACAAAAAGCGTCTCAATAAGAAAATGAAACGTTCATTGGTTCGGAAAAGGCTTTGTTCAATGAGTTCGTTCCACCAGAGCCTCACGGCGACAGCAGTCAGCTTATTTTTCAATTCTAAAATGAAATTAAAAGTATTTAAAAAAAATACCTGTATAAACTAAGGTGCAAAAGGTTGAGAGAGAAATTGCTAGAATCGTAGATGTAGGATGTAGTAGAAACTTCTGCTAAAGTTATAAATTGACGACCTCATGCAAAGATTTAAATCGCTAGATGAGCCCTTAAGGTAAGCGTCCACTTGTCGGTATCGTACGCATCGGACGGATCGCGTCAAACGGATAAATTTTTCTATTACTATTTCGGCAGCGTACGGATTACTGACGGTGAGTACCAGCATACGGATTGACGATGTCAACTCATTCGGATTTTCGTAGTGAGCGCACGTGTGGATACTGTGAGAATGGAGCAAACGCTAATGCAAATATCATACGATGCCGAGCGAGCGCGCGGGGTGCGTCCACTAGTCGGCATTCCGTATGACGTCATCGGCACGCATCGCAAAAGTTGCCTCTCGGAGCAACGGTGTCGGCATTGCCGATGTGCGATGCGTACGGTGCGGACAGGTGGACGCAGTTATATGAGTTTCTATACAAAGAATACTACGATCCGTTGCGTGCGATCCGTCCGATGCGTACGATACCGACAAGTGGACGCTTACCTTTAGCGTACATCGCGCACATCGAAAACGTCCACAAACGTGAGTGCTCTCAGCATGCTGTAGAAGTGTGATTGTGTAACAGAGAACGCGAGTGCAAATTTCTTGGGGCCTGTGAACTACGATGTCTCCGTTAATGCAAAATACCAAATCATTTGTAATTCGTGAATATTTCGATCATGTTGTGGTGTTATTCGAATTCATATAGTAATAATCTATGCTCCTGGCCATATTTGGTTCGGAAATATTTCTTTAAAATTAAAATAAAATAATAATCAATTTTGATCAATATTTTTATAACTTTGGTCGAGTTCCGTAATACCAAAAAATATGAATGAAAACTTGTAACTTTCTTTATAAACTGGTGTTTTTCTTTAGCTGGACAATAAAAACTGTGCTCCTGAACTAATGCAACGTGAGATAGTGTTGTTTTTATTACAAAACAAAAAAGCAGAAAACATGTCCTCTTTGACATAAAAATAAGCAAAACTAAATTCGTTTACAATTTCGTTTAACAAAAGTATTTCGGAACCAGATATGGCCAGGAGTATAGATTATTTTTATACGAACCCGAATAACACCACAACATGATCGAAATATATACGAATTACAAATGATTTTGGTATTACGTTTGTATGGGAGACATGGTAGTTCACAGGACTCGAGTAAATGAGACGTCACTTATAAACATTAACTGGACGTTTTTGGAGGCTTGCGCTAAAGAAAAACACCAGTTAATAAAGAAAGTTACAAGTTTTTGATTCATAATTTTTGGTATTATTGAACTCGATCGAAGTTATAACAATTTTGATAAACAATGATACATAGTATTTCGTTCTGGAGAAGTATTTCCAAACCAAATATGTCCAGGAGCATAGATTATTATTACTATATGAACCCGAATAACGCCACAACATAGTCGAAATATGCACGAATTACAAATGATTTGGTACCTATTTAGAATGGATGGAGACATAGTAGTTCACGGGACTTTTAAGATTTAAACCTTATGGCAGTTTTCCTACATGTTTTTGGTACGTAACTATTAAGTATGGGAATTTGAAGGAGGAATAATGTAAATTATTTTCAGAATTACCAGTAATTCAACATGTAAATCTAGGAGAAACGCTCAAAATGCTATTTATTTTCCACCTCATATAATATTTTGGAAGGGTGGTATTTTTTCATCCGCAAAGCCGCGCAAACACTTTCCAATCCGCCACAGGAAGTCGACCTCTGAATACAAAATGTATCGCTGGCGAACGTGGATATACTCACTTTGAATATCTCAATTTTTGTAAAATATTATAGATAGCAATGAGGGTTTTTATAACAACACTAGAAAACCCGGCAAACTTCGTTTTATGTAACATTTTTTTATTTATTTTTTTCTTTTAATTTTTCCTGAATTTTCTTTGCTATAAACCTCACGGAGCCCGAGACCTTTCCAACGAATGCAAAACCGTGGAAATCGGTTAGTGCGTTCTGGAGCTATAGCGTCAGGAAGGAAAACCCGACTTATTTTTATATGTTTCCACTCCACAAATGTTGTAGATTTCTACTTTTACTCGCTATAGGTATACTAACTACTCAGTGTTTATATGAGATACTATATGTATATATTTATTTTTATAATATGTATTTGTATTTACTATGTATGTATATGTATTAGTATATATTATTATGTATATTTTGTAAAACTATATTAATTGGTATAATATTTATTATTCTCCAAACAATGTGCACTAGCCCACACTTACACTATATTCATTTATCCCTCACCAGAAGGAAAAGGTTGTCTGGAAGAGATTGCCTATGGCAATAAGACCGCCTTTTGCGCATCACGTGTCTTATATATAGTATATGTTTCTTATAATTATGTTTCTTTGTGCAATAAAGTATAAATAAATAAATAAAATAAAATAGTAGAGAGAAGAGAAGAGAAGAAGAAGATATGGATGGAAACGTCTGAAATAAACGTTTATTTATTTATTTATCTATGAAAACCCGTGTCTACAAATTAAGCGCTTTTACCTATATATGAGTTTTGATATCTTCATAGTATACCAGTAGATCGATCATTAAATATTCAAGCAGGCGTTATTTTGCGGAAATTCATAATTAATTAGCAGGACAGGTAAATTTGTTTTGCTATAATTCCTCTGATAAGGAAACTCAGGATATGAGCATCCGAACGATTTACGTAAACTGTTTTCGTACTAGCAATCAGTAGCGCCATCTTTGAAAATTCTATAGGTGGCCGCTGAGCGAACTATAGCGTATGGTCTGACTGTTGGTGGCAAAACAAGCACTTTTGGCACCGATAAACTGGAGACATTTTTCGGAATAAAATATACTTCTATTGGTTCATTATTTTCATAATTATCTCAGATTTATTTATTGAAAGGACCTCCCTAGCTTGGTGCACCGTGCACGCTAGGAGTCGATGGGGATTCTCGCCACTGCTCAATTTATTTTATTATTTACAATTTGGCTCTAGTTTGAAGAGAGGTTTCGGCTGTGGCTATATAGTTACCACCGCAAAGACGTAATGCCAAGCGATTTAGTATTCCGGCTGTGTAGAAACCGTAAGGGGTAAGCTTCCAAGTTGGTACGACAGTATCTTCGGCTGCATCATCACTCTACCGTCAGGTGAAATCGCGGTGAAGTATTAACTTGTAGAGAACTAAAAATTCTAAATCTTTAGTTTCCATCGTATATCAATGGCTTTTTTTATATCGACGCCGTCGAATGAAAAATAGGGAAAAAATACACAAAACTCATCTCCGCCAAGAAAATGCAACATTTAGTAATACGGAGTGCATGGTTATGGTAAAACGAAGTAAAAAGGGTGTTTCTAGGACAGCGGGCGGGCTTCTAATAGACGCTTTAGGACATTTCGGTGAAGGCGGGATTATTCCGAGTGTGCTGTCGTTAAAACGTGGATTGTTGGAATACATTTACATAATGAATCACGTCGGTGAGTCTTTTTTAAACATAAAACGTTTCGGTACCTATGCAAAAATTGAGTTTTGATATTATTAAAATGAAAGATTTTTTGACCGCAGCTTCGTTCATGTGTGGTTTGGTTTTTTTAGTAATCCCGCGGGAGCTGCTTGGGATTTTTAGGGATAAAAAGTACCGAGCATGTATTGTAATACATGTATAAACTTTTTCATTGTAAATCTATGCAACAATTGTTTTAGCAATGGAGTGTTTTAAGAAATATGCAAGGCGACCAATTTCAAAACCCTTACCGAGTGAAGAAGTTACAAAGATCCAATCGTATACTTATGTGTTTTTTTTTTAATTTTAGCATTAAACATACAGGTGACAATTTGTTTCTGTTTTTTTATTTTTTTGCTTTTACTATACGGACCCTACTGCGATCCGTCTTCTTTTGTTTCAAATAACTTCCTTGAATTACTAACGCAATACGGCGTATTTAAAAAGCCCGGAAAAATCGACTTACGAAGTTACGAAACACCATAAACTGTTTAAGCAATCCGAAACAACTTTTACAACTTTCGACACATCGGATTACGGAGCGCGCCCAAAAATTACATTTGAAACGTTGTTTACGGCCTCCGCAATCCGGAGAAATTACGGAACAAGAATTACGGAGAGAAACTTCCTTAATATCAGCCCCGCACGGAGTTATGGGGCCCGGCGATTCGAAACAAAGCCCGCAAATTGCCGGAACAAAAAGCGAAAAGAGAACGCGACTCGTTACAATAACAAGGCTGTTAAGTCGCCGCGGTGCAGAACAATAAAACGGGGTGACAGTTTAGCACTCATGGCGCAGCCACGAGGAGCGCGGATTGTAGCCTCCCTTGTGCCGTATTTGGAAGTGATGCTAAAATTAGCCAATCAGTGCCTACGCTACGCCACCGATTGCAAACGTTAAGTATTAACGAGTTGAAAATGTAACTTCATCTATAGATACCATGAATATATATATATTTTTTTTAATAAAAATAAATTTGGTTTTTTTTTTAAATAAAATTTGGCAGAATATCGCAGCTGTGAAGTTGGCCCGTATACTTGCTCTAGGTAGTACTCGTAGTCTCTGCATTTTGTTCCTTAGTAGCACTGACATATCAAAATAATGCAGTCGCTGTTACAATGGCTGTTACGTACAAATATTCTTCTAAAAAGGGTGACAAAGTCGCATGTAACTTAATCACCATACTCGTAAGTTACCATTGGTTGGTGCGTGGTTGGTGCTGTGTGTGGTGGCAGCCTTGATTGGCCGTCTGCTGCAGCCTGCGCGAATCAACCAACCAAACGGACTTACCCCACAGTGGAATTTTGGGAGATTTAATATTAATTACTAGCTGACCTGCCAAACGTTGTTTTGCCCTTAGGGGTGATAAAAAATAGATAAATTGAGATTTAAACTATCCTATCTCTCAAGTCGGATCGAACTGCACATGGTGTGCATTTTATTATAATCGGTTAAGTGGTTTAGGAGTCCATTGAGGACAAACATTGTGACACGAGATTTATATATATTAAGATTAAGATCTTCTACGATAAATCTAGGCACTCAGGTTGAAACAAAAGCAGGTTGTTTGTAAAAATATATATTTTTTTCATATTATCTAGGGGATATTTATTTCACATTCATCTTATAAATACACCAAAAACGCGTTTCCCCTGGCCACTGAAACATTGCGTAGGTAATGAAAAAAGTACAGTCGTTGCGGTGTTCAGAATGGGCGTTGTCGTACTTATTCCGCACTTCCCACTCGACTTAAAAATGTCGTATGCGGGAGAGTTACGTAGAGTGTACACCTTACCGACATCCGACAACCGACGTCCGACATATTGGTCTCGATGTGCCTTATGCGTCGAAGTACTCGTATTTACATTCTGCTTCCGACACCAACGTCAAGTTGGCTTTGTCGGTAATATCGCGTGATAAAAAGCAAATTAAAACAGTTTTATGCCCATCATACTAATAATAGATATTTAAATCCACCGTTTATTGCCCGTGGTACCCCCGATGGTCCCCCCGGGGTACCACGGGTAATTGTTTTGCCCGTGGTACCCCTGGAGCTCCTAGGGGTACCACGGGTAAAAAAAAATTACCCGTGGTACCTCTGCAAATCAAAAAATACAAAAAAAGGAAAACGCAATTATAAACCGTTTATAGACTATCCTTTATGCCTAAATTGAAATAATTGATTAAAGTGACATAAGAAGACACGAAACTTAAACTAAAATTGCAAAGTTTTTTTTATAGTTCCTTAAACTTAAATATTCATTATGTACTCCTTTTTATCTTAAAATTAAGACAACTTATATTTTTTCAATTCCTTTCACACTAAAATATTTGTAACGCACGAGCATTTTTATTTAAAATAAACTGACTAAACAAACAATTTAACGTAAAACAAAACAACTTACATAATTTCAGTTCCTGAAACTAATTTATTTTATTTTTATATAAAACATAAGATTAGTACCTACTATAATTATAGTAGAACTGTTGTGAATGTGGGAGTACGAAGCACAAGTAGGTTAAACAACTAGAATTAAATAACAAAATATTAATTATACCAAAAAGGGCATAGACCCGGAGTCTGTGGTTTGTAAATTTATACTAATAAAAAAAAAACTATTTTTTTTAAGTAGATATTGTGTGTATTGTGTGCGGAAAGTTATACTTTTCTGCACAAGTGTTTTTTTATTTCCACTAAATTTTATTTTAAACTGGGACTCACAAAGAAATGACAAACTTTCCGCACTTGTATTGAAATGTATTATTATAAAGGTACTTTTTTATATTAAATAAACTGACAAAATAAACCATAAAACTTAAAACAAAAACAACATACTTTATTTTAGTTCCGTAATATTTATTATTTATCCCTTAAATATATAAAAAACCGGCAAAGTGCGAGTCGGACTCGCGCACCGAGGGTTCCACGGAACGGTATTTTTTTCGCCAGTTTGCTCAATAAATCCAAAACTATCAGGCATAAAAATAAATAAAAATCGGTTTTAGAATACACAAGTAACGCCCTTTCATATGATACCCCACTCAATAATGTTATTTCATTTTGAAAATTCGAAGCCGCGGTTTTCCCCCCTTTTTAAATAAAAATGAAATAAATTTTCAATGTTTTATGATTGCAATGGCGTTGGGTCGCTATTAACTAAAACTGTTCTAAATTTCAAGTCGATAGCTTCGATAATTACTGAAATAATCGAGTGTGACAGACGGACGGACGGACGGACGGACGGACGGACGGACGGACGGAGAAAGTCTCACCATAAGGGTTCCATTTTTACCAAATTGGTATGGAACCCTAAAAATAGCAGCTTTCCTGTGGCTTTTCCCGCGTACATGGAAATGTCTTCTTTTTGAGCAAATGTATTAAAAATATTTTAGTTTCAGAGACTGAAATAATGTAAGTTGTTTTGTTTAGTTAGTTTATTTTAAATAAAAAGGCTCGTACGTAACAAATATTTTAGTGCGAAAGGAATGGAAAAAATATAAGTTTTCTTAATTTTAAGATAAAAGAAGTACATAATAAATATTTAAGTTTAAGGAACTATAAAAAAAACTTTGCAGTTTTAGTTTAAGTTTTGTGTCTTCTTATGTCACTTTAATCAATTATTTCAATTTAGGCATAAAGGATAGTCTATAAACGGTTTATAATTGCGTTTTCCTTTTTTTGTATTTTTTGATTTGCAGAGGTACCACGGGTAATTTTTTTTTACCCGTGGTACCCCTAGGAGCTCCAGGGGTACCACGGGCAAAACAATTACCCGTGGTACCCCGGGGGGACCATCGGGGGTACCACGGGCAATAAACGAAATCCACGACGACGCCCCCTACTCTGTCAAACTTCATACGAATCGAATGAAACCATAATGAAAAATTTGCGATTTTGACAGAGTAGGGACTTCATGGATTGAAATATCTATTTACATAATCTGCGTTTAGTTTCCCCCTTTTTGGTAGATGAGTTTTTGTCTAGGCGATTTTCAAAAAAGAGAGAAATAATATTTCTCTGAACCATGGTTAAGTTGCTCGGTCTCACCACTGAATATCTTATGTCACTTTCACCGAGATCAATAAAATTATAAAACTGATAAAAATAAAAATATTAGTTCTCAGTTTAAGACTTCGAGACCAGACATTTGGCAGGCAGGGCCTCTGAATGTTTAGAGACATATTTGCTGAATAACAATATATTGAGGAAGCGTCTCAATATGTGGAGGATTATGCTTTTATTATAAGAAAAATATAATAATGGTTACTATCCTTACCCTGTGGTACTTACAGCGATGATTAATATATTCTTTGTGTGCATTTATTCTGTCCCCGTGCGAGTAATCCGTAATATCCCCTGATGAGCGCCGCACAATGGCCCCTCAATCTCTACTGGGATATTAAGTTTCCGCTATGACAATGAATGTTGCCGAGCGGTCACAGTGAGGTACGATTAGCGTCTTTACATGCATTTGATTTTCCCCTTGCAAGTAATCCGTAATATCCCCTGATGAGCGCCGCACAATGGCCCCTCAATCTCTACTGGGATATTAAGTTTCCGCTATGACAATGAATGTTGCCGAGCGGTTACAGTGAGGTACGATTAGTGTCTTTACATGCATTTGATTTTCCCTTTGGAAGTAATCCGTAATATCCCCTGATGAGCGCCGCACAATGGCCCCTCAATCTCTACTGGGATATTAAGTTTCCGCTATGACAATGAATGTTGCCGAGCGGTTACAGTGAGGTACGATTAGTGTCTTTACATGCATTTGATTTTCCCTTTGGAAGTAATCCGTAATATCCCCTGATGAGCGCCGCACAATGGCCCCTCAATCTCTACTGGGATTTTAAGTTTCCGCTATGACAATGAATGTTGCCGAGCGGTTACAGTGAGGTACGATTAGTCTCTTTACATGCATTTGATTTTCCCTTTGGAAGTAATCCATAATATCCGCTGATGAGCGCCGCACAATGGCCCCTCAATCTCTACTGGGATATTAAGTTTCCGCTATGACGCTGAAATGTTGAGAATTACTACATATTTGACGTATTCGTAGAACTTGCCGGCTGCAAGGTCTCCGCTCCGCTCGTTACCATGCTCCGCATTAAAGGACCACACATAATCCTGTGGCGGAAGGCGTCACTCACCGATAGTTCCGCGCGAGATAACAGCAATCTGAGGCGGATTATTATTATTTGTCGCGGAACCGATGTTAATAATAGCGCGGTGTTCATTGCGAGGGAATATTAATTACTCTCGTTAGATAGTTGTTTATTTCCGACCATGTGACACATCGTGGATTTTATGTACAAGAGAAGAAGAATACGTTCTGAATGATACGTTGCCGTTTGATAAACACCTGTACCTAAGTTATGACGGCCATTGACAATCCTTCCGTCTAACCGATCCAATAAGCCACTATTGGACATACTTATCTCAATCTCCACCACTTTTAGGACCAACTTCTTCTCGACAACGTCTTTACGATGTGTCTCCTCTCAGATTTGTAAAGGCTTTGACCATTAGCCTACTAAGCTGACCAAAAGTGGATTGACAGGCTTTCTCACTATCTTTCTTTATTAGTAATGCCGGTCATCCAGCTTTCTTCCTATAGTCCAATCGGCATGACAATTACAATCAGTCAGTTCTAACTGATCCAGATTGGACAGTAAGAAGGATGATTTAAGCATAAATGTACCAGCTGATTATTTCTTTGTAGAGTCCGCCCAATTGGTACCGCAGGGTCAGATTATCTTCTGTATTGCAGTTTAGGGACTCAAGCCGAAATTACAATGCATAAAACGTCACCAGTTCTTAAACTGATTTCTCAGGATGAATAGTAAAATAGTATATTATAAGAAGGAAAAAGTAACGGCTATTAACTCACGTCTATTTGGGTCAGGATCGCCCGACCAGTTTCGGACCCATTAGGGGTCCTTCCTCAGGGGCATTTGACGCGCGCGACGCCCGTGTTATACTGACTATCCGTTACTTTTTCCTTCTTATAATGTCCACTCGCGGAAGTCTTAATTCTAGTATATTGTAAGACATGAAATACACTTTGAAATTCACTGCAACTGACATGGCCAAAAGGATCACAACGTTTTGCTCGTCTAACGTCAAAGACTTCTATTTAGATACAGGTAGGTATGTAGGTAGGATACATAGAAGTCGTTGTCTAACGTTATCTAGTTAGGGCTCGACTGAACACACGGAACTTGCCGTGAAGCTTAGACGATAGCCTGCGTCTTAATCTTTATCTCAGGGATTTGTGGCATTCATAATCATAATATAATGAACGACGTTTCGTCCTTCTGTTTGTCTGAACCACAGTCTGAGCCCTAATGTTGTTGTTTTTGCAAACACAGTTTGGGCGCCAATTGCCACATGGAGGCCTATCGGTGGCGATACGTGCAATAATGGCTTCCTCACCAACGCCCGTACATATTTCACGAATAAAGGGATATCTGACTTCAGTGCAGTTGCAACACCAAGAGGGTGCAAGTTAAAAGATTAACGTAGTTTTTATGTGTCTTACTTTTTATTGAAATTTTCTTCCATGGTGTAGTGGCACACAGATGAACACAGTTGCTCAAATTCGAATGAGAGATTGCGGGTTTGATTCCCGCCACATGCCACTTTAGAATTTTATTATTTCTAATCTGGCTCAAGTTTGGCCAGGTAGGAGGCTTCGATCATGGCTAATTATTTACCCTACCAGCAAAGACACACCGTTAAACGATTTAGTGTTCCAGCGCAATTCAGTGTAGAAACTGTTACTCCTTCTTAAATCTTATCACAAGTTGCCATTCACATAGGTCATGGAACTCCCGAGAAATATCATGTATAAGCAAACATGGTACTTTATAATGTCACTTGGATGTTCAGCGTGATCTTCTCTGCAGGGAACGAGTCTCTTCAGGGATACGAGCCTTGAGACTTGCCTCCTTACCCGGATGATGTAAATGTAGGTGACTTGAATGTGTTTGTAGCGGTCTGCGACAGCTGACGACAGATGGCGTAACCAGCGCGATAGCACACGCTGACGGAGCTTTGGACGAGCGTTCTATAAATAGAAGTTCTGACGTCATACGCTCGGATCACAAGCGTTCCTCAGGCACCTGCATGGACTTGGAGGGAAATTTCCCTATTGCCATCAACACCGGCAAATGTAAACGTAAGTCGCCATGCCCTTATAACTTGCGCCGCCGATATCTGTATTGAATAATGTCGGAAGTTGCGCACACAAAGCTGGCGAGTGCAGACAATGCTCGCCTCGAATGGTGGCCACTTCCTTTGTTATCCACTATCGCCGCTTCTCGCCACTTCGTCGCAGGCCAGCTGAGGAGTTGCCGCTGACAATTCTCACCAAAGAATCATAATATTTGACAGTCTACTTAAATTAGTAGTGGAACATTTGTCAGAAAAACGATTATTCATTAATTTTAAGTCCTTCCACTGATTCTCTACTGATGCGTCGACTCTACATGACAAATTCGTTCCGGTGAGTCCTACCGTATAGCAGTAATATAGATATTAAGTATTAACTGTGCTTTGGGTTAAAGGGCATTCAAGCTAACGAGCTGACTCGGCCAAAATTAGACTTTTGAGCTGATGTCTTAGTGAAAGAAGTGCTTCGAAGGGTGAAGCTAACAGAGTTCATAAGGTGATGCATCTAAACTCGCCGGCATATTTAGCGGAACATAAAAAAAAGGTTTGATATCAGTATCATATAAAGTTGCTGGCTGGTTTATACGTTATTTTAAGTTAAAAAAGAAATATTTTCAAATTAAGAAAACAACTGAACATCACATTTTATGCAATTGTTTTAATTTTATTCAAATACACCTTATCTGGAGCGAACTTCGAGTATTTCTTCCTTCTGAGTTAGATTTAAAATTTCATTGAAATACTGTTTTTTGTTAGTTTTTTTTAATCGCGTATCTTTCTGGAGTTGATGACTGAATTATGCCTGACTTAGCCCCAACGGAGATTGCCAGGGCACTCGAAATGCGAAGAAATGGTCAAACCTACAGAGTGATATCCAGAGATCTTCGTCGACCAGTTTCAACGATCCATCGCAGTATCCAACGGTTCAGGGAGACCGGTACTTATGTGAGAAGAGCAGGACAAGGCAGAAAAAGACGCACTTCGAGTAAGGATGATCGTTTCATTCGGCTTCGTGTACGTAGGAACCCCCGTTTGACGGCCGTCCAAGCCCGACATGAGTTAGAAGCAGTGCGGGGTGTATCCGTAAGTGAGCGTACGGTACGAAGAAGGCTCGAAGAAGCTGGTTTAGGTTCATTTTTGCCCGCCAAGGCTCCAAGGCTCGAGGTAAATCATCGTAGAAACAGGTTAACTTTTGCTCAGGAACATCGACTTTGGAACGCGGACCAATGGAGTAAGGTATTGTTTAGTGATGAGTGCAGAATTCTCTTAAATCAAATTGACGGCAGGCAAAGAATATACAGACGCAAAGGAGAACGATACATTCAGACGAATTTTGAAACTACAGTTGCATACGGTGGTGGATCAATAATGGTTTCGGCGGGCATTTGTCTGGGAGCTCGCACAGACTTGGTAGTGATTGACAGAGGGAGTCTGACTGCAGACCGCTATATCAGAGAAGTTTTAGAAGAAAATGTCGTACCGTTTGCCCCATATATTGGTGACGATTTTGTTTTTATGCAGGATAATGCTCTGCCGCATACCGCTCGAGTAACTCAAGCTTATCTTAATGATATGAATATCACTGTTATGGAGTGGCCGGTGAGATCACCGGATATGAACCCAATAGAGCACGTTTGGGACTTGCTGAAAAGAAAAGTTAAGTCCAGAATTCCAGCTCCTGCCAACGTGGGAGAACTGCGAATCGCCGTAGTTGAGGAATGGCGGAGACTATCCCAGGAGACCATCGATAACATCATTCTCAGTATGCCTAGACGGGTAGAAACTTTAATAAGAGCACGTGGAGGAAATACGCGATATTAATCACCATTTTTCTAATTTAATTAATTGTAATTTTAATATTAAATTTCACTTTTCCAGGTTATATGAAAAGTTCAAAAATGTACCATTTTTCACAAATAGCCTTTACTCGCAAAATCTATTCTTAATGTGATTCATTTTAAGTAAAAACAAATGAAACTTTAAATAACAAAAGAAGTGTAGTAAGTAGATTTTAAAATAAAACCATATTTTTTTAATGATGGACCTTTTTTTATGTTCCGCTAAATATGCCGGTGAGTTTAGTATTCTAAAGACCATGCTTTACTCTGAAGTTAAGGAATGAGAGCGTAAAACCGGGGGACAATTCCTGCGATACAGGGACGTCCTCAAGCGTCATCTTATCTCATGCTATATCAGCAGTTACAATTGGGAAAGACTTGCGCATCAGAGGTCGGAACATCAAGGTCGGTTCGAGAAACATCGTCTTAAAGATCTAAAATGCCTGGCCAAAAAAAAACAGGCCGTGCAATGTTTCGGGTCGGATTGGTTTTATTATGCGCCATGCAATACGAAAGGTTTCGCCAGCCGCTATCGACCAGATATTCAAATTTAGCCAGGTCCATCGTTGGCGGATATGTCAATGATGGACACAGTGCATCTACCAGTAGTATCTACCTATTTTCATGCCATGTTCTGGAATATACTGTTTATGCATGGGCGATGGGTACGAAGTTCTATAAGTGCCCATGCTCGTCTCGTAAATCTCGTACGTAATTATTTCTCACAAAAAATATATTCTCTACCTGTTCATTCCCCTACAAACCAAAAGAGCGTTGCTTTAATAATTCTAATTAAACATTCTAACCGAGTGCACCCGCGCTTACAGTGCGCGTTTACAGTGCCTGCGGGCGCAGGCACTGTAACACTACGGTACACGCGCCTCTTTTTTTTACTTGAGTACACGCGTGGCCTACTATAGTAGCCCATTTTAAAAAGTCAATAAATTGTATATTTATAACTATTTGATTAAAATATTAAATGGAATGGAAAAAATATTTATTTAAGTTAACATTACAACAATACAATTTAAATACAATATTTAAAATACTGAAAAATTAGCAATTTATTAAATATCTACGAAAAAGTAACAAAAATGGCAATACTGAGATCAACGTATTTTTGTTTTTATTAAAACCACTCTGCATTACTATTTTCTTCATTTTCGTAGCATTCAGGATATACTACTGCTTATTGATCGTGAAAAATCTTCTAGTATCAAGTCTTTCACCACTTTTTGTCGACCGATTTCGGGCTCTCGAGCAGAGTGTACATCGACCATCTCGTGCTGTCTTTGGTGTCAGATCATGATTTAGATACTTGGGAATCCTGAATTGTGCTGCCGAAAAGTGCCCCAATCCTCAGTTTAAGTTGTCGGGTTCGGGTTGTTTGAAACTGGATAATGGATCCTTAGTATTTCTAGCTCTATCTCCTTTTGGGCTTGCTTATCTAATACCTAGGTTTTGGGTTCGAGTTCGCGTTGCCGATGAAATATTTTTGTGCCACATGGTTCCGTTCGTCAATTTGTAGATTAGACCGCGCCTTCCAAATAGAGTGGAGTGTTATCCGAATCGGATGTTTCGTCAGACCTTTCATTTAACCTTTCCTCTTCATTTTCCTGAAGCTCTGACTCATGCAGAACTAGGGCCTGTTTTTAGTCTGGTTCTGGCTCAACTTTATCATCTTCACTCTCTGTCACATCTTCATCATCAGTGTCTAGCTTAAGTAGCAACAAAGATTCACAAGTGGAAACACTTGTAAATCACTCATGACGTTAATGTTATAAATCTGTAAAAAATAAAAAAATGACATTTTACAATTTTAAAATAACAATAATTAAACAAACGTATAAGGTTACATACATAACATAGCTGGAAAATATTATTTTAGCGTTATAATTCGATAATACACGAAAAGTGACTTACCTGATTTTGGTACATCAATACACGCGCGGACTACTTTAGTAGGCCTGCGCTTTTGGCGCCAAATATCTCGCACATGCGTTTGCGCAGGAATTGTGTGGGGTAGTAAGGTTGCGAAGAATATACCAGACGAGGCTTATCTGGAATCGCAAGCTTCTAGCATGCAAAAATAAAAAGTTACGACAAAAAAACTAACTCTGGTCTACTATAGTAGGCCGCGCGTGTACTCTAGTGGTAAACGATGTAAACTACAATAAATACTTTTCTTACGGAAAATGTTAACCGGTTTAATTTGCTCCGGAGTACTTTGTATAAGGAAATATGCAAGAACGTGCTGTGTTGGTTTTGCATAAATTCAGAAGGCACATAAGGTTGATTAGAGACTGCTGCATTTATGGCTCAGCGGAGAAGTTTATTTTAAACTAGCTGACTCGTACACAATCCTGTAGGAAATACAGAATTTCCTTTCTTATTCCTTGTCTACGTTATTAGGAGCTATCGAATTCGAGTGGGGTTTGACGACAGCCTCTTTGGAATTTTATGTTACCTATTTCTAAATTGGTTCAAACATGTTGTTGGAAGCTTCGGCCAGCAGTTAGTTACCTGTTAAGCGCTCTGGTGCGATACTGTGTAGAAGCCGTTACAGGTTGCTTTCCATTTCCAAGTTTACGATAACTTCTTCGGCTGTATCATCACTTATCATCAGATCGCAGTCAAGTATTTATTTGTAGTGTATAAGAATAGCTTCAAATGAGTGTCTTTCAGAGTGATTTGGAGGTAAACGTTAACTCTCAATGAGTTAACCTTTCACTTACATTTTTTTTTTATACATTTATGCATAGTAAGACTCTTTTATGGGTAACGAAATTTAACAATGTACATGTCTACAGTTGTGAAATACATTTTAGACTGTTCTATGTTGTACAAGGATTATAAAGACACTTAAACAAGAAGAACAAAAATGCAAGAGCTCTTAGAAACAGCTTTTATAAAGCTGTTAACGGTTTCAAGTTTCTACAATAGCTATAAATCACTATGAAAGCACCTTTAGCACTCAATGTGATTACGACGTCATTGCATAGAGTGGATGCATACTTAATTTTTTTTAAATTGAAATTTCTTCTTTTCCTCGCCGTGAAAATAACTTTAGTTACTCATTACACTGCAACTATTGAAACGATTTGGCTGAAATTTGAAAGGAAAATAGACTATGCCCTGGAAAAATAAGGGCTATGTTGCTCTGAAAAATCTGATTTGGATAAACTAATATTTGCCGGAGAAATCTATAGCTGCAGCTATCGGAAGACTGTTATAAGAAAAGGCAGGGAAAGGGAGCGGGACTACCTTCCTCGAGATTTGTGAAAATCAAAAATATTGCCGATGGAGCCACGTGTAATCTAGTAAAGAATAGTAGTTCTTCTCGGTGCAAACCTGCTTTCCGAACCTGGCGGTAGAGTCTCGACATTTCATGAGAGCTTATATCTAAGCCTATGTGAAATAAAGAATTTCATTTCATTTCATTTCAATTCATTTCATTTCATTTCATTTCATTTCATTTCATTTCATTTCAAGGTGGCAAAAGTGTCAAGGACAAAAGTAATCTACGTTAAATTGAAAGCAAAAATGATGGTAAGCATAATCTTGCTAAAGTGAATCGTTCCAGAGTTACGGAGGGTAAAAAGTACCTAACGATTGAACATTTTTTGAAAAATATGAAATTACTCTGTAACTCTGTAACTTTTTAGCGAACAATATGTGGACTGCATAGAACAAAACTGGCATTACAATAATGCTTTCACTTTGGATGTCCGGGTTCGGTCGTTTTTACCCGACTGCAAGAAGGGTTATGTTTTTCGCGCGTATCTTGTATGTATGCATGTAAATTTCTTTATGACCACGTATCTTCCAAACGGCTGGACAGATTTTGACGTTAATGGTATCGTTAGATTCGTCTCATTAACCCAAGTGTTCTTAGATAGGTTTTTGAAAATAAAAAGCAAAATGGCGGATTTTGGGCCTAAAATTGTCAGTCATTTACAAAATATTTATAACCAAACCTATCGAGTGGGGTATCAAAATGAAGGGAATTACAAGGAGATTACAAAAATATATATAAGTCATATGTTTCAAATTAATTTGGAATTATAAACAGTCGATCAATGCGTTCAAAATGGTAATATTTATTAGTTTTTGATAGCGTTAATCTTGTATTGACCAAATGTGTGTCGTACTTTATATTGTGCATTTTTACTTGGTATATCATAGCATAAATCGAAAACATAATTTAATATAATCATTAAACAATTATTTAACATCTGTACTTTCGCTACTCGCCCTAGATGGCGCTGATAAAACGCGCTCCACTTTGTCGATCAGATTTAATCTAATAATATATAACCAAATATACCCACTTTACGTCTTTGACATTGTGTAGATAAAAGTGCTTAGGGTTTCGCTCGTAAAGTGTGGCAACTAAAAAGCCTGAAATAAAATAAATAATTAAAAAAATCAAAAAACCCGACTGCAAAAATGTCAACTAAAATGCAATAACTTAAAAGACTGAAACAAGGCGGACAACGAAAACAAAATTATAATGAACTTAAAACGATGCAATTTTTACTTCATTTTAACAAACAACATTATGAGCTGAAAGCTTTAGTTAAATTTTCGCATTCAATTTAAAAATAAAGCAGGCGGGACCTATTAATTTTCTCTATGTTAATTTATAATTTGCGAAAATAGGTCCCGCCTTCTTTATTTTTAAATTGAATGCGAAAATTTAACTAAAGCTTTCAGCTCATAATGTTGTTTGTTAAAATGAAGTAAAAATTGCATCGTTTTAAGTTCATTATAATTTTGTTTTCGTTGTCCGCCTTGTTTCAGTCTTTTAAGTTATTGCATTTTAGTTGACATTTTTGCAGTCGGGTTTTTTGATTTTTTTAATTATTTATTTTATTGAGCTAATTGCAGCATAACAAATAGGCGTGAGCTACGGTGAATGTATGTGGTTTCATTGTGTCCGATATACAGTTACCTCGTCACAGTCCACAAGCGTCGATTGGCATTTGTGGCTAACACAGCTACAGTAACCGCGCGATGAACAGTCAGCTGATTTCATAGTTCAGATAGTATTGTGCTTGGAATGGCCGAAATACCTCTGCGCAATCTAAATACTTGTGTCGTGAATACGGTCTAAATGTTTCAGTTTATGACATTTGAATTGTTTTATAAAAAATCAGTTTCTTGTCCGTTGTGTGCAACACTAAAGGAATTTGTGTTGTAGACCGTAATTGATAATGATACTCGTATAAGAATACCATACAATTACACCGAAATGCACGCTCCACACGATGTCCCAGACGAGACGCTAATAGAGCAACGTGTAAATCGTGAGGTTTATACAGCCCAAATGCGTCAATCTGCTTTTGCAGTTAGTATATTTAACAGTATAGCCACGCAGTGAGCAGCTGACTTTCATAGCTGGGAGTAGGAGGTGTGCTAGAATGACCGGGAATATCTCGCTGTGGTCTGCATACCTACTCGCGCGTTGAATGTGGAGTCAATATGTTCAATTTATAAGATGTGAACATTCATAGGCAGACGTTAGGCATCACTTATTAGCAGGATAATTATGTTAATGATAACATCAACCTTTTTTTTGACCCAATCATGAGTACGGGTCTCTATCAGCCGCATCCACACCGGACGATCCAAAATGGATCGGCGATCCACGATCCATGATCCATGATCCAGGAGCGCGCTCCATGCCGCGCGCGATCGGAGCGCTTTGGATCGTCCGGTGTGGATGCGGCTATCCAGAATGCTTAACATTATGGAGACCTCTCTGGTATGATGTTTACCTTCACCGTGAAACATTATGACGTGTTGACGTTTATTGCCCGTGGTTATACCCCTGATGGTCTCCCCGGGCACCACGGGTATTTCTTTTTCCCGTGGTACCCCTAGAAGCTCCAGGGGTACCACGGGCCAAAAATTTACCTGTGGTACCTCTGGGGGACCATCGGGGGTACCATGGGCAATAAACGTGTGCTGAGTAGTTAAAAATGGTGGTATTGCTGAAAGATATTAACAAAAAAGTTTCAAGTCTATTGTTTTTGGAACAGCACTTGAGACCACAGAAACAGAAAACGCAATATATAATTAGTATAAAATTACTTATCTGATCTGTGGATGAAACAGCAGGTTTTTATGAGCGAATCTTTAAATCTTGTATCCTATACCTTTAAACGAGCAATTCTTGTATATATGTATATTTCTATATAATCTGGATCTCGGAAACGGCTGGAATAATTTTCATGAAATTTAGTATACAGGGGGTTTTGGGGGCGATAAATCGATCTAGCTAGGATTCATTTTTATTAAATGTCGAATTTACCAAAAAAATAAAATTATGACTACTGCTGCCATCTATTGGCCACCGAGCGAAGCTCGGTCACCCAGATATTAATAGAATTATACAACAAATGGAGGTTCTAACTTGTAATTACATCTTAATATATATAAATCTCGTGTCACAATGTTTGTCCTCAATGGACTCCTAAACTACTGAACCGATTTAGTTCAAACTTCGTGAATATCTGTCATTTGGTCCAACTTAAAAGATAGAATAGTTTTTATCCCACGTGGACGAAGTCGCGGGCATCAGCTAGTATTTAATATATCAGATGATACCTTTCGACTTAGAAAGCTGAGCTATTGCACAGCGATTCTTTAAGGAATAAGAAATAATTTCGAAAAAAATTCATAAAACATCCAAATAAAGCAAGTATGGGATAACAATTAGATATTTATATTCTAGTATTTTCACGCGAAAGAAGTTAATATTATGTGACATGATATTAAACATTATGACGTAAAAATGCATCAAAGTCTGATGGAAGAACAAGAAACCAAACACACGAACTTCGCATAAAATAACGCATTTAAATTTTTATGAGTGAAGTCCGTTATATTATCTAGTATTTTAATAGTTCAAAATTCTCCTACGATACTTGAAATATTATGAATATTATTATTCTAGCCGCAAAGCCAGAAGCGAGGCGCTGACGTGCGCAATTTGGAACGCAATTTCAAAGTAATTTGAGGACGAAACTAGACAGAGGTTTATAATGTGGACTTTAACGGATTATCTTGGAGAATTTTGTTGTTTAATAGAGTTTTGAATCTCAATCTCTCTAATGTTTAAAAGATTCTAAAAAGATCTCGTGTTCGTAAAAAACTCTTTCAAAATGGCTGTGTATATTGGGTAGATCTCTGATAATTATAGGACGTAAACCGTATTTTAAACCCCTATGTGAGAAATAATTTATTAATAATTTAATAATAAGTACTCAGGTCAGCTTAGAAGTCTATAATATAGTTTCGGTGAAAAAAATAACAGAACAAGACAATAATTTCCCGTATATCTGTGCAAGGGTGTGCTTTAGTATGAATTTGATTTGATAAAAGCTCTTCCTAAAAAGAAAGTTTTCTATAAGTTGCCACAGACGAAGAAACGAACAGACGGACAACAAAGTGATCCTATCTGCCCCTAGATTTTGTAAGGGAAACATATTCATCGTTATCGTAATCGTTTTCAAATACTGCCCGCTCAGTTTCCTAATTTACGTCATCCAATCGCGGGGCAGAATTCGATACAGATTACGATAACGATGAATACGTTTTTCTTACGCAATCAGACGCCTGGGTTTCGTGTTTTCATTCGAGAAATGGAACCCTAAAAATGCCAACAACGGATGGATAACCAGACTATGATTAAGAGCCAGTATCCAATAAAGTTATCGGAAGTAATATCGACTTAAGGGGCCATGGAGACTTTTATAATTCGAGGTTTTTGTTGTTCCGTAACTAAGTTTGATTATTTAAGAGGCTTTCGTAAGAAAGTTAGCGGTTATGAGAAAAGCGTGTATTATAAAACAAAACCGTAACACAATTTTCATAATCCACAGAGGGAAGACTAACGTGGTCAACAACTTTTTAGGAGATTTTTTTACGAAAATATGTATAAAGTTTAAGCTATTAAGTTATTCCATACTTACTTCAAATGAGGAAAATTATTTTTATTTTATAAGATGTAACTTTTGTCCTCTTTCGTGTTTTAATTATTATTTAAGTAAACGTAGGTTGCGTAGGCAACGTCTCTGAGATAAGAATTTTAAAGAAAACAATTTTTTTATAATATAATTCTCAGATATAATTTAACAGCTTGACAGATTGTGTATGGTATATTCGGTGGAGTTGAAAATACGACTTAAACTATTTTTCGTACCTAATATTTTATATGGCAAAACCACGTTTGCTGGGTCAGCTAAATTAAAATTCATTTTAAATAAAATCGGAAAACAGTAACATTGTAGTTCACTTCGTGAAAGCAAAATATACTAACGCTTATACGAACTTTTTTCCGTCGAAACCGTTCGGTAACAGAGAAATGCCATAAAATATGCTCTCTTGTGACATTGTTATTTTCAATAAGCTCTTGTAATGAAAAAAGTTTTTATTACCACAATACTGGCGCGGCTTCGGCAAAGTTCGAGCAATAAGTGGCAAATAAGAAAATGCTTTGTTCAAAAATTTTACTTTTCGCATCGCATCTAAAGTATTGACTCCGAGTGCTGTGTTTTTTAAAAAGATATTTATTTTATACTAGTCTTTCCAAATGTTGTTCGCAATCCATTAATTTTTAAGTTTCTACACTTGTAAGTATGAATAGGATCGTGAATCCCGTACTCCCGCCAGCGAGTCCATCATGGGAACAGTCAGTTTTTAATAGATGCTAGCGCGAGCCCAATAAAACCCCTTAAAACAGTACATAAATACGTGAATTTCAACTGTGCAATCTGTGGAATCTTCCCAAATAAATAAAAATTTTGTGTGAAATATTTTGAGTTTATTACTGAAACACTTCTAAAGATTTCCCAGAACAGAACGTAAGCCTATTAGCGATAAACTTGTTTGCAACATTTTCACTATTACATTTTATTCCATAACTCGCCCTTTAATCATAGTAATATAATATAATAAACATTGTAGTTGTAGAGGTTTTGCAAAACAGCCTACGAGTAATGCTCGAGCATGTTCAAGTTAACAAACAACGTAACTCATTATAATCCCAATGTAACCGCACATAACTTCTATCTCACCTACTCGAGTGATCAATGAGAAATTCCCTAAATCCGAGCACCGGCACAAAGGATCCCCGCCAAGCAAAGTTCTTAAAATTAAGTCTCCAGAGAGTGTAAATCAATTTCCACGGCCATTATAAACAATGCCTGAGGACTTTAGAATCCCACGTAATCCACACGGGGCGTTCCTAACCCCAAAGGGTGAGCGTAAATTTAGTGTACTTGACCCAACTTGTGGTAATAGATGGAGTTCTTACCACACCCAGCCTCCGATACAAGTTCGGACACGGGTATTTTGCTGAGATCTCTCTCACTTAAATTCGTTGTAATTCTTTAGGGACTGCTGCGGAATGGGCTTTAATTTAAAAGTTTGGATGAGCCGCATTTTGTAGGGCGAGATGGATAGTGCCCATCCCAAGTTGAACAGGGAAGTTTTGTGTTCTCGTCGAAGATAAATATGGTGGGAAAACAATTATTTTCGAATGCCACAATGCCGTAGTTATTTTTAAACTAACTACGGCATTGTGTATTTATGCGTACATATTTCATTTCCGGTATTTATAGTTAGCCCAGCTATTATAGTCTGGTTGGAGCATTGATTAAACAAATAAAGGATTAGCACTTAGTGACGTCACGCATGTATCTTTAGGCTCCACCTTGAGGCATCATTTTTAATTTGTCAAAACTATAAAATGGCGCTAATTTAAGTGACCGATCGCGGTTTACGCTGTCAGCAGCGGCACTGAAATGTAACGCGTAACACCATTTTTGAGAAATTTTTGGCTTCAACATACATCACATCTATCCCGTCCTCTTAGCGTAGCGTATTTCGTCATTGGGTCGGAGTCTTTGGCTGTAACTAATTATTATTATCTCCCTACCAGTAAGAGATAATGTGCAGTACTGTATAACAAGTAGCGATCAAGAGATGAAGTGCCAAGAACAGAACCTGTCCAAAACCGAATAAAGGCAGAAGCCGTGTGGACATCCATAGACATTTTAACTATATCTATAGAACAATAATTTCGATAATTTCTCCAATTTCCGTGAATGGCCCATTTTTTAAATAAATTATTTACAGCAATAAAGGTCGGAATGTTTGTTAATAAGAACGAGAAAATCACCTTTATCGGTTTTTCTTGTAACGACCGGCTAAGTAATTAAAGTGTACCTACATAACGACTCCTAAATTGCGCTTAATGAAAATGAAGGCCATTTAAACGTCACGTGTTTAGTATTCCACCAGCAATTCTGGATTATGTATCTCCCTAATAATTGGCTATGCTATGGCGGACCTTCCTAGATACTGGAAAAATCGTTACAATTAGATAAAAGGAGAATGCCAGAAAATGGGCTAGATTTGCGTCACTCTGCGTCTGAAGCACGTTATGCATGAAGAACTTTCTTTCAAATTTTAATATCGCATATATTTATTTTAGTGAAATGTGAACAGGAGTTTAAAATTATTATAAAAAAAGTAATTAAACGTTTCGAAACATGTGGAACCACCTGGCCACTTATAAAACTTAGAAAATTAACCACTTAGAAAATCTGATTATTAGAAATTTCCTGTTAATATCTTACTAATCTTTTTTTTACATAATATTGATAATATTTCTAATGTTTTACCGATGATTTGGTAAAGACGCAAGGTATAGCCCAATTTTCATACATGAATCGTCATTATCCTTTAAGCAGGTAATTAAGAAACCGTGTATGTTTATAAGAAAAAGAAATCGAATATTATATAAATTCAAAGTCGCTCGCAAAGAAATGAGGAGATACACGATCTACCACCAACATAGTCCAACGTATCTCGAAGCTGAAAGGACTATGGATGGTGATGAACTTCTAGAACCGAAGAACCTTTGGGACCAAAAGTGCTAAAATATCGACCCCGGCCGGAAAAGACCACACAGGCTGATACTATTTTAAGAAAGTCATTGCTGAAACGGCCCGGAGCCGTTGGACCCAACCGGCTCCGGGCCTGTTGGATCCACTGTAGTCTATTGTTCGTTATACATTGATATGTTCAACCTATTAGAATTTGGAGCCTGTAAAACATTAACGTATATCGTACGAGTAGCTAGAACTCAGACCGCACGAGGAGCGTTCCTCGCTGCAATATTACGTCACCGTGACGTCACCACAACCGCGCGGTGTCTTGCGGTCTGGCGACGTCGTGTGCACGCCCAACCTCTGTCAGAGATCATGTGTAACGTATGTACGGTAGATAATCTTTACTGTGGCAGCATAATATATCCAAGAGAAACCTTCTCTTCTTGTCCTTGAAATATATATCCTATACCTTTATACGAGCAATTCTTGTATATATATATATATATATATACTAGCTGACCTGGCAAACGTTGTTTTGCCCTTAAGGGTATAAAAAAATTGATAAATTGAGATTTAAGCTATCCTATCTTTTAAGTTAGAGCAAACTGCACCCTGTGTGCGAATTTTATTAAAATCGGTTAAGTGGTTTAGGAGTCCATTGAGGACAAACATTGTGACACGAGATTTATATATATTAAGATATATATATATACTAGTATGGCGCGTGAGTGCGCGGGCCACATGTGGCCCGCGTGCAGTCTTCCCGCCCATAACGGTATCGCCGTCATCTCCATCGCCCATTGTAATTCGATTAGCAGTAAGCTGAAAAAATTACCAAGGAGCACTGTCATGGTTTTAAAGATAGTTAAGGGCATTTCGAACAAAAAAATACGCTGAACCTCATCGGATGAGGTTCAGCGTATTTTTTTCTTCGAACTGCCCTTAACTATCTTTAAAACCATGACAGTGCTCCTAAATCATCATCCAAATCCTAGATCACTGTCTCTTCTCATAGTATGGACATTTTCCATGGAAAGATAATTTCCATGCATCCCGTAGAACTTGAGATCATGATCACCTCTTGCTAAGAAACCACTCTCTTATCTTTTATACTTTCCGAGATAGAACAACACGAAATTTGTATGGCGGCCATCTTGAATCCGCCATTTTGGTTTTTTCTTCAGCTCACTGCCAATTGCATGACATTCCGATTATTTTTTATTTCAGCAGTCCTCAACTAACTTTTATACCTTGCCCATGCTCGTCGACTGTCTTCAAAACCCTCAATCATCATCTCATTCCATAATATTTTCTCTGGGAGTCCTCCGAAAAACCGCATCAAAGTACTGCATGTTTTACAACTTGTGGTCTCTTGAATATTCCCCATACATTTTCTATGGAAAAATATATTCCGCCATTTTGATTTTTTTTTCTATCCATCAAATAGACCTTCGAGTCCTGATCACTTCTTGAAAAGAAACCATTCTTCCAGTTTTGATACTTCCCGAGTTAGACACCGATGAATTTTGTATGGCGGCCATCTTGAATCCGCCATTTTGAAATTTTTTTCAGCTAACTGCCAATTGCATGACGTTTCGAATGACATTTGGTCGAGCACCCCCCACCTATCTACGATACCCTTCCCGTGCTCTTCACCCGTCTCCGAAATCCTCAATCATCAGCTCTCTCCGTATTTTTCCTCCGAATGAATTTTTCCCTTTTATACGAAACGATTAGTAAAAAAAAATTTTTTCATACAAAATTATTCAGGAGAGGTGATCAATGAGTCAGTGGCCAATCAGCACGAGTAGCTATATATATATTAATTTCTATATAATCTGGATTTCGGCAACGGCTTCAACGATTTTCATGAAATTTAGTATACAGGGGGTTTTGGGGGCGATAAATCGATCTAGCTAGGATTCATTTTCAGAAAATGTCGAATTTACCAAAAAAAAAATATGACTTCTGCTGCCATCTATTAGCCAGTAGTTAAACTACCGAGCGAAGCACTTCTGCTGCCATCTATTAGCCAGTAGTTAAACTACCGAGTGAAGCTCGGTCATCCAGATATTAGATACTTAAGAGATAACTATGTTGATCGCGTAAGTACATAGAGATATATCAGTCCACAACAACGCGCACCGCTCTGCAAAACTTCATACGAAACGAATGAAACTATTCGAGATTTTGACAGAGTGGGGCGCGTCTTCGTGGATTGAAATATTTATAGCTTGGCAATTTCGTGCGCAGCAGCGATAGCTGAGTGGTTCTGACCTCTACCTCTCATAAGGAGGTGGCGGGTTCGAATCCTGGGCACGCACCTCTGACTTTTCGGAGTTATGTTCGTTTTAGGAAACTAAATATCACTTGCTTAGCGGTGAAGGCATCGTGAGGAAACCTGCATGCCTGAAAGTTCACAAAAATGTTCTCGAAGGTGTGTGAAGGCCGCCAACCCGCACTTGGCCAGCGTGGTGGGCTATGGCCAAACCCCTCTCAGTCTGAGAGGAGACCCGTGCCCTGCAGTGGGACGTAAAAAAAAGGGTTGAGAGAATTTCGTGCGAGACCCTCCTGCGGGGTGACAGTTGGCGGGGGAGGCGGGGAAGGGGACACTTCTCTGCATGTATGCGTTACCGCGTCCCCGGCCGTCTGTCACCCCGCAGGAGGGTCCCGCACGAAGTTGCCAAGCTATAGCTATGTTACCAGCACTGACCTCTGTTGCCGCTGGACCTCAGACTGTCAGCTCAAAAATTGTTGTGTTGTGTAAGCTGGCGTAAGCGTCCATGGAACTAAAATAAAATTGTGTAGAGTAGTTAGTCTAGCGTACAAGTATAATAGAGGTCGTTGGCTACCAGAGATATCTTAATATATATAAATCTCGTGTCACAATGTTTGTCCTCAATGGACTCCTAAACGACTTAACCGATTTTAATAAAATTCGCACACAGGGTGCAGTTTGCTCTAACTTAAAAGATAGGATAGCTTAAATCTCAATTTATCTATTTTTTTATATCCTTAAGGGCAAAACAACGTTTGCCAGGTCAGCTAGTTATGCTATAAATAGCTATACCTACTGCATTTTGTGTCAAATCTGGTCAAACGCACCAAAAGAATCGCTTGATATCCATTTTATTACCTCTTATCATAGTTTCTGTATTACACTAATATCATTAATGCGAAAATTTGTATACGTAAGTCTATTTGTTTGTTACGTCTTGGCGCTGTAACTACTAAACCGTTTGTGCTGAAATTTGGAATTGAGCATAATATTATATGTTTTTTTTTTTATTATGGATACGCTTGCGCTTGACTACAATCATATCTGATGAACAGAAATGATAAGGTCTAGGATGGAGCGCGCTTGCCTAGAAATGCCTATTCACTCTTCTCTTGAAGGCACCCAGGTTGTACTTGGCTGGGAACACAAGCTGGAAGGGTGTTTCACATCTTGGCGGAACGTATCAGAAACGTGGAAGAAAATCGTTTCTTTTGAGCTTGCTGGACATCAACCACATAAGACATGGTGGACAAGAAGCTTTATCCGATTATATAAAATTCTAAGCAATCACCTAATAATATACCTACTCGTAACATGGTATGAACAAAGAAAAGGCTTTATTTTTTATATACTTTTAATACTAAATACCTACACTAAACTTAACAGTATTGAGATACGAACATTTTGGGATCACCAATAATATCCCATATTTTAACGTAATTAACTGTTTAAAAATTTGTACGTACTTATGAGTAGAAAACATTGTTTTATTTTGAAGAAATATAAATAAAATTTCACCTAAAAATTTTGCTACAATTTCTACCATTGTACTCGACGTTTTTCCTACAGTGTAGATTCAAAGTCAATAATTATTCATGTAGGTAATAAGTTCAACACAGTAGGTATTGGCATTCAGTTCCGTACTTATGAGTAGAAACCATTGTTTTATTTTGAAGAAATATAAATAAAATTTCACCTAAAAATTTTGCTACAATTCCTACCATTGTACTCGACGTTTTTCCAACAGTGTAGATTCAAAGTCAATAATTATTCATGTACGTAATAAGTTCAACACAATATTCAGTGCCTAACATACTCGTACCTTTGGGTAAAGCCAGCGATACACCGAACCTACGAACGCAAGTAACGTATGCAACGCATTGTGATGGCGGCACCACACTTCGTTATTTGTATTCGTAATTCGCCTTATTCGGCCGCATACGACCAAGTATGGGCGGTTCATTCGTCTATATTTGCTTTATTTGTACGTATAACGCATAAGCGCGTATAGCAAATATGCTTATCCGTCCTCTTGTCGGTTTTTAGCACACTTCAAAGGACACGTATTGGTAATAATTGGCACATAGCACCAAGTGTGGATATCATGTTTGTTGTTTGCTCACATAAAAAATATTTGGACAAATACAGCGTAGCCGCAAAACGAATAACAAATAACCAAGTGTGGTGCCTCCATGGTACAATCCCATGCATCCTATGCTACGTCGATCTAGGACCTCCAGATATTATGCTAGCGTAGTTAGTAGCTATCCCACGCCGTTTGTACGCCCAATGTGCTTTTAGAATTTACGTTTCTTCTGAACTCACAACAGTTTGATATTATAGGTACTTTGAACAAATTTGCATACACATTGAACCTACGTACGTAAGTAACGTATGCAACGCATTGTGATACAATTCCATGCATCCTATGCTACACCGATATACCTACGATCTCCAGATATGCTAGCGTAGTAGCTATCCCACGCCGTTTGTATCTCCAATGTGCTTCTAGAATTTACTTTTCTTCTGAACTCACAACAGTGTGACATAAGTATGTTGAACAAGTTTGCATACCAAGAGGGGCGTAGAATCGCATACGTTGCATACACAGGCTCAGTGTGTCCCTGGACATGACTCTGTATGACACTAAAATGTCATGTCTTTCTACCCAAAATGCCCTTGCACGGGATAAAACTCAAGAGTTTAATATGATGTCAATTAATTATTATTTAAACTAATCCGTATTCAAGTTGCAAGTTTTCACAAGCCTGTGATGAGACCGCTCTCCCGTACAACCTGCTCCGTCGATACTGGGTTTAGGAACACTGGAAATAACAAACAAAATCCATTGTAAAGCAGTTATAGATTAGGTAGATCAATGTTGTGTATCTTGCCTGCATTTCCATATAATTTATTAATTTCCTTATCTTCAGAACTATCACATTTTTCAGTTTTATTTTCCTATGCCTAAAGGTTTTGTCTGGTGGGAGGCTTTGGCCGTGGCTAGTTACCACCCTACCAGCAAAGGTACCGCCAAGCGATTTAGCGTTCCGGTACGATGCTGTATAGAAACCGTTGGGATGACATAAATTACCCCTTCCAAGTTAGTACGCTAACATCTTCGGCTGCATCATCACTTACCATCAGGTGAGATCGCAGTCAAGTACTAACTTGTATAGCGTTAAAAAAAAGGTTGCCTGAAAGAGTTTGCTTGCAGCGATAAGGCCGCCCTTGCATACTATTGTTATTTTATTTTTATTTTTGTGTATCTCTTTTTTTGTAATGTTTGGGTACCATAAAGTCTTTTTTCTTTTTTTTTATTCAATAAAATATTTCAAGTACAGAAAAATTATAAAATTCGCAAAAGATCGTACCATGATTCGAACCCGCGACCGTCCGCTAAAATATAACATGCCACAACATACGAAACCACGTAAGGAAGTCATGCAATGTTAACATTTTTCAATTCAAGAATTCGCTCACAGATATCCGGACAATCTTGCCTGATATAAAGCACAAGAAGTCAAAGATCAAAATGGTCACTGAATGTCTCCCCTTACACTTTTTCCCACAATGATTTCGAAACACTGATACCGGAAGGGAAGGTATATAACTCCCAAACCTCAGTGTCTTTAATCAGACACGTAGATGTTTCTCATCTAGTGACCTAGGTACGTTTCTTTACTCAAAGGCCCTTCGCACACGGCTTGTAAGCGCAAGCGTAGCGTAAGCATATCATAATGACGCTACGCATTACAATATAAGCCCCTTCGCACACGGCTCGTAAGCGTAAGCGTATCGTTATGACGCTACGCATAACAATATGACAATTACGCCTCCTACGATTCGCTGCAACACCGCTTCGTCTGCGGACATGTTTGAAAATATTCGAGCTCGTACTGCTCTCCGCGTACGCGCTGATTACGCTATTCTTACGCTTACGAGCCTTGTGCGAAGGGGTGAAATCTTTCAGGTGCAATATAACTTACTCGTGCTGCCCGTAAATATATCCTGATCTGGAATGATACTGGCCGCTGCAATAGCTGCTTCGTCCAAAACAATGACCTGCAATAGAAAACGGACAAATTAATTATTATTCTTGTCCCATAGAGGTTCATGAGGCAGCCCTCGACTTCAAAAGTGTGGCAAAAAATAGTTTGTCAATAAAGATTCCGACGAATTGAGAACCTCCTCCTTTTTTGAAGTCGGTTAAAAATGACAAGCCCGAGCCGTCGCAACACAATTTTTCACGCAAACTAGCATCAGCGCAACATTATACTACTTTCAAATTGACACACGCACACTACGAAAAAAAAACCGGCCAAGTGCGAGTCGGACTCGCGCACCGAGGGTTCCATACCATAAAAGAAGAAAAACATTAAAAGAATCACTTTTGTTCATGATTTTACGAGTATAATTTACATATAGGTACTTTTGTTGGCAAACCGCAAACCTAACTTTGTTTTCGGCGGATTATTGTTATTAGCAAAAAAAGTATAATAGTTAGAAGGTTGATTTTATTTTTCCTGTAAAATATACGTTAGTTGATCACATTTATTTCAGATTTTTCGAATGGTAAACTTCGGAGATAAGGGGGGGAACGGTATTTTTTTCGACAGTTTGCCCAATAAATCAAAAACTATCAGACATAAAAATAAATAAAAATTGGTTTTAGAATATACAAGTAACGCCCTTTCATATGATACCCCCCCCACTCAATATTGTTATCTCATTTTGAAATTTTGGCGACCCGGTTTTCCCCCCTTTTTAAATAAAAATAAAAACAATTTTCAAATTTTTACGATTGCTATAACGTCGCGTCACTATTATCTATAACTATTCTAAATTTCAGGTCGATAGCTTGAATAGTTACTGAAATAATCGAGTGTGACAGACGGACGGACGGACGGACGGACGGAGAAAGTCTCTCACCATAAGGGTTCCATTTTTACCAAATTGGTATGGAACTCTAAAAAGTTGCCGCACTCGCGGACTGTCGTTGTTAGGAAGGGGTCTATCTAGTCCGAACGCGAGCGACGACCTATAAATCTATGTCTTGTCCAATCGTGACAGTAATGTAATATTGTCTGTCTTATCCATTAGCCTTATTTTCCATACTCCTCCTTTCTATTTTGAAACGAACAGGAGTAATCAAATATTAATAAAAATTTTAACCGACTTCAAAAAAAGGAGGAGGTTCTCAATTCGTCGGAATCTTTTTTTTTTTAATGTATGAAGGCTCAAAGCGCTCAAAGTTAGCTTGATGAAAACCAAGCAGAATGTTCACAATGCAGCAAAACTTTCAAACTTCGTTCGTTCTTTAAGATTTTTTATTTTTGCTATGATTCAAAAGCAAACTGAGACAGCAATAATTATTCTAATTATGTTCACAAGCTGCCGAAGAAGTTTTTAATTGACCCAGATATAGAAAATGTAAATTGGGTCACGGAATGAACAAGTTGCTTATCCCACTTTCAGCTGCATAGTAAATTAGCGTGGAACTTTAAACGTTAATGTGCCGCTTCGTGTATTTCTCGGGGAAACTATTCTTTCAACGCTATCGTGACGTCGTGACTTTAATATTTTCGTCATGTCGCAAATATTGGATTGCCACCAGTTTATTAAACTTGGTTTATAACAGAAGGACCGACGAACGGCAAATCGTTCCAAATTGGCTGAGCTGGAAATGCAAACAGGCCGATGTCGGGCAGGAGAGTCACCGATGCGATCAGCATGACACTGCGTTCCAAAATCCTGGCCAATCCCAGCCCAGCTGCCCATCTAAAGCACTCAGAGCCTAGTATATTTTTATATCGTCAACGCGAGCAAACGAGCGGGCGGGTCACCGGATGGTAGGGATCACCGTCACCTATGGACATTTGCAGCACCAGAGGAACTGCAAAAGTGTTGCCGGCTCTTAAGAAATTTGCTAGTGTCACAATTTATCAGCCAAATCCCTCCAATGCAATATAACAGAAACCCCCACATGGCCACGGCCCCCAGCCCTGGCAGAGCACGGGTAATGTTGGGACAGCAGACAGGGGTGGTTTCATTATAATCACATCTATTCACTGATCCATCATCTAACCCAAAATCTTCTACTTAAAAGTCAGGCACCGCAGGGACCGTATTGTGCTAATTATAGTGAGACATCAATTGTTGTGTAATGCCCAGACATTTCTCCGGCATCTACAATGTTCTCCAAAATAATACTCCACAGGACCTATAGACTAACAGCCGTTCCCAATATCTTATCTATCCATGGTTTCGCTTACTAGAGATAGAAATTTGACATAACTTGTATGGGGCTTATGTCCAATTGATATCTCTAGTAGGGCAAATAGAAGATAGATAGGTTATTAATTTCGGCCGTTATACAGTACTGCTTTACGGCAGATTCGCTAACACTGCGGAGTGCGATGGTATCCTGGGCGGTCACTTCGATAAAGTTCTACCAGCTACCTATGCTCAAGTAGAGATATTCTTGTCAACTTTTGTCGATCTCTTTTCTCTGTCTATCTACATGGAGTAGAAAGAGCAAGGAGATGGAGTGGAGTTACTTTTGGCTCACCTTGGGACAGTCAATGATGTGCGCTTCGAGGATCTCTTCAGTCTTATCATACGCCTGGTTCCTGAGCGGCAGGAGGTCGAGAGCGTTGGCGGCCAGCGACCAGAGGTGGCCGGCGCCCTGGGAAGCTCGCGCCCCCTTGCGGAAGTGCGGGTTGATGGACAGGTTGTGTCGGACGGAGTTCTTCCAGCGTTCGTCGTTGGCTTTGTAGTAGGGGTAGTGGTCACTGGAAATGAAGGAAACAAGAAATGATGATTGATAAACATTGTTTTTTTTTGTTTGCCCCAATAGGACCAAATTTATCTGTTGAGAATATATGTAAAAAGCATATAATAATCAGTGAGCCTGTGAGTAAGTTAGTCCGTCACATTTTCCTCTTATATGTAAAATTGGTGTACAACCAGATATTGTGTCGTATTTACTACCCTTTTGTTACATGGATAGCTAATTATGCTTAAAATTTACAACTTAGTTGATCTATCAATGTCCTTGATTTTTTGGTCTTGCCTGCAATAACATATATCCGTCAGTGAAATATCCTCAAACTCTATTGTCCCTTCAAATAAATCAGGTTGCACAAAGAAGGACCTCGGAACCTCGAAGGATCAAGGAACTCGGCACACGCTTGTGAGAGTTTAGGAAGCAATTTCAGAACATATCCGTAAGCATACAAATCCACTTTGCAGACAATTTAATTTACATGAACATGTCTGAGAAGTACGAGTATAAAGGCAATTTACGAAATCAACTTATATGCATAGTTGTGATTATTATGTTGACAACAAACAACCCTCCTTTAAACGCTTTTATTACATTTCCGCTCACAACAAAACGCCCCCTTACAAATCATTAGCTTTTATCGAAACAAAACTGTGACGACTTTAACCCTATCAATAATAACAGTGGTTAAAGTTTGACCCCCTGATCGAACAAAAGACCTTTGATGCCACACTTTAGCAATCGTACAGTTCCAAAAAAGTTCAAAAGAAAAATGTTAACAAAGCCTTTTAGCAAACGACGCAGCTAAATATACAAATAATCGGAAAAACTAGAAATCAGTACCTAACCCATAAGAGGTAATTAATGGTTACACACGATACTGTGTAGCAACCGTTACGCAGCACCTTAATACCGTCATCAAGGATTCATCTTTGCCGGACCTAAGCCATTTAGGAAACATACAATCACCCTCAACCTACCTCCCACTTGAATTTGTACAACGCTGCAGCAGCGCCAAAATAAGGCTCTTTGTCTCATCTAAAAAAATTAAAATCAGATGAATTAGTACGATGATTTCTGTAGCTCGTCCAAATAGGTCAAACTTAGGTCTAAAATTCCTAGAATAGGCCAAAGAGCAGGTCAATTTCAAGGTGTTTCTGCATTTTAAATTCATTTTCATTATGCCGTGTGCTATGAATTTGCAGGCGTATGACATAACAACAGGCGAAGTCTCGCTCATTTCATAATTTTTTACTATTTATAGTTTTATTCTGAACTGTATGCTCGCCAAACCTTGGTATATCCATGTTTGTATGTCAAACACGCCATACTCCAGCCCGTGCGATCGCCACCTGGCACGCCGCACGGGTCGATCGCGGGCACCGCGCGGGGCTGATCTTCGCCCCCAAACTGTATTAGCATTGCATCAATATTGCCATGCTTGGCTTGGGGCCTCGCGCACCTGTCCCCAACTGCTTTGAACGATTTCCAAAATGCTGGACGTGAATAAGTAATTTTTATGTAATTTATGCGCTTACGATATATACTTTAAAGCTTTGATATAAATGTTGTTGCTTATAAAGGCAAAGAAAGGCTTTCAGTAAATACCTACGAGTAACCACGCAAAGTAGGATTGACATTTTTTTTTTTGTATAGGCCTATAAAATTTTTCATACAGGCCAAATTTACAGGCTCTTATGAAAAGATATATTGTATAGGATAGTGGAATATATTTATGTCAGGAAATCGTAATTATACTCGTATGGGTGAAATGGTTATCACCATTAAAGAGACCATGTAAAATGAAATGACTGTCAAATGAAATGTCATAGGAGCCTCTGTACGCTAGGCTTATATGAAACAAAGAATTTTCTATTCTATTCTATATCGGCTAGCTAATAATAACCATTAAAATAAAATATTATGGCATTCCGACAAAAAAGATCTTTAAAAATAAACATTCTTTACGATATTAACGTTGTGTTTTTCTTGTACTTGAGAGTTTATTCAACAGTTAAAGAAAAATAATTTACTAAAAAGTCTTCAACAGGTGCAAACTTCTAGTCAAACCAACTCCCGATGTAACAGGGAAGGGGGAACGACGAATCTAATTTTACGATCGGCAGGACGATAAAGAATTAATAACATCGGACACGCTCCGATAACGCGCAAATCCCTAACAAGGGCGATAACGATTGCGATTACCAGCGATTACGACTAATCGTTACAAGTGGGTTATTAATCGAATCGCTCCGGTCTGCGGGCTGGGTGCGTACTGTGGGAAACGGGGTGAATCGTAGGACATTATTTAGATTTACATCAATAACTCACCAAGAGTTGATAGCATTTTCGGAAGATTATATTATTTTCCGTACCCAAAGGGTAAAAAGGAGACCCTATTACTAAGATTCTACGTGGTTCCAGGGACTGATGATGGAACATGGCCACATCAATTTGGGCTCGTTTGATTCGAATCGACGAGTACTTTGGTGCTAGATAGTGAGCGTTGGACTGAAAAGAATACGATTAAACGTATAAAAGCTTGTTTATTAAAATATTCATTAAATATGAGACTTTTTTTATTATTTCGTATGTAAATGCGAATTAAAAAGATCTTTAAACCTCACAACTGCTGCTGCTTCAAACAAGTGCGTACCTACTTGAAAGCTTACAAATTTATAGAATTTCCGCTTCTATGAAGATAAAATCCGGTAACCACTTGAATAATAATACGAATAAGCAATTATTTATAAGAGAAACGAGGAAACTGGAAAGGTACATTCTATATTATTATTGTTAAGAAGCTATTTAAGTTGATATTACTATTGTTTTCTTTTCAGAGCGGGATTATTTTGCATCAAAGAGGGAAGAATGGCACGAGAAAACAATACTACTTACTTTACTTTGGTATAGGGTTGCCAGGCCTTGGAATACTAATGCCGGACACAGCACTGTATGAGATAAGACAAATTGTACCAAAAATATCATAAACAAAAATTATGCTAAGAATATAAGAAAAATTTAATTTAAAATGATGCACTAATAAATATGATACGAGAAAGACAACATCTTCTAATATAATATAACTACAATTACTGTTAAAGCAGAAAGTTTTAATATTATAAGGATGCAATTAAATGTTAAATAAATTATATGCTAGACTAGCAGTGCCCGCGGACTCCGTTCCGGGTTAGAAATATTTTTGTCCCAGCCCGTTTGTCCCGTGTTACCCACAGTCCCTTCTCCCACAGCGCCTAAATGCGACGCAATTAAAATATTGGTTTGTAGTACATGCTATGTATCAGAGATGGCGCTGTATGTGAAAAAGATTTTCCCGCTTTTCTGTCGAAATTTTTCCTGAATTTCTTTACTATAAACCTCACGGAGCCCGAGACCTTTCCAACGAATACAAAACCGTGGAAATCGATTCGTGCGTTCTGGAGTTATAGCGTCAGGAAGGAAAACCCGACTTATACAGTAGAGAAGATAGATAATTGTAAGGCCCACTTGCACAAGACAACGAGCTAAGTAAATAAAAGTAGAATTTGCAATTCAATGAATTCTAGAAAATCTCGGCATTACTTTTTGGTTCGAAGCTCTCCCTGACACACTACCAAGCTATACTGTTTAAGACACATTTCCCAGATTTCCTTACAGTTCTATAACTACTTGTTTATTTAATTACTCAGAAAGCTGCTGCACTTAAGTGGTTACTGGACCTTTAAATAAACAAAATTAAAAACCAACATTGGAGATCCGCATACTCAATTTTTAACCGACTTCAAAAAAAGGAGGAGGTTCTCAATTCGTCAGAATCTTTTTTTTTTTTATCTATGTATGTTCACCGATTACTCGAAGACGCGTGGACCGATTTGAAAAATTCTTTTTATGTTTAAAAGGGTATAGTTTCCAGATGGTCCCATTTTAATCAGGTCAGGGTCTGATGATGGGATCCTGGAGAAATCGAGGGAACTCTTCAAATTGTATATGGACACTTGAAACTATTTGGGTATTATTTGAAAGAGTAATATTTTCCAAGTTGTCCTATGGTCATCAGGTCAGGATCTGATCATGGGATCTTGGTGAAATCGAGGGAACTCTTCAAATTTTGCTAGTATACTTGAGGCGAGTTGGGCTATTTTTTATAGTTACTGGTGCATTTGCTAGCAGATACTTATTTGATGACTAAAGTCATCAAGTCAGGGTCTGATGATGGGATCTTGGTGAAATTGAGGGATTTCTTTAGATTTTATGAACACACCTCAAGCGATTTGGGTATTTTTACAACGCCTTGTGCATTTAATTGTTTTCCACTAAAAAGTAAAAAATAAAAATGGGAAATGCTTTCCAAAAAACCAACTTCAAATGCCACTACAAAGCGTGAAATAATTTTTAATGTAGGTAGGTACCTACACCAATTCGAAGTCGGGCGATTGTCTATGACTTTGTCATTTCTACGCATATCAAGTAAGTAAGAAGGACTATTAGGGATTGTATGAAACATTGCCCGACTTCGAATTGGTGTAGGTACCTACCTACATTAAAAATTATTTCACGCTTTGTAGTGGCATTTGAAGTTGGTTTTTTGGAAAGCATTTCCCATTTTTTCGGCATTACATAAATGCACGAAAACCGCAAATGAAATCAGACATGTCCAAGTAAACCCAAATACGTAGCAACCCTACTCGTGCCACGCTTAGAATTGCTTCTTTTATTATTAGGTACGCAATATAGTGCTTTTGTTTGAAAGATAAAAAATAAAAAATAAATATGTCTCCCACAACAACTTAGGTTACAACGACCAAACTCGACAGCGCAGCGGCCAGGCATATACGCAGAATGTTTACAATGTTTTAAGTAATTTTAATAGGATTGGAGTACTACTTGCTATTTTATAAGTTTTTGACACTGTGCTGTGTGAGCCATATACTCTCTACTTGGCAATATTTTACATGAAAATGTTGGTAGGATTCAGATTTTTTTTCTAATCGCGTTTCCATGTAGTCGACGACGACCTAGACAATACATAGATAATAAAGGATTTAATACTATATGATTTAATTTGCAAATATTCTAATCTGTTATAGTTTTGTACTTCAAACGTAATTAGAAATCACATAGTGCGATCTAGCTCGTTTTAACATTAGCCCAAAGAAACCCTAATGAAACCACAAAGGACAACGCGCGTTCCTCACAAACGACTGTAATGCGATATTGTGAAAGCCTTTGTAAACGTAATCAGCTTATTTTGATACGTATCACATATTATGAGCGTGGATTCAGTTGTCATTGTCGGTTTACGCACGTTTTAACGTAAATACAACTCACAATGAGGGTACTTTACATACTTTATTTGATTAAACCTTTATAAGCAAAGGTCAGAATTAATGACTTTACTCAAACATGCTTGGAAATTTGAGCATTATTTTGATAACCTTATTTGGGATAAATCAAAACTGCTGTACCGGCTAAGCAGCGGTCGGCAAAAGTTGTAAGAACACCCATATCTGTTGTGTACAAATATTTTTGTTTATTGTTAGAGATTAATTATGCAAAATTTCTGCTTGGGTTCTTCTTAGTTTAAATTTTCGCACATTGCTTGAGGAAAGTCCTATAAAAGCCTTGGCCACAACTAGACATCAATGGCTCTTTTGCTGGCCGCTGCAGAAACACCGCAGTACTATAACTGGAAACGCGCGGTAAAATATATGCGACAAAGAGCGTCTGTTTCTTCATTTTATAGCCCTGCGAGTATATTGCAATTGCCGACCCAGTGTAATTTCTCTCGGGTGACTTGCTATCTTATGTCACTGTGAGTGTAAAATGATAACGTGTCGCACTCAAGACAAAAATGTGGACTTTTTGGAGGTTTATAGCTCATCTATTTAAATCTTTGCATATAGTAAACCTACCCTGGATATATACACCGGTTACTTTTTATCCCGGAAATCATTATAATATTATGACTGCGGGATAGGGGAAAAGCCAAATTCAATACGGAAAAAACGTGGAACGCCGTGGAAAAACTACCACATGATAAAACTTAAATCTATGCGCAATAGAACCCATGATACCTAGTTCTAACATGCTTTATACATATATTATAGATAAAATACACAAACATTTAATTGGAATGAAAAAAAAGGAAATGAAAAATTTTGCATCTGATAACCTCATGGAATATAATTAGTAAATAATCTGAAAAATGTACAACAGCATGCAAAGCTTTTGCAATATAAAGTAGGCAGGTAATTTTTATCCCTGGTAAGTTATTTCCCAGGGGCGGAATGAAAATGTCATCGCGTACGCAAAATCGCGGCCCATGAAAACGAGCTACAAAATAATATATGATTCATCTTTATACGTACTGTGTACGTTTTACAGCGTACTAAAGGTCTTCTTCTGATTATATCTATGCTTTTAATGTAATAGTAAACTGCTAAGAGTACTCTACAGGGTTTAATAAAAATACCAAATTGCTCTCGGCCTGTAGTTGTTTACGAGTACATTAACACTAACAACTTTTGTTCCACGACTTTTCAAAATTCTGTATTAATTTATTTCATACAAAAAATAGTATTAGTATCTGTACTTAGTATGGCAGAAGGCCTGCAAGGCCCCGCCATCCTTCTGAGTGGTTATTTTCTTTTATGACCACCCAGAAATAGAGACCAACCGTCGAACGAGCCTTGAAAAGTGTAAGGGAAAACTAAATTATTAACCTTAAAATTTTAAAACTTAAAAAAATTATTTCACGAAAACTATTACTTTAATTAGTTTTTTAAGAATTTTAACTATTTTAAGAATCAACGTAACAACAATTTATTCAGCCACGGATCACGCCACGCGGCAGCGGGATGAAGAACGGGGGGGGTTTTACAAGCCAAATAGACCGTATGTGACCAGCGCCTATGAATAATATCCAGATAAAGTGATTAATTTATCAAATTGTCAAGTTAATTTGGCTATTATCCATAGTAACCAGTCATTATTAATAATAGCTGTTTAATCACTATGACTGTAACATATATACTAGGAGCCATCGTTATGGGTATACCTGGGCCCAGGTAAGCTATATAGGCACTTTGATAAATTTACGAGGATATGAAGCAATGTATTAAATGCACATACGTGTAGAAAAGTCATTAAAAAGCTATTAAAGAGGGGCGTAGGCAAATTTTCACATCGATAAGTTATTCAGTAGCACATTCCCCCGGGTGATGTAAACTGTCAAAGTGGTACATCCGCACCGACGATGGGAGCGAAGCATTGTAGTTACATTAAAATGATGAATTACATCGACAATTAATAAATATAATGTTAAGAAATTATTTCATTACAACCTAACGCACAGGTACTTATGAATATTTAAAGTGGAAGTGGATCAAAAACTTGCAAGATTTGATTATCTATACTAAATATATCTTATCTTAATATATATAAATCTCGTATCACAATGTTTGTCCTCAATGGACTCCTAAACCACTTAACCGATTTTAATAAAATTCGCACACAGGGTGCAGTTTGCTCTAACTTAAAAGATAGGATAGCTTAAATCTCAATTTATCTATTTTTTTTTTATATCCTTAAGGGCAAAACAACGTTTGCCAGGTCAGCTAGTAATATTATAAAGAGGTAGCGTAACGATGTTTGTGAGTTTGTGAGTTTATGACGTTGTAAGGGGTAATCTCTGGATCTACTGAACTGATTTTCAAAATTATTTCACCAATAGAAAGCTACATTATCGTGGAGTGTCATAGGCTATAATAATTTCCAAAATTAACTATGCATCATTACTAAAACTTGAATAATAATATTATAAGGAGGTAGCGTAACGATGTTTGTGAGTTTGTGAGTTTGTGACGTTGTAAGGGGTAATCTCTGGATCTACTGAACTGATTTTCAAAATTCTTTCACCAATAGAAAGCTACATTATCGTGGAGTGTCATAGGCTGGAGTGTAATAATTTCCAAAATTAACTATGCTATGCATCATTACTAAAACTTGAATAATGTAATCCAAGTCGCAAAAAAAATTGCTTTCATCGCGTACGCTGCGGAAACTATTGAGGATAGAACAAAACAATGTTCTACAATATTAAAGAACGTATCAAAATCTGCAAAAAAGTCCGCGATAGCATATGCCTATCTCCTATGGGTAACTCGCAATAACTGCTTTTACTTTAAAATTGTGGATTAAAAATAAATAATTTTTGTTAAGCTTATTTAGCCCATATGGTATTAATTTATATCTTTGAAAATATGTATGTTTTTTAGAACGGAAATTTAATGTAGAACAGTTCTGCCCTACTCTATACAGTTTAAATAAATATCTTCAAAGATATTAGCAAAACAAAAACGTGCGGTATGGAGCGCGCCGCCGCCGCTTCGATCGTTGCGTGGAAGTTGCGTGGCGATAGGATAGGCATTTATCATTCATTTATCTGAATGCCTCGCGTCCAGCGCTGTGGGCTGTGGGTATAAGGCCCGTTTTCCACCACAGCAAAGCGGAGCGGAGCTGTATTTGAGTAACAAATCAGATTTCGTCATTTTGATATTTTCGAAACTGAGGGATGTCTAAATGATGAAATCTGGTTGGTTATCCAAACACAGCTCCGCTTCGCTCCGCTTTGGTGGAAACCGGGCCTTACGCGGGATAAAAATATTTCTAACGCGGAACGGAGTCCGCGGGCACTGCTAGTATACGGATAAACATGGGGATAGGTGATACTAAATAAAAGCTTGTAAAAATAAACAAAATTATTATGTCTATCAAGGTTGCAAGAAACGATGACGCACAGACACGGGTCACTAGTTTTTTCCCGTTAGAAAATCCATGAGGCCATGCATTTTTTTACGTAGAAAATTTACTATGATACATTTTATTCCTGACCAAATAGGAATCGACAGTAAGCCGACCAATCTCCATAGACTCTAGCCAATAGCCATGATGGCTATTGGCTAGAGAATAAGCCATGTGTAGCCACTGGTTCATTTTATAACCCCCCACTATCCTAAAACAATGGGACGGCAGACGCAGATTCCTTTACTTACTACATAGGGGGAGCAGGTATACCTACAAAATGATTGAAATGTACTACTATCCGAGGAATAAATGGTAACTTAATAGTAATTTACCTATCTCCGTGAAGCAGTAATTGTTCATACCGTGCTGCTGGATTCGAATATCTGCCACAAGGATGGTACCCATATAGACAGACTCAAGAAGTGTCTCTTACCTCTTTATTTAATGTAGTCTGAGCTCTTACCACCTGGGCCTTGAGTCATAATATGACATCCATACGATCCATGAAGTGGAATGGAATGAATGAAATATGAAATTAAAATATGAAAATGACCTGAAATAGGTCACCTGACTTATTTATTAAATATCAATTTAGCATTAAGGAGCACACCACGGGTGTGCCTGCGAAATTCAAATTTTTTGTGGTTTTTCGCGATTTTTAAGCTGATAAGACATAATAGGCTTATGGCAGTTGATTGCGCACCGCGCCTGTGCACGATGAATCAGCGGGCAACTGCCGGGCCCATCAGAGCAGTCCAGCGGATTCTCACAGGCAGCGGCGGTGGCGGGTCGAAAAAGGCCCGCCAAAAAATTTTATTAGGCGTTTTGCACTGGGTTTAATCCCGCGGCACAGAGTGACTTACTACTAGGTACTTACCGGCGCATGGAGACAGCCAGCACGTGGAATCCGGGGAGTGTGTTCGTGTAGGATGAAATGTGGTGTGTGGTGCCTGCTGTGTCAAATGCAAAGAAACACACTCGCCCTCCTCTGAAGGGTCTTTCGCGGCGGCGGCACGAATTCGCGGGTAGCGAAGCGAGTCCGCGGCGGCGTGGTATCCAGATCGCGCGGGAGCACAAAAAACAGTGTTCCGGATCGTCAAATGGGCCCGCGGCGTTCGAACGAAGCGGCGGACAACACAACACACGAAGGAGCGCAATAAATAGGGCTCGTAAAACTAAACGACACGGCGTGGCCGGCAAATCTTCAACGCGGGCAACGCGGACCTTGGGTATGGACCGTTTCGATCGGCTTGTAGCACCGGACTGCGCGCGCGTCGCCGATGCGGGGAGGCGCGATGCGCGGGGGGCAGTGATAGCCGACCGACGCGAGGCGGCCTAGCGTAAAACTGGAGTGCTAGCGTAAAGCGCGAACACCCCCGCCAGTGGACCCATGGATTTGGAGTCCACTAACAATTGGGCAACCGGGATAAGGAAGAGACGGCTCGCTGCAAAACCGAATCTCCGACCATTACCTCGGCAACTCTGGGAACCCCATCGGATCCATATATCAATTTAAGAATGCGTCCACGACGCCAGCACAAAGGCAACAAATTAGGCTCCTTAACTAGGACAAGATCACCAACCTTAGGTGGGTCGGTCTTGTCTGACCACTTAACGCGCTGCTGCAAAAGATGCAAATATTCTAAATTCCAACGATGCCAGAAATTTTGGGTCATCTGCTGTAGCAATTCGAAACGAGACAACCGTGAGACCTTCACGTCCCTGAAGGGGTACTCGGGCAGGGCGTTAAGGGGTTCACCAATTAGGAAATGACCGGGGGTTAAAACTTCCAGGTCATTGGGATCGGACGATAAGGGGCAGAGTGGCCGAGAATTGAGGACAGCCTCAATCTTACAAAACACGGTAGCGAGCTCTTCAAAAGTCAAAATGGTTTCACCTATCACGCGTCGGAGATGCGTCTTTGAGACCTTAACGACGGCTTCAAAGATCCCGCCCCAGTGGGGACAAGCTGGCGGGTCAAAGGTCCAAGTTATCCCCATCTTGGACATTGCCGTGCCGATGCCTACCTTATTTTCATTCAAAAATTGGGCGACTTCCTTCAAATACCTATCGGCACCCTTATAGTTGGTCCCACAATCCGATCGGATCAGGTGCGGATAACCTCGGCGTGAAACGAAGCGGCCTAGCGTGGCTACAAAGGCTTCGGTGCTGAGGGCGCTCACCAGTTCTAAGTGTACGGCCTTGGTAGCCAGGCAAACAAAAACGCAAAGGTAGGCCTTGAGGGAACGAGCATTGCGGAGGCTGGAGCTCTTGACGAAGAACGGCCCCGCAAAATCCGTCCCGACCGCCGAAAAAGGGCGCGAGGCCACGACACGGTCGGTGGGGAGGTCCCCCATAATGGGCTGCATGGTGCTGGCCTTCAGGCGGTAGCACGGAATGCACTTAAAAATGACGCTTCGGATGGAGCGTCGTCCCGATAAAATCCAAAATTCGCGCTGCAATATGGCCGAAAGGGCGTTGCAGCCAGCGTGGGCATTTTTGACGTGGTAATGCGTCACCAACAATTTTACAAAAGCGCTATTGTTCGGAAGCAGCAGGGGATGACGTGCCCCATAGGGTAAGTCAGAATTCCGGAGGCGTCCACCAACGCGTATCAATCCGGTGTCATCCAGGAAGAGGTTTAAGCGGGCGAGCGAGCCCTTCAAAGGTAAACCTCGCTTCAGTGTCTCAATAGCGGACTCAAAATGCTCCAGTTGAACCAAACGTATCCAAAAGGTCCGGGCCTCCTGTCTCTCCAGGGGCGACAAGACCGGGTTCGACATTTTGTCGCGTGGGTTCCGAGCGTTGTGGGTGAAGCGCTGAATCCAAGCCGTCACCCCAATCAATTTATCAAGGGAACTGTAGCGTTCCTGAAGATAGCTCAGCGAATTGGCTGGCTTATCCTCAACAACTCCGACTCGCAAGCCAGGTAACACATCGGGCTCGGAGAACCTACTCTGAGGCCAGGCGGACTCATTCCGAGTCAGCCAGTCAGGGCCCCACCAAAGAGAGTGGTTGACAAGGTCGGAAGCTTCACATCCGCGGGAAGCACAATCTGCAGGGTTCAGGTCCCCTGGCACATGTCTCCAGGTCAACGGGGTTTCCGAATTCTGGATTTGGGAAACCCGGTTGGCAACAAAGACTTCCAAGTTGTGGGGAGCGGCTCGCAACCAACAAAGGACAATTTCGCTGTCCGACCAGGCGTACACGTCCGTCAGGTCAACGATCGATAGGAGGGACGTACGCACATGGTTGAGAAGGCGCACCAAAAGAGCGGCTCCAGACAACTCCAATTTGGGTATCGTCAAGCGTGACCGAATTGGGGCCACTTTACTTTTCGCCAAGACAAGGTGGGTTGCGACCTCGCCGGTGTCACTGACAGTTCGCAAATAGACCACGGCTGCGTACCCCTTTTCGGACGCATCACAAAAGCCGTGGAGACTGGCGTGGCACCTTCCGGGCGGTAGGAAGCAACGAGGCATCGAAATCCGATTAACATTCGGGAGTGAGGCCACAAGGGAGAGCCACTCCTGTAATCTGAGACCCTAACCTCCCTGAGGCAGTCGACAAAAGTATGGTCTGACATACTGTCTGCTGTAGATCCAAAGTCTCAGGGGAGGTGGCTAGGTGGCAGCTAGGGTGGCGGACACCTAGTGCGACGCGCCTTCACCAGCGGGAGCCCACTGACGGGGGTACTCCGGCTGGGGCGCTGCTAGAGAGGGGGAGGGTACCCAACGTGGGGACCATCCGGCATAACCAACCCGGGGTCGCACCATGCGGCTAGCATCCGGGGCGTGGTAGGGAGCGCCTCGACCTAGCACGGGTGGATGGCGCTCCAGTTGCGTCCACACATGAAGGGGAGGCAAAAACCTAGACGGGTCGACGCTCATTTGAGCGGCCGTCAGACACCCGTCATAAAAATGCGAGGGGGGTGTGACCCTCCCCTGGGGGGGTGTGACCCCCCCCTGGGGGGGTGAAGCCCCACCGCCCCTAGGGCGCTGGTAATCAGCAGGGGACCGTTCACCCATTTGGGGCCGCACTATGCGGCTAACGTCCGGCACCCGGTAAGGATTGCCTCGACCTATGGTGGGTGGATGGCGCTCCAGTCGCGGCCACTCGTGTAGTGGCGGCGAGAACCGACGCGGGACGACGCCCAATGGGGCGGACGCGATATCCCCGTCGTGATGACGCGAGGGGTATGTGACCGTGCCGCGGGGAGGTGAAGCCCTCCTCCGGGGGGCGGAACCCCTACCTCCACTAGGAGGTTGGTGGTCCACCGGAGAACGCCTAACGGGGCTGGCCGGGTGGCCAGGACTAGCGCCCCCGCCCATGGGGGGGGTGCGCGACCCAACGTCCCGGCGACCGGAACCACTCCGGTTAGCGCACAAGAGGGCCGAATGGGCACCGCCGCAATGTGGGCAGGGCCGCTGGCGCGGGCAGTCTCTTACGAGATGCTGGCCCAGGCACGAGAAGCACCACTGGCGTGTCGACACATATTCTCTCCGGGCCGCAACCGGTTTGGCCAGGAAGTGCGGACACGAGGAGACCTGGTGGCCGGGGTGCCGACAATAGGCACAGGGGGGGAGCTTCGTTGCCACGGCCCCGCTGTACTGTGACACCCGGCGACCTTCTCTGGCGTCGGCTCCACGGCCTCGCCGGTTGGGGCCGGTCCCCGCCGAAGGGCCAGTCCTTGCCCCACCCCCTCGGACATGCTCGGACCTCCCAGGGGCCACTCGAGGGCCGGTAACTCCAGAGTTATCGGCCTGGAGGCACTCCTGCTCCAAAAACTTCAGGAGGTCGGAGAAAGGGGGCAGGTAGGTTGCACCGTCCCCTCCGAAGCGCTGCTCGAAGCGGAGCTTAAGCTCCGACGGCAGGCGGGAGAGCACTATGTGCAACAACAAGAAGGACCACTGGTCGACGGGGAGATCCAATCGACGGAGAGCATTGGTGGCCACAATGCAAGGGTTTAGCAAGGCCTCTCTGAGGCCGGCCACCCCGGTGACGGCGGGCAAGGCGAGTAGCTGGGCTACATGTGCGTCGGCCAACCGGCGCACATTTTCGTAGCGCCTGGCCAGCAATTCCCGGGCCGTGGTGTAGCTCTCCTCCGAGAGGTCGAGGTGCCGCACCACGTCCAGGGCCTCGCCCTGTAGCGAGGACAGTAAGTATGTCAGCTTCTGGGTGGGGGACAGGTCCTTCCTGGCGTGGACCAGACTGTCGAACAACGCCAGGAAGCCCATCCACTCTTGAAGCTGCCCACCGAATTTGGGCAGCTCGATCGTGGGCAGTTTCCCTAGTAATGCCGGCTGTGTGGGCGGTCGGCTGGGGGAGTCTCTAAAAGCGCCACTTCGACGCCTTTCATCAGCGGCGGTCCGGATCCCATGGGCGGCCTCCACCACCGAGTCCATCAGTTCGAAGAACTGGTCGTAATCGGCCTGAGCCGTCCTCAGTACCTCCTGTTCGGGACCGAGGGTGAGCAGGTCTTGGAAGGCCTGCTCCACAGAGGCCTGCCGAGTCCGCACCTGGTCCGCTCGGTGTAATAGGGCGGCGGATCTATCTTCGCGGCCTATCAAACCCGCGGCGGACGTCGCCCAGCGAAGCTCAGACTGTATCTGTACAGCTAGCTTTTTTATGTTCGCGGACATTCTAACAAATTAAATGTAAACAAAATGTAGAAATAAAGTAATAATAAATTGAAAAGGCGGCCGGCAAGTCGGCGGGCGGCGCGAGTGCAAGCAATAATAAATTGAAAAGGCGGCCGGCAAGTCGGCGGGCGGCGCGAGTGCAAGCAATAATAAAATTAAAGCAATAGTAAACAAGTCGTATCGCGATCGCGGTCGTACCGTAGTCGCAATGAACAAAGCGGCGCGACCGTAGTAGGTACGCGTGCTAAATTACGTGGCGAGCGGGCGGTACCGGCACGCAAGCAAAACAATAACAAATGTAACAAACAAATTATGATGTAATTAAACTTATAATTATAATAAGCGGAACGCGGCCGAAACGCGGCGTTGACGCAGCGGAACTGGCGGCGATTGCGGAATTTCCGCTAACAGCGCGGCGAACGACACGGCGCGTGGCGGAAAGCGGGATTTATGCCAGCGGCGCAGAAAATAAACGGCGCGGCGGGCAAAACCAGCGCAAAACGCAAAGCGAGGTGTAGACAAACCACGCTCACTGCTACCAATAATGATTGCGCACCGCGCCTGTGCACGATGAATCAGCGGGCAACTGCCGGGCCCATCAGAGCAGTCCAGCGGATTCTCACAGGCAGCGGCGGTGGCGGGTCGAAAAAGGCCCGCCAAAAAATTTTATTAGGCGTTTTGCACTGGGTTTAATCCCGCGGCACAGAGTGACTTACTACTAGGTACTTACCGGCGCATGGAGACAGCCAGCACGTGGAATCCGGGGAGTGTGTTCGTGTAGGATGAAATGTGGTGTGTGGTGCCTGCTGTGTCAAATGCAAAGAAACACACTCGCCCTCCTCTGAAGGGTCTTTCGCGGCGGCGGCACGAATTCGCGGGTAGCGAAGCGAGTCCGCGGCGGCGTGGTATCCAGATCGCGCGGGAGCACAAAAAACAGTGTTCCGGATCGTCAAATGGGCCCGCGGCGTTCGAACGAAGCGGCGGACAACACAACACACGAAGGAGCGCAATAAATAGGGCTCGTAAAACTAAACGACACGGCGTGGCCGGCAAATCTTCAACGCGGGCAACGCGGACCTTGGGTATGGACCGTTTCGATCGGCTTGTAGCACCGGACTGCGCGCGCGTCGCCGATGCGGGGAGGCGCGATGCGCGGGGGGCAGTGATAGCCGACCGACGCGAGGCGGCCTAGCGTAAAACTGGAGTGCTAGCGTAAAGCGCGAACAGCAGTCAAATTGCGATAATCCAAATATCATCTTCACGTGTTTATATAAAAATCCCTGCTCGAAAGTGTCGAGTTAAAAAAATTAGTCCGAGATTTGCGAGTTACTCACATAAAACTCGATACTCGGACTAATTTCCTAGGAAACACATTTTTATGCAAAGATTTTGATATAATCATGTAAAGATGATACCGCCATTCCCGCAAATTGACTGCCATAAACCTCTGATGTGTAATTAGCGTACGAATTGCAAAAATTCACGAAAATTTTAAATTTCGCAAGCAGAGTCGTTGATTTCGCCTTAATAATAATTTTCATATTTTTATTTTTTTTATATTTTCCATTCAATTACACGCCAATATAAAGCTACTCACGATATCCACTGGTAGATGGCAGACACGGTCAACTCTCCTCGCTCCCTTAAAGCCTTCTCTATCAGCTCTGGATACGTGAATGGAGGTTTCTTGGCCGTTGCAGGAGATTCTAGACTTGCTATTACTTTCTGCTCTTCTACTGGTTCGTCGTCTGGGACCTTCGAATGAAAGCAAATTCCCATGACCTTTGAACTACAAATTACCATTAGACTTTACAAATAAAACGAAAATGAAAACCGACTTCAAATAAAAAAAAAGTAAAACCAACCTCACAACAAAATATTTTTCTAATAATATCTGGGTATATGTACTTAGTTTTTTAAGACGGTGCCAAACGGTGGTTTAGTTTAGTTCGGATCAGTTATGCACGCAATGCAACTGCAACGGCAAATTTTAGTGGAGCTTTTTTAGCTGTCCTAAAATTTGGGTTTGGCACCGTCTTCGGGTGAGGCTTTGAATTGAGTCTCTTTCATTCGAAGCCGAGCTTTTAAGAGGGTTAAAGAAAAAGAGTGAACACTAAAGAGTCAACCTCAAGCTATCACAAGGTTGAGGGCCTTATACCCGTTCGCTAAAGTCTATTGTCATAAATAACTTAGAATACAAGAACGAACAAAGCGAGATCGGAACTTGAGGGCACCCCGACTTGGATAATTTAGGTGACGAAGAGCCATCTTTCTGAGTGGTTATTTTCTTTTAAGATCACCCAGAAATAGTCTTTTAAGAGGATTAAAGATATAAGAAATATTCAAGGCGACCGATTTCAAATCACACCCAGTCTTCAAACTTGAAGTCATATATATTTACTCCAGAAATAAATAGTAAAATTATAATAAAATAACGGGGGGGCTCCCGTTCAATAAACGTAATTTTTATGCTCGTTTTTTGACTTAGTGGGCAGGGGTGTTTCGTTTACTTCAAAACTATAGAGAATGGGTTTTGATGGTACGCAACCCTCAGTGCGCGATTCCGATTCGCACTTGACGATTTTTTTAATTTCCATGAGTAGAGCAGGAGAGTCAGCTAGTAAGGTAAAGCACCCACCCACCTTAACATTGACGATTTCGTCAAGTCTGAAGTTCAGCAGCCAAGCGAGACTCGCGCAGTCGTTATCATCTTCGGGTTTTAGGCACTTTCTTCTCCGCCATTTCGCTTTTTCGCTCACCGTTTTGCTAGCCATGACTGACATGATACCGCAGAACTGACAGGCTCAGCCAACTGAAGTCTTAACACGACTGGGGTTCGTTTTTTGAACGAGCCAACGTGCCAGGCACCGCTATCTCCGTTCACAGATACTGCATATACCACCTTCACGGTTCATTTGATAGTTTGGTTTTTGAATTGAGCTTTTGCTGTTTTGTGGGGTGAACTTTTGGTATGATAATATTGTGATTAATTTAAAAACTTTTCTGCTGTGATGACGTTGGAAGTAGAAAAGTTTTTTATTTATATGTATAAATATAATAAAGTTATTCTTCGGTAGGTGTTATTATGTTTACCGTTAGGAGGTTATGTATGAAATTCAACCATTGATTTATTTTATCACTAGATTCGACCCTTACTTATGTATTTATTTGTATTATGTTAGAGCATGTCAGGCTCTTAAAGAAGATAATTTTTGTAATATATTTTTTTTATTAAATAATTACAAGCCAAATTGCAATAGAAGGTAATTCTTGTTAATTATAAGAAATAAGTATCTTTTAACCTCTAGAACAGTTTTTTCATCAAAAGAGGTTAAACAATTTTCAAGATAAGGTTGAAGTCAAGCTCGTTTAGTTCTTTTGCTCATCCGTTCAAAATCCGTTCAAATCATGCCACTATAGTAGGCTTTATTAATGAGCTTTCGTTTTACAGCGACTTTGAACTTATTGAGGGATAAGTATCCTGATATCTAGCTTATATAGGGTTAGACCAATGACGAAATACGCTACTCTAAGAGGACGGGAAAGATGTGACGTATGTTAAAGCCAAAAATTTCTTAAATATGGCGTCGCGCGTCGTACATTGCGGTACCGTTGACAGCACATACCGCTGTCGGTCCCATACATTAACGCTATTTTACAGTTTTGACAAATTAAAAATCCGACTTCAGGGCGGAGCCTAAAAATATATGCGTGACCGGTGACGTCACTAAGTGCTCATCCTTTATGTTACATCCATGTATGCTACCCATGTACCTGTTTTTTGGCTACATTTAGTTGCACTGTCTGCATAACAAATGTACTAGAGGATTTATTTTGGCAAAATAAACGCAAAAACCGCAAAATCCACGCCGGGGGTACAAATTGGAAAAGTAATTGAATTTAATGGGATCGGCTAAGCCAGCGGCACAAACGAGGAGCTTCCAATGACCCTGTGCTGTCTACACTTGTTTATTTTATTGCGTTTTCATAATCTCATTTTTGAGGATGCACTTGCGTCAATTATATTGGTCATGCTGATTTCAACAAAATTTTCATTACATACATTTAAATTCAAACCTACGGGTTGAATACAGAACCTCATTTTTTTGAAGTCGGTTAAAATGTGTAACTATTCGTACTGTCAACCGTCGTTAAAACCATCAAAGAGCTACGACAAGCTCATACACTATATCAACAGTATAGCAAACACCGCCCATCAAAGATTTAAATCGCTAGATGGGCCCTAAGCCTACATTGCGCACATCAAAAATGTCCACAAATATGTTGAGTGAGTGCTCTCAACATGCTTTAGTTTCACTTGTGTCAAAGAGAGTGACAACGTCTCACACAAGACAAAAACGTGGATGTTTTTAAAGGTTTAGGGCCCATCTAGCGATTTAAATCTTTGCCGCCCATCACGTTGTTTCCCTAAATAATCGGTTTCCGTTTCCCGATAGATGTTTGCACTGCACTTGTGCGGTCCACAGGTTGCCATGTTTATACGCAGATCAAAGATTTAAATCGCTAGATGAGCCCTAAACCTCCATAAACGTCCACGTTTTTGTCTTGTGTGCGACACGTTGTTATCTTACACACACAGCGACATAATTCATTATGTCTCATTTACTCTTAAACGAAATTTGCACTTGCGTTCTCTGTCACACAATCGCACACTATAGTATGCTGAGCGCACTCACACAGCATGTATGTGGACGTTTTTGATGTGCTCTATGTAGGCTTAGGGCTCATCTAGCGATCTAAATATTTGACGCAGATTGTGGAACATTTTCCCTCACTAATAAATGTTTTTGTATTTGTTACAGTTTGCATTCATTTCTTCTCTCTTAACTCATTTTTTTACCAATAACCATAGTTTAGCCATGTTTGCTAATCTTTTGATTGACAGCTTTTATGTAGCAACGAATGATGACGAGACGAGAAATGCATTTTTTCTACCATAGACTCACAAGACGCTGAGAGAGGTGGCATCTTTATATGTGGTTGACCTCCCTAAAACTTGCACGAAACGTTTTTCTCCCAGGTTTCTGATTCGAACCGCTAGAGTATGGCACGCCCTTGCAGCTTCCATGCTCCCAGCCAAAAACAGACAAATTAAGAGTGCGTCTAAGAGTTGAGTGAATAATCTACCTAGACTTGACCATTGGTTTCCATCAGGCATGATTGTCGTCGATCTTCATTAAAAAATGTCAGTTGCAGTTCATCCCAGGAATTTGATTAAGTAGCTTTAAAAAGCATTTTAAGGAAGTAGCCTTGGTCAGTATTTTTCCAGCAACCAGTTACAAATTACAATCATCGCAATGACCAATCATGGCAGGGTATTTAACAAATGATTTTCTGGAAGTGAGAAATTATATTATGTTATGGAATCGAGATCGTTGTGGTTTGCAACTGAATATGCAGCTTTACGTAAAAAAAATGTTGAAAAAAGTTATGATATGAAAAATTACCATTTGCATGTTCATTTATTGTATTCCACTTCACATGACAAGGTGTCAGCGCAGAGGTCCTCAAGATGAATCGCCGGTTCTTTCATCCGGATTCAGTTTTTGCGGCGTCAAGCGCGAGCGTCGCGCGATAGCGCGTGACGCGACAAAAACTGGATTAATGAACGCTGATGACTGGATGCTGGGGGTACATTAATTACCATGAAATGTGACGTTGGAAAATTCCTTTGTTTTATGATTTCCTTATCAAAAAAATCCGCCTTCATTTATTACTGTTACGAAAATTTAATTAATACTTGTTTTTCCACTGCTAGGAATATTGTCTACAGTTTCGCGTTAAACGGCAAGGTTGATTCGTTGCGCAAAATTAGGCAGCCAAGTTGTCCAAGCTTGCAGTGCAATCGTTTTGATGGAAGACACCTCTCAAAACATAATTGAAGAATGTCTTGTTAAGGTTCCAGAGCGGATTGCTTTGAATGGCTATGTTATTATAGTAACAGATCTATAGCTTGATCGAAAACTACAAGAAATAAAGCTACAAATTTCAAACTTCAAAATATACCAGAGACCAACTTAACAACAATAGTGTCGTCATCTTGGTTCCAGTTCAGGATAACATCGTGAATGCAATCAAAGATTTAAATCGCAATATTTGACTGCAATAGTCGAGAAATATAGGGAAAAAAATTCTCCTCTTGTGAGAATGTCATGATAACCGGAAGCTGCGGGGAAGGATTAAGAGACAGCAGATCCCGAGGCTGGCATAACGAGGCTGACTGGCATCTGCCCAGAGCAATAGATTGCCCAGACCCGTGGTGTCACAGGTCACTCAGTTACTATCTTTAAACAGTAGAATGGGAGGTTCCAGTGAGTTTATAAAAGATCCTGGAGCTTCCAATATCCAACGACAAGTACTGTAGGAAAAAAAAGCACTGCGGGAATCCCGTCGGAAGTTAAAAGCAGACTGCACGACTGATACTGATACTGTATACAGAAGCCTTAGATATTAGTATGGTGAGTTCAATGGTTTTTTCCATCTCAAAAATGCCCAAAGCACCTTAAGGAATTTTCATTAAAAAAAATCCTACGTAAACCAACTTCCTTGTAAGTTGAGTAGCAATAAAGCAAAAAGAGATAGGTCACAAAACAAGACAAGCTCACTTCGCTTGCATGCTTACCGAAACTGTTCATATTACAAAATCGTCTCAGAGTTTTGGCGTGCTCTTGAATGGTCCAGCAAAGAAATGGGATTCAAGATAATTATGATGTAACAGAGATGATAAAACGATAATGTCAACATGGAAAATTCCTATCACGAAATTACGAATTACTTTTAAGATGCCGACGGCGCGACAATATTAATACCGGCGTCTATTGCTCAATACACAACGCCGCTACAGGCGCTATAGCACTAAGTACTCTGGCGAAAGTAGTGGAAAAGACGAGTTCAGTTTTGGCTTATGATATTAATAATATTGAAAATCATGCTCGTCAAGTTGAATTGTACGAAAAACTGCGAGCCGCACATACATGAGATTGGCTGAATTTTTTAGCGACAAGAGTGTCTTTCTGTCAAAGATGTACTATTCTATGGCTTAGGATTTCGCAACTTCTTTACTTACTCAGGCCAGATTGTTCGGAGACTTCAGCTGTGGAGAGCCAGCTATGGCCTTTGCGGTAAACAATATTCTTGCAAAGATTTATTGCCATGTGATTGTGTCCTGATGAGTGGCACGGAAAACAATACACCTTTCTTTAACGAATACGACGCTAATAGGTACGACATTAACTGCATTTATTTATTTATTTATTTATTTAGGACACAACAATATACACGTATAACATTTTAACAACGTATTTTTGTTAAAATACACTTTCACTTACATGCATATCTTAATAGTGAACACAACATTGGCAATTAAAAACATGCAAACACTAAAATAACAAAAAGGGGAAAAAGACATACTGATACTACTAATTACAATAAATAATATATATTAGGAAAGTAATATTAGTGAATTATATTTTAAAAAATCTAGCTTGAAGGAAGGCTCGTCGATAGGTAATCAGTGAGCATTTTTAACAGAGTAAGTATTATGAAATATGTCGATGCCAGGTAAAGCTTTAGCCATTTCATTATATTCGGCACATATGCGGGCTATTGGGGCTTGACTGCTGAGTCGAGTTCTACCAAAGGGTATATGGAAGGGTACATGGTGCATTCCCATAACTTACCAGTTACCATTCGATGAGATCACAGTGCAATATTAGCTTTTGATTTGGCACACTTTTGTGTAGCTGCATATCTCTAGAAGGACGATTAATGCCCAATTCGCCTCCTGTTGCCTAAGTACTTAACGCTCCACCGAGACCGAGGCTTGAATAATGAAAGCTCATTATTGTCCCGGACATTATGAATATGAATCACCTTTTCCCGGACGATAAGCGCTAGCGAAGTGATCTCAACAATATTGTCCCCGGGGATGATGAAAATAGATCTTTTTCCTCCCCAGCCCGCCGTAATTATGTACCCCGATGCGATATTAACTATAGTCTGAACATGGACCAAGAGAAAAAGCGGAACCGACTTTCACTAAAAAATATCCTGCAGTTTTAGAGAAACTTCGCAAAAAAAAGATGTACGAAAATTGTTCAGTTGGTTGCAAGAATAAGAGTTTCTTCTTGTTTAAGTATGGAACCCTAAAAACGTTCGTATAAACACTTTTCGGCGTGATAAACATCGAGAGGTAAGGTACCCCAACGCAGCAGAATTCTACTCGTGAGTGTGCAAAGAAAATATATTAGGCCCGGTTTCCACCAAAGTGGAGAAGATAATACCTAACAGATGAACGGGAATGCAGAGTAAGTGGTATAGCTGTAGGTTGGGTAAGTTCGTTTCCAACAATGTAAATTAGTGATATTATTCTGGTGTGTTAAGACTCAAGAGGTTCCCTGAAGGATAAAATTCGCAATGAAGGATCCGCAGGAGAAACAGGGTCACTGATATGGCTCAAACCATTAACAAATTGTAATGCAGGCCACACTTATCGTATAGGTCATGGCTTTTAAAACCAAAAATTCCTAAATAAGAAACTGAGAAATCGAAAGTGTTAGCAAGAGTGTAAGAATTTCGCTGAACGTCGTCATAAAGCGGATGGTGGGAAGAGACTGAATGAAAATTGCTTTAAAGTGATATTAGGGTAGAGTGTGGTGGTTTTTTTAGTTGAAAAATATTCAGTGGACTCCTGCAGGCTCAAATAATGATGATGATGTGTTTTTTGCGTTTGTCTGGAACCACAGAGCAGTACTGCCTTTGAGGTCTAAGAGATAGCATAGTCAGTCCGCTGTACACTCTCGTTACACTGCCGCTGTACACTATTAGTGCATAGAGTTCGATAACGAAAAATAATGCCGACTAATGTAATCTGATTGGCTATTATATTAAAACATCGCTTGTTTTCGCGACTCCTCCCTGCTTTCGTGGAGAGCGGGCTCTAGTGAGCACCTTTTTGTAAGATGGATGGTGCGGGCGCTCTCATGTCAGCCCTCCTCAGCGCGGCGCGCGATACCTACTTCAACATTTACTTGGAAATCAGCAAAAATTGCGCTTTCGTAGACGTATTTAACATACGAAGTAAATTTGAAGTAGGTGTTACTTACTTCACGCATAAAAATGAAGCCACAGGCATAAAATCCTTAGTCCGTAGAAAAATAGGTACTCGTAATTATTTTGTACTTCATAGTTTATTCATAAGTGATGTGATTTTTCTTCACAACCATAGAAATACTAAACTATGGAAGCCACCATTACGTAGTAAATGTCGTTAAAAAATAGTACCACTTTCAATTCCCATACGAAACCACCAAAAGTCTCACGATTATAACTATTCATAAGTTGGTACTTGTAAAATGAGCCTAAATGAAATAAATCAGTTGAATCTTTGATTGTTTGTGCTGTATGTTATGTCTGCCGAAATTAGCCGGACTACCATAGAAGTCCTGATAGCAACGACCTTAAATCTATGCAGACTACAGTAAAATGACTTGGAGGTGGAGCGGGATATATTGTTCCATGATAAATTCCATAAATATTTTGATGGTCTCAACAGAAAAAGTAAAAACCTGCTCCAGGTACACGCATAGATACTTTACGTATCGAATTCCGATTAGACTGTGTAATGGTCTGAATTCGGCAGTCCCTTCGTAGTATCGACGCCAGCACGGCTTTATCTTAGAGCCTATCCCTGACCTCAGCAATTGAGGCCCCAGTGTGTACCTTAACTTAACCCTTTCTTACACTGAAAACATGAGAAAACTAACATAGCTGAGGAAAAAACTCTGAAACTTTTTCGAGCATTTTCTATGAAAGTACTGTGGGCTTGAAGGTTTACAAGTCGATCGAGCTCAGAAAGCTAAACGCAATCAATAACGATTGAATTTCAGCTGATGGGAAAGATCTAGATCAATTAATTTAGATATAGTTTAAATTGTGCTTACCTATGTAAGACATTGAGGATCTCCAAAAACAAACAACAAATTGTTTCTCTGAAAGTACAAAGTTTTGTTTTATTAACAAGTCTTTACAAAAGTTATTATCAAGTTACGACAATTACACTTCTATCTCACCTGAAAGTACAAAGAAACGACATTTAAAGTTCACTAAATATCGAGTCCTCAATCACATTCTTTCTATTAGTTTTTATAACAATAAAATGCACAAAACAATCTGCGCGTCCCACGCCATTTTTTATCATAGACACAGATCAATATCATAGCTACGCGACAGGACAGCTGATACGCGAAGCGCGGCAAATTCAAATGAATGAAATGTCACTCATTTCATTACATCTCCCCCCCTAAGAGCGAAAATTCTAAGCAATATATCTGTAAAATGTACTTATAAGTCATCTTCATATTCATTATCATCTCCTTCATCTTCTTCAGCCTCTGTTATGACAGGTTGCAATTTTGTTATATGAAATAATGTTGATTCTGTTTTTCTGTTGCCTGTATCAATCCTATAAATGGAATTCGATATTTTCTCTATTATTTTGAAAGGGCCTATTTTTAATTCGTCTAATTTCTTTCTATTCAGTCTATTTCCATTTTCTACATATACACTGTCTCCTACATTAAATTCTTGCATTTTTCTATTTCTATCAAATATTTTCTTGTTATACTCATGAGATTTTATTGTATTCTCTAATGCCAATCTTCTATCAGCTATCCACTTGTCTTCCTTTTCCATCGTTTTGAATTCATTTGGTAGAATACTGACATTTGTACCATCCAGTAAATATTTTGGTGCAAAACCTGTAACGGAGTGTTCTGTTTCATTATATTTTTGTATACATTCTCTTGCCAGTGTTGTCCATGTTCTCTTATTATTTTTCTCATTCATTTTACACCTTATTTTATTTACTATTGTTTGGTTTAATCTTTCATTCAAGCCGTTCGAGAATGGTGTATTCACGGCTGTAAAAATTAGTTTAATATTATTTTCCTGCAAAAATTGTTTAAATTCTCTTGAATTTATGCCCGGATATTGATCTGTCAGGATAATTCCAATCTCATCTGTCTCTAGTACTTTCTTTGTTAAATTTATAAAGTCACATGCATTCTGGGTTTTCGAAGTCGCAATAAATGCATATCTTGTGTAGTGATCTACTAAAAGGTGTAGATATTTCTTTGTAGACCTAGATCCTCCAAATCCACCAATAGTATCCATTGACATTATTTCAAATGGTTTGGTAGCTGGTCCCAGTTGTGACATTAATCCAATTTTTTTTTGACATCTTGATTTATTTTTTATGCATATTTCACATGTTTTACAAATATTTATGATATTTTTTGTTAGGTTTATAGCCGTATATATTGAACTTATTTTTTTCTGCAGTTGTCTGATCCCAATATGGCATAAATCTTCATGCACCTTTTTTATAAGTTTTTTACTAAATTCTTCTGAGAGGATAATCTTTTCCTGTTTCTTTATTTTTTTATAATAGATATTATTTTTTAGTATTAAATTTTGTTTCTTTTCTCTTATTGTTTCATTTTTCTCTTGGTCTCCAACTATATCTTTTATTTGTATTAAATTAACTATTCTCAATGTTTCCTCTCTGTTATCTTCTGGTTCTAATACAGGGTTTCGGCTCAAACAGTCTGCTTCTACATTTTCTTTACCAGGTATATATTTTACGGTAAAGTCATACTGAGATAGGTAGTATGTGAGATCACCCAATTCTTCATCTGTCCTGCATTTAATGTTCATGTTCTCTAGAGGTTTGTGATCTGAGTAAATGGTGAATTGTTTTCCGATGAGCCAGTGCTGCCAATATTTAACAGCTTCTTTCATAGCAAGACATTCTAAATATATAGCCTTTTTCCGTTTTTGATGTTCATTCAATTTTTTTGAGAAATATGCCACCGGTTTGTCTTTACCATCTAGTTGTGTCTGTTTTAATATTGCTCCAATGCCCTCCAAAGATGCATCGGTAAAGATTTTGATTGGTAAGTCTTTGTCGAATATTTCCAAGACCGGTTGCGAACATAAATATCTTTTTATCAGATTGAATGCTTCTTCACATTTCTCTGACCATACAAATTTCTCGTTTTTTCGTAATAAATTGTGTAATGGATCTAAGATAATTGCACTTCTTGGTATATAGTCATGGTAGAAGTTTATTTTTCCCAAAAATTGTCTGATGTTCTTTTGCGTCTTAGGAGTTGGAAAGTTCCTTATTGAAATCAAATTGTCTTTTAGTGGTCTTACTGAATTGTTCTGAATTATATGGCCGAGGTATTTTACCGAGTCTGAAGCAAAGGTACATTTCTTAAACTTCAGTCTAAAGCCTTCTTTAATTATTGCCTCTAATACATTTCTAATGTGCCTTATATGTTCTTCAAAGGTAGACGAGTATATCAAAATATCATCAATATAGTTAACCGAGTATCCTGTGAGATTGTGTTTTCTTAGAATATTGCTTAAGATTCTCTGGAAAATTGCTGGTGATGTTTTCAAGCCAAAAGGGAGGCAGGTCCACTGGAAGTGGCCATCTTGTGTGACAAATCCTGTTTTACTTCTGTCTTCCACCCGTAATGGTATTGCCCAAAATGCTGAGTTTATATCTAGTGTAGTAAAATACTTGCAATTTCTAGTTTTAATAATTAGATCATCTATCAAAGGAAATGGTTGAGCTTGTGGTATAACTATTTTGTTTAACTCTCTGAAATCTACACATAAACGGGATTTTCTATTTTCACCTTTTTTAAACGCCAATGTCACTGGAGCAGCGAAAGGACTGTATGATTCTTCTATTAAATTGTTCTTTAGTAACATCGATATTTGCTCTTCAATTTCTAATCTATCTTGTATTGTACATCTGTATGGTCTTTTACTACGATATTTATTTACTTGTAAATCTATGCGAGCTTCATAATCTTTAACTGAACCTATATCATACTTGTCCTTAGCAAATATTGTTTTATATTCCTTTATAATTTTCTCTATCTCAATTTTCTTTTGATTATCTAAATGGTCTGTCATACTTATAAATTCCTCTGTTTCTATGTGTTCATTGAAATTTACTGTATATTTTTTTATATTATTATCTTCATTTCTGTTATCTTTAGACATCCTGTCTATTTTATTTGTTATTTTCTTTTGTTCTATCTGCAAGTTCTCATTTTGGGTTAATCTGAATTTCTTTATCATATCTAATCCGATTATGAAATCATCAAAATCTTCATTTTCTACTATGTATACATCCACCTCTTCTTCTAAATCAAATATTTTAATTTTTATTGTTATCAAGCCATCCATCTTCTTCACACCATTAACCGTTTTCATGTATGCTATGTTCACATCATCTTTTTTTTATTTTACTTTTATTAATCTTGAATTTATTATAGAAATCTGTGAGCCTGAATCATAAATACCACTCACTTCTAGTTTATTTTCTAATAAAAGCTTGATTTTGATTAATGGTGTGCTTACTAGTTTTTTTTCTCAGTATTTATGTCTACTTCAATTATGGAGTTATTGTTTACATTTTTAGTTTTAAGAACTTTTTCAGGTTCATTTTTATTTTTCTTGAACCAACATGACTCCTCTGGATGATATCTAATTCCTTTGTCCAAAGACTCACAAGTCTTACATGACTTCTTCTCATAAGTTTTATTTTTATTATAAAATGTACTGCTCTTTATGTTAGTTGAGTTTTTCTTATATATCGTGCCTTCATATTTTCTTATCTCGTTGAACAAGTCAGTAGTGTTGTTGAGTTCATCCCTGTTTAACTTATTTAAGATAAATCCAGGTAAACCAGTTGCAATAAGATCTATCATTGTTTTGGAATCTATAGATTTGTTTATATCTAATAAAAGCCGTTCTTTTTTTATGGCATAATGAATGAAATGTCACTCATTTCATTACACCTATACATTTGTTTTACATTAGTGTGTCAGGACAGTAAAAATAATTTAAAAAGCCGTCTGCAAAAATGTCGATCTGCCACAAAAAGTTACAAGCAATAATATAGTTACCTAGCAATGCACAAAAAGACCGAAACAAGACCGATTATCATATTTATAGAAAACGAAATAATGAACTAAAAACAAAGTAAACTCTACTTCAGTCGATAAAGCAGTTAAGGTTTTCTAATTATTAACTGTTTATTTTTTCTAAAATGACTTATTGAAAAAAATAAAAAAAGGCGTGTGGCACTCGGAGACTGCCGCGGTAAAGCTATTGCATAGAATTTAAAGTTATTTTTAGTTTTGCCATCAATAGAAAAGTAGAACTTTTGGTACCAGGCTAGCATGAAAGCAGGGAGCGTGATATTTCAAAATAGTAGTTTATGAAACGGATGCATAATGGGGGGGTATTAAAACATGAGTGTCAGTTTAAAAAACGAGCCGCAGGCGAGTTTTTTAATAGTATCACACGAGTGTTTTAATACCTAATTATGTAGAGTTTCATACACTACTTTATCTACGCTCAAATTATCATAAATCCAAACCATAAAATCTTGCTAACGTTTGTCGTAAATCCTTCACTTTGTTGGTAAAAGGTTGTGGGTCATTTTTGTTGCAATTACTAAAATGTCAGGTGGAGTTAAATTTTCTTTAATAGGTTTCACTGCTAGACATTTTTCCGCTCTAAGTTTTGACTAAGTAACAAAAATAACACATTGAAATGTTAAAAGTTAGGTATGGCGCCAAAATTCAGTTGTAAACTGCGTATAGTCTGTTAAAAAAGTCATGAAACAAAAAAGAGTAGAAAAATATTTATACAAGTCAGATAAAGTATATTTTTAGTGGATAATTAAATAATCAAAAATTTTACATAATTCTTTTCAATATTCTGTATGAACACACTTTTTAATCAGTCATATAAGGCAGGGAAAAATTATTGTTTCCGTGGATTAATTGTTGTCTATGTTCGATCATGGCCTATCCTATGACTACCAACTAAATGTTGTCTGTGGACTCCATACTTATATAAAAAAAAAAAAAATTGAGGATTGGCTCTACACTCTTTTGGCTATGCCACAGAGAAAAGAAAGTTATCCCTGGTCTGTGATGACGACACATTAAAATACAGGAACCCAGAGCCGAGTATCGTAATGGAAATTATTCAACTATCTAGAGATATTTCCATAGTACAGCGATGTTATAATGAATAACTTTTTAATAATTATAGAAGTCTGTGAATAAAGTAGGTCAGTATGTGACACATTTTCATTTCATAATTCGAACTTTAAGCAATGAGCGTAGATAAAGTCATTTAAAATTTCTGCTGTTTTTTGATAGATGGCAAACCAAAAACTAAAAAGTTGTGGAGTTGCGCTCCCTGCTTTCATGCTAGCCTAGTACCAAAAGCTCTACTTTAGGAGTGCCAGGTTATTTTCGTTACGGAATTTCTGGATTAGGTCTGCACCGTCAAAGCCTGCGATAGAAGCTATGCAATAGCTTAAAAATGTTGTCCTTATACAAATTCTACCAACATTCTACCATAATACGAGTAAGGAATGTATGATAATAATATCGTCATAAACAATTGAAATTAATTCCGGAGATAATTTTAGTGGAGTGTTCCTAAAACGTCAAGCACGAACGCCGTGCCGTTATAGAGTGAGATGGAGCAAAAACAGAATTAATGGACGCCAAGTTTTGTCACCAAATTAATTATATTACGCTCAGTTTTAATATGGAAATTTAAATTTCAAATGAAATGTTTTAAATTTTAGTTTCGTTTCCAGTTTGGGCAAGTTTCTTTTTCAGAGAGATACTCTCAACCCCGTACAAGTCCCACAATATAAAGTTATTCCTTGGTCTGTGATTAGTCCCATAGCTGCATAGCTGTGAACCTACCTTTAACCTATCTGGGTAAGTTCGGGTTGGCAGGCATCGCACACCTATGAACACCTTTTGTTGATAACTGAAATGTGTTATTGGCGATAATGATAAATAGGCATTGGGTATGGATTCACGTAACATTTTCACACTCTGGGTGAAGTGAATCATTAAATAAAAAATTAACTCTGAAAAACTATCTTCACATCTCATACCATACTGAATGAATTATTCCGGTCAGGCATAACCACTATGTTAGGAGTAAGTAACTAAGTGTAGGGCACCCACTACCAACTCAGTTATCACGAAAGACCCTTAAGCGGGAGTACGGGATGCACTTGCATATTCCCCGCTCCTGCCACATACCGCTCCTAACCTGGTAATCAAATCTCGGTCAACTTGAAAACTAGGCTAAAGCCTTTACTGTGCTATCACTGCTAAGCAATAGCTGGCAGAGCAATATTCTTAAGTGTAGCCTGCAATCTGTACAGTGTCTGAGCTGAGGCGTCCATTTGCATTCGCACTTACAGTGCATTTAATTGAATGTCGGCAGATCGTGGGGTGCTCACTGTGGGAGCGCGTGCCCACTGCAACCGCCGGCACCGAGAACGTGACTGACAGAGCAATGATATTATATCACTCGAGAGGGTGGAGATATAAGCTCATGTTTTTGTACCTATTTCAGTGCTCGAATTGGACCGGAACGCACCGGAACATTCCGGTGCGTTCCGGTTCGTGAAATCACCGCTCCGGTTCGTGAAATCAGCGTTCCGTTTCGTGAAAATTATTCTCAAAGCTCTCCGAGCTCTGGTTTTTAAATAATTGAGATCGTACATTTTTACTGCAAAGTTGTGGCTTCCAATCTATAAAATTTTAAAAAAATTGAATAGGAGTACTGTGAAGGGATAGCGTTCTGGTTCGTAAAAAATCCATAAAAATAAAAGAAGCACTGAAGGTATAGCGTTCCGGTTCGTGAAAAAGTTCAATTCGACCACTGACCTATTTGCCGAGAACACAGGATCTCGTGAACTGACATTAAACGGTACTTTATCAGATGATAATATGGCGCAATTGACATTCATCGACAAACTTGAAGCGCCTGAATTAACATTTACAATTCAAGCAATCATAAACGTGAAATAACGGGGAAATAGTTACTCTCTATAATAACTATAACAAAAGCGGGAAAGGCAGTTTGGTGATACAGATACTCAATACCTATTAGTTTTTTTTTAATTTTAACACTGACCAACAAAATAAACACTACCTGGGAAACAATGTATATTTTAAAACACTTATGGTCAGGAAATTGTGGCGCCTTTTTTTTCTGATCAGGCAGCATCCTGTAGGCAAAGAATTTTCTCCATGTATTCACCCAGGACAATAGCAATAACATGATACCAATATAACGATATTTTGTGAGACCTGTAAAATCAATGTAGTGGACACTCAATTCATCCATTCACGTCATTTCAAACTCGGTCAGAATTTACGTTTCTTGTTGACGGTGTCGTTGGACACGCGCCCCGAGGAGTAAAGGTAGGATATTACGAGTATATCTGAGTGCTGCTCTATCGAAGACAATCGAATCAGTGGGAAATGCCTCTGTAAATCTGTAGTACCTTTTCACTACTACTATCTATACGATATTACTACATAGTACAATTTGGGCTGCACAAGTAATAAATACTGACAGGTTATGACTTCGGCCTGGTATGCGGAAGTCTGAGGTTCAAACCCTTGGCATCCTTGTGTAAATTAAGAATCCAAACGAAACATGACACGAATTTGAGGAATAAAAAAACAGTCTCACATACTAAAAATCATTGTGGTCTCGTTAACCATATACAGAAAAACAGTTTTGTAACAATTAAGTAATAAAATAAAAAATAAAAAAACACGAATGCCCTGTGGGAAAATGAATTTTTTCCATAAAATGTAGCCTATGTTACTCGGAATGATGTAAGGATTCTAGCGATACCCCATATATCCAAATCTCTACAGCCGTTATGGTGGAATCACAGACCAAAGAATAGCTTTGTATTGACTTCTGTGGGATGGAATAAAGAAACTGACACACATACATGTAAACATACTTTATCCTTTTCAAAATGCTCCCCTTGGAAAAGGATAGACACTGTTTTAAAACGCGTAAAATTAGTTTAGATGTATCATGTAGCACAACAGAATTAACACCACCAGTGAAACGGAAAGGTGAGTAGATAAAGTAGTTATCCGTGAAACACGATTACTCCACATTCACGGCTCTAAGTCCTGGCGAACCTCGGCGTCGCGTAGACCCTCGTCACTCCGCCGCCAATCAATATCCCGACCTCACCCACCGCTAATATTTACTTCAAACACTAAATATGCCGTATTTCCTGTGACTTAGTACAACTATTTTATATGTAGTAGGGCCCTACATTACATACCTACCTACCGACTCTTTTAAGAGTCTTCTGACCCACGGTGTCTCCCATACAAACGTAATACCAAAATCATTTGTAATTCGTGCAATTTTCGATCATGTTGTGGAGTTATTCGGGTTCATATAGTAATATTCTTTGCTCCTGGCCATATTTGGTTCCGAAATACTTTTGTTAAAAGAAAATGTAAACGAATTTAGTTTTGCTTATTTTTATGTCAAAGAGGACATGTTTTCTACCTATTTGTTTTGTAATAAAAACAACACTTTCTCACTTAGCATTAGTTCAGGAGCACAGTTTTTATTGTCCAGCTAAAGAAAAACACCAGTTAATAAAGAAAGTTACAAGTTTTCATTCATAATTTTTGGTATTACGGAACTCGACCAAAGTTATAAAAATTTTGATCAAAATTGATTATTATTTCGTTTTAAAGAAGTATTTCCGAACCAAATATGGCCAGGAGCATAGATTATTACTATATGAATCCGAATAACACCACAACATGATCCAAATATGCACGAATTACTAATGATGTGTTATTTTGAATGAATGGAGACATTGTTGTTCACAGGCCCCTTAGTGTCCATTTGGTCGGACGTCTTCCAACACTGCATTTTCCCGTGCGGGGTCGTCATTCCAGGACTTTGGGTCCCTAACGTCCGTCGGTCCTACGAGCTAAGTGCCCGCCCATTGCCACTTCAGCTTCGCGATACGTTGAGCTATGTCGGTGACTCTGGTGATTACTCTGTCGGGAAGGCGCTGGATACAAGTTGCGCAGGACTGTATGGGCTAGAACTAATTGCAGGAGGTCTTTGTCCAGCAGCGTACGTCCGTCGGCTGAAAAGAACGCCTGAACATAGTTAGCAGGAGAGGTTACTTTGTTTTGCTATAGTCCGCTTCCTGAATAAATCTTTTATAATATGGTCTAACATGCAAGAACAAATTGAGCACAACCCAAAGCATGGACCAACAAAAGCCCCCCCATAATATATTATGTCCAGATCTATTCAGTAATTCAGAAGTTATGGTGGATTAAATAAACTCACATACATACATACATGAACCCTAAAAACATTACACTTTTTTGGGCAGTCGTGTAAAAAGTGGTAGAAATTTTTGTCTTCGCATATGTTTACCTTAAAGAGGTAAGACGGTTTTTTTTTCAATGAACGACACAAAATCCTTTTAAAAGTTAAAAACCCTTACACTGCAGTATGAATTTAAGTTTTTAAAGCGTCAAAGCGCAACCGTGAGAAGTTGTGTGAAATGCTTTAAATGTTGTTTCAAAGTAAATTATTTCTCTGCGATGTGATAAAATATAGCATTTTTGAACGTTGAAAATTATATTCTGTTATAATTTTTTTTATTCTAGACGATAATATTATTGTGTTATGAGTTTTAATATTCTAACCGATGATATTATATTAAATTAAATTATTTATTTATTTATTGTGAGCTTATTTTCTGGCTTAAAAATCCTTTTTGTCTCCTAACAGGTGTTCAATTGTGGAACCTGTGGTGGCAATTGTAAATCCTCCTGGTTGGAGAATGTACAATTTTCTATTTTCGACGGTAACCATAGCAACGCAGCCATCGGCAGCCAATTATTGTCGGCTTGGCTGCATAACTAATGCAAGCATTAAAGATTTTAGCTATCTCGTAGCTGCTATAAGTATTCTCCAATGTAGGTATTTCAAAGTCGTTTCTGTTGTTACAAAGATATAATTATAGCTACGAATATTCATTCGTTGATTCTCGAGCTGTAGTTGAGCCGGGTGTTGTACCCGGATGGGTACTAACCATATTGTCAGAAATTCTGTCAGGAATCAGTATTGTAATGTTGTAGTGCATAACGAAGGGCAGTAGCTGTACCTACTTGCACGGAATACATAAAAATACCTAACGGTACAGAACACTCACTTTGCAAGACGATTTAAAGAAATAGCAACTCTAGCGCTGACACAAAAAGTGCAATTCAGTTCGCAATAGCGCCTGGCTCGGCTTCCATAAACAACGCGCAACAAACGCAAAGTTGTGGTCTCTTTCTATCGCGTAACTTTATCTCATGCGACGTATTAAGGTTCCCTCGCGATCGGACGCACGCAGCGCGTGAAATGACCGTACAAGAACTAACGCCAGCAAAGTAGCCGACGCGCGGCGGCCGTCTGGAATTACGTGGTACGTCGAGACGCTTACCTGTAGTTTCTTCGATCACGTGATAAGTGAACCTGGCCTGGCGAGTAGTTTCTAGAATGAGTGAAGTGCCGAGTGCGTGTGTACGTATTATTCAGACGTACTCGTGTCTCTCTACCCCAGGTGGATGTCTTACAATAATGATTTTAGGTTTAAAGAAATTAAATTTTAAAATCAGTAAACAAAATATTTGGGTTTGTATTAATTTAATATCATTCAAATCATATTTATGTATTTGAAATTAGAATGCCCTCATAATATGCCGAATGAAAAATAGCTTAGGTATAGCCGAAGCTTTTTTGAGTCCACCAAAGCGCCGTCTGTAGTCAAGCAACTGTTAAAATATCGGGCACGTACTGCGGGTCCAGAAGGCACATGTTCGCCGGGAAGAATATTTATTGACAGAGCAGTGACAAGGGTCAAACGGGAGCCTCTTTCTTGCCTACTTTGTAAATTGTTTTGGGTCACGAACGTGGACTTTGAGTGTCCTATATACATAGACTACATCGTAAGTTATGTCGATTTAACAACAAGTAACAATAACAACTCAATATCCCTTGTTTTATTCAATTGCAAGTTAGTTAATGCCACTAACTCTCTAAATCTAATTTGAATCTTACTTGAATAAAAAATATGTATGATATTTATTTTATACACAGCAGAGAAGCTAAGCACGGCTACAGTGCCAAATAAGCAAAGAAAACCAAACCACGAACACAAACACGTTACACAGGTTTCACTACGACACTGGATCATCCTCATGAGAAGTTAACTTAACAATGCATAAGTAACAAACATAATAATATAGCGTATTGGTTGACTGTATATCTATTTTAGTCTGATGGTAACCAGTCGCTGCCGAAGCCTCTGACCAACATACTACATGCATGAAGCGTATTAGGGTTCCATACCAAAATGGTAAAAACCCTTATGGTGAGACTTTCTCCGTCCGTCCGTCCGTCTCTCACACTCGATTATTTCAGTAACTATCGAAGCTATCGACTTGAAATTTGGAATAGTTTTAGGTACTAGTGACCCAACGTCATAACAATCATAAAATTTTGAAAATAATTTTTATTTTTATTTAAAAAGGGGTGTAAACCGGGTTGTTGAAATTTCATAATGAGATTACAATTTTGAATGGGGTATCTTATGAAAGGGCGTTACTTGTGTATTCTAAAACCATTTTTTATTTATTTTTATGCCTGATAGTTTTTGATTTATTGGGCAAACTGTTGAATAAAATACCGTTCCCCCCCCTTATCTCCGAAGTTTAGAAATCGAAAAATCTGAAATAATTGTGATCAATAGAAGTTAACGTATATTTTATAGGAAAAGTAAAATGAACTCGCTAACTTATATACTTTTTTTGATATTAATAATAAACCGCCAAAAACAAAGTTACGTTTGCGGTTCGCCAACAAAAGTACCTACATGTAAATTATACTCGTAAATTCATGAACAAAAGAGATTCCTTTAATGTTTTACTTCTTTTATAGTGTGGAACCCTCGGTGCGCTAGTCTGACTCGCATCTGGCCGGTTTTTTTAAATCCCGTCTTTTCGTAACGTAATATTAGTTTCTTACTACACACCAAAAGTGTATTAGCATTAGGTACCTCCAATCTACATCCCTGTTAAAACAAATAACCTCAGCTTCGACACTAATTCGATAAATAACTTATTTGTTCTAAGAGCAATGCGGCATTGCTTCCACAAGCTATAGCATACCTAGATCAGGACAAAACAAAACACTCAGAATCGAATCCAATTTTAATTCAATTACGGGTATCCCATTGATTCATACCGAATGGAAATGATTCCTAAAAGTTCCAATTTAACTGGATCCCGAATTTATTCGCATCCGATTGCAATTATTTACCATTTGCGGCGCATAACTGAATCGCGGCCCACGTGAATGGAGCCATTTCAATAATGTTTTATTGGGACATTTAGGGGCGGCTTGCATTCAACGAGTGCTTGGATAAGCGAGCGGGCTTGATCGAAATAGAAGTACGTTGTACGTACGAATTGCGTTGTAACTAGGGATAGACCAATTACTTTGCTACAATATTATGGTCATCCCAATGCAGTCCTCTGCAGGTTTTAATTTTTATATCTTTTCATTTGTACGTTATAACCTTTGTACCTAATTCATATCATTGCTCAATGTATGTTTTAGTTGTAACTTACTATTATGGAATTTTATGCCGAAACGGCTAACAAAATGTTCCTTAGTTACTTGCGCCAGTAACTATCTCATTGTAAAGTAAGCACTAAAATCGTTTTATGAAACTGTATGACCGTAAAGTAATTCTTGTAATTGCTGTCGTGTATGTTATTACGACCAATATGATGTTTATTACTTTTAGATTATGTTTTAATTAGGGAATTACCGCGAGTTCATGAGGTTATAATAGAACCATGAATACGACTTTAGGCTCGCTTGTTTCAAACCAAATTCTGTCCTTTAGCACTATTTTTAACTGTTTTTAGGTGCTAAAATCTGTTGAATCGACCGAGCCTAAGACTGGCATAAAAATCAAGATACTCACGGTTACAATCTTTCTTTTTATCGGGTTGTCATAAAAAATGGAAAAATTAGTATTTGTTATAAATGAATCAAGAAGTTGGGTAGCTACAAATTCATAAAGATTAGCTTACATCTAATATATATAAATCTCGTGTCACAATGTTTGTCCTCAATGGACTCCTAAACTACTGAACTGATTTAGTTCAAACTTCGTGAATATCTGTCATTTGGTCCAACTTAAAAGATAGAATAGTTTTTATCCCCCGTGGACGAAGTCGCGGGCATCAGCTAGTTTTTATATAAGGCATCATTATTTTGCCTGGTAATCGTGCCAGCTAAGTACAGTGTTCTTCAAACTGAATCAAGTAAAGGTACAATAATCATTTACTCCTTCACGGTAGAATTATACGAACAACGCGTTGGTATCTGCCAGGATGAACTTAGCGAGACGAGTCCTACCACCGATATGAACCTAAGGATGAGCCCATCTGAACAAAACAAAACAAAAATGTAGCGCTATCTGTCCCGGCTACGCCACAATATGGCGAACACGGTCCCTGTGAAAACGCGCGTGCGGACTAATAACAAGTGTTAAAGACTATAGTGATCTTTAGCGTGGACCACGTCCAATAATACTCTCAATTGGCTTACTACTGACGCCGTTGGTGTCAAAACAACATTTTTGACACCAGTAAACTGGCGACTTTTTTGCATGGTCCGCCGGTTCCTGAGTTTATGTCTATTTTCATAGTATAATAACTGACACTGCGGTAGAACCCTCCTGAATGAACTCGGTAAGAACCAGTATTAAATATCAACCAAATACCACCAGTAAAAAAATGTAACCAGGGTTATCTGAAGATACAAACATACAAAACATTTCCCACTATAATATTAGTGTGGTTAGGTATGTAGTTTGATGGATGTCCAAGCGACGCAGTAATATTCGAAGTAACTAAAGCTCGGAATTTAATATCCACAATTAAATGCGTGGCTGTCACCGTATATCAAATGCACTCTGACCCGTGTCTCTATTGGGTTTATACAGCAGCCCGACTGACGGCCTAGATTTATAGTCTTAATATCGGAGATTAACGACCTTGTTACCTACCTTGGCACCGACTACGGATTTACATCGCCTTAATTAAAACTTCAATTTTCAATACACTTGCTCATAAATTGGCCATATTTTCAAAACTTAAAGGGGAATGACCAAATGTGGTATCAAGTTTTCTCATAAACCAAAACCAAAATAGGAAAATCAAATAGTGTTTTTATGAACCATTGGCACTATATTTCATTTTCATATCCGGAATTTAATATTGCATACAAAAAGTTACTTTAGTTACGTTACTTCACTGATTTTACTAAGAAGTACAACTTGTTTGTTGGCCTATAACGTTAGGATCCGGATAATAATTAAAAAAGTAATAATTGTAGGAGTTAATGTGGAGACCGTAGTCTAAAAAATTAAAGTTTGCGTTTGACTCAGCTTGATACGGGAATCCATACATCCATAATCCATATGTCCTTTAACCTTTTGTTGACGCTTGCCAAAACATGGAACAGTATCGCTAAATATTTGATAAGATGGAAAAAAGGTGCAAATTTCAAAAAAAATATACGAGTGGATACGCTTTTTAACCGACTTTAAAAAAGGAGGAGGTTCTCAATTCGTCGGAATCTTTTCTTTTATAAATACACTAGCTGTTGCGCGCGGCTTCGACCGTATGAATTTCAGTTTCTACATATTATATCCCATTAAAATTAGTCAAAAATAAAAGACAGACTTGTCATCGTCATCAAATTCTTTTAATCAATTATGTTCCACGGCCTTAGAAATGTTTATCTTTTATTTTTTGTATTTTTCTTGTATTTTGTTTCATTGTTATTTCTGTGTAACGGTATGAATAGCTATATATAGGAATTTTCTACAATTTTCTAAATTTAGTTTGCATGACATACCCTATGAATGCTATGTACACTTTTAATTGATTTACATATCAGTTAGTGTAGTGTTGTGTATGTTTTCGTGCTTAAGTCTTATATGTAAATTGTAAGTGTGCTTATTAAATAAATAAATAAATAAAATGGTCATCTGAACATTTTACGCAAACATTCTTCATACAAGAAAAGAATATACATATTATTTTCTTGTATTAAGAAAGTTTGCGTAAAATGTTAGAGTCATATTTCTCACTAACAATCACAATATAGCGAAAATCGTCTCCATGGAAAATTTTTATCTGTGGGACCACAGTGCAAGGAACAACTTTATCTTGATGTGAGACCGCCGTAAACTGGAGAAACCTTTTCTCGTGGTCCGCCGCGTCCAGGGTATACCTCTATGGTCATGCTCATACTTTTTAGGGTTCCATACCAATTTGGTAAAAATGGAACCCTTATGGTGAGACTTTCTCCGTCCGTCCGTCTGTCACACTCGATTATTTCAGTAACTATTCAAGCTATCGACCTGAAATTTAGAATAATTATAGATAATAGTGACGCGACGTCATATCAATCGTAAAAATTTGAAAATTGTTTTTATTTTTATTTAAAAAGGGGGGAAAACCAGGTCGCCGAAATTTCAAAATGAGATAACAATATTGAGTGGGGTATCATATGAAAGGGCGTTACTTGTATATTCTAAAACAAATTTTTATTTATATTTATACCTGATAGTTTTTGATTTATTGGGCAAACTGTCGAAAAAAATACCGTCCCCCCCCTTATCTCCGATGTTTATCATTCGAAAAATCTGAAATAAATACGATCAATAGCAGTTGACGTATATTTTACAGGAAAATTAAAATCAACCCTCTAACTATTATACATTTTTTTCAAATAACAATAATCCGCCGAAAACAAAGTTAGGTTTGCGGTTTGCCAACAAAAGTAGGTACTTATATGTAAATTAAACTCGTAAAATCATGAACAAAAGTGAAAAATTCTTTTAATGTTTTACTTCTTTTATGGTATGGAACCCTCGGTGCGCGAGTCCGACTCGCACTTGGAATAATGAGCCAAGACGTGTCAATAAGAGTTTATTAAAGATCTTGTTTTTGTGGACTCTACAAATTAATGACGGACTCCTTCACATTTCACAAAGTACAAGTTTATTACATTTTTGAGCGAGGGTTTGAAACTCAAGCTGGCGCAATAGCGTATTGTACGCAAATCAAAATATTGATTTATTTAACTCCTCTTTGAATAATAAATACGTGTAAATAATGAAAAAGTTATAACCATCTATTTAATAAATTGGAAGTGACGTCAATATCATTAATGCTATAAGTATAGTAACTCGTGATAACTTTAAAATTTTCGTTTTGTGAGAAAGGGATTAATGAAAAATTCAATTATTGTTATAACTTTTGATTTCCTTGTCGGATATATATATATTTTTTTCAATGTACGAATATGTTATTATTTCTAATCTAGTTTACAATAAAGCAATTAAAAATGGAGTAAAATACCGTATTGGCACAATAATAATTTGTTCCCAAGTTGAATTCCTGACAAAAGCTACGAGTAGTATGGGATTTTAATTTCTATTTTGACTGAAGATTTGGTCTGTTGGAAACTTAAAATAACATAAATAAAGACATAGGGTACCTAAGTATTTTAATATACTGGTTTGATGCTGCGTACTGTATTGCTAATTCCTTCAAAGTTACCGTAAGTTAGTTAGTTGGCAAAGTTATTGTTAAAAAAATATGTTTATAGTAAAAACACTTACTTAGATATAATTTTTTAACGTAAACACTCATATTTCATGGCTGAAACTTGATATAATAATATACACCGGGTTTATGACTTGAAATGTTTAAGCTCGTTACCTTTTATGACTCACGGTAAAGGTAGCATTAATGAAGTGTTTATATACCCAACTTATTTTCAATTGAATTATGGTTCAAAAGTTTCTTATAGTCAGTCGTAGAGAAGTGTTATTTAAGCTATTAATTTCTGCTAATAGTCCAATTTATAATTTATTTTTACCATAAACTAATATTATAGCTTAAAACCCCAAGTTTTATTTAACGAGTATATTCGGATAAATACGTAAAACTGTCGTTAATACTTGTTATTTATCGAATCTATAATATTCTCGTATCACAGTATTTGTAACAAAAATCCTCCAAATCCGAGAGTAGAAATCCTCAGAGAGGAATAATTTTTATGTCAATACAATGTTTTACGGTTCAGCTACCTAGTGTTTTTATATAATTGTTATTTACTTTCCGAGTATTTTAGTGACATACCCTAGCAGGCAGCAACTCTACAGTTCCGTATTTTTAGGGTTCCGTACCCAAAGGGTAAAAACCCTATTGCTAAGATTTCGCTGTCCGTCCGTCCGAAAAAAAATAATATTATATTCACTTTTAAAATAATTTTTAAATTAAAATCAAACATACGTATTTAAGGTGTTCCCCCTTCATACATACATTAAACGTAATTGCTCATATTTGAATTAGGTGGCCTCCGTGTGTTTAGTTTACTTTAATAAATATTATACTTTTGAGAATGGGTCTTGATAGTACGGAACCCTTGACGAATATTCACGGAAACCTACCGAGCTTAAAATAACACAAGAAAGGAGCAGTATCATGTCGGGTACTCGCAGGAAAATATTATAAAAGCGGGAAGGGTGGCCGTTGTGAAAATAAATCGCCATCGCGTCTTCGTGCACCGTCCTAAGCAAACAACTCGTGAAAAATATACACGCGAGCTGAAGGGCGTTATGTGTAATTGTATGTGAGAACATTAACATAGTTTGACTAACATAAGTTATAATATCTGGGTGACCGAGCTTTGCTCGGTAGTATACCCAGCAATAGATGGCAGCAGTGGTCATATTTATTTTTTGTTGAATTCGACATTTTCTAAAAATCTAAACATGAATCCTAGCTAGATCGATTTATCGCCCCCAAAACCACCTGTATACTAAATTTCATGAAAATCGTTAGAGCCGTTTCCGAGATTCGGATTATATAGAAATATATATATACAAGAATTGCTCGTTTAAAGGTATAGGATAGGATATACAGGATGTTAGGAGACCGCTTCTGATAACAAAGATAGATAATGTGTACCCATGACTACAGATAACATACCGTATAAAAAGCAAAAAAATCAAGTTCAAAGTGCAAAAATAACGGTTGTTGTAAGGGAGCCACATTAAAATTCGTTCCATTTTATTTTGTAAGATTTGTTGTTATAAAAGCAACAGAAATACATCATCCGTGTAAATTTCCTACCACGGTTCTAGAGATACGAAGTTACGAAGAAGGCGACCAAGGCATAGGAGCCCATTTTTAGGGTTCCATACCATTTGGTAAAAATGAAACCCTTATGGTGAGACTTTCTCCTTCCGTCCGTCCGTCCGTCCGTCTGTCACACTCGATTACTTCAGTAACTATCAGAGCTATCGACTTGAAATTTGGAATAGTTTTTGGTAATATTCACCCAACGCCATTGCAATCACAAAACATTGAAATTGTCTTTATTTTAATTTAAAAAGGGGGGAAAACCGGGGCTTTGAATTTTCAAAATGAGATAACAATATTGAGTCGGGTATCATATGAAAGGGCGTTACTTGTGTAGTCTAAAAACGATTTTTATTTATTTTTATATATGATAACGCTTGAAAAAATTAGGTAATGAAATACGATGCATGATTACTGTAACATTTAAAAGGGTTCCCACATAACAATAAATCGTAATTTCTCCGCTAGCAGCCGTCCTAAGCACACACCTCACCAAAAATACACATACCCGAATAGAAGGGGGCATGGAAAACACACATTGTAATGTGTTTTATAATGTGCTAGCGCACGTGCTTTATTACTGCCTCGCTTTATTGCGAATCGAGAGATCCTGTATTGAAATCCAAAGGCTTGTGCAAGAATACTTATGTATTAATTTTTAGGGTTCCTTATACATAGTCAACAAGATTCTTATACAGGGTCGCCATCATCCATCCACGTCCCAAAGGAGTCGTAGGTTTTTCTATAGTGATGACCTCCGTAGTTGAGTGGTTAGCGTGCCGGTTTTCAAGGCGCCGCCATCTCTGAGGTTCCGGGTTCGATCCCCGGCCGGGGCAATGTAGAAAAATAACTTTTCTACATTGTCCCGGGTCTGGGTGTTGTGGTACCTTCGTTGTTTCTGATTTCCATAACACAAGTGCATAAGCTACTTACTATGGGATCGGAGCAATGTATGTGATGTTGTCCTCTATATATTTATTTATTTATATATTTATTTATTTTATGATGTGAAATGTTTAAAAAGGGCATGGCATAAGCAGAAGATACTTAAATCAAAACAGTTTCTAAGAACACTAAAAAAATAATTTTACGACTATTGACATAGAGTGTAAAACAAAACGATGGAAATTACTTAAAGTCATAATAGCATTATGGCAGAAAATTCCAGATCTGTCAGCCAAGCACTTAAACCTTTAACCTGACAGAATGGTACATTAATTACTGAATTTTCACCACTCGGGTTTAAAACCCGTCAAACCACGACAGTGAGAGGTTATAAAGGGAATGCTTTTAAAAAAATTACTTCACTGACACGAGCTCGTTGAAAAAGTTACCTATAAACAAAGATTTAAATCGCTAGATGGGCCCTTAGCCTACATTGCGCACATTAAAAGCGTCCACAAACGAGTGCTCTCAGGATGCTATAGTTTTACTTGTGACAGAAAGAGTGACAACGTGTCACATACAAGACATAGACGTGGACGTTTTTGGAGGTTTAGGGCTCATCTAGAGATTTAAATCTTTGCCTTTAAAATATTTACGTTTTTAACTGTCTGGGTTTGTGCGTGAATTTACGTAACGCCTGAAGGCATGGGCCTAACAAACTTTCATGACCCAATTCGTCAAATTGATATGTGCTCTATCAAAACTTTTTTGTTTTAATCCCCGAACCGATTTTGATTTAATTTTTCTTTTTTTGAAAAGTGAAATCGGGAATACCTATTCTATTTTTGATGAAAATCGGTCAAATATAGCCACCGCCACAAAAAGGCGGATTACATATTTTTTCACTACTGGATTAACAATATATAGGCTTAAAAACTAAAAATTAATGGAATAGGCTTGAAATGGCTTAACTAGTAGAATACGATATCAAATCTAAGATGGCCGCCACCACAAGATGGTAACGTGGCGAGTGTTTTTCAACCAACTCCAAAAAAGGAGGAGGTTCTCAATTCAACCGCTTGTGCCCTATGCATGCAGAGAGGGTGTGCTTGAAGGGTTCATAAAATAAAAGATATCTTTTGTTCTAGTGGGCACTAGGGGCGATAGACGCCAGGCGAACATTAGATGCAGCTGTAAGTGATTCCCAATGTATCTTCTTCGTTTTAATGATTCCCAGCGATCTAATCTCTTGTGCTGAGAGGGAAAAGAGGTCAGTTTATGTCCGACCTTCATTAATGACAGAAAAGCTGAGATTTTCCCAATTTAGCTCAAGTTTATTTCTATAATGAACATGAACGAAAATGACATTAAACCATAACGTTTAAGAAAAATATTATTGTTAGAAATATTAAAACCGGCCAAGTGCGAGTTGGATTCGTGTACCGACTGTTCCGTATAACGTATTACTATGGTTCGTTTCAGCCGACGGACGTCCACTGCTGGACATAGGCCTCCTGCAATGATTTCCAGCCCGCACGGTCCTGCGCCACTTGTATCCAGCGCCTTCCCGCGACTCTTTTAATGTCGTCAGTCCATCTGGTCGGAGGTCTGCCAACACTGCGCTTTCCCGTGTGCGGGGTCGCCATTCCAGCACTTTGGGTCCCCAACGTATTACTATAGTAAAACCATAACAATCACTTACCGAAAACCAAACTTAACTTGGTTGTTTCTATTTTCTATATCTTTAAAAGTTACTAAAATAAAAGGTCGGGAGAGACAGGCAGACAGACAAACAGACTAACAACATAGTAATCTTATAAGGGTTCCTTTTTTTCTTTTAAGATACGATAATTATTAAAAATGAGTGGCGACAGAAGTGCAGAAAATTTAACAATTACCTGGGGTGTCGGTTACGGTTACCGTGTCGCAAATTCAATGGTTTCTTCCCATCTCAAAAAATACTCAACGGGCCTTAAAAGTTATCATATCGAAATTGTTACATTGTAAAAAAAGATTCCGACGAATTGAGAACCTCCTCCTTTTTTTGAAGTCGGTTAAAAAAATGTAAAAAAAAAAAGGTACCAGCTAACATATAAGCCATTTTTATACAATCTTTTCATTTTAACATACAAATAAAATGGTTTGCTGTGTGTAAGAAACTATCTACAGTCCCATCGTCTGGATTAAGTTAAGCATGCCATTACCGCAAGACCTTTGATGAATGTTAATTCATGAAACTCCCGTGTCCATCTGAATAGAGTAAAACTTTTGTATACGCTCGCTTTTCGATGCTTTAGCAACCGTTAATGCACAGAGGTTCTTTATCCATATTATGAAAAGGTAAAAACTTGAAAGAATCCATTTTAAAGTCTGCAGCTTGGTGCCTCGTTTAAAATTTCGAGTCTGTTTTTAGAGCGTCAAAGCATAACGCTGTAAGGTTATGCGGCAAACGCTTTTAAAATAATTATTGTAGCGAGGGAGTTCTACTGCTGGGTTTATTTGTCTTCAATTTAACAGGAGCTTGGATAAATGTTAAATTTAAAACCAGATAAAAAAGAGCCTGGTTAGACAAAGCTAGAGTTAACAGTTAGTTAACGTTCTATACGTTTTGTTGCCCGAATTCAAACGACAGGCCTTTTTAGGGTTCCGCACCCAAAGAGTAAAAACGGGACTTTATTACTGAGACTTCGTTGTCCGTCCACCCATCCGTCCGTCTGTCTGTCACCAGGCTGTATCTCTTGAAACGTGATAGCTACAGAGTAATAAAAAATATTATCAAGGAATTGACATCTACCCTGACAGAGCGGACCGCGCGAAAAAATGTCGCCAGTTTATCGGTGACAATAGTACCAACGAATATACAGTGTGTCCGGCATCGAACCAGCGATAATTTAAGGGAGTGTTCTATAGCTCATTACAAGCACGAAATCTCCCATTAAGGCGCCCCCTCACCCCCTCCCCGTGAGCCATTTCAATTTTGATTGCGTTTTTTTTGGGTATAAGTATACACACAAAATCAGTAATACCTTTAAAGTCTGTTCTTCACATGTTCTATAGTCTCTTTCGACTGGGTATCGCTGGATACCAAATAATAATGTTAAACGTTAACATAAATCAATTAACATGCCTCGAATTCGAAAAAAATTGCCCAAACAATATTAAAACTTGAAGTTATTTGTAATAATTGCAAAAACGAGGTCGTTAAGGCCAATATTTTTTGGATTAAATCGATATCTTTTGAGTTAAGCAATACAACAACATCAACAGGCTATTAACTTTTAGAGTTATAATATCTGGTTGACCGAGCTTCGCTCGGTAGTTTAACTACTGGATAATAGATGGCAGCAGAAGTGCTTCGCTCGGTAGTTTAACTACTGGCTAATAGATGTCAGCAGAAGTCATATTTTTTTTTTGGTAAATTTTACATTTTCTAAAATGAATCCTAGCTAGATTGATTTATGGCCCCCAAAACCCCCTGTATACTAAATTTCATGGAAATCGTTGGAGCCGTTGCCGAGATCCAGACTATATAGAAATATATATGTATACAAGAATTACTCGTTTAAAGGTATAGGATTATTGTTTAAACATAACATAGCTTTACACGTCTGCAATTATGTTGTCTTTAAACAATAATAACTCTGATAATATCTGGTCCGGGGGCGCTCCTCCTTTATAAGAAATTTTTTGCTTGTAATGAGCCATAGAACACTCCCTTAAATTATCGCTAGTTCGATCCCGGACATACCAAGGCCACGCTGTAGATCGCTCAGCGGTTACCTATTACAATTTTGACAGACTGCGCTACTGTTTACATGTATGAAAGCTAAGCCCATATCCTGAGGTTAGTAATCAATGTATCAAGGACAGCTTAAGTAAAGTAGGGGAAATTATGATGTTTACCATGCCAACACCTCTGCGATGATAACAGCTGATAGCTGATAAGCATTGCTTTGAAGTATTGTCTTTCAAAATAAAATTGTTACAAAAATCGAAAAGGAAAGAACATAATATGGTACCTACATACCTCAGTAAGTAATTTGACAAGTTAATCTCGGCTTGATATAATTCCTCTTCATTTCGTCGCATAGTTCTTTTGTCGCCCGAAGGATATTAGTGTTAATGAATAGAGCGAAAATTATTTCCTACAGAAATTGCTGTGGTTCCTATAGATAGTACTATACTTTATCATGTTTAATTTGATATAGAATACTTTTATTATTTTTATTTACTTGGTTTAGATCTAATATATATTATTATGTTCACAGAACACTTCTATATGATATTTTACCGGAAACGTATGAAATCAGGGAATGTATAAGTACCTACATTTCCTAGGAAATTTATACAATTCCTAAATGGCATTAGGAAATATGTTAAGAAAAACGATCATCAGTAGATTTTTGATGTAAATTAGACTAACTTAGGTTAAAATATTCCCGTTTAGGATCCGTATAGTAACAAAATTCAATTGGATTGACTTTCGAAAAGTTTAAAAAAATAAATCTCCATGATACTTAACTTCTCCACTCCACACAAAATATTGCTTATGTACAAAGTAATTGATTATACTTTCTTATAAAAATGGGAAATGCTTTCCAAAAAACCAACTTCAAATGCCACTACAAAGAGTGAAATAATTTTTAATGTAGGTTACCTACACCTTTAACCTACACCAATTCGAAGTCGGGCAATGTTTCATACAATCTTCTTACTTACTTGATGTGCGAAGAAATGACGAAGTTATAGACAATCGCCCGACTTCGAATTGGTGTAGGTTAAAGGTGTAGGTAACCTACATTAAAAATTATTTCACTCTTTGTAGTGGCATTTGAAGTTGGTTTTTTGGAAAGCATTTCCCATTTTTATTTTTTACTTTTTAGTGGAAAATAATAAAATACACAAGGCGTAGTAAAAATACCCAAATTGCTTGAGGTGTGTTCTTAAAACCTAAAGAGATACCTCAAATTCACCAAGATCCCATCAACAGACCCTGATTTGATGACTTTAGTCATCCAATCAGTACCTGCTAGAAAATGCACCAGTAACTATAAAAAATACCCAACTCGCTTCAACTATACTAGCAAAATTTGAAGAGTTCCCTCGATTTCACTAAGATTCCATGATCAGATCCTGACCTGATGACCATAGGACAACTTGGAAAATATTACTCTTTCTAATAATACTCAAATAGTTTCATGTGTGCATATAAAATTTGAAGAGTTCCCTCGATTTCTCCAGGATCCCATCATCAGATCCTGACCTGATTAAAATGGGACCATCTGGAAACAAAACCCTCTTAAACAAAAAAATAATTTTTTAAATCGGTCCACGCGTCTTCGAGTAATCGGTGAACATACATAGATAAAAAAAAAAAAAAAAAAAAGATTCCGACGAATTGAGAACCTCCTCCTTTTTTTGAAGTCGGTTAAAAAGTAACATAAATTAAGCTGCCAAAATCAATCACTATTAAAAGCGCAAACGATAAATAAGAAGGAAACATAAACAATTTCCAGAGACGTCATAAAAGTAATGGACCCGTAAATTACAAGTAATAAATCCGACGCATAAATCTGAATTTTGGACCTAATAAGATGCAAAGAAAAAGCACACACAAAATATAGACAGAACTCGATTTTCAAAGGTAAGGTGCCAGTAGGTCATTTATCGTCTTGACACAGAATGTGCCCAAGAAGAGACTAGAACTTTTCGCAAAATTTGGAAAAAAAATAAGAAAACTAATGCTTTAAGAGTCCCGTGAACTACAATGTCTCCATACATTCGAAATCCATTTGGGAGTGCACATTGTTCTTCCTGTTATTTTTTTTCTCTCCTGTTCATATGTACCTAATGTGCATTACCAATAAACTTTTTCATTTTCATTTCATTTCAAATACCAAAGCATTTGTAATTCGTGTATATTTCGATCATGTTGTGGTGTTATTCGGGTTCATATAGTTATAATCTATGCTCCTGGCCGTATATGGTTCTGAAATACTTCTCTAAAACGAAATATAAATCAATTTTGATCAAAATTGTTATAACTTCGGTCGGTTCCGTAATACCAAAAATAATGAATGAAAACTTGTAACTTTCTTTATTAACTGGATTTTTCTTTAGCTGGACAATAAAAACTGTGCTCTTGAACTAATGCGACGTGGGATAGTGTTGTTTCTATTACAAAACAAATAAGCAGAAAACGTGTCTTTTTGGTCGCAAAAATAAGCAAATCGAAATTCATTTATATTTCGTTTTAGAGAAGTAGGTATTTCCAAGCCAAATATGGCCAGGAGTATAGATTATTACTATATTAACCCGAATAACATGACAACATGATCGAAATATGCACGAATTACAAATGATTTTGGTATTACGAATGTATGGAGAAATCGTAGGTCAGTGCATCCTTAAAGTGTTGTGTAGATAAGTATTGTTTTTTGAGACATGACATACAAGTGTAGATACAGTAATAGGTTGTCTTCTTTACGCTTTTTTTTGTTTTCAGGAATGCAAATGTTGTGCCTTCTATTTTTTAATTCAGTCAGTAACAAAAAGTAGAACCCTGTTATTAATTTGCGCGTACAATAAGCCCCAAAATCCCCTGTTATGAATGCCAGTTGGAGGAACTTCGGCGCTGCCACCTGGAGTCTGGACCTTTGGAACAGCAATCATACAGTTTGACCAAAAATATAATTAATAATTTTGACCAAAAGTATAATTAAGTTGAGCTTAGCCCTGACGCAATGAAGCGACGTTTCTATGTGTATAGATGTAAGTAGATATAACGATAGAGCAGATAATTGTTTTGCAAGTGCATTTAAATTTTAGATATCTACTTAGTTATAAGGGATTAAATTTAATATTAATACTTTGTTAACAATTTTTTTTTCAAACCAATATTTAGACTTATAGCTGTTTTCGTGCCTTGAGGACAGAAAAAAAGCTGTAAACATAAATCAACATACACGTCCTAAATTAAGACCTAAGTCCTCCATATGATTGACCTATGTATCTACAAATATAATATTTTAACTGATAGTTTTGCGATGCAGCGCGAACAGATTTGATTTAAATGTTTTTGTTAAACCTCTCTTTTTTATTATCATCTTTTTATCATCGCTAGTGAAAATCCAAATTTTTGTGCATTTCGGCAAATAACTATCTATAGATCAAGATAGTCGTAATCTTTGACTCAGTATCAGAATTCCTTACACGCATAGCTAAATTTTTTTTTTTTTAATTTTATTTCTCATATTTCCGTTTACAGTACCTTTATACCACTATAAATTATAATAATTTCTTATATGACATGACATGATGACATAATCGGTATAATTAGAGTTCAACGGTAGTTGTCCTTGCTAGATTTGTTACGATCTGTGTTAAGGACAACTAGCCCTCTCCCTCGTATCCTACAAGGTAACATAATTATATTAGGAATAGGTAAATAAAAGGCTTAGAAAAACATCGTGTTGGGAGCTCTACTGTACGCTAGCTAATCCGCGTTCCGGGGCTAGCAAGTTATTAAATTAAACTTACTAAATGCTCTTTGGCCACCTTAGTCTACTATTATCGTATCGGAGTTCGTAATTTTCAACGACAAAGCACTTTGGAGTGTACACATGATTTAGCTGCGCGCTTAACCTTGTTTACGGAAACCATCCCCTTTAAGAGCTTTGGTGAACTGTTGTTCGTATAAATGTTATGGATGGCTGTAAGTAAAACGATTAAGGTACACCCTGTATTATTCACTCGTGAAATATATTTATATATATTTTTTTGAATAGGCTTGCAATCATGGTGGAAAGCTTCTTATTAATATTGAATTAATTAATGTAGTATCTCATAGCATTATAAACGCGAAAGTTAGTGTTTAAGTGTTTGTGTAAGTTTGTTACTCGGTCACGTTGCAACTACTGAACCGATTTGGGTGGAATTCGTAATGGAGATAGATGGCGTATAGCTCGGTTTAGTTTTATCCCACAAAAATCTATGGTTCCGCGGGATTAGTGGATAAACAAAATTCACGAAAGGCCAACACAAAAACTAGCAGTAATTACAATTTATAAGTAATTAATTACATTTTTTAATTTACCAAGTAGGCCAAAGTAATTTGTTTACATTTTTTCAGCCATAACGTTACCTAACCGTCATCCAAACAATAAAACTAGTCAGGCAGTTTTGATGATTTTGTTAATGTCAGTACTACCTAATACTGAACCGATTTTGGGGCAACAAGGAATGGTGATAATATTATGACCTGATTGAATGCAATATAGACGTGTACATTTTACCTTGTTCCCTTATAAGCATTTTACTTCAATTCGTAAGTCAAAAGCCATTATTAAAAAGAATAATATAAATACTTGTAGCCAAAAAAATACTAGCAATGCGAAGATATTAATACTCGTACTACTATAAATAGAAAACGTCAAGAACCTTGTGGTCTTAATTTTACACACCATTAAGCTACCAACACCCATTAAGTTCTCAGTCCACAGAAGGGGAATTGACCAGTAATGTCTCACTACAACAAATGAAGATAGACCTAATTAAAAAAAAAATCATAAAAACAGAAGACAAAGAACAACGACTGAAAATGGGAACGTAAAATTTTGTAGCGGGTTTGGTAATTATGGTCTAAAAATTATAATTTCCGAAAAAAATATGTATATTGGTACTCCCTTCTCAGTTACTGTTACTTCGTTTGTGTTTTATTTGCTTTTAACTTTTTCCCCATGTTTTATGAAAATAAAAAATATAAATCGACTTATACTTATATTAAATATTGCAATATCAACAGGAGGTATTGTTAATTTTAGCACAAAAATCATAGCTTCCTTTATAAATATAATTATGCACAGCGAACTGTTTAACATTACTGGCATTAACTACCGGTTTCATCTATTTCCGCTCCTGATGTTTTATTATTTAACGTAGATTCTGAATCATTTTTAGTTCCCCGCTAATTGCTTAATTAGTGACGAAAAATTAGCTCCATTGATTGCTTATCGACATGAAAAATTACTTTATAGTAAAGACGGAAAAGTTTTCTTTTTCACTTCTTTTATGTGGAGAAAAATACTCGCTGAACATTTTTTTATTAATGAAAACTAAGAAAATGAGCAACGTAAATATTATGTGCTGGACATATTAAAATACGTGTTAAAAATCGTAAGTGGAAATAAATAAAGTAATTCTCTAAAAAATTTTGCCCATGGGCTACTCCAAAAAAAGCATGCAAGAATACCTACCCAATTTTTTTTTTTATAATTATTAAATGAATTCAGGTTTTTTTTTTTAAATATTTTAAAGAAAATACTGAATCTTGTTGATTGGCCGTAGACTATTTATTTTATTTTTTCTGAAATGAAGAAACCGCAGTAGCATTTATATCTTCTAAAGATGTTCCTATGATATCATTCAACAGATAGAATTTTTAATGGTTGTACCCAAAATCTAAAAATAACTTAAAATTATTTTCGAGGCAATTCCAAATCGCTTTAAATGCGCTTGTTCAGGATTTGTCGTAGACACCTGTTCCAATCACTGCTTTCAAGGAGGAGATCTATGTGATAAAAAAACAGTGGAGAAAAAAAACTGCAATTAAACCACTATGCAGCAATAAAGCATTGAAAAATATAATGTCCGGGGGCCTGTAATCTCAAAGGTGGTATTATTTATTCGAGTAAAGTTGCCTCTTTGCCGTGTTAATGGCGGAGAGATAGTCATTTAAATTTAATGTCCGGCCATCTTGCTGTTAAACACAGCGAAGCGTTTAATAAATCCCAGAGATAAGAACAGGAAATTATAGATTTATGTGCTGCTTTAATTACAATATGATAATGTTTATTATATTTAAAATTTACGAAGACGTTAATGCCCAGAAGAATTCAGCACATCAGCAGGGCGATCGGCTAAAAATGTATCAATCATTTAATAATTACTGTATCATTGTCAAAATACGGGTGTTGTCTGTTGACTAATCACAACTCTTGAAAATCACGTTTTGAGATTGATACATTTCTTTAATGATTGATACATTTTTAGCCGATCGCCCTGCTGTATTCAGTTTTTTTTTTTCCTTATTACAAAGTACCATTGCCAAATGGATACTGTACAATATTATACTACAATCTAGCTTATGAGCTAATTGAATAATTCAGTTGATAGGGCTTTTTGTAGAGTCCGCCCGGATGGTTTCCGCCGCATCGCAGAACCAGTGGAATTAGTACAAGTTTTTGTACGAATTTCACTGAAAATTTGGACAGTCGCTGACATTCAGCTGTCAATAGATGGCGCTGGATGTAAATGTATGGAGGAATTCAATTCGCTTGTCCGATGCGAGTCGACTCAAAATTCGTAAAAAAAAGAACTACCGAGAAACTCGGCACTTGCTCTTTTCAAAATGAGTAATTTAGCATAAAATGGCTAGTGACTAGATTATTTCCAAAACACTTTTTATAATATGGAAAACTACTTCGTCTATGATCTCCCCTCCTCGGTCGTCAATTTTCATTACTTCTATGATATGGGTAACAAATGACAGGGTTTTCCAAAAATAATACGAATGTAATTGTTTTAAAGAAGGAATCTTATTTTTGGAACTTATTAAACACAGTTTTCTTTGCTTAGTTTTCTGGCTTTTTTCCTGCTGTAACTGTCAGTTGACGCGTGCCGATGGTCTCGGCTTGCTTCACGTTGTCTGGCAGCGGCTCGTTGGCCAGGTCTGGCACCAGCAGCGTCGTGAGGCCGGCCATTATAGAGATACTGCCGAACAGCAGCGTAGGCAGACTTTCCATGTACTGAGTCTGATGAGAGAGAAAACCTTTTTTAAAATAGACATATGTACCAGTTTACCGGTGCCAAAAATGCTTGTTTTGACACCAGCAGGAAGGACAACAAGTAGTTTGCTCAGCAGTCATATTTCGACAGATGGCGCTATTGTTTGCTTGTACGAAAAAAGGTTTACACAAATCGTTCAGATACCCATATCCTCAATTTTTTTTTTATCGGTGTTTTTTTTTGTTAAGAAAACCTTTCTTATTTGCTTACAAGTAAGTTTCGTTTGTTTCTACTGAATGTAACATTTCACAAAGTTTGGAATAATTGCACCTAAACCAACAATTAAAAAGACCTAAACATATCTCCATTTTATATTTTCATGTGTGTTTTGTTGATGCCAAGTCGATTGGCGATATATCGAAGTGTTGAGATGTCTATACGACGCTGCCACAATGACCGTTCAGGTACAAAACCATGCAACACATCCGATACCAATTCGAAGAGGAGTAAGACAGGGGGATGTTATCTCTCCGAAACTGTTCACTTCCGCTCTCGAAGATGTGTTCAAGGTTTTGGACTGGAAAGGTTGCGGTATAAACATTAATGGCGAATACATCTCACACTTACGATTTGCAGACGACATAGTCATATTGGCAGGAACGCTGCAGGAACTTGAGCAAATGCTGTCCGACCTAAGCGCTTCTTCCAGACGGGTGGGCCTCAAGATGAACGTGGACAAAACGAAGATAATGTTTAATGAATACGTCATCGCAAGGCCCATCGTTGTCGAAAATGTCAGCATCGAAGTTGTACGAGAATACAACTACCTGGGACAGCTTATACAGTTGGGTAGGAACAACTTCGACAAGGAAGCTGACAGAAGAATTCAGCTGGGATGGGCAGCATTTGGAAAACTGCGTTTAGTCTTCAACTCGCCGATACCCCAATGCCTAAAGACAAAAGTCTTCAACGCCTGCGTCTTACCGGTAATGACATACGGAGCAGAAACGTGGACACTCACAGTAGGTCTTGTCCACAAGTTCAAAGTCGCTCAGCGTGCTATGGAGAGGGCTATGCTGGGTGTCTCTCTAAGGGATAAAATCCGCAACGAGGACATCCGTTGGAGAACCAAAGTAACCGACATAGCCCAACGGATTAGCAAGCTGAAGTGGCAGTGGGCGGGCCATATCTGTCGCAGAACCGACGGCCGTTGGGGCAGACGTGTTCTGGAGTGGAGACCGCGTACCGGTAAGCGCAGCGTGGGACGACCTCCTGCCCGCTGGACCGACGACCTGAAAAAGGTCGCTGGTAGCGGGTGGATGAGGAAGGCGGAGGACCGTGTGTGGTGGCGCGCTCTCGGAAAAGCCTATGTCCAGCAGTGGACGTCCATAGGCTGATAGTAGTTTTTATGTGTGTTTACACCCATTGCACGATAGATGGCACTGTCTTCGGTTTAAAACCAAAACATATATAACGTAATTGCATTCCATTATGTTTTACATTCGTTCTAGATTTTCTAAAATTTTCTTCGTGGTGCAATTTCTGCCACAAAATAAATCTAATTTGTTCCAAAAACGCTGTTTCATTTCTAACACAAACACCCAACCATATTTCCACCTTTTAATACAATCTTAGTGTTAGTAACCAACCAGCAGCGGCGTCATTGGAGCCAGAATAGACCCGATCCTTCCAATAGCGGAGCAGAGGGCGTGCATGGAGTTCCTGGAGTACGTTGGAAACAGCTCCGACGTGTAGATGTACACCGCGGCGAAGGTGAACGTGGACACGAACCTACCCAGGAAGTACATCCCCGTGGAAATCCATATGTATTCTGAAACAGAATTATACTTCGTCTTGGCAGAGACACCACTGTTCACTCAGATATTAATGTTAGAATAATATAAATAAAGCGGTTTGACTCCTCATTCGTGATTCACACTCCAAGTATCTGGAATACCCTCTTTGACAAAGTCTTCCCCTTCACTTTCAACTTTGGTACTTTCAAATCAAGTGGCATTTGCTACGTAAGTGCGCTCCACCTTGGACTAAATCACAAATTTCCATCGGGTGTGAAAGCAGTTAAAACGCTAGCCGACATAAACGCTTTGTACGAGAGCTAAAAAACTGACTGAATGAAAAAAGGGGTATCAGATGAAGATATTTGATATTGAGAAATTCTTTAATTCAGCGTACAGAACTCCGGTCTAAGTTGCTTGATTTTGAAACCCTTTATATTCATTTGTATAAGACACCGTGGTCATAATTTATTTTCATTCACTAACCTCTTGGTACAAACGGCTGAATAAAGCATATTAATCCTGCCGACATGAAGGATATAAGTAGTGGCATCTTCCTCTTGAAACGCTTTAATACAAAAACCATGGCCACACTCGCTGGAATATCGGTTATAGACATAATTCCAATATTCCAATATTTATTGCCCGCCAAGAAGCCAACGTTCACAATCAATCCAAAGGCTATGAATGTGCACGAAGTCCACCATACTAGGCAAATCAGAAATCGTCTTATGACTATCTTGGATCGAAAGGTGTCTCGCAAGGGAGAACTCGTGGCCCCACTCTCTTCGCACTTTACGTTGGCGAGAACTTTTTCATCTAATTCAACTTTGTTTACTCTGGCCATTTTTAATAACAATTTTGTTGCATCTTCTCTTTTTCCTTTGCTTAGAAGCCATCGGACGCTCTCATCCATGATAAAATAGTACAATAAAAAGAGGAGGGACGGCGCATAAATGACTCGAACGAAGTGTCTCCAGTAAGGCACTAAATAAGCAGCTATAGCGAACCAGACGCCACCCAGAGCGGCGACCATGCAGAAAAATATTTGCTGATGAAGTCTGTAGTCGCCATGCATTAGTTCTATACCTGCAACAATCGATTTTGCGTTTAGTTTCCAAGTCATTGTTGCGATAAGACGTAAGTTTGGAAGAATTTATCAAAGTAAACTAATACTCGGGTGCTGGGGCGATACGTACTCGTGCGTAGAGAAAAGATTTGAACGGAAATATGTGATACTGTAGTCTGTGAAGTGTCTACAAATTCATTTGATATAATTTTGTACTACTAAATATGTATTGTCTGCTACACACTTTTTTAATGGAAAAGAAATTGACATCTACTCTAGACAGGGCGAACCGCGCGAAAAAATGTCGCCAGTTCATTAGTACCAAAAGTATAAGGCCACGCGGTAGTTCGCTCAGCGGCGGGCACCTATAGTATTTTGACAGTTGGTGCTACTGTTTGCTTGTATGAAAAAGGTTTACGTTAATCATTCGGACTCCCATATCTTGAGGTTAATAATCAGTGGAAAAAGGTCAAAGTTGGTCCCGCATAAATTTCAAAAAAAAAATAACTCTAAGGGTAGGAAAATAGGGAATGATTGAGTGTTCACTCATGTAGAACAATAATAGTTTTAGGTCAAACATGACTAGGTACGCATAATTATTAACCGAGTAGTCCGATTTTATATTCTTATTTCGGTTGCCTAATTTTTTGTACATTTTGTTTCTTACCCAGTATAAAAGCCGCAGAGCAGTTATCTCCGAAGGTGGCCTCAAACCACTCCAGTAAGATGAACACGGTGTAAGAGCTTGCGTAGCTCTTGGCGACTCCAAACACCGCTGCTGACACCCCAGCTATGATCATTGCTGCCTTTCGACCTATCCTAAATATCATTACAGACTTACATGAATATTCCAAAAGGTGTTCAGATAACCCACTAAAGTTAAGCCGGAAATGGGCGATCAGGAGAAATATAATTAGTGTGGTTTTGAAAATTGGCTCAGTAAGTATACCTTGCGGTATCCTGATGAAGGTACTAAAAATCCCTGGGGGTTGGGTTGTGTAGTGAAGCTTGTATGTAAGTAAGTAAGCTTCAAAAGTAATAATTGTGGGATAAAAAATAATAGAACTTTTGTAGGAAAATGTGCATAGGTAATCATAATGCTATTCATAAAATGACCAGAGATGGGAAAACTTTTATTATGTCCATCGAGACATCCCAAGATATTATAACTGGTATAATTTTCAAGGCCATCCCAAAATTATTTCCACTGAAAATACTAATTTAACTGGGCTGAGGCGGTATGATTTGTTTAGCAGTTAGACTGAATAAGTACCAACGCAGTATCAGATGTTTTGCTGTGAATCAGTCATTGTGAAGCATTTCTGTATTTAGATAATATAGAGTACGATAATTATGCGAAGGTGAATTAATGTAAAATGAATAAACATTGTTCCGATCCGATCCGAACGGGCACTTATTATTATTATTATTGAAATACTTTGTTTCGTGCGAGTATAACAATCCACGAAGACACACCCCACTCCTTTCCAACTCCTTACGAATCGCGATTGTGAAAGAGTTTGGGGCGTCATCGTGCATTGAACTATTCATAAAATAGAGTCATATTCTATTTAAACAGTCTCTACATACCCGTTTTATATAAGAAGGAAGATATACTAGGGGTACTTTAATCCTTACTTGTCGGAAAGCTGTCCTTGTAAGAAGAGGCCACTCATTATGCCGATGCTGTGTACCGTGCCAACAAAAGTTCGCTTCCAGTCTTGACATCCCAAGTTGAACTGGAAAATTCATAACATTGTTATCATGTTTAAGACCATTTGTGCATCGCACCGAGAATCAGAAGACGGAGGTGGACGCATGCACTCATCACTTCATATTGAACTTAGGCAGAAAAATCTCGCTGACAGCTGCGATGGAGAAACAGCCTCAGTGTCAAGGAAAACGCACAAATAATTTCTCCAACAGTTTTTGAGCAAACAAAAACAATAAAGTAATAGTCATATAGAAGCAGAAATTCCGAAGCACTTCTGCATTTTGTTGTGGCTTACGAGATTACTGGGCAAAATGAGAATTGAGAACTGATATTATCTCAGGATGACGAACGCGGTGCAGTGTGTCGAATGATACTGTCGTAGGCAGTAGGCATTCTTACGTTAAAAACTTCAGTCTTATCTAGCCACGCCGGTTATCTACCAAGATTTTTATCTGCGTGGGAGATAATATCCACGACTGTGTGTATAGACAGATGCACTCTCTATCCCTCACTTTTAAAATACGATGGGATGACAGCGTTACTACTACTGGAGGGACATCAGGCGCAGGACGGAGGGTATAACGTGTTTTCCATAGCAAAGGTGAAACACCGCTTTTGTTGGCGGTGAGGTGAAAACTCTTGTTTCTGCTTCACAGTGATTTTAAATTAAAGGTCGCAAATTCATGAAATTTTTTGAAAGTAAAAATATAGTCTTTATAGTTTTTAAACTGCAGGTCACTGGAAATCGCTTAAATACGCCGTATACCAGATACCTACGCCGTTAAACATCCTCACCAACGAGGCGGTTACAATAATATAGTGTAGTTAATAGTTACCTCGGCAACCAAACTATCATCCCTCTTATAAACCCACTCCGCGCAAGCTTCAACTAGCGAGGAATTGAAGCTGGATGCCGTACATTCCGTGCCAAGTGAGCCGTACCGCTCGCAGCCTCTCGAATTTTGCGGTGCCGAGAAATTGTACCACGGGGACTCGAAGACTTTGCTGTCTGATTCGCATTGGTCTATCTTGCATCTAGAAACAAATAATACTTGTATCAGTTACGTTGATATAATCTTATTCTTCTTCTTTCTACCCCTTTCCCTCTTCTTTATATGGGGTCTGCACAACATGTCTTGCAATTGCACGTTTTTTCTTTTATAAAAAAGTGCATTCCACTTATTTTACGCTCTTAACCTCTTTGAGATCTATTTTTACTAAAATTATAAAGCTGTAAAGTTTATTTTTTACTTATTTGTTTAAATGCGCTAATCTCAGGAACTACTTGTGCATTGCGTAAATGGTTAAAGTTACGCAAAAATCATGTATGACGGAACTGTTTTCCTTTAAAAGATTAAAAAAAAGTCCGGGACACAACAAGTCAATTTTTTAAAATTGAGCTTTTATGACGGGATATTTTAAAAACCAAAAATTCATGACGGTAGAGCCGCTGGAAACAGCTGTAGTTTTTCCTACGGGAGCATTTTTCATTTCCGGAATAAAAAAGGACTTATAACTTTTTCATCAATGTTGTACTAAGTAACTAGGTCGTCTTAACGACTTACGATTATTATTATTTTCCACTTCCTCTCATCGAGGATTGGGGGTTCAAATCTCGCACACGCACCTCAAAATTTGAGAAGTAATGTGCGTTTATGAAACTTAATTTCAAGAAATAAAGAAGAAGAGGCAAAAAATATGACGCATATACCTGTACGGTGTCTCCTCTGCAACTATAATATAATTGACACAATGCATGTTATTGTTGAAAAAGGCGAAACTGATCAACAGGATCGCCCTTATGTTGTATCTACTGAACGGGCCAAATGTTTTTAAGACCTCATCCAAATGAACGCTGTTAGCGCTAACCGACATTTTTGCTGATCTTTTTCAAATAACTCAGTTTATTTTTCTATAATAACCACTATTAAAGGTCTTTCCCTTAATAAGACACTTGTTAGTCATCTTTTTCATCTGGTTTTCGGTCTCTTTAAAACTTGCGAATTATTATAAAAATGGTTCATAAACAAACATTTTCTGCATTCACTTTAAACACTCGGTCCAATTTTTGAACGGTGACTTTTAACTTGTCCGTTTAAGGAACTCGCTCGACAGTGTCTTCAATATATCTGTTGCAAAATAGCAGTTCAACTAGCTAGGGTGTCCAACTATCCATTTATTTGTAAACTCTATAACCATCTGTACCTACTATAATATTATAATAAAGCTGAAGAATGTGTTGGTTTGTTTAATTGAATGCGTTAATATCAGGAAAAGAATTGAAATATTATTTTTCTGTTGAGAGTAGAATTATCGAGGATAGTAGGTGATTTAATCAGAAATGAGGAGATCCGGAGACGAACCAGAATCACCGACATAGCTCAACGTATCGCGAAGCTGAAGTGGCCTCCGACCAGATGGACTGACGACATTAAGAGCGTCGCGACAAGGCGCTGGATACAAGTGGCGCGGGACCGCGCGGGCTGGAAATCATTACAGCAACTTTATGTAGGTAGCCTTGTCCAGCAGTGGACGTCGTCGGCTGAAACGAACGAACAAACTATAATTGATATACTTAACATCATTACCACTAAGAACAGAGCATCAATGCTTCCGTTACTTTTGCTGCGTAAACGGTTATACTCGTAGTTGTCATAGATGGCGGAATTCATCTACTTTAAAATTTCTAAAAAAAGATTCCGCGGTACTGCATGGCCAAAGATTATTGATATTGGTAGCATTAATAATCTTTGTACATGGCTATCTTTTAGGGTTCAGTCACTATTACGTAATATTTATAGCTTGACCGCTATAAACTTGGCCCTCCCATGGTCTGCGGGACGCGGGGCGGGTGTGCAATTGGCTATACACGATACGATGTAATGACTCGCATCTTGAGAGTTCGCCGATGGTATTTTCTTGAGTATGTATCATTATCCACGTCGCAAGATTAATATTATCGTGTGCAGCGTAATTCACGTCAGTCACTGACAGCTGATTAGTTGACCGCACAGGGGCCGTACCACCAACTCTTACAGCAGTATTATTGTAATATTGTTTTAAAATTTTCATACTGACATTGTATGAAAATGCCAAAACAATATTACAATAATACTGCTATAAGAGTTGATGGTACGGCCCCTGATCCCTATTCTATGGATCCACAGTGAACCTAGCCTGAATTGTATAGAATGTTTAATCCATAGAATAGAGATCAGTGGTTGAGTAGCGCCCAGACCTCAGATCATGGGAGTTTATAACGGTCTAACTAAAGACATCGAAAGTCATGCGGGCGAAGCCGTGCTACAAGCTAGCTACAACTAGGCTTCAATAAATATCCTGAGTTATTTTTGCAAGATAGCAGTTAAACTAGGGTGTCCACTGTCCAACTGTACATATATTTGTGAACTCGTATGATCATTGCATATTATATTTATTTTTTAATAATAATAAACTTACTTATTATTTTTGAGATGGTCGCGGAGAGTCGCTGGTTTTAAGCAGATAATAATATTAAGATCGTGGTATTTGGTGGAAATTTCGGGAGGCCTATGTCCAGCAGTCGACGTTGATCGGCTGAAACGACGAAGAATATTTCAATTGAAAATGACACAGTTAAAGTTATCGCTGTGTTGTTCTCACTACTCTATAATCTTTCCCGCTGGAAACGATAGAATACTGACTGCATTTCCAAGCTGAATGTGAAACTATCTTATGTTAATATGTTACTTCTGTATGCCATTACTACCGGTATATTATATCTTGAAGAACCGGTATATTAGGCTCTCGCGTAATTTTAAAACAGGGGAGGATGATTCTTAGCATAGAAGTCCAGGCTGCCCTCGACTTCAAAATTGCGGCAAACAATACTTTGCCTGAATTGGCAAACCTGAGCCGTCGCTAGCACATTTTTTTCCGCACACTAGCATCCGAAATTCAATTAAACAAATAAAATTACATCATCTTGTAGAAAACAACCATCACCAGCCAATTGGTTTCTTAGCTGCTTATCGTATACCTTTAAATGAGCAATTCTTGGATATACTATATATTTTATATATATTTCTAAATAATCTGGATGGAAATTTAGTATACAGGGGGTTTTGGGGGCGATAAATCGATCTAGCTAGGATTCATTTTTAGAAAATGTCGAAGTTACCAAAAAAATTAAAATATGTCTACTGCTGCCATCTATTGGCCACAGAGCGAAGCTCGGTCACCCAGATATTGATGCATTAACCAATCAATGTCCAAGAATTTATGTTTACTATGCTACTCGTACCTACAAGTATTTTTGCAGAATCAAATCTTATTTTGCAGAAATCTGTACTTGTAAAAGACCAAAAAGTGTGGTCACTAGACACGCCTCGGGCCTAACAGTAAAATAGCTTGTTTCCGTTAATACCTGCACTAATAAGATAAGTATAGATCGAATGATCAGCCGCATCCTGCTTCAAAAATCTCAACTGTACTGTACCTTCGTACCCTTTTAGAGTTCCGTACCAAAATTGTAAAATAGAACGGTCATGGTGCAATTCGTCTTTCAAGGTCGATTACTTCAGCAATTAATTATTATTAAAACTATCGATATACGTTTGGAATAGTGATGTATATTTGTGGCCCTACATCATCGTAACCTAAATATAAATATATATCTATTCCGATAGGGGTATCATGTAAAAAGTCGTAACAAGACTTCACATACAGCAAACGCGCTTTTTGCTCATTTTTGGAATTTGCAGGCAGAGGTGTTTTACTATTGCATTTGCCTTGATTAAATGGAACCCTCAGTGCGTGAGCGAATACTCTCTTGACCAATTTTTTAGAGTATACGCGTGGTAACCATAGACAAATGGAAGTCACACGCTGGCTGACTCAAAATTGCACCTGGCCACTTCATTAATCGGCAGTATAGCAAAAATGATAAGTATAGCAATAAAACAATTTATGATAAAAAAATTACAATTTTAAATACATCCTAAAGAAAATACAAAATTTCAACATGTAACATACTCCTGCCAAATGCTACATCATGTAACATGTCAAGGATCTGAACCACAATCCACAATGAATCAGAAGCTGCGTCGCTCTGCTAAAGCTGCAGCAACATCTACTTTTACAGCCATAAACACCTTAAAACAAGCGGACCGACTCTTTCTTAATGAGGAGCATCCGCAGTGGACTTATTTAGTATGAATATACGAGTACATATAATACATGTACGTACATAGGTGTAATATAAACAGCCTCTATAGGTTTAAAAATGTATTAAAGTGGTCGGAATGTTCGCTAAATTGGTCACGTGACTCCGCGCATTCTTATACATGTTTTGAATTTCCTTCTAAAACGATATCCATCTGTATGAGGCAAGGCTGGAGCAGCAGGACCAGTGAAGTCAACACCTCATGAGAATGCTACAGTGTCGGGACGAAACGTGCGTCGAAAGTGTTTGTGGCTTGTTCCTGCATGTTGGACCATACAGATTATTTTCAGGTAGCGGCAAAACAAATTAATCTTCCATGCAAAGGTTATGGAATGCGGCGATCATGTAATTCCTAGGAATTTTTAAAGGTTACTTCTTGCATGTACGTAAAATATTTGGATAAGCTCATCAAGTTAAAATCTTTGGGGCTAAGGCATACCTATTAAGTGATAAACTAGAATGTTTAAGGTATCATAGCAAACCTTCATTACTTCATTTTTGCATACAAATAGGTAAAATCTGTGACAATAGGTATGGTGCTCAAGGATGTTTACTAGTGTACACAAAACTGGGTCTCTCATAATACAGTTTAAATATTTGCTTAGCCAGATTCTGTCCACATTTATTTCCTGGTCTGTGTAGCTCCCACCACACCAATACCCTGCTTAGTTCAACTCATGTTTGCACATGGCGATATGTATGCGTGTATGTTATGTTATACTTACGCACACATCCACAACCTACTGAAAGCGACCACAACACATATAAATTTAAGCGTATCGACAAACACACGCACACATCGCGCTGCGCGTAAAGATAACTTGAAGCATCAAGACTATGCCGCACCCAGTAATCTACTAATCAAAGCCATTGTTACATGGAGTCTAGTCTAGATTCGTCTAATTACCTACTCGGTGAGGAACTGTTTGATACACATGGGAATGCAGGATGAACAACATTTTTACAATCAACGGAAGTTTCAAATTGTATTATCATTAAAGAGAACAATCAAAAAGACGAAAGACCTACATTGTTATGAATAAATGACATTTATTTAATTTTTTTTTATTTATTGAAAAAATCGAGTTAGTGCGATGTATATAAGGGACCTAGTGCTCACATTTTTTTTAGTCCTGGGTACCAATACATGGGTACTTATGAAAAAACCAAGATACATTTTTGAACAGTTACTTCTTATGGGATGAGTGATGTAAAAGAATGTAATTGGCTCCTAACGAGATCTGAGAACGTACCACCATCTTTCAAAGCAGTAATGTTGCAGTACTGTTTTACTATTTTCGTACAAACATAGTATAAAAATGTCAAAACCATACTGCTTCAAGACATAACTGCTTCAAGACATAGTGGTAAGATTTAACTTTTTAATATGAAATAGTCATAACATCATTTTTTACATAGAAATTTTTTTTTATGACTATTCGGCCCTATGTATAGATCGTTATGTGCTCTTTAAATTATGAAAAAAATATTTATCCTACTTTTTGCCATCCCATGTTTTTAAAGTATATGTGTCTCACTATAAAATCCAAATTCGGAAACATAGACATTGTTTGGGATGAGACGTGAGCGTATGTACCTACTCCATTTAATGTTACACAGATTACATATTCATTTACCTACTTACTAATATTAGTTGTAAACTAACTCACGGCAGCAGCTTTTCTCGTGGCAACATTAAAATATTTTTTATGGAACAGAAATTCAAAAAATGTATAATAATTTAGAATGCACATAAGTCAAGATCAATTTAGCAATCGCTTTCATACGTTTTTTGAATTACTTGTAGGCAATTCATTCGGCTACATTTCGTGGAGTATAAAAAGGTCATGGCATTTACATGTACAGCAGTATAATAGTAGACGATATTATTGAAACCAAAACGTTTATTGCGAACACAAAAAAATAATTTTACGAACAATTGACGTATTGAATGTAGTTCAAAACGCAACATAGTCGAGAATCGTGAAATAAAATTTACTTTGCGCGATAAGGTTGAAGGATTATATTTCCTATGTTGAAACGCATTTTACACTCGAAACTAAAAGAGGAAAAGTTAATTTGCAAAATTAACTTTTCCTCTTTTAGTTAGTAGTAGTGCATATTTTTTATATTATTTCTTGAGTGTCATTCAGTGTGTGAAAAGGTTACGTTAATCGCCCCCTTATGTCACATGGCTAGATCATTGATTAAACTTATGAAGGATCAGCACTAAGTGACGTCACGCATGTATTTTTAGGCGCCGCCTTGAAGCCGGATTTTTAATTTGCCAAAACTATAAAATAGCGCTAATGTAAGCGACCGACAGCGGTATGTGCTCTCAGCGACACCGTACTGTTGCGGGCGGGAACGACGCCATATTTAATAAATTTTTGGCTTCAACATACGTCACATATTTCTCCTCCTCATAGCCTACTCTTTGGGCTAGATCTGCTTCTAAAGGATGAAAGCACCGACATCATACAGAACAGCTATAGATACAAACTGTTCCCGATCTTATCTCATTTTGAGATACAACGCAAGAGTTGAGCCAATATTAGCTCAGTGTTAATTAAAGCGATATTGGCTCCTGCCTGGCTGGAGCGAGCAGAAAAATAATGTCCCGCTCTCGAAACGGTGAAATTGGTCTTCATTGCTCCTTGTGTTTAGATGGCTATCACATGCTATTTGTTGTGGGGACGACACGTGATAAAAAATTAGTATTATCAAAGGTGATGAAAAAAAAGTAATAAAGGGAGGTGGGTCATCTTGTAAGAATATAACAGATAAACTAAGTTTTACCTTACTAAAAAACGAAGCCAGTTATCAAAAATGTGTTTCCAAACGTTTTTAGATATTGTTATTATCGACACATTAAAACAAAAGTTACATTTCCATTGTAGGAGTTTTATCAGAAAAAATTAGAAAAACTGAGATTTTAGGGCAAATTTGCTATCCGCAGCATCTATTTAGATTAAAAATCCAAAATACATGACGAAGTTTACAAGATTTTTTGCTTATCAAAAACAATAGATGGCGCCCGCCCGCTTGAATTTCGGTTTTTCATAAATCGCGCTGGAACCGTGGATGTTTTCGGGATAAAAAAAGTAGCCTCTGTTTTAATCCTGGATATAATCTAAGTATTAATATATATCTATTCTAATGTTCAGGTAAATTGGTTTAGTAGTTGCGGTGTAAAGAAGTAACAAATATACACACACACACACACACACACACTCACACTATCGACTTTATAGTGGGATGTCCGTATTGGCATAATCTTTCTTAGTAATTAACCGTGAAAAGAAAGAGAATTATTTTAATTACACTATAAATAATGTCACACTATATTTACCTGCACACCCAAACGCTATAGAGATAAGATAGTATAAAAAAAAAAATCGTTAAGTTAATTTTTATGTATCACGATCAACTTTCATGTTCCAGCAGCTTTTTACACAATTTCGTGTCAACTAAAGCATTAACTCGTCTCCATCATAGTAGTATTTATGTAATTATTGTCTTTTATACAATTTTAGGTACATAGGCTGGATTAAACACTCTGAATAATGGCATAGTCATAGCTAGTCTAAATTTTAATAAAATAAGATAATTCATTATGAATTATCCGGTGTTACGGCAAGTAAGTGTCTATGTTATTTATATTATTTTCAGCTAACAATTCACAAATAAGACTAAAAAGTTTCGGCTAATACTCTGCGGTGAGGCGGAGCATCTTTGTGAACATAACAGATCTCTATTTTCAGGTATTGGTGGTGAGCTCGGTATTACTGACGGGGATATCCACGGGAGGTATGATGGGCCTGCCCAGCATTCTGATGCAGCAGCTACATAGAAACGACTCTCTCATAAAAGTCGATATGGAAACTGAAACATGGATTGGTAACAAACTTTGAGTAATTTCAGCCTCCCTGGTAGAGTTTTTATTTTTTAGCATGAGTCTGTTTGATATTTTATAATCTATAAATTAACTCAGACCTGATCTGGTGTGGTTAGATTTATACGTGAATTAAACAAAAGACCAAGCAACTAAACGCTTTAATAAGTTCGTACTATTAAGGATGCATTAACCGATAGATGCATTCAAGTAGTAGCTGAAGAAGTACATAAATACGAATATTAAAAAGTTGTTGCATGTGTTTTTTCAGCTTCAATCCACGGTTTCGCCGGTATTCCCAGCATTATGGTGCCTTATTTAATGCAATGCTGGGGGAGACGATTTGGATTCCGTATCAGCTGCGTATCCGTGTTAATCGGCTGGATCATCCTTTGTCTCGCCAAGAGCTCCCTCGCCATCATCATTGGAGAAGTGTTCCAAGGCGCAGGCATCAAAAGTCAACTCGTAGTTAATATGGTGACAATTAGTGAACTGATCGATCCTAAAATAAGGAAACAGGCCAACGTTTTCTACGGTGTCATTCAATCGTTTATCGTCCTTATCATTCATACAGCGGGAAGTTTCATTCACTGGAAAACGGTGAGCCTAATTATGTGCTTTCCACTCTCATTGGCTATTATATGTAGTTTTATTTGGCCCGAATCGCCTGCCTGGCTCGCCTATAAAGGCAGGTTTGAGGAGAGCAAAAAATCCTTCATATGGCTACGGGGCAATAATAAAGAGTCGCTTGCGGAGATGAATGCTCTTTTTAGTGCTCAAAGAGAGTTTTTGCGAGAAATGTCCACAAAATCCTCGCAACGGGACTCGCTTATGAGGAGTGCATGGATGAAAATAAGCAGTCGAGATTTCTATTTACCGATTTTTCACATGTTCGTACTGCTATCGTGTTACTATTGGAGTGGAAATTTACTAATAGTTGTATACGCGATCAATGTTATCGGGAAAGTTATAGAAAATACCGACTCTGCATTCATTGGCATGATTGTAATTGATGTAGCTTTTGTAATTGGTACTGTTAGCAGTCCTATTTTACTGAAATATTTTGGGAACAAAAGTATTCTTGTAATAGGCGGTGGTTTGTCTATAGTGTTTTTGTTGGGGACCTCTGCAGTTTTATTCTTGCAGGAATTAGAAGTGTTAGCTGATGATTCAACACTCTGTTTGTATTTCTTAGTACTTTACATGGTTTGCTCTTCTACAGCTTTGTATATGGTTCCCTTTGGAGTTTCTACAGAGATTATACCATTAAGACATCGAGGAGTGTCGGCATCACTTTACATAATAATTATGAGTTTGTCTTATACTACTTCTCTCAAACTCGCCCCGTACCTCATTATACATTTAAAAATATACGGAATATTTTTATTTTATTCAGTCATTACTAGTTTTTGTCTCGCATGGGTTTCGAAGTACGTGCCGGAAACTAGGAACAAAACGCTGCAGAGTATAGAAGAGCATTACGTGAAGTACACTAGGACTCCAAGCAATATAGTGATTGATGAAGAAGCAAATGAAGACATTCAATTAAATAGCACCAGCTATAAAAAATAAAGACTGTACTAAAAAGTAAGACTGAAAAATTTGTAATGAGTTATTCCACTCGTAAAACACGTGATTCAAATGTTTTTAACCTGAGCTGGAGGCATGCGAACAACAATATTATTTTATTGATTTTGAGTCCTCACTTGATCTCGTGATCGTTTTTGGCCTGCGTAATTTTGATATTTTGCGATAGTCGCAAAATAACTTGGATTTTATTCCATAAGTCATAAAAAGAGTATTTGTTTGTGTATGTATTTGTTCTCTTTACGTTATTGTGCATGTATAACCTTTTTTTTTTACAATATAAGTGATTATAGCTGTTGCGCACGGCTTTACACGCATGCGTTTCTAATATATGTATCCCGTTATAAAGAAAGAGTCAACCTTAAAAGATAGACATGAGGTGACGCGGACTTTTTAAAACTTTTTCAGGTTTTTGTTACTCGAGGCAACAAAATAGATAAAAAGAAAACTCTCTAATGTTGTAGCAACATATCCATCAGAAAGAGTACAATTTGATGTTGGAACGAAATATTCCAAAATAGGAAAAGTGTGTGTGATTTAATTTGAAACTTGTTAATATAACCTATTTGTTAAAATAAAAATAATACAAATGTCTTTATTTTACATTTCTGTAATTTTACTTCATAGTGTACTGGCGATAGCTATTTTTAGTTTATATTTAATACTAGAACTCTTAACAAAAAAAATGGTGAACATACTGATTATATCGATCAAATAATAAAACATACTTAACATATGATAAGCATTAAAATTTGAATTCTGGGTCTTCTATAGAGCTACTATGGCACGACCACACATTGACACCATTGTTTGTTTATACAACTGTCTCTGTAAACTACAAACTTACAAACATTTGTAATGATTATAGGATTAGATAAATTAATAATTTATTGCCTGTGAACAACGTATCGCGATTAACGTGCGTATTTAAAAGAGTTTTGTGTTAACGTTAAAACAATTTCTACAAAATTAAGTAGTGAAATTGTAGTCCGAAAAATTGTATAAAAACTGAAAATGGATTTAAACAATCTTACGACGCAGTGATTGCCCATTATTTATTTAAGAATCAGAAGCTTTGTGAATTCTTATTAATCTTTATCTAACTAAAATCATAAGTAATGAATCCAATGTTACGGCAAGTAAGTGTTTATCATTTAAACTTCAAACTGTTCATAAGTCCAATGAACTTTTTGAACTCAAGTGCCAAAACGCTGATCCAAAGAATACAATGGAAAATCCCCCACCTAGATGAACTAAAGAAATAATGGAAACTGGTTGGATTTGGTCACCCGCAAGTGACTCGTAAGTGGACTATAAGAAGCAGTTTGTAGATAACTACTTGACCAAGCACCAACTCAGGACTTGGCTAGTCCTTAATTTTTAAATAAATAAGTTAATTAATAAAAGCTAAATTTTATGTTCCTTGGGGACATAAGGAACATTACTTTGCGAGAAGGATTGTATTTCCTGTGTTAAAATACATTAAATTTTACAAAGTAAAGTTAATTTTTCAGTGCTGTAAGTGCAAGTATTTTTTGTATTAATTCTTGATTCACATCTCTCAGTGTGTAAAAGGGTTACGTAAATGGCCCCTTTTATGTCATATGGCTAGATCATTGATTGAACTTATAAAGGATCAGCACTTAGTGACGTCACGCATGTATTTTTAGACTCCACCCTGAAGCCTTTCAATTTGCCAAAACTATAAAATGGCGCTAATGTAAGTGACCGAAAGCGGTATGTGCTCTCAGCGACCCCGTACTGTTGTGGGCGGTAACGACGCCATATTTGCGGAATTTTTGGCTTCAACATACGTCACATATTTCTCCTCCTCTTAGCCTACTCTTTGGGCTAGATCTGCTTCTAAAGGATGAAAGCACCGACATCATACAGAACAGCTATAGATACAAACTGTTCCCGATCTTATCTCATTTTGAGATACAACGCAAGAGTTGAGCCAATATTAACTCAGTGTTAATTAAAGCGATATTGGCTCGTGCCTGGCTGGAGCGAGCAGAAAAATAATGTCGCGCTCTCGAAACGGCGAAATTGCTCTTCATTGCTCCTTGTGTTTAGATGGCTTCTCATGCGATTTGTTGTGGGGATGACACGTGATAAAAAAAATAAGTATTTTTAAAGGTGATGAAAAAAAGTAATATAGGGAGGTGGGTCATCTCGAAAGAATATAACAGATTACCTGATTGCTAAAAAACGAAGCAGTTATCAAAAATGTGTTTCTAAACGTTTTTAGATATTGTTATTACCGACACATTAAAATAAAAGTTAAATTTCCATTACAGGAATTTTATCAATAAAAATTAGAAAAACTGAGATTTTGGAGCAAATTTGTTATCGGAAAAGGAGAATGCTGATTTTTGTATGAAAATTGGGCTATACCTTACGTCTTAACCAAATCATCGGTAAAACATTAGAAATATTCTCAATATTATGTAATCAAAAGATAAATTAGATATTAATAGGGAAATTGTAATAATCTGTTTTCTAAGTTTTAAAAGTGGCATGGCGGTTCCACATGTTTCGAAATGTTTAATTACTCTTTTTTTATAATACTTTTGAACCCTTTTTCACATTTCACTAACATAAATATATGCAATATTAAAATTTGAAAGAAAATTCTTCATGCATACGTGCTTGAGACGCAGAGTGACGCAAATCTAGCCCATTTTCTGGCATTCTCCTTTTATCTAATTGTGTTTCTGCTTTACAGCGACTTTAGATTAAAAACCCAAAATAGATGAAGTTTACAAGATTTTTTGTTTATCAAAAACGGTAGATGATGCCCGCCCGCAGTAATTTCGGTTTTTCATAAATCGCGCTGGAACCGTGGATGTAGCCTCTGTTTTAATCCAGGGTATAATGTAAGTATTTCTCTCTTATAATCTGTTGTCGTCCTTGACTGGCGTGCTTAGTCTGCGGTCGCGAAGATGGCAGCATTGGGCTGGCGGCGCCACTTGCGCGCTGTTTTCTGTCTACGTGTGGTAGGATTGCACGAAAAAAGATGGCGGCGGCGAAGTGGACGTAGCCGCTACTCTTGCGGACTATGGAGGAATCTTGATGGAGCAATGCGAGCAGTGATAGCTAAGTGAAAAAGTCAAATAGTAATTAAGAAAGTTGTTATCATAAGCTATGAGTGATGGGTATTGTATAGGTCGCTCTACAAATCTAAGTGTTAGGTAGACCCTACAGAAGATGTGAAGACGAAATTAGACAGACCGCGGGTCCAAATTGGAGAAGAGTTGCACAAGATCGGTCACAGTGGCGACAGCTAGAGGAGGCCTTTGCCAAAAGGCAATCTGAAACGCGCGAATAGATAAAAATAGTTAAGATAGGCCCATCCGAACATTTCACGTAAACGTTCTTCATTCAAGAAAATGTAGCGCCATCTGTCGAAACTCTTGCAAAACACATGATTATTCTTTTATTTATTTTTTATCTATGTATCTGTGGTCACCTTGCCTGCAACATTATTATTAATTCAAAAAAAAAGAAATAGGTCTTTACCTATCTACCTATACTGACTACTGACGGGGGAGGGTGCAAAATAGTCATTCTTGCTCCCATAAACTGGCGACATTTTTTCGCGCTGTTCGCCCTGTCTTTAGTATACAAGTCTGTGAACGCGCGACATTCTTTAATTAATTTAATTTTTGTAACATTACTTTTGATAATAAAATATATTCTTTGATTAACCAAAAGACTTTGTTGACAAAAATGTAACTTTGACTTGATTAGTCAAAAATAACTTATGACATGTTAATTAATTGCTGTAACTAAATTATGACATGTTAATTAATTGCTGTTTCGGAAATAAAGGCTTTTTTATTTTTTTATTTTATTTTATTTTTATTTTATTTTATTTTTTATTTTATTATAATTTAAGTATTATATACATATATCTATTCTAATGTTCAGGCAAATTGGTTTAGTAGTTGCGGTGTAAAGAAGTAACAAATATATATACACGCACACACACACACACACACACACACACACACTGACTTTATATATACGCTATAGAGATAAGCTAGTATTTAAAAAAAAGTTAATTTATATGTATCACGATCAAGGTTCATGTTCCAGCAGTTTTTTACGCAATTTAGTTTCAACTAAAGCATTAGCTCGTCTCATCATAGTAGTATTTATGTAATTATTGTCTTTTATATAATTTAGGTACATAGGCTGGATTAAACACTTATAATGGCATAGTCATAGCTAGTCTAAATTTTAATAAAATAAGCTAATTCATTATGAATTATCCGGTGTTACGGCAAGTAAGTGTCTGTGTTGTTTACCTACATTATTTTCAGCTAACAATTCACAAATAAGACTAAAAAGTTTCGGCTAATACTCTGCAGAGCATCTTTGTGAACACAATAGCTGTGATATTCTACAAAATGTCCATCTCTGAAATAGCTGCCAGACAGCTGCCAATCAGAATATGGCATGCAAAATTGTACTCTATTACAACTGACAAATTCATAGATGCATAGATGTAAGCTCGTCGCTGTTTTGCAGAATAGCACGGCAGATCTCTGTTTTCAGGTATTGGTGGTGAGCTCGGTATTACTGACGGGGATATCCACGGGAGGTATGATGGGCCTGCCCAGCATTCTGATGCAGCAGCTACATAGAAATGACTCCCTCATAAAAGTCGATATGGAAACTGAAACATGGATTGGTAACAAACTTTGAGTAATTTCAGCCTCCCTGGTAAAGTTTTTATTTCTTAGCATGAGTCTGCTTGATATTATAAAATATATACTTAAATTAACTCAGACCTGATCTGGTCTGGTTAGATTTATACGTGAATTAAAAAAAACTAGAAAAGCTTTAAACGTGGCTGGTTATCATTTTACACTCAAATGCGTATTGCCAAAAGACCAAGCATATAAACGCTTTAATAAGTTCGTACTATTTATGGCTGCATTAACCGAATTTAAGATAGATGCATTCAAGTAGTAGCTGATACAAAAATACGAAAATTAAAAAGTTGTTGCATGTGTTTTTTCAGCTTCAATTCACGGTTTCGCCGGTATTCCCGGCATTATGGTGCCTTATTTAATGCAATGCTGGGGGAGACGATTTGGATTCCGTATCAGCTGCGTATCCGTGCTAATCGGCTGGATCATCCTTTGTCTCGCCAAGAGCTCGCTCGCCATCATCATTGGAGAAGTGTTCCAAGGCGCAGGCTACAAAAGTCAACTCGTAGTTAATATGGTGACAATTAGTGAACTGATCGATCCTAAAATAAGGAAACAGGCCAACGTTTTCTACGGTGTCATTCAATCGTTCATCGTCCTTATCATTCGTACAGCGGGAAGTTTCATTCACTGGAAAACGGTGAGCCTAATTATGTGCTTTCCACTCTCATTGGCTATTATATGTAGTTTTATTTGGCCCGAATCGCCAGCCTGGCTCGCCTATAAAGGCAGGTTTGAGGAGAGCAAAAAATCCTTCATATGGCTACGGGGCAAGAATAAAGAGTCGCTTGCAGAGATGAATGCTCTTTTTAGTGCTCAAAGAGAGTTTTTGCGAGAAATGTCCACAAAATCCTCGCAACAGGACTCGCTGATGAGGAGTGTATGGATGAAAATAAGCAGTCGAGATTTCTATTTACCGATTTTGCACATGTTCGTACTGCTATCGTGTTACTATTGGAGTGGAAATTTACTGATAGTTGTATACTCGATCAATGTTATACGGAAAGTTATAGAAAATAGTGACTCTGCATTCATTGGCATGATTTTAATTGATGTGGCTTTTATAATTGGTAATGTTAGTTGTCCTATTTTACTGAAATATTTTGGGAACAAAAGTATTCTTGTAATAGGCGGTGGTTTGTCTGTAGTGTTTTTGTTGGGGACCTCTGCAGTTTTATTCTTGCAGGAATTAGAAGTGTTAGCTGATGATTCAACACTCTGTTTGTATTTCTTAGTACTTTACATGGTTTGCTCTTCTACAGCATTGTATATGATTCCCTGTGGAGTTTCTACAGAGATTATACCATTAAGACATCGAGGAGTGTCGGCATCACTTTACATAATAATTATGAGTTTGTCTTATACTACTTCTCTCAAACTCGCCCCGTACCTCATTATACATTTAAAAATATACGGAATATTTTTATTTTATTCAGTCATTACTAGTTTTTGTCTCGCATGGGTTTGGAAGTACGTGCCGGAAACTAGGAACAAAACGCTGCAGAGTATAGAAGAGCATTACGTGAAGTACTCTAGGGCTCCAAGCAATATAGTGATTGATGAAGAAGCAAATGAAGAAATTCAATTAAATAGCACCAGCTATAAACAATAAAGACTGTACTTAAAAGTAAGACTGAAAAATTTGTAATGAGTTATTCCACTCGTAAAACACGTGATTCAAATGTTTTTAACCTGAGCCGGAGGCATGCGAACAACAATATTATTTTATTGATTTTGAGTCCTCTTCCTTGATCTCGTGATCGTTCTTGGCCTGCGTAATTTTGATATTTTGCGATAGTCGCAAAATAACTTGGATTTTATTCCATAAGTCATAAAAAGAGTATTTGTTTGTGTATGTATTTATTCTCTTTACGTTATTGTGCGTGTATAACCTTTTTAGGGGTCCATACCAAAATGGTAAAAATAGAACCCTTATGGTGAGACTTTCTCCGTCTGTCCGTCCGTCCGTCTGTCCGTTCGTCCGTCCGTCCGTCCGTCTGTCACACTCGATTATTTCAGTAACTACTAAAGCTAAACTCGACCTGAAATTTGGAATAGTTGCAGGTAATTACGGCGCGACGTTATTGCAATCATAAAAAATTGAAAATCTTTTTAATTTTTATTTAAAAAGTGGGGAAAAACGGGTCGTCAAAATTTCAAAATGAGATAACAATATTGAGTAGGGTATCATATGAAAGGGCGTTACTTGTGTATTCTAAAACCTATTTTTATTTATTTTTATGCCTGATAGTTTTCGATTTATTGGGCAAACTGTCGAAAAAAATACCGTTCCCCCCCCCCCCCCCTTATCTCCGAAGATTACCAATCGAAAAATGTGAAATAATTATGATCAATAGAAGTAAACGTATATTTTACACGAAAAATAAAATCAACTCTCTATCATACTTTTTTTGATAATAACAATAAACCGGCAAAAACAAAGTTATGTTTGCGGTTTGCCAACAAAAGTACCTACATGTAAATCATACTCGTAAATTCATGAACAAAAGTGATTCTTTTAATGTTTAACTTCTTTTATGGTATGGAACCCTTGGTGCGCGAGTCCGACTCGCACTTGGCCGTTTTTTTTACAATATAAGTGATTATACCTGTTGCGCGCGGCTGCGTTTCTTATATATATCCCGTTATAAAGAAAGAGTCAACCTTGAAAGATAGAGATATTATGAGGTATTGCGGACTTTTTAAAACTTTGTGCACCTAATTTAATGTTTGACAATTTAGAAATAACAGGTTTTTGCTACTCGAGGCAACAAAATAGATAAAAAGAAAACTCTGTAACTGAACTCTGTAACTCTTAAAACTTTCTGATGGATTATGTTTTAGCAACATATCCATCAGAAAGAGTACAATTTGATGTTGGAACGAAATATTCCAAAATAGGAAAAGTGTGTGTGATTTAATTTGAAACTTGTTAATATAACCTATTTGTTAAAATAAAAATAATACAAATGTCTTTATTTTACATTTCTGTAATTTTACTTCATAGTGTACTGGCGATAGCTATTTTTAGTTTATATTTAATACTAGAACTCTTAACAAAAAAAAATGGTGATCATACTGATTATATCGATCAAATAATAAAACACACCTAACATATAATAAGCATTAAAATTTGAATTCGGGGTCTTCTATAGAGCTACTATGGCACGACCACACATTGAAACCATTGTTTATACAACTGTCTCTGTAAATGAAAAAACTTCACAACTACATCGAAATATACAAACTTACAAACATTTGTAATGATTATAGGATTAGATAAATTAATAATTTATTGCCTGTGAACAATGTGTCGCGATTAACGTGCGTATTTAAAACAGTTTTGTGTTAACGTTAAAACAATTTCTACAAAATTAATTAGTAAAATTGTAGTCCGAAAAATTGTATAAAAACTGAAAATGGATTTAAACAATCATACGACGCAGTGATTGCTCATTATTTATTTAAGAATAAGAAGCTTTGTGAATTCTTATTAATCTTTATCTAACTAAAATCATAAGTAATGAATCCAATGTTACGGCAAGTAAGTGCTTATTATTTAAACTTCAAACTGTTCATAAGTCCAATGAACTTTTTGAACTCAAGTGCCAAAACGCTGATCCAAAGAATACAATGGAAAATCCCCCACCTAGATGAACTAAAGAAATAATGGAAACTTGGTTGGATTTGGTCACCCGCAAGTGACTCGTAAGTGGACTATAAGAAGAAGTTTGTAGATAACTACTTGACCAAGCACCAACTCAGGACTTGGCTAGTCCTTTAGAACTATAATTGCGTAAAGCCCATTTGAGCATATTTATTATAATAATAAGGCAGGCATACAAGTTTCCACAAGATGTTTTTCTTCACCACTAAGCAAGAAAGACGTTGTTACTAGAACTGTGTAGATCATCTTTTGGAACTTAGCAAACCCTGATATTATTTTCAGTTTTTGGTGATAAGCTCAATATTACTGACAGGAATATCCACAGGAAGTATAATAGGCCTACCCAGCATTCTGATGCAGCAACTAAGTAAAAACGACAGCTCCATACAAGTTGATATGGAAACTGAAACATGGATTGGTAACTAATATATATTTATTAACAATCGCGGTACCTACTCAACACCTCATTGCCGTCATACAAGCATTTTTATTGATAAATATATAACTTTCTTTGAACACATGTCTTGGATTCTCTACTATAATTTTATTGTTAATTTGAAATACAAAATTTCAGCTTCCGTTCATGGTTTCGCCGGCATTCCTTGCATTCTGGTCCCATACTTGATGCAATGCTGGGGTAGACGATTTGGATTCCGTATCAGCTGTTTATCCATGCTGATCGGGTGGATCATCCTCTACTTCGCCAAGAGCTCTCTCGCCGTAATCATCGCAGAGTTGTTCCAAGGCGCAGGGCTCAAAAGTCAACTCCTGGTTAATATGGTGACAATAAGTGAACTGGTCGATCCAACGATACAAAAACAGGCCAACATTTACTATTGTCTCATTCAATCGTTCATCGTCCTTATCATTCATACAGCGGGAAATTTCATTCACTGGAAAATGGTGAGCCTAGTTATGAGCTTTCCAGTGTCGTTGGCTATTATATGCAGTTTTATTTGGCCCGAATCACCAGCCTGGCTCGCCTACAAAGGCAAGTTTGGGGAGAGCAAAAAATCCTTCGTATGGCTACGAGGTAAGAATAAAGAGTCGCTTGCGGAGATGAATGCTCTTTTTAGTGCTCAAAAGGAGTTTTTGCGAGAAATGTCCACAAAATCCTTGAAACGGGACTCGCTAATTAGGAGTATGTGGAAGAAGATATGCAATCGGGATTTCTACTTGCCGATTTTTCACATGTTTGTACTGCTGTCGTGTTACTATTGGAGTGGGAATTTATTTATAATGGTATACGCGATTAATTTTATCAGCAAAGTTGTACAAAGTGGCGACTCTGCGTTCATTGGCATGATTGTAATTGATGTAGCTTTTATAATTGGCAATATTACTTGTCTGATTTTACTGCAATATTTTGGGAACAAAAGTATTCTTGTAATAGGCGGTGGTTTATCAATATTGTTTTTGTTAGGGACCTCTGCAGTTTTTTACTTGCAAGAAATAAGAGTATTAGCTGATGATTCAACACTCTGCTTGTATTTCTTGGTTGGGTTTATGGTGTGCTCTTCTACGACATATTATACGATTCCCTTTGTGGTTGCTACGGAAATTATACCTTTACGACACCGAGGAATATCGGGATCAATTTACATAATAATCATGAGTTCATCTTATACTACTTCTCTCAAAATCGCACCATACTTGATCATATATTTAAAAACATATGGGATATTTTTACTTTATTCAGTCATTACGAGTTTCTGTCTCGTGTGTGTTTATAAGTACGTGCCGGAAACTAGAAACAAAACGCTGCAAAGTATAGAAGAGCATTACGTGAAGTACTCTAAGGCTCCAAGTTATATTGATGAAGAAGCTAATGAAGGCATACAATTAAATCACACCAGTTATAAGCAATAATGACTGTATAAATAATCTTAAAATACATGATACAAGTATTTTTAATCATTTTTTTTTTATTTTTCATTCGAGTCGAAGCCATGAGGAACACACTATTCTTATTAATGTTTAGTCCTTGTTCCTTTATGCATTAGTCTAGTTTTATTTCGGATTTTCACAAAACTCGTAAGGATTTTGGATTCTATCAGCATATAAAGTAACAACCGTTTAAGTTGTGTTAGAATTTAGAACTTAGTGTTCTAAATTCAAACACTTAGATTTCACTGGTTTTTAAAACTGGCAGCAAAATTTGATTTTGCTGCTAGTTTGAAGAACCGAACGAACCCTTTTGAGTAAAATCTGTGTTTTTGAGCTAGTGCGATGTGAAATATATTATATTTCTTACTAGGTTTAGCTGCGGCTTTACTCGCGTGAATTTATGTTTTTCACATAACACAACCACAAGGTACTTGTTGATTTTATGTTTCCGTTCCCACTCCCTATCCCAACTTTTAAACTTTTCAAGGAAATTTTCTATTGCTATGTCTATAGATTTCGGTAGCTGGTTTTTCACTTATTCCATTAGAACAATGGATTTTACGGAAACAAAAAGTATCCTATAGATGTTAATCTAGAGTATGGTGTGTTCCCATAAAATAAAGTTTGGTAGTTGCGGCGTGATTGAGTTATAAACATCCAAATATACAAAATAACAAACCTGCATAAGCATTTATAATATTGTTAATAGGGTTTGTTGAATTAATATTTTAATAGCTGTCGACACCATACCTCGATTCACATACATAATGATTAATGAATACAGTTTTGTGTTAACTTCAGAATGTATCGTACGTAACTAAACAGTGGAATTGGTGTTTTAAAAAACCTATAGAAACTGGATTACAACAACCATGCGACATAATATTAATTGTTATTGGTGAAGAATAAGAAGCTTCACGGCTATCTATACCCAAGTCATATTGTTCATATTACTTTATTTTATTATTATAAATGTGAAAGTTTTTAAGTGATTCCTACGGGATTTGTGAAGACCCGAAATTCACGAGAATAAAAAATGAACCCACTGTTTCGGCAAGTAAGTACATACCTATCATTAAATTATCAATTAATTTTATTATTATATTTTCGGCAAGTAAGTATAGGTAAATTAGTTCAACCTGTCCGTAAGACTAATGGACTTTGTGAATTTGCCAAAATGCTGACCCACGCCATTCACTTGGACTGCAGCTATTCCGAAAACTGGGCAGTTTTTCGGCTATATTCAGTAGAAGAATTTAATACATAATAACGATGAGACGAGCAAAACTTCCACGCTGTGTTAAGTTATGCGCCTGCACATATCAGATGCAGTGCGTACTAGAAGTTTGTATTGCAATATCAGACGCCACATTGTTCTGCTCTCATCTGCCTTTGCTGTTAGCTTCATTTCAACAAGTAATCCTGTCAGTTACCAGAGCCTTTCCAAACCAATGAGGAACACATTAGTGTTTCACGGTAGGATAACCAACACTGCGGTGGTATCTATCTGAACAGACCTCTCATTAACAAGCTCCAGTTTTAAAGGCTCATTTATCAGTGAAAATATCCACAGCGACTCGACCAAGCTCCAGCTCAGGACTGAGGACTTGGTTAGTCGAATAAGTAATAGACGCCAGGGAATAAGAGTAGAAGCTTAATTATGAGATTTCGGCAAAAACTCTGTAGCTCATCTTCTTGAAAATAACAGATCTGATATTATTTTCAGTTATTGGTGGTAAGCTCAATATTGCTTACGGGGATATCCACAGGAAGTTTAATGGCCTTACCTAGCATTTTGATTAAGCAGCTACGTAAACACGACAGTCCCATGAAAGTAGATCTGGAAACTGAAACATGGATTGGTAACAAACATTAATCATTTATAATTGCAGTACTGTTATTCAATAGTTCATTGACGTCACACAATTTTTTTTTAACATATCAGCCATTTCTTCCACCTTAATTCGTAAACATGCCCTCCCTTTTGTGCTTTATTATTGTAATTTATTAATTATGGTGTTAGTTGTACAGCATAACTGATCTACTAGTAAATTAAGGACAATAACAGGTACTTAATTTATTTAAAATACATATATTTTTCAGCTTCCGCTTACGGTGTAGCCGGTATTCCTTCCATTCTGGGCCCACACTTGATGCAATGCTGGGGAAGAAGATTCGGATTCCGTACCAGCTGTTTATGCATGCTAATCGGCTGGATCATCCTATACCTCGCCAAGAGCTCCCTCGCTATAATCATCGCAGAGCTGTTTCTAGGTGCGGGTGGCAAGAGCTTGCTCCTAGCTAAGATGATGACAATCAGTGAAATGGTCCATCCGAAGATAAGGAAACAGTCGTTCATGTTCTACGGGCTCATTCAATCATCCAGCGTCCTTACTGTTCACACAGCGGGGAATTTCATACACTGGAAAACCGTTAGCCTGATTAATACCATTCCATTATCTTTGGCTATTATATTCAGTTTTATTTGGCCCGAATCGCCAGCCTGGCTCGCCTACAAAGCCAGGTTTGAGGAGGGCAAAAAATCCTTCATATGGCTACGGGGCAAAAATAAGGAATCGCTTGCAGAGATGAATGCTCTTTTTAGTGCTCAAAGGGAGTATCTGCAAGTTATGATTATGTCCACAAAATCCTCGCACCAAAACCCGCTAATGAGGAGTTTATGGAAGAAAATAAGCAGTCGAGATTTCTACTTACCGATTTTTCACATGTTCGTTCTGCTGTCGTGTTACTATTGGAGTGGGAATTTATTTATAATTGTTTACGCGATCAATTTTATCGACAAAGTTGTAGAAAGTAGCGAGTCGGCGTTCGTTGGCATGATTGTAATTGATGTAGCTTTTATAATAGGTAATATTACTGGCCTGATTTTACTACAATACTTTGGAAACAAAAGTATTCTTGTAATAGGCGGTTGTTTATCGATAGCATTTTTGTTAGGGACCTCTACAGTTTTTTACTTCCAAGAAATAGGGCTAGTAGCGGATGATTCAACACTCTGTTTGTATTTCTTGGTTGGATTCATGCTGTGCTCTTCTACAACATTTTATATGATTCCCTTTGTGGTTGCTTGTGAGATTATACCTTTACGACACCGAGGAGTATCGGGATCACTTTACATAATAATCATGAGTTTATCTTACGCTACTACTATCAAAATTGCACCGTACTTGATCATATATTTAAGAACATACGGGATATTTTTACTTTATTCAGTCATCACAAGTTTTTGCCTCGCATGGGTTTGGAAGTACGTGCCGGAAACAAGACACAAGACGCTGCAAAGTATAGAAGAACATTTTGTGAAGTACTCTAAAGCTTCAAATAAAACAGTGATTGATGATGAAGCAAACGAAAATGTTAAATTAAAAACCATCGTCAATCAACAATAAATGCTATAGGTATGAACTATATTTTTAATTATATATTGACTTACGTATTACTACTTCCATTTAACTGGATTCAAAGGTGGCCAATTCGTTTTGTGTACGATGCCAGTCATAATAACAAGCTTGGAACACCGTAGAGACGTAAGCTCTCTATGTATGTTCTATCAATTTTTCCATGAGGAGTGCTCTTAGAAACTGTTTTAGGTCATATCCCACCTTCCACTCTGTGCCTAAATTTCGGCATAGAAACATGTTCCATCCCTACCCCCTGGATGAATGCCAATCTAATTTCCATTGGAAGCAGATGCGGCTACCAAAGAAATCATAGCATGTTGTGCTAAATATTTTCAATCAAAATTTAAATCACTTCAATTGATGAAGTCACGTTTGCGCTGATTGCAGCTGCCGTGGCAACAAGTGAAAAGTGTCTTATTACCGATTTCGCTCATTAGAGAGCGCCGTACTACCGTCGATATCAACCGTAGATTAAGGTCGCTGTTTTACTCGAGTCTGCCCACAAAATACAAGGTTTTTTTGGTTTTTCAACAAATCCAAGCCCTATTTCATGCCGAAAACATAAGCTTCAACCCTATAAAGTGCAAGTACGGCCTCATATGGAGTACTGCTCCCACCTTTGGGCTGGAGCATCTGGTTACCAACTGCTTCGATTTGACCGGATTCAGAGGCGGACAGTACGACTTATATTATTGGCGACCCCAGTCCTAGTATCAAGCTGAAACCTTTATATGACCGTAGAGACGTACCGTAGGTCAGCTCTCTGTGTGTATTCTATCGGTTATTCAATGGGGAGTTAGAGAAGATATATAAAAAAACCGACAATAGAACCTCCTCCTTTTGAAATCGGTTAATAAAGATCCGTATCAGGGTCCGTAACCGTGGATCTTGACACTAAATATCCGTAGCCGGTATCCGCGCTATATCCGCGGATATACATTTTTGACGATCTGGCACATAAAGGCTTAATAACAAACCTGTGACAAACACTTGTAAATACAATTGGTACTCATTTCCACAGGTGTTTACGTGCTATACTAAATTAATGTAGTCTCCGTACTAACTAATTCACTTCTTCGTTTCACCTGATAATACAATTTATCGGTTTGCCCTTGGTAAGGTTAAACACACATACCTATTAGTATTTGTATCTCTAATATCACTAGCTATAGGTTTTTACTGCAGTATGGACTAAGTACGAAATATGCGAAAATAATAATAAAAAATTTTTGTTTGTGAGAAAACCTTGTAGGTATTTCAAAGAGTCCAACACTGTGTGTGTTTACTCAGGATAGTTGCGCATAAGCTTCGCAGGTATCGGCTTACCCGTGCCCACGGCCCCTGGGTGGCGGTCCCGGGGGGGTCCGTCGCCTTACGGATGGGCGCCGAGGAGGTAAGGCCGGCTTAGGTGTTTCTGGCGGGCCTTGCTGTTGGAGGGGAGCTCCATGCTCCACCTCGTGGAGGGGCTGCGCAAGCGGCCGGGCACCGGCGGGTTCGCGGAGGTTTGCGCAAGCGTTCCCGTGTTCCCGTCATACGGTGCGAGGAAACACCGTGGGGTTTAGCCGGTAAGAGTCCGGCATTACCCAGCCGCTCCCCCGGGCAACTGGGTATCCATGACGATTCCCCACGATAAAAAAAAAAAAAAAAAAAAAAGGATAGTTGCGCATAGTTAGATAATTCTAGGTAACTGTTACCGTAACCGACACCTCTATAAATAAGGTTATTTTCCAGCTGTCACTGTCAGAGTTTTTTTTTTCAATTTTGTTAGTTTCATGCAACTTTAGTTTTATGTAATTTTGTTTTATGTAACTTAGGTAGGAATATTGAAAAATGGTCTAAAAAAGTAACGGAATAGTACCCCAGGGACAAAAAGAGGAATAGAGGGAGACAAACGAAAAGATGGGAAGATGATATTTCGGGGTTGGTGGGTAAAATCTGGACCAGACTGGCAAGAAACAGGGACATTTGGAAAAGTTTAGAGGAGGCCTATGTCGAAGGACACGCTGATCACATACCATTAGAATAAGTTTTTAAATAATGTTAGCAGTAAGTTAGTAACTAAGAAAAATTGTAGAATCAGCAATAAAGGCTATTTTTTATTTATTTATTAACTTAGGTACAGTGGGAGTAGATAAGTGTTTATATAAAATTCAAACTGCAGCGATTTTTGCTCATATAAAATTGGTCCTCGTACTTCGGAGCTGAAGCCTCTAAAGACTGGGCGGCCTTATCAATAAAACATGAGACGGAGCCGCCGGCCAGCGGTCAGCCTTAAACCGTCGACCACACGGCCGCTAGACTTCTACCTAGGCGGTAGAAGTCAAATAAACCTGGAATAGCGGTGGAATAGTTATACTCTATGTTGTCGATCTCAGAGGGATTAGTACAGTTTGGAGTACAGTGAGGAGTTTTGAGTCGATCAAAAAATCAAATGCCTCTTTACATTTACATCCAGCGCCATCTATTGTCAGCCGCATGTCAGTGACGGTCCATAGATGGCGCTGGCTGTAAATGTATTGAGGAATTCGATTCGTTTGTGCGATGAGAGTCGAGTCGAAATTCGTACAAAAATCTGTACAAACCCCATTGTCATCAATAATAATTTAATATTCGAAGAGACAAGACAAAACAGAGTATAAAGCCGCATTTTCACTAGGGGATATTTGATGCGCGACTCTGTCGCTCGACACGAAATTCACGTGTCCCGCGCGATGTCGCCCGACATCGTCCGACGTCCGTCGGGATATTTACGACACGCTGCGAGCGTCGACACGCGCGACTTTCGTGTCTCTCGACAGTCGCCGGACATGGCATGGAGTAGTGAGAACGTGTGTCGCTTTGTGTTCCGAAAACTGCAGTAGTGTGGTAAGCTGCACTGAACAACACTACTTCCTCGGGCGACATACCTACTGATCACGACTGGACAATGGAAACGAGTCGTATGTCGCGGGACACTGTCACACAACTTTTGCAGAGACAACTACGTGAATGTCGAGCGACAAGTATCTGCGACATGTCGCCTAGTGAAAATGCGCCTTTACTATTGCACCTCTATCCCACGTTCATATTTTGTAAGGAGATAAAATGTTTAAATATTCGTATGGCTGAGCAGCAACCTTGTGACTTGTCTATTGTTTCTAAGAATGTAAATACCAAAAGTATAAGAATGCTTTTGGTATGAAATTAAAAAAACCGGCCAAGTGCGAGTCGGACTCGCGCACCGAGGGTTCCATACCATAAAAGAAGTAAAACATTGAAAGAATCACTTTTGTTCATGAATTTACGAGTATAATTTACATGTAGGTAAACTTAGGTACAGGTAGGTAAACTTTTGTTAGCAAACCGCAAACGTAACTTTGTTTTTGGCAGATTATTGTTATTATCAAAAAAAGTATATTAGTCAGTGAGTTGATTTTATTTTTCCTGTAAAATATACATTTACTTCTATTGATCATAATTATTTCAGATTTTTCGATTGGTAAACTTCGGAGATAAGGGGGGGGGAACGGTATTTTTTTTCGACAGTTTGCCAATAAATCAAAAACTATCAGGCATAAAAATAAATAAAAATTAGTTTTAGTATACACAAGTAATGCCCTTTCATATGATGCCCCACTCAATATTGTTATCTCATTTTGAAAATTTGTCGACCCGGTTTTCCCCCCTTTTTAAATAAAAATAAAAACAATTTTCAAATTTTTACGATTGGTATGACGTCGCGTCACTATTACCTATAACTATTCTAAATTTCAAGTCGATAGCTTGAATAGTTACTGAAATAATCGAGTGTGACAGACGGACGGACGGACGGACCGACGGACGGACGGACGGACGGACGGACGGACGGACGGACGGACGGACGGAGAAAGTCTCACCATAAGGGTTCCATTTTTACCAAATTGGTATGGAACCCTAAAAAATGCAGGAACAGGAATTAAATAATATTGGATAATGATCATGAATGTATGAAACCCCCCTACCAAGCTGTTTCAAATCCAAAAAATCATTTCATAGACCACGATCTCCATATTAACTCCTGAATATTTTTTTACTATAGTTGTAAAAATATAACAGGCCTAAAATTTGGAATAGTTATAGGTTATATTCTCACCATAAGGGTTCCATTTTTACCTTTTTGGTATCGAACCCTAAAAAAGAAAGTCCAGCGGATATTGCGGTCGATGCCTAAAATAACGAATTTGAACGTCCACGCCACTGCAGTTGGTTCATTGAATTTCGTCCGAGGGACGTTTGCGAAATGTCACGTACCTGCCGCTGCCGCCGCTGACTGATCGGAATTAAATGCACTTTTCTTTCTAAAACCTTTAGGTGGTTAGAGGAATGAAGACACATATGGACATACATACATGAAAAGTGTATGAAACACTATATCAAAAATATAAATTAGTAAAAAGAGCAACGTCTCTTTTGTCGTTCAAAGCTAGCTCTATTAGGAATAATTGGCCTTTGAAATTGGGTAGAAACTGTAGTTTTCCAATAGAGGACTCCGTAATGTAACATCGGCAAGTTACAACAGCCAAGAAACTCTTCATCATAAAGAAAACATCTTTACAAATTATTTTAGCAGCGTTTCTGGATCCCAAGCTAATGACTTAGTAAAGCAATTAATGAGTTTTTTAAAAGGATCCCTGAAACAATAGATTCTCAATACATCGCGAATGATTTTTAATGTACCTCCATCGATCTACCTGTTTTCTAATTTAGTCTAATTCCATCTGAGCTGAAATAGGTATGCCGCTAACGAATACGCAAGCAAGCCAAATATTTATTTCAACCACGTATTTATTTTTTCAAGCGCTGTGCAAATTGACAGAGAAACCAGAGAAGCTGGTAGAACAACGCCAAGCTAGATATTGTACGTGTTGATTTGGTTCCGCGCAAATTTGCATTTTAAGGATTATCCGACGCTCGCAAAACAGTCCTACGCAAACGTTTGTGTTGACCGAAACAGTCTGTTGATATAATTATATTGTGCTGAAGAGACTCTTGTTAGTTGTGTGAAATCAACACACTTGGTTCTGTGTCCGCTCTGAAATCCCTTATTCTTGACTGTATATGCTTTAGAGGATTCATGTCCTATATGCTTGTAAAATACTTTATATTTTAAGTCTTTAATTAAGTTTCAGAGTCCGCTTACCTACAGTGTCTGCATACATTCGTAATACAAAAACCATTCGTAATTCGTGCAAATTTCGATCATGTTGTGGTGTCATTCGGGTGTTCATAATATAGTCTATGCTGACCATATTTGATTCGGAAATACTTCTCTAAAACCTTTTCTAAAACGAAATGAATTTCGATTTAATTATTCAAAAATGACATGTTTTCTGCTTATTTCATTTTAATAAAAACAACACTATCTCACGTCACACTAGTTCAAGAGCACAGTTTTTATCGGCCAGTTACAAGTTTTAATTCATAATTATTACGGTATTACGGAACTTGATGAATTTTTTTATCAAAATTAATTTTATATTTCGTTTCAAAGAAGTGTTTTTGAACCAAAAATGTCCAGGAGCATAGATTATTACTATATGAACCCGAAAAACACCACAACATGATCGAAATATGCACGAATTAAAATTGTATGGAGGCATCATAGGTAAGCGGATTCTTAAGAGTTCAATAAAAATATTATTTGAGTCTAGCAAGAATAGTCACCTCGCTACACCCCTAGCAACATTTACATAAATAAATACTCGTTGTATCGAACGGAAAACCACCATTCCGATGCCATTGGCGCACCGACCGCCGCCCGCCCGCGCCCGCCCAGCCAAACGCCGCTCTCCGAGATAACTGAATATGATAATGCCACTTTTGTGCACTACCCTAACCACGTTACTTTGTTCTCAAGACATCTAACTACTTACGCTAAAGCGAAAGAGAAGAAATATTTATATTTTATCTGGATTTCTTGTACTAAATAGCCGCAATGAATTATTTTATCAACTGTGCCCATCATTGCCCAGCGCAAACTCTTCTATTAAATAGCAGGACTGATTAATTTGTTTTGCTATTATCCGCTACTTGAAAGGATTCTGTTTGGTGCAATATGCAGGAACACCATCCACATGAAACACCACACACAATTTTCTATCACTTTCTTCGACGCACGTTTCGTCCCGACACCGGGACATCCTCAGGAGATGTTGACTTCACAATGCGAAATCGTAGAGTGACAGTCGTGTCAGCGACGCGTTCTTATATACCCTTTCTACTGACTCACACTAACGTTCGCCCCACCCACTTCGGCTGGATTCGTACCCCCCGAAAACAAACGAAGCAGTGGCGAAGTTGATACGTTAATTTGTTCATTAAGTAATTGAAATTGATTATTATTATCTTCTATTAAAGCTTATTAAAGTTTACAGCACAGACGTTCCTTTGATAATGGAGACCAGGAGGGTGATAGGCTAAAAATTTATCAAAAATTATGCATCAATGTCAAAACGTGATTTTCAAGTGTTGTGATTGGTCAAACCCCATGTTTCGACATTGATACTGTTCTTTAATGATTGATACATTTTTAGCCGATCGCCCTGCTGGGAATAGAGGAAAGTCACCAAATATGGAATACCATTTTGTTTTTGGGATATAAAAAAAAAACTACATATAAATTAATCAGTTTAATGTTTTTACTAATAAGTCATACATTTATATGTAGTAATTAACAGCCTTTAATCAAATATATTAGTTATCAAATTAAAATCTAACACAAAAAACAAAATCACAAATGAGTAACCAAATATGGAATAGGTATCCATATATGGAATATAAGCATTAATCAACATAACAATAACAAAAATGGACATTTATATCTTTGATATCAATTAAATAAACATAATATATTGTGATAAATGAAAGAAGTTGCATAATTACTTGCAAAAGTCACAGATCCAAGTATCAAACTCCAGCACAATCATAATGTGCCCAGAGCCCACACATCAAGCATCTAATCCAGTTTTCTCCACTTTTATCCATGGAAAAAAGACTTGAACAGAATATACATTCTGCATCAGCAGAGTTAGGAGGTAATTGGTCCATCAACTCATCATGTTCACTACCATCATCAAACTAGATAACGTCTAGTTCCTCAGAGTCTTCTTCTTCACTATCATCCTTATTTTTCTTTGTTTGTTTGTTTCTCTTCGCAGTTTTATTCTTATTCTTTTTCTTGACTAGTTTACTTTCTTTTCCTTGTCTCTTCATATTTTTATTTTCTAAATCATTTTTGTAGGGAGTAGATGTTATGACTGCTGCTACAGCAGCTTTTCTTCCTCTGCTAGATACTTTTCTTCGTTTCTCTAGCACTGGACTTATGGCATGCGGAGACACCAGACCCAAACTGCTGCGATTAAGCCCAGAAGTCGAAGGTGCAGGTTCAGGTGACACCAGACCCAAACTTAAAACCTAATTATGGAATATTCCATGATTAGACACGGACGACTGTCCATATTTGGATTTTTATACTAGTTCAAACTCTTCTAAATATTTTTTATAGTCACAATATTTTAATGACAAAAGATCACAAAATGGTGAAATAAACATAATACCGATATACTAAATAGTATAACACTTATGTAAACAAAAATAATAGCTGATAATACTCGTTTATTACTTACCTTTAAAATTTTCTGCACGAGAACAAAACAAAATACGCCTGCCACACGTGAAGCATTCGCGCAACTGGCTCGATGGTGTGGGTGCGATAGAAACAAAAGATGGTCGAGTGTTGCGTTTCATACTATAAGTCTTAGAGAAATGAAGGTATTCCATATTAGGATACTATTCCATACTTGGTGACTTTCCTCTATGATACTATCATCCTATGGATCACCCGTGTGGAGCAAGGATGGGTCAACTAGTAACTACCTATTACAATAAAGATTATATTTGTTTATTTTTCAGTTTTGAATTTCAGTCAAGCAGGTTAATATAAATATCTCAGTCATATTGTACTTGAATGAAAAGAAAATTGTATTATTGATACTGCAAAATAGTAGCACAAACGAACACTGCAGACTTTTTACGTTACAGTATTTTGATATTCCACATGCCAAGCAAATATGTACCGCGCTCACCTTCGCGGATGCAACTGTGGAATAAAAATTGGCATATTATTGTTGTACAAACGCTACTCCATCCACAGTCGTATCCAGTCGGAGGTCGTCGTTGTCCTTTACTGGCATCCATACTTGAACTGTTCTGCGGATAATTCTTAAATTCGTATTCTTTTTGCGGGGTTGATAGTACGCTTCTACAATATGATCACGAAGTCTGTTTTGGACCTACCTTTACATAGGTTTAAATTAACTTAAAAAAAAATTTTTCACTGACAACATTCTTGGAACGATAGGGATATATTTCCATCTCCTGTGTTATTCATATTATGTACAAAAAATTGTATGTAATGACATTTTTGTAAAGAGCAAGTGCCAAGTTTCTTGCCAGTTCTTCTCGATGCAAACCTGCTTTCCTAATCTGGCGGTAGAGTTTTGGCTTTTCAAAAGAGCCTATTATTTAGGCCTATGTGAAAAATAAAGATTTTTTAATTTTAATTTTCATTCGTGTGCCACTCCTTGACAGTCGTTTTATGTTTCATGCGATTCTATAGGAGTAAACCATATAGCAATATTGTTTTAAAGTGGTTGAGAAGCAGTGGAGCGCGTCGTTGTGGATTAAAATCTATGAATTTCATGCGATTTTAGTATCTAAATAAACTTTGTTTACATTAGGTGTTTTATCAAGTATCGCAGACACATAAGAATCCTGGCATGCCGTGCTATTCTGCAAAAATACTTAAAGCAGCGACGAGCGTACATCTATGCATCTATGAATTCGTCAGTTCAATTTTGCATGCCATCTTCGGTATGGCAGCTATATGACAGCTGTTTTAGGGATTTAAATTTTCAAGAATAGCACCACTGGCCCGCGAGATGTTTTGTTCTCACCTATTCCGCGGTAAGAATAGATTTTTATCATGTTTCGATTTGAAGAGCGATATAGTCGACGAAATTACTGGATCTGATCATATAACAGCGCAATGGACTCTCCTGGAGCTCTCACATAAAAACTTCAAAATTAACCTAGGCCTATTAACGTACATGCTCTTGTTAAGGGTCGATACGACATTTGTATATTATGTACATTGTGGTAACTACTAGTCGACTCACAACTAAGTCCCAACTATGCGACCCGATGAAAAGATTCGACTGACCCGACGAAATTCCAAAAATAGGTGGAAGTTCAATTTAGCGATCTGCACATTCATATTTTTTTTTGTTCTGTTTACATTTTTTGTAGTATCGCGATTTATGTCATAACTATTATTGAATAAGAGTTTCATCAGTAGGAGTCTCACTAAACTTCAGTTAAATGTGTTAATTCATCTCGTCGTTACTTTTTACGTCAAAAAGGAAACCTTACTTCATATTTTCGAAAAACAACACACTCCCGGCTCTAATTAATTAACGAACACAAAAAGACAAGCAAATGCATAAATAAGTCGACCCTTTTTAAAATCTACATTCCACATTTAACCCTAGCCCCATAAAAACAGATTTAGGTCCGTAAGACCGCGGCAACCCTAAAGTAGAAAACATACAAAATAAAACCCGTTCCGTATGAAAAGAAGTGGGGTTTGCAGGTGCTATAAGCGAGCGCTCTCATTAAACTTTGTGGCACTAATTATTTTTATACAACTTTATGCTAATCCTCTCTCTAAACTTGGGGATATAGAGTCCAAGTTTTCTTGGTATGAATTTATTATAAACACTTATAAAAACACGGGTTAAGTCTTTAAGACTTAAGAGCAATGTTTAAATATATAGCCTACTTACATTACTCCAGTTACATCAGTTTTATCATTAGTAACTGTTGTTGATAAGTCCATTTTTTAAATTGGGTAACATCACACAAATGTTATAGCTGCTACAAGTAAAATAAAATCATAATTCTGTCATCAAAAAATTAGGTTTGTGGTTTTGCTTAAGTTCCATTGCTTTGCTTTTTAATTTCCTAATTAATAAATACCTGGTGACTCTTTGAAATCCAAAATGAGGGAAATCCAATATTCATACTTTAGCAGAACCTACATACATTACCAACAATTGATTACTTTATGACAAATTATAACAATAAATAGACGGACATAATATTGTATAATAAATTGTAAAGATAGCGGTACCTAAAACATAAAAAATTAAGTTAAACTTACAGAAATATACCATATTATCTTAATAAGAATATTTCGAAAAAAATCGTTAGACCCGTTTCCAAGATCCGCGAAATAAATATATTTGTAAACAGACAAGAATTGCTCGATTAATAAATTAAAAAATAACAGCTGTTCCTTTCCTTTTCATGAGAGATGTTTAGAAGATTGTAATAAATGTTACACCTTGTCTATTGTAAAATATATATAGAGAGTTAGAGCGCTGAACTACTAGAACAATGTAAATCAGGCATAAATTGAAAACCCCTTCGACTAGTGGCTCGTAATAATTAAAATACACCGGACTGGTTATACAAATACTAAATTAAGCGAACATACCCTCTACGTTTATTTCAAATTTCATTTAATTAGGATATTTTACAAGGATTGTTTTCAAAAGAATTTCATAAAATATTAGGTAAATTCATGATAAAATATTCGAGAAGGGTACCTTCTACAATACATAAGGGTAACATTTACGTGTTTTGAAAAGCAGGGTCAAAATCATCATTTATTATAACAAGCTTATTTGATTTGGAATATGTCTGAATATTGAAGCAGATATCTTTAACCGAATGAGCTGAATTTTTGTGCAGGACATTAAATTTTGGATTTTTTTTTGGATTAAAATGCATGAAAAGCTACGTGACGTCATTCTTAATACAATATGGCGAAACACCGAAGTTGGAGGCCTAGTTATTTTAACGCACTCATGCAATATGGATATCAAATGAAAGGGTATGCTGAGAAGAATACAGATAAACTAACGTATTTTTGTCTTGTTGTTGCAAATTGTTGTAAAACTAGCTGACTTTTTTGTTGGAATATCACAAAATCTTTTCATATGCTTATATCTTTCTAGGACTTACCTAAGTACAAGACAGCTTTCAATTAGGCTAATTAAATGATGACTCAACGAGTGAGTGAGTTACATCTTTAGCTTACGCAAAACACGCTTCAAAGAAATAATTAATTATTGTAGTTTTATAATAATTATTATTAAAACCACAAATGGACCGTCAAAATTTGTGAACCAACCCTGTTAAATGGAGGAATATAATGAATAGCTCGACGAAGGACTGGCCTCAGAGGCTTACAGTAATTAATCATCGTCATTAATAACCGAATTACGACGTGACCATGAGACTGGATGAATTATAAAAATTTCTAGGGAATTTCATTGCTATTTAGCCTATTTTCATGAAATAATAGTTGGCTAATCTCTTTTGTTTACTTTTATTCCATGTCTAGAGGTTAGGCTAGGTTAGTGCGCATACCAGCATCACCCCACCCAATGGTCGCTGGAGGCTAGGTATAGATTTAACTTACTAATATGGGATAAGTATCATTGTTACTAACATTTTTGTATTAGTCTCTATTTTATTTTTTACTAACATAAGGTTAAGGCGTCAACAGTAATGTGAAATTCGAAAGAAAAAGACAAAACGAAGCATAATTATTCCACCGCCTTTCCACGTTTATGATAAGTGGAAATAGATTGTTAGTAAATACAACACGGCTTCGCTCACTTTCCTACGATGTCTCCCATACATTCGTAATACCAAAATCATTTGTAATTCGTGCAAAATTCGATCACGTTGTGGTGTTATTCGGGTACATATAGTAATAATCTATGCTCCTGGCCATATTTGGTTAGGAAATACGAGTACTTCTCTATAACGAATATAAATGAATTTTTAACCGACTTCAAAAAAAGGAGGAGGTTCTCAATTCGTCGGAATCTTTTTTTTTCTTTAATTTTTTTTTTTTTTATCTATGTATGTTCACCGATTACTCGAAGACGCGTGGACCGATTTGAAAAATTCTTTTTTTGTTTAAGAGGGTTTTGTTTCCAAATGGTCCCATTTTAATCAGGTCAGGATCTGATGATGGGATCCTGGAGAAATCGAGGGAACTCTTCAAATTTTATATGGACACATGAAACTATTTGAGTATTATTAAAAAGAGTAATATTTTCCAAGTTGTCCTATGGTCATCAGGTCAGGATCTGATCATGGGATCTTGGTGAAATCGAGGGAACTCTTCAAATTTTGCTAGTATACTTAAAGCGAGTTGGGTATTTTTTATAGTTACTGGTGCATATGCTAGCAGATACTGATTTGATGACTAAAATCATTAAGTCAGGGTCTGATGATGGGATCTTGGTGAAATCGAGGGAACTCTTCAAATTTTGCTAGTATACTTGAAGCGAGTTGGGTATTTTTTTATAGTTAATGGTGCATTTGCTAGCAGATACTGATTTGATGACTAAAGTCATCAAGTCAGGGTCTAATGATGGGATCTTGGTGAATTTGAGGTATCTCTTCAGATTTTATGAACACACCTCAAGCAATTTGGGTATTTTTACAACGCCTTGTGCATTTTATTGTTTTCCACTAAAAAGTATAAAATAAAAATGGGAAATGCTTTCCAAAAAACCAACTTCAAATGCCACTACAAAGAGTGAAATAATTTTTATTTAAATTTTAGGTACCTACACCAATTCGAAGTCGGGCAATGTTTCATACAATCCCTAATAGTCCTTCTTACTTAATTGATGTGCGAAGAAATGACAAAGTCATAGACAATCGCCCGACTTCGAATTGGTGTAGGTACCTAAAATTTAAATAAAAATTATTTCACTCTTTGTAGTGGCATTTGAAGTTGGTTTTTTGGAAAGCATTTCCCATTTTTATTAATTTGCATATTTTTGCGTCAAAAAGGACATGTTTTCTGCTCATTTGTTTTGTAATAAAAACGACACTATCTCACGTCACATTAGTTAGGAGCACAGTCTTTATTGTCCACCTAAAGAAAAAAATAGTTAATAAAGAAAGTTACAAGTTTTCATTCATAATTTTTGGTATTACGGAACTCGACCAAAGTTATAATAATTTTGATCTTAACTGATTTATATTTCGTTTTAGAGAAGTATTTCCAAACCAACTATGGCCAAAGGCATAGATTATTACTACATGAAGCCGAATAACACCACAACATGATCAAAATATTCAGGAATTACAAATTATTTGATATTTCGAATGTATGTAGACATTGTAGTTCATGGGACTCTTAAGCTTTTCGCTCTTATGTTTGACAAAGGCTTAGTGATAGTTTGATCATGATAGTTATCTGTTTTTCAAATTTCAGTCCAATCCATCCCATCGTTAGGGCTTTGTGTGTCAGTCATATTTTATATTTCATATTTGCTGGTAAACAGGATCGAAATCCAGCTTTAATTTTTTTATAGAGAAGCCAATATTTCAAACCATCAATTACTAAGCGAAAATCAGGAATAGCACTTAAGGATTCTACAATGAAAACTGTAAGAGGTAGTTGTTACAACATCTAATAATGATAAAGCTACCATTTTCATCATTGGGTCCACTGGACCCACGTGTGTAACCCTATCTGTGCAAAATACCCATTTCAATTCACGATTCCAAACCTATTTCACACTTCACAAAGCAAAAATAATCTCACTATGTATCCCATTTAGTATTTATAAGCAGCCCATGTAAAGCTGTTCGCACATACGACTAACATATTCCGTGCTCTACAAACCATTACGTAAATTCAAAAAGTTTATTTACTTCGCAATTATTTAAAACTATTTGTATATTGTATATTTACTTTACCATCCAACTTACAAGCATTTAATGTTCCCATGTACTACATGATGTAGCTCAAATTTCGATTACAGGAGAAACCTGACCCAAAAATAAAACTACATTGTACCTACGCTTTATGAAGTTGGGGCTGCTACCTTTTGGGATCAAAATTCTTTAAATTAATTTGATACGTCCAGAAATAGTGCAATCTTTTTAAATGTTCCCTTTAAAATAGGTTTGTTTAAATTATATATAATTATTTATTACACAGACCATGGAATAACTAACTTTACTTCTTTTCTCTGTGAATTATTATTATTGTTCCCGTGATTTGACAGTTCGGGACTCGAACAGACATGCGTTTTGTGTGTTTTGCAACGTTTGAATGCTCCACGTGTCTATTGCAGTTCTATCATAATGAACGAACATTTTTTCTGTGTTAAGCACGCATAGTGCATTAATTATTATTTTCCATAATATTCCATCATATTCCATCCAGAAAAATGCGCTCCGTACAAACTGTGCAAATGTGCGATAGGCTTTAAAGGAAAACATCGCTTGGGGCTCCACGTTTCGTTTCAGCCGGAAATTTGCGCAAAACAAAACAATCTCAAACATGTAAAAATATTTCCTGGATATAATAATATTTGTTGAAGTTACTATACACTGTTGAACTGGTAATTATCCACCTTTTTCCACTCAAAACTATTTATTGGAGTTAGACAAAATCGGCATTATTTTGTACCTACTACTAAAAATGTTATATGGATCTGAAGCAAATATTTAGTAGCAAAATACTATTTTCTTGTATCATGGAAATCCGCCAATTATCGCTTTACAGCTTTCACCTCCATCATTTAATAAACATAATTACGTATCTAAAGATAATAATTTATTTATAGTATTAATATTGATTAAGCCTAACCCGAAGCGAAGCGAGCGAAGTATCGCTCAGTGACTCCTAGGTAATTTTGAAAAATCGTTTCTTAACACTTTTCTCTATCAAAAAGAAATCTCTTTTCCTTTATGAAACCACGGACTTGAGGTGAACGTTGATATTTGTATCAGTATTCATTTCAAGAAACTATTGACCTTACACCCAGTTGGCTATATAAATGTTGGTCGGCCGTTGGCTGGATGGAATGAAGCAGGATGCAAATGCTGTTGGAATAAAAAATGAAGCATCCTGCTTGGAAATGCTGTTGGAATAAAAAATTGAAAAACCAAGGCAATTGACAGAGACCAATGGAGGAATCTGTTGGAGCAGCCTCAGGAGGCCTACCACCGTGATTTGTAATATTGTTTTGGCATTTTCATACAATGTCAGTATGGAAATTTTAAAACAATATTACAATAATATTACCTTAGGGCACGGTGGTAGGCCCCCTGGTACACAAAGGACTGTTAGCGCCGTTGATGATGATGATAATGATTCATTCAAAAGGAGGTTTAACTTTTTTGGGCTGTTTAGTGTTCAGTCGTCATTTTTCAAAATAACAGTATTGGAGACTTTTTTGAAATACCAAGAACGCAATGCATCACCGCCCGCTCATTAAATACAATAATATTGATGTATGGGTATACCTATACAGTATTATGTATTCGGTGACACGGGTCTCCACACGCCCTTTTTCGATGATGTTTACAGCAGCACTCTGCTGTCCGGACGTAAACATGAATTATGGTTCCGCCCTTCAAATGTAAAATAAGGATAGCCATGCCGAACTTATAGTATAGGTTCCAAATTGAAAATAATTATTATTCGACTGTAATCCAAAAGATCAATCAAATCAAAAGAGGTTCAATACCGTCGGGCCAGTAAGTACTTACGCTGTTTTATACTTGTACTTCTTATACGCAGAAACAATGAAATTATGATTCTTAAACAATGAAAAGACGAAATATTGACGTGTAAAAGTAAAATTAGGACTGCGAGCAAATTACTTACTATTTTGAATCTGTCAAATACCGAAACAGGGAGAGATTTCTTCCGTTGTTCTACTTATTGCAAATCGATCAAGAAGACTTTTTTCTTCGGTTCTAATTTTGTAATAAGAATAAAATAGATATTAAAAACTGAACGGTTCAAGGAGTTCAATCTTACTATAGACCTTTATTTGGTACAGCAATTTCATGCAGAACCCCATGTATTTTGGCAGTACACTGAACCTCAATCGGGACGGGTTTTTAATTATACCACACCCTCGTCTCATTATCGATAACCGAGCAGCATTTTGATTGATTATCGCTCGGGGATTTAATTAAATCGATGAACTCCCTGATTGCTTAATCTCATTCATATTATTCGCAAACTTCCGTCCCGGCCCGCACCCGCTCCGCGAAGTATTTCAATAAATGTCATTAGGCTAATTGCGAAGATTGTCGGAGCTCCGATTGGATTCCGCAGACTGACAATTATTAGAGCCCGCTTCTGATTGGATTAATGCGACTGTGCCTCCGGTCGGTATCCAAGTATTGGATAGAAGCTTGCACTTTACTAAACTTTGCAGAAGTCAACTAAAAATTTTGCAATGCAAAGTTAAGATTTCCTGAGAATGCTCCGATGTTGGGGCTAAACGTGCAGTATTGATGTAATGTTCAATGTCGTTGAGTGGTGTTGATCGTATTGCTTGTTTGGTTTGAACGTAGGTAAGCGATACTTAAAGCTTATACTGTATTGTATACGAGTATACCATTATCGACACCCTCAGGGCCTCAAAGATAATAAAAAGAAAGAATTTCCATTCAAATTATAATTCTAGCCGTCCTAGTCACTTTGACTGAAGCTGAAATAGCTGGAGGACGTGGGTTCATCCTGCCGGATTCGATAATTTGACTATGTATCCAATAAAATAATAATTTAAGTTTAGGAATAACAACCATCGTGTGTAAAACACTATAGCAAATAGATAATTAGTAAATGAAAAATCTTTGACAATGGAAATTAACAGAATAATATGGATGAGCACAGCTAATGGCATGTCTGCACCAGGACAAAACAGATGCGCGATTTTCCGTCACAACTTTCAATGAGAGCCGGGAGCGAGTACCTAGTTAGCATATTACAAGATACAGTAATAATTGCCAGAGCTTCTGCCCTGACTTCAATTTGCATCTCTGATGAACGACAGAGCTGTTTTTATCATATAAATAACCAGCGCTTGCTCGCAACATAGTTAACCAATATATTTAGGTTTCTGAATTCTATGAAAACCTTTTTTATTCAACCAGATACAGCCCTTCCTAACAACATCCGTGTGTGCTGCAACTTTTTCTTGTGTGAGAGCAAGTGTGTCAATTTGATATTTGTATGGCACGCGGGTGCCAATCTAGGCAAAGTATTTTTTGTCGCACTTTTGAAGTCAAGGGCGGCCTCTTGGACATCTATGAATGTGTTGTTATTAGTTTTAATTCGTTAACAGACTCATAATCACTAAGCCCTTGGATCTGGAAAGCAAGAGAATATTCTAAAAAGTGGATAGATGTTCTCATTATAATGGAAAGGAAGGGATTACTTGCAGGATCATCTTAGCCAAAAAAATTGCTATGAGCCTTATTTTAACGTAGCTTTTAACAGACCTCTACGCTGTGCCATTACCAAAATGACTCAAGGTTTCAGTTTAGTTCAATTCTGAAACAAATTCCGGGTATGGGACAATGGGCAGTCTAATATCCGAGTTTTGAGTTTGACAGTTTGACATAAGGCTGAGAACTGTGACAGTTGAATGAAATTAGTTGTCCAACTCTTAGGTACAGTAACTATTCAAACTTATAATCAGAACAACTGAAGGTTGCGCAGTGCGCACTGCTCCAAGCGGTTGCTCTCCTCACATTAATAAGGCTGTTTGTCCATCTCAGCCGTCAACGGGATGGCACCGAAAAGAAGGAGAGGGCACCAAAGTAGTGGTCAGACATTTACTATGGTGCTGAAACGTGGACAATCACACAAGGCCTGATCCACAAATTTAAAGTCACGCAGCGGGCCATGGAGAGGGCTATGTTAGGAGTTTCCCTGAGGGACTGAATCCGAAATGAGGAGATCCGCAGGAGAACCAAGGTTACTGACATAGCCCAAACCATAAGCAAGCTGAAGTGGCAGTGGGCAGGTCACGCGTGTCGTAGGGGCGATGGCCGGTGGAGCCGAAAAGTCCTTGAGTGGAGACCGCGTTCAAGTAAACGTAGTGTGGGGCGCCCTCCAGCTCGTTGGACCGACGATATCAAACGGGCGGCGGGAAGCGGCTGGATGAGGAAGGCTGAGGACAGGGTGTGGTGGCGCTCGCTTGGGAAGGCCTATGTTCAACAGTGGACGTCCGCAGGCTGATGTGGTGATGATGATGATGTGTATATGCCTCGTGTCCACCCTTCCAATGTAGCCGAAGATATTCTAATCTAAGTTCATTCTGAGCGATAAACTCTAAACCCAATAATTGCTATGTATCATTGTGCTGGATAGTTAAATCTATTGGTGGGACGTATTTGCCGCTAGGGTGTAACCAATAAACAATATTTGGGAGGCTAGACCAGACTGTTAACTTGAGTAGACCCAGCTAGAAAGTGGTCAATTAGACACATATTTAACTTCAATTACTGGTTTATTACACCAACAATAAGCACAATAATTGCACATTTATCAATTTGATATAATAGTTATAACACTATTTTAATGAATATAAATTCAATGCTATTGCGCCTCCATTGCATGGGCAAAAAGGAAGAGAAGGAAGTTACAATACAGTGTTTACATATACAAAAAGGTGTTGCCATAAAAATACGAACAGATTATAAATTATGCTCGCAATCGAACATACTGGGGGCCTAGCCAAAGGTTTTATAATAAACAATAAACAATGAAAGTTTTAAAGTAAATAATGTAAATTACAAAGTAAACTAACTAAACTTATATGATAGATTAATTATCATCTATTGGCAATGGACATACCTTAGTAACACTTGTACGCATAATATAACCAGTTTTCGTTTTTAGGTCTAAAGCTCTAACTTTACCATCATTGCCTGGATAAACTTTAACTATTCTAGCCATTGGCCATTTTAAAGGACTTACATTGTCTTGTCTTAATATTACTAATGTACCAATTTGTAAATTAGGAGTACTATGTTTCCATTTTGGTCGATTCTGAAGTTGTACAAGATATTGCTTATGCCATTGTTTCCAAAATGACTGTTGAATTTGAACACATTTTTTCCAAAACGTTAATCTATTGGTTGGTATGCTAGTGATATCCGGCTCTGGAAAGCTTAACATCTGAGCTCCAGTTAGGAAATGACTCGGAGTGAGGTATGACATATCACTAACATCCGATGCAATCATAGGTGTTAGAGGTCTAGAATTTAAAATTCCTTCTATTTGTACAATCACAGTATAAAATTCTTCATAAGTAAGTAAATTTTCACCAATTGTGCGTTTCAAATGATGCTTTACACTCTTTATTCCACTCTCCCACAGGCCTCCGAATACCGGACTGTAGCCAGGTATCCAAGCAAAGTCTATGCCTAAGTTGGCAGCGTAATTTTGTACCTGAGTTTGGTGATCTTTGGAAGATTGTAATTTATATAATTCTTTTAGAACATTATTTGCACCTTTTAATGTTGAACAATTATCACAATAAACTTTGGAAGGCAGATTTCTTCTGAAAATGAAACGTTTAAAGGCCATCAAAAATGTTTCAGTAGTTAAGTCTGAAACTAACTCAATATGAACTGCCTTGGTAGCAAAGCATACAAATAGTGCAATATATCCTTTAGTAACTAAAACTCTTTTAAGTCGAGACTGTTTTATCGAAAACGGTCCCCCAAAATCTATTCCAAGAATCTCAAATGCTCTCATAACAGATACACGTGATTTGGGTAATGATCCCATTAATTGTGTAGCATGCTTAGCCTTTAATTTGAAGCACACAACACATTTATGCGTAACCTTTTTAATTTCCTTCATACTATGAATAATCCAATAATTTTTACTTAAATAACTAAGTATCAATCTAGGACCAGCATGTAACAAGTTAATATGTGCATCCAATATTATTAATTTTGTTAAATGACAAGATCTTGGCAGAATAATTGGATGTTTTTGAGAATATGGAAGGTCGGAGTTGTCAAGTCTACCTCCCACTCTTAGTAATCCTTCACTATCAAGGAATGGGTTCAAACCTGCCAGGTTGCCTTTGAGGCTCTTGTTATTTAACAAATCTGCAATTTCTGAACAAAACAATTTTCTTTGCTCAAGCTTTATTACAGTTTTTAATGCAGTTTGTAATTCTAATGCACCAAAATAACTAGAATAATTTCTTTTATCTTTAGGTAATTTACAATTATTGTAAAATCTCAAAATATAGGCTAATATTCTCTTAATTTTAGACAATGAAGAATATCTTTCAATATCAAATGAATGTAACCTTTGCGAAGTCTTGTTACAAACTAAGCTAGTTTTAATTTCTGGTAAATTTTTTATAGAAATATTTACATCTACAGAATTAAAGTTCAAATCCTTATCCAACAAAAAATCAGGACCTGACCACCATAATACATGATCTGTTAAACAAGTAGGATCCAATCCTCTAGATAAACAATCTGCTGGATTGTCCTTCGTATTGACATAATGCCAATTAGATGTATTTGTTAATTTATTTATTTCCTTAACCCTGTTGGCTACAAAGACTGACAATTTAATAGGTTCTGTCTTTAACCACGCAAGCACGATCTGAGAGTCAGAAAACAAATGTACCTCAATGTTTGAACCTAATTTTTTTACTAAGGTTTCATAGACCTTATAGGACAGTCGAGCTAACAGGAGTGCACTATTCAATTCAAGTCTTGGCGTTGTAAACTTTTTATTCAGTTGGTTTATTCTTGATTTTGAGCAAATTAAATTGACAGACACAGAGTTATTTTCATGAACGACACGTAAATATAAACAACATGCCTGTGCTGCAGATGAAGCATCTGCAAAGCCTATCAACTCTATGCTGATATTATTAGAAATATTTAAATTTCTTGGTACCACAATAGCTGGCATATTTATTAAACTGAAAGCAAACTTCTTCCACCTTTCATTTAAATCAGTAGGCAATGGTTGATCCCATTCAATGTTTAACTTCCATAAGGATTGCAAATATAGTTTAGCTGTAACTAATAATGGTCCGGCTAAACCTAACGGATCAAAGAATTTGCTTATAAAGCTTAGTACTTCTCTTTTCGTATATGTATCTAAAGTTGATTTCTCTGGACAATTTATTTCTATACTGTCGTTTTTTACATTATATTGTAACCCTAAGGTTTTGATATGAACGTCATTGAGACTCAAGTCAATATTTTCCAGCTGTTGTTTACTTGCAGGAATTTCCCTCAGCAATTGTGCAGAATTAGAGCACCATTTATGTAGTTCAAAACCTCCTAACTTCAATAAGTTAATTAGCTGGTTTTTAATTTCAATTAATTTTTCTATGCTGTTGGCACCACAATTTATGTCATCGACATAAGTGTTATTTTTTAGAATATCCGAAGCTAGTGGAAATTGATCAGCAAATCTATTAGCTAACTCGAGCAAGCATCTAGTTGCCAAATATGTTGAACTTTTCAGTCCATATGTGACAGTTTGTAACTGAAGGCACTGTATTGGCTCATTTTCTGATTCTCTCCATAGTATATTTTGCAAATGTCTATGGTTTTCATTAATCAGGATGTTACGAAACATCTTTTGAATGTCACATATTAATATGAATTTGTCTAATCTAAACAAGATTAATATACTAAACAAATCATTTTGAACAATAGGTCCATTTAATAATAAGTCATTTATTGTTAAGTGACTTGATGTCTGAATTCCTTGAAAAACTACTCGAATGGGACTAGTTTTAGAATTTAAATTAAATACTGGATGATGTCCTAAGTAGTAGGCATTCGTATTGTTTATTTCATATTGAGAAATATCTACAATTTTAGCATGGCCCAATTTTAAATATTCATCAATGAATGCCTTGTACTTTTGAAACAATTGGTTATCTTTTTTAAATCTTTTTTCTAAACTGTAAAATCTAGATAATGCACAAGATAAGGAATCACCTAGCTCTATATCTTCAATATTACACTTTAACGGAAGATCAACTGTGAATCTGTTTTCCGACAAAGAAACACCTTCAGTAAAACTTTTTTCAGCTAAATTTTGTTCTGAGGTGCCTTCAAATAACACTTCAGGTACCTGCTCAGCACTCCAGAACTGTTGTAATTGGTAGTCTAACGATTTGTCACAACGACATTGTTTTTCAATGATAGGTGAATTCAACTTATTTTCTAAAGTAGTCAACTTATTATCTAATTTAAGAAAATTACAAATATATTGTTGGTGCTTGTTACTGCCAACAATTGCACCACCAACTACATACCCAAACCGCGTATTAATGAGATATGGCCCACTCGGAGTTAACGGGATGCGTTCACGCAGCAGCACCTGGAAAAACCCATCACAGCCTATAAGCATTTGTATTTCACCTGATGCGTGGAAACTGGTGTCAGCAAGTTTAATATTTGGAGGGATATTTAGGTGCGATATGTCCACATATTGATGCGGAAGCGTGCATGTAATTTTATTTACAACAGAACATGCTATAGGCATTGTAAAGTTGCTGTTGCAAGCATATATTTGAAATTTGGCAATCATATCAACATTGTTGCTTGCGCTGCAAACACCCACCACCGTGTGGGGATTTTGAAAAATGCTGCAATCAATAGCATTAGCTATTTCCTGTGTTACCATCGAAATTTCACTCCCCGAATCTAAGATTGCCTTGACATAAAGAGGCATACCATTCCTTTGTAATAGTTTTATTAAAACTGTAGGCAGAAGTACACATTTATTATTATTTATATTATTGTGAAGTGAAACAATTTTTAGCTGCTCTGTGTTACAATTAGCATTAGTATCAATGTGCAATAAACTATTATGATTTGAATCCTTGCAGCGGGAGCACTTAAACTTAAAACTGCATTTTCCGGAGTGAAAATTTAAGCACACCTTACAAATTCCTTTGTTTTCAATAAATGCTATTCTGTCCTTTATAGAAGACGTCTTAAATTTAGCACATTTATATAGCTTATGCGAAGCAAGATGGCAATACTCACATTTTAGTGACGAAGTAGCTGCGAGGCTGTTCTGGCTACGCTGGGCCGTTGGGTACCTCGGGGCCGTAGGTGCTGGGTTGGTTGGAGCCAGCCTTTTGTCAGTGTTTGTTGCTTCAAGAGCTAATGCTTTATTTTCTAAAAATTTTAAGAGATCACTTAAACTAACTAATTTAGATTTATCAGCATGTTCCTCATAAAAGGACCTAACTGTATAGTTGTCTAATTTTTTAGTCAAGATACAAACAATTATTGTGTCCCAGTGTTCTATAGGTTGCGATAAACTTTGTAACGCACTCAAGCATTGCTTGACTGTCGCTATAAATGACCTTAAATTGGAAGCAGTACATTTGATTATCTGATTTAATTCTAATAGAGAATTGATATGTGTAGTTACTATCTTATTGAGATTGTCATACCTCTGAGCCAACAGGTCTAAGGACATTTGATAACTTGCATCATTTAATGGCAAGTTTTTTATAATATTTAATGGTTCGTCACTTAAAAAACTTCTTAAGTAATACAATTTTTGAGTATTATTTAATCGAGTGTCTTTACCTATCATATTCAGAAATACACTAATGAATGGGTAATAATCTTCATCCTTCCCGCTGAATGTATTGATTGGTATTTTGGGCAGATGAACAAATTTGTCCTGGACATCCTCTTGCATAGCGATGGGAGTTTGATCGTCTAACACCTCACACATTGCGGCTAGCGCTGTCAGGTATTTATCTTCGTATGAAGAGAATGTATCTTCAGGGTCGCTGCTACTCCCTGCTGCGCTTTCCTTCGCTATAATTTGGCTGTTTAATGCCTTATAATCTTCAAATGCTTCTACTAAGTGCTTCTTTCGTACTTTAATTAGGCTAATGTTACATCGTTTTACACTAGCTATATCGCTTGTGAACTGAAAAATTTTAGTGATTGTTGATTTAGCTTGTCCCCTGGCTGCAATCAATGATGATAAATCCTTTACTGGACCGAGCCCTGGTGACGATTTCGCTTTCTCCATATTTGATTTTATTGCGCAGTTTTATCACAATTATTAATGTATAGGTATAACACCGACGTATGAACGTATTTCCTACTAAAGGCACTAAAGGAACTAAAGGCACTTTATATTCAATAAAAAACTTGTAATTGTACAGGTTATAAGTTCGTAAACGCAAGAGTCACAAAATGGCGGAAAGTTATTTCGTCGATTTTCGATCGATAGCGATAGATACTCGACGCGCAGGCATCGGAGAAGCGTCGGATCTCGCCCGTAGGTTGGCAGTACCTCCGAAGTTGCGACAGGCTCGCTATTGGCTGGCGCTGTCGCTCCGTCGAAGCATATTGGACCCCACAGTTGTTAATGGTGACAACCGTAAGATGAAATTCGATGCCGATGTCGATTGTCGATTGTCGAAATCACGCCGAAAAGCGCCGAATGTTGCCGACCACGTTGCCGATCTTGAGATTCACGACGACGATTCACGAACCAATATTTTAAATTTTTAACACTTGCTGAGAGTTATATATTTGCACAATTTATTATTGATATTACGACGTATAATGTCTTTATTAAAAATGTTTGTGGACTCACTTCACCGCCGCAGACTGTTCGTGATTTCACAAGTAGCTCGTAGGACCAAAAATATGGTCAATTAGACACATATTTAACTTCAATTACTGGTTTATTACACCAACAATAAGCACAATAATTGCACATTTATCAATTTGATATAATAGTTATAACACTATTTTAATGAATATAAATTCAATGCTATTGCGCCTCCATTGCATGGGCAAAAAGGAAGAGACGGAAGTTACAATACAGTGTTTACATATACAAAAAGGTGTTGCCATAAAAATACGAACAGATTATAAATTATGCTCGCAATCGAACAGAAAGTAATGTCAGTCAAGCCTCAGCTGTCTTTGAAAGTCTTCTTCTAATATCGGGTTCATTATGATGATGAGGAGGGTGCGAGCGATATAATCAGCAATGCCATGATTAACGCGGCTGCCGCGCTGCGCGGTAATCAGCACAGGGATGGTTTCCGCCATATTGTGAGATGGCTCTTTTTTTTTCTTGTATGAAGAAGGTTTATGTAAAATGTTCAGATAGGCTCATATTTAGATTCATATCGGTCTTGGCCACCTATGATTTAGATTTTAGATTCTTAGTCAAGCTTAATCTAATATCGGGTTCGTTTATGATGATGAGGTGGGTGCGAGCGATATAATCAGCTCAATCATGGCATTGCTGATTATATCGCTCGCACCCACCTCATCATCATAAACTTAACGCGGCTGCCGCTGCGCGGTAATCAGCAAAGTTGGCGACGACGCGCGACGTCGGCACACGTGTCGCGCCGTCAATATGAGACGTGACTGCGGCGCGCGGTACATCATCAATATTTATAGCGGAAGGTTTCTATGTAGACGCAGAAAACGGGCGCTGAAACATTTTATACACCCGTCTACTTTGGATAACCTTCGAAAAACCACAGAAGAAGGGTATTCCGTATGTACGAGTATGTCCGGTGTCCACTGACTTCTCCAAGATTTCTGTCACCAGTATCTCTTGAACCGTGATAGCTACAGACTTTAAATTTTCACAGATGATGTATTTTTGTTGCCGCTTTAACAACAAATTCTTGAAATAGCATTAAATAAATATTTGAGGGGGCTCCCATACAACAAACGTGATTTTTTTTGCTCGTTTTTTCTCGATATTTATAACGGTTACAGGTAGACGCTTCAAATTTTCACAGAATATTTAATAATATACTTACTGTAGAAATAAATAGTTAAAATAAAATAAAATAATCGAGTGTGACAGACGGACGGACGGACGGACGGACGGGAAAGTCTCACCATAAGGGTTCCATTTTTACCAAATTGGTATGGAACCCTAATTTTAAAGACTTCAAACACTAGCACGCATTGACTAATTAATAAGACAGGTGTTGTCCCGTCAACGGTTATGCAACGACTGACCGCTACGCATCGGAGTTACATACATTAAGTATGCTGTTTACCTACTTTTTCTATGACTACCCACAGGCAGTATACTACAAAAATCAAAAATTAAGGGGGGGCTCCCATACAATAAACGTGATATTTATGCTCGTTTTTGATTTAGTGGGCAGGGGTGTTTAGTTTACTTTAATACTATATAGAATGGGAATATTGTTGGTAGGAATATACAGTGCGACAAGGCTATCTTGGCGCGTGGCCAAAATCAGTACTAACACCGCTATCTTGTGATACTGTTTGATAGTCCGCTCTGACAGTATATCGCTATTGTATGTTGTGTTGTTTTTGCTTACTATCAACTATTTTAAACTAAAATTGAAGTAAAATTGAGGAGATTTTATTTTCTGGATGCCTTCGATCTGTAACAGCGCCCTCATTCAAGTGCCAAGAGAGGCTTGTCGGACTGTATTCATGATGATTCGGAACCCTCAGTGCGCGAGCCCAACTCGCACTCGACTTATTTAATATAACCCTGTATAAAAGCTCCTTGCCCTGAACCAGGTAAAAGAATAACAAGGATTTAATATTCCGAAAATGATAGCAGCCATTCAAAACGATTACTCTCGAGGTCAGATGAACTCGGCCCATGATGTCGAAGGAGTCAGTTAGGGAGACACGGTGCTGAGTGCTCCCCGCGCAGTAATATCGCTAAGAAGCGCGGCATCGGGGGCGAATCACGACGTTTGATCTCAACTAGCTACGTGACAGGAATGTCGCGTGAGATATTGATCCCGATAATGTTTGCCTTTCGCCGTGTGGCCCTAACCCTCGAAAGACGAAGACTCTTAAAAGTTCAGTGAAAATGGATGCAAAAGAAAAATTGACATCTACTCAAGACAGGGCGAATCACGCGAAAAAATGTATCCAGTTTATCGGTGTCATTAGTAACAACTGTATGAGGCCACGCGGTAGTTCGCTCAGCGGCCACCTATAGTATTTTGACAGTTGGCGCTACTGTTTGCTTGTATGAAAAAGGTTTACGTAAATTGTTCGGATGCCAATATCTTGAGGTTAGTAATCAGTGACAATAAGCCAATAAAATGCTACAATAATACAAATATAAGGTACAACTCAAATCAGTCAATAAACTGAAGACAATAATTAACCTATGTGAGAATGTAGCACGAGATACTGATGCTCATAATGTCCATTATTAGTGAGTATCAGTATTATTGATGACGTTTTGAATGCTCTCACAAAGAAAGAGAGAACAACTCTGAGGGAAACTTTGCAAACGAAAAAAACAAGAGTCATTAACGGTCGTCAGTATTCAGCGGTGCCTGACCCGAGGCGCCATTAGCATCGGTTTATGACGAGACACATTACCGAGTCAGATTTGTAATATAAATACTTTCTGATTTACAGCGGGCGGTGTTTAGGTCAAATTCACAGTATGGCAACATCCTCTTACACCTATAATTACAGAGTAGTATAGTAGTAAGTTTTAATTCTAATCCTATACCTTTAAACAAGCAATTCTTGTATATATGTATATATATATTTCTATATAATCTAGATCTCGGCAACGGCTCCAACGATTTTCATGAAATTTAGTGTACAGGGGGTTTTGGGGGCGATAAATCGATCTAGCTAGGATCCATTTTTAGAAAATGTCGAATTTACCAAAAAAATAAAAAAAATATGATTTCTGCTGCCATCTATTAGCCAGTAGTTAAACTACCGAGTGAAGCACTCCTGCTGCCATCTATTAGCCAGTAGTTAAACTACCGAGCGAAGCTCGGTCACCCAGATATTAGAGTAGTATAGGAGATGCTGATTAGTCATCACGCTTTATCAGCATGCAACTTAATCCTGGCTAAATGACGCTATTGCGATTTCATGCGTGGTAGAAAGGAAACAATATCAAAAAGTGGAAGTCACGTGATAAATTAGCGATCAGATATATCATTGTCATACATTTGTTTTTGATTTTTGAATTTTTTGAATTCAGTTCCGTTCGAGGTTTTTCTGTACCATTTATCAAATAACAATATTGGTTTTTATTAACCCCATTCATAAACTTAAAAAAGCGGCCCGTAAACAGTAATTTGACTTTCGAAAGAAAGAGACAAAATATATTATAGCTATACCACCACCACCACTATGTCAGGTTTGTCAATAAGAGGGCTATAGTGCATAGAAATGCCTACACCTTCCGTGAAAATTTCGAGTGTCTAACTATCACGGTTCAAGAGATACAGCCTGGTGACGGACAGACGTACGGACGGACGGACGGTGAAGTCTTAGTAATAAGGTCTCGTTTTTACCCCTTAGGTACGGAACCTACAAAAAGTTCTTAATAACCTTAAATTAGTTCTTGAGCGGGTCAGCTAGTGTACGACGACACTACAACAACATTTAGTCGCGTGTAATGTTGCTAGTGCAATAAAATCGCCACGTTTAACAGGGTGGGGTTGTCTTAGGAGGGTTTATGTCGACGACGCGCACTGCATTAATGGAGGCAAAAGTTTTTAAGCGATCTGAACCCGAGGGGTGTCAAACTGGGTGCTGTTACGGTGCTAATGCCTTAACAGCTGGCCCCAGAACTTAATACTATTAATGAGGTTTATGAGATTACAGACCAAACTTGACATCTGACTTTATTAAAATGCAAAATTGATGGCTTAGATGATGTATAACGACAGACTAACATTATGTTTTTTAACTGATTTCAAAAAAGGAGGAGGTTCTCAATTCGTCGGAATCTTTTTTTTTATAGCAAATATTTGTATTTTATCGCTAACTTATACAATTACTGTAAAGTCTTGCCAAACAAATCGGACTTTCTGTCACTTGTTTAGTTTGTTGTGATAAGATGTCATTGAATACGATCTTTCCATGTTTATGTTTACTTTTCAGAATAAATAAAGCAACGATCCAACACTGTTAATTGCCTTTTAGTAACAGAAATAGTACCTCATTTTTGCAAAAGTAGAGTTTCACTTTAAAGTAATAGCAGCTAGGTTCACCTACGTTTTAAGAAATCTTTTTTTTTCCTGTGTTTCATTTCAGAGAAGATTTAAAAGCGTAGGACGATCAGATATAATACCACTTTATTGAAGTGGTATTATATACCTGCATCTGTAAGCAGTCTGAAATGCAATGGAACTATTATAATTTATGTTTAATTAAAGTTCAAAGAGCACAAACTCAATGAGCTTATCGAGCTCTGAGCTCTTTGAAACTTTGATTACATCAATCGCGAACCAGTACATATTTCTTAGAGTTAATATATATTCATTCATTCTTCATTTTTTTAAAAATTAAATTTTGCTGGACATTAATAATTCAATTTATTGAAAACATTTTCATAAAACTGAAAGATTAGGCAAAACTTCACTTCAATTTGATCCTTGATCACTGGGTAGGTAATGATTGTTCAATCAAGTTCAATGTTCGATTTTTAGAAAAAGTCTAAGTCCTATTTACGAGTAATATATTTAACGCGAAAGTTTATAAGTAAGTAGGTATGGATATGTTTATGTTTGTTACTCTTTTAATAATCAAAAGCTTCTCAACAGTTTTGACTGCAATTTAAAATGAAGATAGATTTTGCTTTAGACTAAATACATCGACTCCACTTTTTATCCCGGAACAAGCCATGTTCCACGGTGAGTGAGTACGCGAAATACACTTGCACAATATTTTGATTAACGGTATGAAAAAAGGGAAATTGGAGGATATTAATTCCAATCTTGTCATATCTAAAATAAGCCACTGTTAGTGGGATCGATTCATTTGTTTTGCTATAATCCGCTACTTGAAAAGATTCTGTACCTATGGTACAATGTGCAGGAACACAGCCCACATGAAATTCCACTCACAATTTTTCAATGCACGTTTCGTCCCCATCCCAGGACATCCTCAGGAGATGTTGACTTCACAATGCGAAACCCGGATGCATATTGTACCATACAGAATCTTCGGATTATAGCAAAAAAAACAGTCCTATACTAACTACAGATTTCCGCAAAATAACGATGCCATTGTGTTGACATTCGGTGTAACATACGGACACGATATGATTATTTCAGCAGTAATTTTGTCAAAGAATCCTAAACTCATACACCCACAGGCCACAACAACCATAGTGGTCTAAGATCCCGCCATACAACGACCTTCACCGAGCTGCTTATTGGATGAAAACTATTTTATATCCAATTAAATATGTCAATAAATATATCGCAAGTGGGTTGTCAAAAAAAATTTCAGTCCAGGGTATGATTAATTAAGAATTTAAAAAAAAAACCATTGTAACATGGACTCCTATTTGTTACAGTTTAATTGACATCGTAGTTCAAATTAGATTGATGTTATAAATAGTGCTTTTTGCCAGAAATAATTTCCTGGCTGAGGAAAGTATTTCTGCTCTATATTTTTTGGCAAAAGAAAGTTAACGGATCGTAGGTAAATAAGCACAATTGCAATTTGCGACCTGAATCGCTCATCCAATCTAATTTGAACTAAGATGTCAACGGAACTCTAACAAAGCGGAGTTCATGTTACGATGGATTTTTTTTTAATTCTTAAATAATCATACCCTGGACTGAAATTTTTTAGGCAACCCATTTGCGATATATCTATTGACATGTTTAATTGGATATAAAATAGTTTTCATCCAATAAGCAGCTCGGTGAAGGTCGACCTTACTTGGGATCCCCTACTATAGGGACTAGGGTGGGGCTCAGCTACCGAAACTGCTAAAACTCAGAAACGCCGCAAACAATCATTCAAAAACAAAAAAAAAAAGACGATGTTTTGCGCAAATTAACGCAAACAATTAACATGTTAACGACCATTAAAGCCAGTCTGCGTAAGATTGTATAAACAAAAACGCAGCGCAATCCGGCCCGCTCATCAGTGATGCAAATTGACGTCGGGGCCAGAAACGGCCAACGGCATGCAATTATTACAATTTCTTGTTATATGCTAACTGCTATTATCCCCGGGTGCTGTGCCGAAAGTCTGGAGGTTCACTCGCACTGTAGGTATGGTTTGTTGGCTATCATTTTGTCGCGCGGTCGGTTGCGGCGTCGGTATTCACCAACTGCTGGTGTGCTGACGAAGTGTATACCTATGTGTAGAAATGAGTGTGTACATGTTTATGATTATTACTAGTTCATAACATCTACCATAATATTACAGGCTATTTTTTATATCGGAAAAATACACGGTTCCCCAGGGATTTGTAAAAACCCGAAATCCGCGCGAGTGAAGCCGCAGGAATCTGCTAATCTAAAGTAATAATTGAAATAAGTGGCATTAAGACCGATAAGTAATCGGTCCTAATGCTACTTATAACAAAGTATGTTTTGCTATAATCCGCTACCTACTTCAAAAATTCTGTATGATACAATATGCAGGAACACTTTTTCAACACTTTCTTCGACGCACGTTTCATCCTGACACCGGGACATCCTCACGAGATGTTGACTTTACAATGCGAAATCGTAGTGACTCTCCGTTAAATATTTGAATAAGTAATCGTAGAGTGACTTTCCATTCAATATTTAAATAAGTGTTAACAAAATCTTCAAGTTCAAACTGACGGCATTTTTTTTTTCACAGCGTGGTGTTTGGTGGAACAAACGCGCGCAGGTTCCGAGGCGGAAACGCCGCGCGCCGGCCGGAAGCCGCGTGAAACGTGCCTGTGACGTCACACGCCGCGCCGGAAGCGACGTCCGCTCACGAACTCGCCAGCCCCTATGTGGCGAATTTTGACGTTTTACCGTTACTATTGTTTTTGGAACCTTTTAACAAGGAAATAGGCCTCATCCAATATCCTGGAAATATTAACAACGATGTTGAAGGGTTGACGTGATTAAATTAATATTTCAAAACTGTCGTGCTTGTGGTACTTTATTATGTGAATGATAATATGTGCGGACTGTAGTAACGCGTGGCTTTGGAGCCCGCCGTGCCGTGAATGGCGTCCCACGCCGTCTTGAGCCGTGTGCTGAGCGCTGACCGTCGCCCCCGCACCGCTCCCCGCCAGGCCCCGGCGCGTTCAGTAACCAAGTACTGAACAAACGAAATTGGCCGCTCCGTGAAAAATCAACATGATAAATGTATTGTATTATTAAAATTAATTAGGTAAGCCCTATTATTTGCTTAATATCGAAATCTTGCTCAGAAGTTAGTTCCCAAATTCATCTGAAGCTAAGTTAAAAATTTTAAAAACGATTTTCAAAATTCTATGATTGCAATGACGTCGGGAAAATTTGGAATAGTTTTAGGTAATAGTGATTACCTAAAACTATTCCAAATTTAAAGTCGATAGCTTTGATAGTTACTGAAATAAACGAGTGTGACAGACGGACGGACGGACGGACGGAGAAAGTCTCACCATAAGGGTTCCATTTTTACCAAATTGGTATGGAACCCTAAAAAGACACTCTGGGAGCGCTTGATATAACTCAAACTGATACGTCGGTTTATTCCCATCTCTAACAGAGGAGTCGGTTACAGTTACAAGTGTTCAGGTGTCGATTATGGTAACGAGTTCAATGGTTGTTTCACATCACATTGCTCATTCAATAAAATCGTACGAATAATTAAAATAAAAACTCCGTACTAAGAAGGTGGTGGTGTTGTTTGTAGGGTTTGATTTTATTTACTAACCGACTTCAAAAAAAGGAGGAGGTTATCAATTCGACTGTATTTTTATTTTTAACGAACCCCACTCACACCTAACCAGTTTTTTCAGTTAACTTCCTAACCAAGTAACTCTCTCTCTAGTCGCTTTTTCATTCCTGAAGATCGTGGTCCTGGGGTTGCAACCTCGCGCGGATTAAAGTTTTCCATCGGGTTCTGTCGGAGGCTAGCCGTGCAATAGTGTAAAACTTGCATTTGGAATCCTTTAGTTGGTCCGACCATCTGGTTGGTGAGCGGCCTCTCGAAATGGTGGATTGTAACTAAGTAAAGGCTATTCTAAAGGCCGCGACATAATCGGGATCAATATCGCATGCGACATTCGGGGCACGTATCGCACGGGGTCGGGCGGCGTGATTTCACCCCGACGCGCCGCTTCCTTAGCGTTATTACCCCACGAGGGAGTACTCTATTACCTCGCCTGCTTCGCCTCTTCTTACATTTTTGACGACCTCTCTGACGCAACGATACTCTATACTAGGGACAATCCTCCACCACCCATGGCCCAATCAACCTCGCGGTTATGAGTGCCGAATCACGGGAGGGCGCCCGTTCGGTACTTGCTCTTGGCGTGTTCCCGGGGCGCCTTCTTGACTCCCTACAAATTGTTTCCTTTCGCTCCTCTATAGTAGTGGAAACATGGCGATTTTGAACACTGCCTGCCCCTTGATTCTGCGAAAATACTTGTAGCAGCGACGAAATAATATCTATGCGCTGATTGGTTAATGTTTCCGTCAGCCAAGGCGGCGATTGGCTGCTGCTATCTTCGTTGCTATGGTTGCCGTCGATGGTTTTATGTTTTTCAGATTGCGTAAGAAAAACGTATTCATCGTTATCGTAATGGTTAGCAAATTCTGCCCCCCCGATAGGCTGACGTAAATAAGGGAACCAATCAGCGGGTAGTATTCGTAAACGATTACAATAACGATGAATACGTTCTTCTTACATAGACCTCTGGTCGGTCGCCGGTTGCCGGTTACACAGAGAGATTTTGTATACTAATTTTTACTACTTATTATTATTTTCCATTTATTGTTTTCTTGTTTTTCAACTAAAGTCAAGAAAGGAGGATTTTCTCAATTTGACTGTAGGTATATTTTCATGTCTGTTACATCAGAACTTTAGACTGACTGAACCGATTTTAAAGATTATTTTTATTTTAAAGCTGGTGTTTCTCGTGTGGTCCCATTTCAAATTGGTCCAGTTCTGACAAGGGCATCCACAAGAAAACCATATAGTATTAAATTTAAAATGTGCCTTAATCCCTTTTCTCCCGTTAGGTAAATAGACGTACTTCAAGCGGTGAAGTCGTTTTTTTTGTTTTGTATTATGATCAAGCCTTTAGTGTTTATATTACCGAGCCAACTGTACAAGAACTGCGTATGAGTACGCTGCCGGTACGGGCCCATACGTGCCTGTACGTCACGTCTCGCTGCGCGCTGATTGGCTCGACGTGGCTAGAATGAAAGACGCCGATCATAACGCGCCTGTTCAGCGATAATATTGCTTCCACGTATCGCCTTTATTTATATCGAAACACTAAAGTTAGTAATATTAATAACGAAAGATTCGTTGGCGTTTTTCTTCTACTCAATAACGCGTCGTAGCGACAAATTATACCCATGTATAAAATTATTACGTACTATCGGCTATCCAGTATCACTGACACACTGTATAAATCTAAGACAACTAAATATTTTGTGAAAATTTTCAGCGGCTATTTGTTGGTAACAGCAATCAGCATATCGAGCAAAAACAAGCAAAAAAATCACGTTTGCTTTATGGGAACCCCCTTAAATATTTGTTTTATTCTATTTTTTAGTAATTGTTGTTATAGCGGCAACAGAAACCCATCATGTGTGAAAATTTTAAGTCTGTAGCTATCACGGTTCAAGAGATACAGCAGACGGACGGACGGTCGGACGGACGGTCGGACGGACGGACAGCGAAGTCTTAGTATTGGTGTTCCGTTTTTACCCTTTGGGTACACAAACCTACAAAGTTCTAAAGTGGTGGTCGTAAAATGATAAATGTAGCTCTAACAAACAGTACCTCCTGCCCATATTCATATTGGTTTATCCCAAAGTGTCCTAAATCCTAATTCAATTAATTATCGTAATCAAATTACCTAAGCCGAAGCTCCGGTCAAACAAGGCACAAGGTCCTGCGAGGACCTCCGTCGGGACAGCGGACCTTGCTTGAGGGACATTTAGACGATGTACAGATTCCGACCAGGGATTCGAATAGGGACTAGGGCTATTCGAATTATATTACAGCAATGTAAACTCCAAAGTTTATTACCATAATGTACAGCAATGTTTGCGAACCATTCTCAATGCACGACTGCCTGGAAATATTTAAAATATTCCATGCCGCCTCCATAATATTTTCTACACTGTTTTTTAATAACTTGGATTAACCGCATTGGATATAATCAAAGTAACCATTCGTGACAGATGCATAATGCTACGACTTCTGTTGCAAATGAGTAGGTGAGCGGATCTAGAATCCTAGAGGTTTGGTCGAACAGCGAACGGAACGCGGGCGCGACACGGGCGGGACGTTCGCTATTTGACAAGACCATAAGTGGCGTTTTCCAGGAACTTAAACTTATAAATTATGAAAATGCTGTCATCAAAATAAATATTTCAAACAACTATGGTGCGGTGACAGATGAGATGAAAATAGCAATAAGGATGGAACAGAGCGAGACACACTGAGAATGTACTAGGCGAATGACAGCTGTCACGCACACCGTGCTACTGCGCAAATACATAATTCTAAAGTACATAAAAACAAAAAAGTAGATACATGCACATAAAAAAGTACAGGCACATAAAGAAAAGAAATATTGATACATAAAGGCTTTAATCAATTTTACAGTTATCTAACTCCTCTTTTATCCCCTCCAGTCTTCCTGGACGTCCCCAGCGCCTCGGCCTGTCGCACGGTGTCGGGCAGCGCGTCGTCGGCGATGTCGGGCACGAGGAACGTGGACAGGCCCGCCGCCAGCGCCGCCACGCCGAACACGAACGACGGCAGGCCCGACCAGTACACCAGCTGGAAATTATTCGTTCGTTTCAGCCGACGGACGTCTACTACTGGACAAAGGCTTCCTGCAACGATTTCCAGCCCGCACGGTTCTGCGCCACTTGTATCCAGCGCCTTCCCACGACTCTTTTAATGTCGCGACTGTTTTAATTATTAAAAATATAAAAATACTTTATTTTGATCGCTGGATCAATGTTAATAACGAAGTAATTTAAAATGTAATTGGGCTTGGGGTTCAAGAATTAATTTAGCTGGGAATGAAGATAGTAGTTTATATACTGGATTGTTATTGCTTTTTTTACCCAAGTACAAGTTAGTACTTGACTCACCCCAACGGTTTCTACACAGCATAGCACCGGAACGCTAAATCGCTTGGCGGTGGGTCTTTTCTGGTAGGGTGGTATTTAGCCACGGCCGAGGCCTCCCACCAGACCAGACCCTGAGCCAACTTGGAAATCATAAAATTCCAAAATGGGCGGCCCACTTTCAGTGGTGGGAATCGAACCCGCATCTTCCCACTCGAAACTCTATGGCGCGCCCCAGCACCAGGGAAGTCGTCAATAGCTATCGTCGGGCTATTCCTGACAATTCCACGATTCCAGGATAGGAGAATTTTTAATTACACGAGGGTGGAGCCGTGGTTGAAAGCAAAGTGAGGGAAATATTTAAACACATAACGTATATCTTACATTGTTACAATAAATCAAACTATTTAATTTGGCACCTTTTAATCGCAAAACTTAAAGGCATCCACGAAATAGTGTGATTTCTTCACAGGTACTGTCTTTCCAACCACCTACATCTTGGGCATTTTCAGATCAAGAGTAAATTGACATTTCCCAGACAAGCGCTTTCCACCTTAGACTGTATTTCCATCAGTTGTAATTACATTGAACAGTATATAGTAAGCCGGTAAATTAAAAAAAAACTTATCAGATAAAGGAATAAAAGTTATACCAAAAGTGGTGTTTGGGGCGCAACTATAGAACCGATGCGCCCGATAGAAGAACACAGTGCACTCATCGAGTTCCTCGTGTACGTTGGGAACAGCTCAACTGTGTACACGTATGTTATGAAGAAAAATAACCAAGACATCAGTTTACCCGCCATGTAGAACACGATTGAGAGCCATGGCAAACCTGAAAAAAAAACAGAAAATACGTACCATTACCCAGTCCTAGGCTTTTCAAAATCCTTCTATGGAAACTTAAATATCAACTTAGTGGCAAAAGGAAACAAAACATTGTAGAAACACCCCTTGAGAGTTCTACGTTCTACATTTGTCTGTTCTTACCCATCCACACTTAGCCTGCGTGGTAGACTATGCCCAAACTCTCCTTATTAAGCCAAGTGTTTTAATATACCTACACTATGAAAGTACTCACTTGCCGGCAGGAATGGTTGTGAAATACATAGAACAGCACCAGCGAAAAATGAAAGCATTAAAGGAACCCTCCTCTTAAAATTGTTCAATAAATAGGTTGCTATTAAAGATCCTGAATTATTTTCAATCCTTTGAAACCATCTTAGAATCGTTAGTCCCTGCTTACAGTCAAACTATTTTAATGGGTGATTTTAATACTTGTTTACTTAAGAAAGATAACAGAGCTCAAAAGCTTGAGTCGATAATTGAGGCGTGTAATATGGAAATTCTTCCCCTTTCAGCTACACACAACTTTCCCGGCTATTCTCCTTCCCTTCTTGATTTAATAATGGTCTCCTCTCCTAATCTTGTTTTTAAACACGGTCAGATTTCTGCCGATGCCTTTTCCTATCATGATCTTATTTTTCTCTCGTATAAAGTGCGTCCTCCTAAATTAAAACCCAAAATACTTCTGCGGCGTAATTTTGCAGGAATTGATATTGATCGATTGTGTGATGATGCTCGTAAAATTGATTGGGCAGACATAGAATCCGCTCCTAGTGTGGATCTAAAAGTTGAAATCTTTGTATCCCTGCTCACTCAACTTTACGATGTCCACGCGCCCATACATCCAGTAAAAATGAAGCATTTGCCTGCCCCCTGGCTAACTGACGAGTTAAAAAATATGATTTTAAAGAAAAATGTTGCCAAAAACAAATTTAAGAAGAACAACTCCGATGAAAATCGAAGAAAATATCATAAAGCCAGGAATCGCTGCAATACATTATGTAGAGATACACAACGACGCCATATTCACTCTTCAGTCGAGAACGGCGACTCGTCCAGAGTTTGGAAATTTCTTGAAACGGTCGGAGTCGGCAAACCTTCCAATAACATTTCGATTCCGCCAAGTATTGACTTGGAGCTTTTAAATCAACATTTCTCTTCTGCTTCGAACTCTTTTGACAGTTCATATAAATTACGCACTCTTCATTCACTTGCTGAAGCTCCGACTCCTAATTATCCTCCGTTCGAGTTTAGTCAATTCACTGTATGTGATGTTAAGAAGAATGTGTTGTCTATTTCTTCGAATGCTGTCGGCAGTGATGACGTTAGCCGTGCTATGATTATCCCTATCCTTGATATCGTTGCTCCTGTTATTGCTTATATCCTAAATGAATGTATTTCTTGCTCCAAATTTCCTGAACCCTGGAAAAGCGCTCATGTTATACCTCTTCCGAAGAAGGCTGTTCCTGTTAATTTCTCTGATTTCCGTCCTATTTCAATCCTTCCTTTCCTTTCCAAAGTTTTAGAAAAGCTAATTTATCAACAGTTAAATTTATTCCTTAATAGAAACTGTCTGTTTAATCCTTTCCAGTCCGGTTTTCGTCCTGGTCATAGTACGGTTACAGCTTTAATAAAAGTTACTGACGACATACGTTGGGGCATGGACAACAAGCAACTCACTGTTATGACTTTGCTGGACTTCAGCAATGCTTTTAACACGGTGGATTTTGATATCTTACTAGGTCAGTTGCGTTCTCTTAACATATCTCCATCAGTTATTGACTGGTTTCAGAGTTACCTTAGTGGTCGCCGGCAGCGTATTCGCTTTGAGGAAACTCATTCCTCTTGGTGCGATATCTCTGCTGGTGTGCCCCAAGGCGGCGTGTTGTCACCATTGCTCTTTTCCATCTTCATTAACTCAATCAGTCATAACCTTTCTTCTCTCTATCATATGTATGCAGATGATGTCCAGCTTTATACCCAGTCTTCGTTTGAAAACCTGCCAGATGCAATCGCCAGAATGAACTCAGACCTTTGCTCCGTCCTTGAATGGAGCAAATCATTTGGACTTAATGTAAATCCGAGTAAATCACAGGCAATCGTTATTGGTAGCCAAAAGCAGATATCGAAAATTGACTGGCGGTCACTTCCTCCTATTGAGTTCAATAATGTTGTTATTCCGTACTGTGAGAACGTAAAGTATTTGGGAGTGTATCTTGATAGGACCTTAAGCTGGGCTCAACATGTTAAACAAGTCAGTAGGAAATTATTTGCATCCTTGGGCTCCTTGCGTCGCCTTCGATCTATTCTTCCAATTCCTACAAAAATTATGCTCGCACAGACTCTTCTCCTTCCTATTCTTGATTACGCTGACGCAAGCATTGTCGACTTAAATGAAAACCAATTAAGTAAGCTTGAGAGACTTCAGAATTCCATTATTAGGTTCATATTTGGTTTACGCAAATATGACCATATCTCACAATTTCGATCTCGTCTTAATTGGTTACCTATCCGACTTCGCCGGAATCTACACATCCTTTCCATTCTGTACTGTGTTCTGTTTCATCCTTCTGCGCCCCCTTACTTAAAAGAGAAATTCAATTTTGTAGGTCAACCTGGAGAATTGCTCCGTTCTTCGAGGAAACTTATTTTGATGATGCCTGCGCATAGGTCTTCCTTCTTTCATAAGTCTTTTACGATTCAGGCTATTAATCTTTGGAATGCCTTACCTCTCGATATTAGAGAGGCCCAGACTATAGGACAGTTTAAAAGACTTGTGAAAGATCACTTTATATCCCAGTTGCCTGAGTGCTGATGACTAACTGTCACCTATAAATTTGTAATCTCAATACTTATTATATCCTCTCTTGTTCTATTGTTTTGAGGATTATTTTTATTGTATTTGTATTATTTTATATAGTTATATATATGGATATACATATGTATATATTTGTATTTATGTACAAGTATATATAATATAGTTTAGTTTATAGTATAAGTAATTTATTGTAAGTAGTTTATTGTATTTATTTATTCTGGCACCCCGCACCACCAACCGCGTATCCAGTTTCAAATATTCCTTCACATTATTATTGGTTGCCTGGTAGAAATCGCTATGTAGCGATAAGGCCGCCAAATTGTACTCCTAAGTTTGTTTGTATTTAATTTATTTCTTTTCTATATTTTATTCTGTGGTGTGCAATAAAGTGTTTATCTATCTATCTATCTATCTATCCTGGAATATGAACCAACGCAACCAGAATGAAATTAACATAAATATTTCCTTTTAATGACACAGAATTAATTGTCAACCCGTAGTTAACGAATGTAGACGTTATCCACCATAACGCACATACAATCAATCGAATTCTCAACTTTCTAGACTTAAAAGTTTCCTGCAAAAGATTAACAAATGGAACTTTTTCACTTTCTTCACATGATAACTTCTCAAGATAGTTTTCATCTATTTCAATTTTATTCTTCTTTGCTGCATTTTTGAGGATATTGACAGCGTTGTCTTTTCTACCTCTTGTTAGAAGCCATCTAGGGCTTTCATCTAAAAAGCATATAAAAGTAATGATGAGGAATCCAGGTGCGTAAATGGAACGTAAAAATGTCTTCCAATCGGGAGCTAACCAAGCTACAGTTGATAATATAGCCGATCCCAATACAAGACCTAAACTGCCGAACATAATAGCAAACTGTTTGTTTGCTGCTGACATCGTTTCTAATGCTGAAACAAATTTTCTAATTAGCATCGTATGAAAACTGTTTATTATGTTAGTATTTAATAGAGTTAGGTATATTAAAATTGTTTCTTGCACGTACTCATTATTATTAAAGGTGAAGAAATATCACCGAGTGCACCTTCCATAAATTCCATCGCTATATAAAACCAATACCATGGGGAAAAGCTACGTAATATTCCAAATACTGCACCCAAAACACCCGTAATCACTGCTAAAGGTTTTCTTCCGAATCTGAGAAAAGTAATTTTCTATTCAAATTAGGTACATTAAACAGAAAAAAGTTGCCGAACGTGGCAACTTTCATAGTGAATGAAAGTGGTGATAAGTGGCTGTGACATTTCTCACTGTGATATTTATTTTACATCTTACCTGTCAGACATGGGTCCAACCATTAACAAGCCGCACATAATTCCAGCACTGTGCACCGTCCCAATGAGTGTTCTCTTCCATTCTTGACAGGCCAAATCAAACTAAAATGATTAAAATTTAAAATTTATACTAATAAATTAAAACAGGGATCTTCGTCACCAGGTATTCGAATTTCGAAGCAAATATGAAAAATCCCCTGCTATTCAACGTTTAATGGTGATAGGGTTAAAGTTTAACTAACATCAATACAAACATAAGTCTATTTCTTGAAAATTATTTTTAAATTAGTAAAAAACCATTATATTTGAATACTTTGAATTACTTACATATGCATAAAAACTATTAGGGTTATCATAAACCCATTCTGAACACCGATTAGTAGAGTTAGATGGATTACACTGCGATTTAACTTCTACACCGTCTTTGCATCTGAAAGATTATTATTAAACTAGCTGTTGCCCGCGGCTCCGCCCGCGTGAATTACGATTTTTTTACATAATATACCTTTCTACTGGAATTCCTTGATTTTTCGCGGGATTCTGGTGTGATGTTGTACAGAAACCTGTTCTTACTTTGCACGGGTTATCTTGTGGTGATTTTGAAAACTCTTTTTTCTTAATAATAATATAAAGTTTCATTAATACGTAGTTGAAAGATCAATAGGACGATTTTAACTGTCGATATTTCGATACATTGGTACAAGTCGTGGTCACGTAGTGACCACGACCTGTGTCACTGGGTATCATCACAATACAATCCAAAACATCAGAATGGACAATGGCTATATATTTCTTTACGTATAAAAAGACCTTAGATGACAGTCAGTCGCTTAGGATCGATAAGACCTAAGAGTTAAAAATATTTGTGAACCATTATCTTACCCTTTCCATATTGCGGATGATAAAGTTTAAATCTGTTCATGTGTTAACAGTGCCATCTTAATATAAAGTCAGGAAACAGTAAATAACATGACAGTTAATTTTTATTTAAAAAAATTCGGTAGTACCTATCTCAGAGTTTTACATTCAAGTTCCACATAAATTGTAGAGATGGCGCTATACGGTATAACGTAGCGATAACGCCAGTTAAATGATTTTTGTTCACCCTAAAAGTGAAAAATTTTAAACCATACAAAATCTCCTGCTAAGCCTATTTATTTACGGCTGTAAGGGTACTCCAGTCTTACTTGAGCCCTACGTCCTAGCCCTAGGTTCTTTGTGCATTCCGAGTTTCAAGTCACCTACCTACTTGAACTTAAAGGTTCCGATGTCTGTAATTTCTGAACTACAAAAATGATGATGATAAGATTTGTATGGAATAATCTCTAAAGAACCTCCTTTTTATCAAAAAAAGAATGAATGGAATCGGACAGCGCGTTAATGAATTATAACTAAAAAACGTTTGGTCTTCCAGGGAAACCATGATGAATTTCGGGACAAAAAGTATCCTATGTCCTACCTCGGGGTATGAACTATAATCATGTCAAGTTTCATTTAAATCCATCCAGCGGATTAGCCGTGATGCCCGGTCGTGAAACAGACAGACAGACAGACAGACAGACAGACAAAAATTAAACAAATTACAGTTTTGGCTTCAGTATCGACTAAATTGTGTCCTCCACCAAAAATTTTCAAAATATCTTCAATGTACAGAATTCGACCCTTTACAGTTTTATTATAAGTATATAGATAATAATTATTGTTAATGTTGTTAAATCTATTTTTATCTCAGATTACAACAATTCAACTACAATTTTGTTAGATGTATATTAAAATCCCTAAAGGCTGTAAACCAAAAATAACAAAAGTCAAAACATTTCATTTTCTAAGTCAGCGCTCTCTAACCTTCACTTACAAGATCATTGGTAACCATAGTTGGTAACAATAGAAATTCTCTCATGAACATAATATTAATTTTATCGCGAAAGTGCTGTTGACAGATTAGATATCATTGCACGAGGATCTTTGGAGTTCAAGAGTTGCATAATAAAACATTTGATAACTATGTGAAATACTAAATCGTCATTTTTCGCGGATGAGCATGGAAATTCTAATCATCTAATGGGTGCCTCTTAGGAGGTAAATAAAAGTTTCTTAGGTTCTTTGCTATTTTCTTACAAAAAACTGATTGAAGATTTTCAACAGACCAGCACCTAGATTGTGAAAGGAAAACGTATTCATCGTTATCGTAATAGTTTATAAATTCTGCCCGCTGATTGGTTTCCTGATTTCCGTCAGCCATTCGGGGGGCAGAATTTGCGAAGGATTACGATAACGATGAATACATTTTTATTACGCAATCAAGCCCCAGATCCAAGTCAGTTTGAATATCGAGCCGAGATCTACCATGCAAATCCCACCTCAATTGCGCTAGGAAGGTCGTCAGAAATTAAGAACCTAGATCTAATAGATTTTGGATAGGAAGTTTGCGGTATCTACAATGAAAAGTGAAATTTAAAAAATAAGATAGCAGTATGATATAATAAAAAATATGCTTAGATATCACACAAATCTGTACCTAGTCACGTTTATGATACTGAGTTACAAAATAGTTACCTGTAAGACACTTGGCCTGCGGCGAAAACGTAGTTCGAATTATACATTACATCAAATGTCAAGCCGAGGAACAACAAAAACATCCTTTCAATGTGGTACCGTTTGAACAGTCCGAACTGATCCAAAACATTGTCCAAATCTACTCTCTTAACAGTAACGGCACTTTTAACATCCATTTCCATAAAAAGTACCTGTAAAGTAGTATCGCGAAGATGTCGAAGAATCTACGTGAGGTCAACTTTGTGCCAGAACTTAGTTTGCAATCAAAAGGATGATTATAACACAAAAATAAGATAAAACATTATTTTTATTATTTGCATTGCAAAAAAAGCAAAAAAACAAATTCAAATCTGCTAATGTCATAAAGAATGTACAAGAACTTTAACTTAAGTAAAGGTAAAACGTACCTTTGGACTAGAATCCAAGATAATATAGTGCCAATTTCCAAACGTCTGATCTTGACTGTCTGTTAAATTCTTATGGCAAAGAAAGTAGTAACGAAAGTAGAAGTGAATTATACTTCTGTTGTAGTTGTAGGATGCTGATTGATAATTTTAGATAGCTATATGAGTATAATTGATAACAATGATAATACAATAAAAAAATATATTATGCAGTAGTTTTCGAAGACATTTTTGATATCCCCAGTGCCTCGGCCTGTCGCACGGTGTCGGGCAGCGCGTCGTCGGCGATGTCGGGCACGAGGAACGTGGACAGGCCCGCCGCCAGCGCCGCCACGCCGAACACGAACGACGGCAGGCCCGACCAGTACACCAGCTGGAAATTATACAGGGTTGTTTAAAAAATACCAAATCGTTCTCGGTCTGTAGTTGTTTACATTTACACTAACAACTTTTGTTCTATAACTTTTCAAAATTCAGTGTAAATTTTCAAACAAAAAAATGTTATTTCTGTAAAATGGCATTGTTCAATGTTGCGGTTTCGCGCCGCGAGTTTTTTTTATAAAATAACCCTGTCTATTATAATATTATTGTGTGACCCTATGTTATAAATTTATTAAAGCGTCTATAGCACAATAGTTTTGGAACGAACTGAAATCGGAAGATCGCAGGTTTGATCGAAGTTCATCGGTTCGGTTAAGTTTTCATCTCTTTCGTAACGCTCTTGTCAGAGCGGTCGTGGTCATCACTTTTCAGTGAATCGCTTGACAATTCGTCTCCATTCCTCCCGGACAGCTGCTTTTCTGGTGCACACATGTAAGGGGACGTCCACTGCAGCCTTTACTTGGTCCGTCCGTAAGTTTGAACCAATTCAGCAGCAATATTAAAGAAAATATCATACCAGAAGTGGTGTTTGTGGTGCAACAATAGAACCGATACGACCGAAGGAAGAACACAGCGCATGCATCGAGTTCCTGGTATACGTCGGGAACAGTTCCACAGTGTACATGTAGGTGATGTAGAAAAAGAAGCAGCTCATTAGTTTACCAGCCATGAAGAAGGAAACTTTAAGCCATGGTAAATCTAAAATAAAAATAATAAAAATAACAATAAATAAAAAATCTTTAGACTATCCAACCGTTGACTATAATTTATCCCAAGTAACTAATCATTAACTAAGTGAATGACTCATATTCACACCGTTTCGTACTGAATATTTTGATTTGGGTTGTATTTCGAAAACAGTTTTTTTGACCTGGCAGACCCTCACCTGGCTTTCAAACCTCAAAAAACATGAGTCTGTCGACAAGTAAGCAAGCAAGCAAGTCATTCGGAGATAACTCAACTTGCAAACTACCTATCGAATTTACGTTTTTTTTTTCTATCGATTGGTAGTACTAACCTGAGAAGCTGTAAAGTTTTTGTTGAAATTTGGATGGTCAGTGGCCGAGATATGGGCAAAAAACCGTGCAAAGTGTACTTCTATCGTAGTAAACTTTTGTGAACGGTGTGAATATGCCCGCGATGACTTCTGTCATCGATTCTAATGAAATTAACTTTAACATAAGCGAAATTATTATTAACATAATCATTAAATACAGTATCAGCATAATGCATAATAATACTTACTTGTTGGCAGAAATGGTTGCGAAATACATAAAACAGCGCCAGTAAGGAAAGATAGCATCAAAGGTGTTCTTCTCTTGAATTTAATTAATATAAAGGTTACAATTGCACTTCCTGGCACATCAACAAATGAAATTAGTACATAGTTTAAATAGATGTTTCCTTGTAATGTTACGGAGTTAATCAACAACCCATAATGCACAAACAGAGATGCTATCCTGCACCAAATCGCACATACAATAAACCGCTTCCTCAACGTTCTTGATCTGAAGGTTTCCTCCAACAGTTTTCCAAAGGAAACCTTTGCGTCAATTTCACATGTTAAGTTTTCTAGATAAGTTTTATCGATGTCAACCTTGTTCTTCTTTGCTGCGTTTTTAAGAACAGTTATAGCATCATTTTTCCTTCCTTTTGTGAGAAGCCATCTCGGACTTTCATCTAAGAAATACTTGTAAGTTAAGAAGAGAAACCCAGGTACGTAAATAACACGTAACAACCACCTCCAATTGGGTGTTAACCAAGCTGCAGTAGATATCACAACTGCGCCCAGGAAAACGCCAGAATTGCCAAACATAAAGGTCAATAGCTTCTTTCTCTTAGATACCGTTTCTAATGCTGAAATAAAATACAATACCAATGTAACATCGTTGTTCTAATATGTAGGTACCATTGCTTATAATCATTTAAGTATAGAACACTTACTCAAGATAAATATTGGCGAAGAATTGTCTCCTATAGCACCTTCCAAAAACTCCATCGCAATGTAGAACCAGTACCATGTAGAGAAACTTCTTAATGTCCCAAACACGGCCCCCAAAACACCTGTAATAACTGTCACTGGTTTTCTGCCAAATCTAAAAAATATACTTGTATGAAAAGTTCGACAGTATAAATAAGTTAAAAAGGCTTAGCCATTATTAAATTAAGCATCCCAAGATTAGTATAATATGCCTTACTTGTCAGACATGGGTCCAATAACTAGTAAACCAAACATAAACCCAATACTGTGCATTGTTCCGACCAGTGCTCTTTTCCATTCTTGACAGGCCAAATCAAACTGAAAATTGTACAAAAACGTAAAGAACATAATTTGTAGGTTCTGCAGCGGTTTTCACAGCCAAACTATATAATCTTATCTTCGTAATTACTACATTAGTCTGTTTTTACATTTTCTCACATTTATAAAAAAAACAAAGCTTTAGTCACGTGAATACGTGCAACGAATTTTTTAATTGTTGACTGTTTCAATTAAATGCTGATAAGTTCATTGATATTTCCCGATTTCATAAATGTTATTGTTCCGAATTGTTAACTCTACTTATTTTACTCTTTTACAACTTAGTACTCGACTTCCATCTCGCCTCATATTTAGTGAAGATACAGCCAAAGACATAGTACATACATTATTACAATACATTAAAAGATATACATTATTACAATATTCATTCCAAGTTAAGTAATAAAATTGGCTCAGGTATGGTTGGGTAGGAGGCTTCGGCCGTTGGTGGCTTTAGTTACCACCCTACCAGCAAAGACGCACCGCCGAACGATTTAGCGTTCCGGTGCGATGTTGTGTAGAAACTGTTGGGAAGAGTGTCCTTACCGCTTCCAAGTTAGTATCTAAGTTAACGTTTTCAACTGCATTATCACTTACCATCAGGTAAGACAGCAGTCAAATACTAACGTGTATAGTGTTCAAAAACATTTTTTTATTGCTTTAGTATAAAGTAGGATAAAAATAGTGCATTTTAACTATGGTTTTACATGCTAGTGACGTCACATATTATGCCGTTCGCAATACCTCGCTGCCCACGGTGCCATAAAATCGGGAAGCAGGATATTGCCTTTTGTCTAGCCAGTGTGAAGTAAACCCCGTTATTACGACGGAGAGCGAAAGAGGGGTCGTATAACTTTTTTGTTACTCGATCCATTCAATTAATTAGTTATTTCATCATTTTATTTGATATGAAACCTAGTTTCAAGAGTGATTTAAAAAAAGTGGTTGTGACATACGGACGGACAGACAGACAGACAGACATGACGTATGTAATGCGCCTGTGACATATACAATACACATAAATAACAATTAATTTACTCGTACCTACGGTAGGTATACCGAATTATTCAGCGCTAAAATTAAATTATTTATTGCAATTCATTTCCTCATGTATTTGACCATGGAATATCCAAATGAATCTCCGGCCATTTCACACTGCAGTTAGCTGTTGTTTGCTACTACATGTTTTCCTTGTAGGGTAAATCACAAGCTTCTGCGATTTATTACTAAGACTCCGCTGGCAATCTGTCTGCCGTCTGTCTGTCCGTCAGTTACCAGGCTGCGAACCGTGATATTATGTAGTTAGTTAATCACAGATGATGTATTTATGTTGCCACTATAACAAAACATATTAAAAAACAAAATAATATAAGGGGGTTCGCTTACAACAACCGTGATTTTTTGCCCGTTTGTGCTTGATATTGATAACAGCAACGAAATTTTACACTTGAAACATTTCACAGAATATTTGGTTATACCTATATTTATATTTACCACAAAAATAAATAATTAACATAAAATAATAAAAGTTTAAGGGGGGCATGATATTTTTGACTTTTATATTGATAAATAATGCTACGGAACCCATCGTGCTAGAGTCAGACTCTTTATTTTTATCAGTCAGATATTTTTTGTCGAATTACATGTATCTGGTATGGATACATTTAATCCGCTCGTCGCTCACGCTCTAGTATCTAGTGTTCTACATAAAAAGTAGTTTTATTTAAAGGTAATTTGTAATGTAATAAATAACAATCCTTCAAAAATAATATTGCTTTCTTTTTTTTACCCACAGGAAATGCCTGACGCATACCCCTCCGTCAGGGGAAACCGAGGGGTATGTGGGGCTTGCACCCACTAAAACCTGTGCTTTACTATGACGGACCACGTTGGCGGGAGTACGGGATTCACTTGCGTATTCACCGCGCTCCCGCCAGGCCTCGACCCGCCACCTGAGCGGCAGGACCCGTCGCTGCTTCCGGCAGCCTGGCCGTTGCCGACCCTCCTGGGAGGCGCGTCCCGGACAGGTCGCGCCACCTCCTCGGCCGGTTTGTGGAATTTGGATGGCGGACGCCAGAACCCCTTACATCCGTCACCCGCAGGCCGGCACCGGTTGCCGGAAGAAGGTGTTCGTACTCCAGCAACCGGCGCGACTCCTGCGAGAGGGATGTGCCTCCGTAATTTTCCCTCTCGACGGGCGTTCCCGCCCACTTCGGTGATTTTTTTACGAGGTTGTCTTCCTCGTAGTGCCCCGAAGGGCCTTGTGGGCGTTTCCGCCCCCGCCTGTAATTTTTTAATGGGGTTTTTTTCCTCCTCCTGTGTAGGTGTTGGCCACAGTGCCCTCTGCTGGGACTCAGAGGGACACGCGAAGAAACGCCACCTGTCCACCGTGCCAAGCTATTAGCCATCGGTTATTAACCGACGTTACCAGGGAGCACCGGCCCGTGCGCTACATATGGGGCACCGTAGCACTCGGGCGCACGTGGAGGTTGCTTGGCCAGCCCCCCAATGTTGCTTTCTTGCTATTGTTCTCACCGTAAGGAAAATAAACAAATTAACTTTGACAATATTCATATTATATTATTATGATTTATGAATTTTCCTGAAAATAAATTACTGTGAACTTCTGAGTCATGGTCCACACAATCGTAGCGGTGTATTTAATATAAAGCAATATCCTCCTAAAATACAGCATTCGTTTAGAAAATCACAACCATTTCGAACGTGTCTCGTTTACGAGCTCAATAATATTATTATATCGATAGTGTTAATCGTAATTAGACAAAAAAAGAAGCACCATTAACAGCCAGCATGTTTGCAGCAAAGATGTGTATTTTAACAAGTGTCCTCTTATTTTTACTCGTAACAATCGCAGAAGCTCGTGATTTACCTGGAGGAAAACCATTGAAATCATTAAACCAGGAAGATAAAACATCTACACAAATATCAACAAACATCAGGACTGTGTTCCCAAATGAGGTAATAAGTAAAATGAATGTGGATGCAAAGATACCCAGTCAAAAATCTTCACGATTCAAACGAACTCCATTAATGGGAATGGGAGTGATTCTAACAGCCCGGGGCTGCACAAATGGATATACACGAAGAGGCCCTTTGTGCCTAGAAAAAATACCAGTAAAGAGTTTAAACCACGGAACAGACGGATCCAAATTGTGAGGAAAACAATAAATTACAGAGGAGGGAATCGATCATTGATGTAAATTGAATCTAAGCTTCTCATAGTTTATTTTTATCAAGAATCTGAAATACAATAACTAAAAAAGGCATGTTTTTATTATTTATTTATTTTATTTATTTATTTATTTACTAGCTGTTACCCGCGGCTCCGCTCGCGTGCCGTACAGTTTTTTGCAAATCTAGTGGGTATCCTTGATTTTTCGTGGGATGAGTGAAAGTTCCCGGGTTCGACGGGCCAGTAATGGAGTTTCATTCTCTATACCAGTCTCTCTATGAGCTGTCACTGTGCAATCCTCTTTCATACAATCCATCCACCTCTTTTTTGTTCTTTCTCTACTTACTAATCTTATTCTGAGAGGAAACCCACGCCCAGCCATTGTATAAGGTTGAGAAGAAATTCAATCAGGTCTGGTCGTTGGTTCTGCAAAGGGATTTAGCGTTCTGGTAAGTCACTACGTGACCACGACTTGTACCATTGGATCGAAATATCGACAGTTAAAATCGTCCTTTTGAGTGTGTTATGTAGCCGTGGAATGTTATATCCATTATTTATCATATCCTGAAACCACGAAATATGTCAAAAATCATTAAATCATGTGAAAAGTTGTTCTGGTGGCAAGATGTAAGACTCTCCTTGCAGAGTTCGACCGGGTAGGTACCACTGCGATAAAATACCCTACTAACAATATCCCCCGGTCCAACATAAGAGTCTTTTAAAAATCTTTGCTTCATCTTCATTCATCTTCATAGCCAAAATATCAGAATGGCCATATTTATCCTTACGTAAAGACAAACCAATTTAAAACGAGCCGTACGTTTATAGTTTTTTTTTTGTCAATTCCGAGTTCCTAGTTACTTGGAATAACGCTAAAGGTATGTCTTTAATCCAACATCTTCACCCGTCACTTACCATCAGCGAGATTGCAAGTAAGTTTTAATTAGTAGTAATAATGGTACACTTGGGTGGTAAAAAAAGATGTGGCTATCCAGAAACGTCGATAAACGTGATTACAATAATTAATTCGTGTGTAATGTAAAAAATCTTAAAATTAGAAACATTAATCTCTTCATGTCATAACAGTGCCATCTCACAACACAGTGAGGCAATAGTAGATTACTTCATGACAATTAACTGTAACAAAAATTCGTTATACATAACTTGATTTCAAGTACCACATCAATTGTAGAGATGGCGCTATACATTATGAGGCGAAACTCGAAAGGCGAAATCTCAGACGAAGGCGAGGGTCTGTAATTTCTGAACAGCAAAACTGATGACTCTTGAATGTTTCTAGGACAATCTATGGAGTTCTTTCTTACTAACAAAAAAAAATGAAAGAAATCGGACGGCGCGTTTATGAATTATGACTAAATACACATTTTGACTGTGAAGCCGTCTTCCAGGGAAGCCATGCTGAATTTCGGAATAAAAAGTATTCTATGTCCTACCTCGGAATATGAACTAAAATCATGCCAAGTCTCATATAACTGTGTATGTATGTCAAAACGTGATTTTCAAGCATTGTGATTGGTCACCACCCGTGTTTGACATTGATACAGTTATTTAATGAATGATACATTTTTAGCCGATTGCCCTGCTGATCTCAGACGCATCCAAGACACTCCATAATATCCTCATTAAGATACATTGACATTGATTTAAGGACATTGCAGTGTAGAGACATCGTTTAAAAACAAAATATTGATTCATTACTCCTTACTATTACCAACGAATATATAATATTGGTATAGGTAAGTCCAAAACTGCCTTCGGGATCACGTTATAAAAGCGTATACTCAACCCCACAAAGGATTTTTGTACTCTAAATATTATTATGAATTTGGTGGCAAGTTGAGAAACCAGTGGACTAGCTTTAGTAGTTTTTCTAATATATTCAACTGTCGTCTTTACCCTCTCACATAAAATGTAGTAAATTACTGCAGTGGCCGGCAAAAGAGGCATTGAGTGAGTCCACCACTTTGACTTTTCTCAAACAATGCGCGGAATTACCTAGTAGTACCTAGGCAGAAATATTCAAAGTCAATCACTAACAACGAAATTATTTTGTCCTAGTTAAAGTACTCATTTCGATACATCCCGAAGGTTTTTTTTACGCTATACAAGTTAGTACTTGACTGCGATCTCACCTGATGGTAAGTGATGATGCAGACGAAGATGTTAGCGTACTAACTTGGGAGGGGTAAGTTATGTCACCCCAACGGTTTCTACACAGCATCGTACCGGAACGCTAAATCGCTTGGCGTCTTTGCTGGTAGGGTGGTAACTAGCCACGGCCAAAGCCTCCCACCAGACCAGACCTAAACCAATTTAGAAATTATAAAATTCCAAAGTGGTCCGTGGCGGGAATCGAACCCGCGACCTCCCACTCGAATCCTAGCGTGCGTCTCCTGCGCCACGGAGGTCGTCAAAATAACGTTTTGTTTGAATAATGTTTGAGGAAAAAAAACTTACCGGTAAGACACTTCTCCTGCAGCAAACACAAAGTTCATGCAGTACATTCCATTAAACATCAATGCCAAGTAAAACAGGATAATCCTTTCGAGGTGGTACCGTTTGCGTAGTCCGAACTGATCTAAAACACTGTCTAAATCCACTTTTCTAACACTAATATCGGTTGTTGCATCCATTTTCTAAAATATTGTCAATGATATTATTGTGCAGTTGACAAAATTTATCATCAATTTTTAAGCAGTTATTTTATCAGTCCTATACTTACTGGCTGAATAGTCCCTAGGTATAAAAAATTATCACATCATATTTACGTAATTAACTAGCTTTTGCCCGCGGCTTCACCCTCGTGAAATTCGCATTGTGAATTTCTCGTTCCAGCTCCCGTCCCACAGTCCAACCTTTACACCTGCTTACAAGGAAGTTTGCTAAAGCAATACCTGTCCTTATAATTTACTGTAGAAAATTTGGAGTTTTTTTTAAATATCCCAAGAGAACTTTGGTTTTTTCCAGGACAAAAAGTAAGTTATGTCCTTTTTTGCGCTGCATTCTATCTCTGTGCCTCATCAAAATTGATTCAGTGTTTTAGACGCGAAAGCGTATCAAACAAACATACATTCATATTTATAGGAATGTACCAATGATAAGCTTTATAGTGTTAAAATTAATAAAACAACATTAAGTATTGTACACTCAACACTCAAATGAGCATTACCTATGTTATGCAACAGTGACACTAATAAACTCTTGCAAGAGATAAGACAACAAAAAATTGGTCAAGTGCCAGTCGAGCTCGCGTACTGAGGGTTCCGTACTATCCAGACTCAATAGTATCAAACTCAAATAAATACTCCTGCCAACCAAATTCAAAAAAGAGCCAAATAAATCACCTTTGTTGTAAGGAAGCCCCCCTTAATTTTTTTGGACCTTTTTTTCTACAGTAACTAAATATTCTGGGAAAATTTTAAGCGTCCACCTATTACCGTTATCAATACCGAACAAAAACAAAAAAAAATCATGTTTGTTGTATGGGAGCAACATTAAATATTTATTAGTATTTATTAGTAGTTGTTATAAAGGCAACAGAAAATTTCACGGCTGTAGCCATCAAGAGATACAGCCTGGCGACAGATATACAGACGGACGGACGGTCGGACGGCGAAGTCGATTATAGAGTCCCGTTTTACCCTTTGGCTACGGAACCCTAAAAAATTTCACTGATCTCCGAGCGTTTATATAATATGTATCATTCATTTTGCATTTTATTTATCAAGATTATTTATCACATTTCACTCTCATATCACATGTCCTGGTTAAAGAATTTAAGATAATCAAAACTTCTAAATACCGGCTTGAAATGCTGAAAAGAAACCATAATACTATAGAGGTCCAAGAGACCGCACGCGGCTTCAAAAGTGCGGCAACTTATACGTTGCTGAAGCCGGCTGACCCGAGCCGTCGCTACACAATTTTTCACGCACACTTTATCAAAGTATATCAAGATACAGTCTTGGATCATGTTGTGAAACCTCTGAGCAATACTCTTTTTAAAAATATACCGTGGACTTTCCAACAGGACTCTGCACCTGGTCACAAGGCACGAACTAACCAAGCCTGGCTTGAAACCAATGTTCCGGACTTTATAAGAGCTGAAGACTGGCCCTCATCTAGCCCAGACCTCAACCCTTTAGACTTCAAAAAATGGTCAGTTTTAGAGGACATGGCCTGCTCTAAACGACACGGCGACATTGAGTCCCTTAAAAAATCTTTTGGTGGCAAAATTTCCCTTGGAAACAGTGCGTAAATCCATAGATTCGTGGCCAAACAGATTAAAGGCCTGTATAAAAGCCAAAGGTGGCCATTTCGAATAGAATATTTTTTTATTTTTTGCTGAGACTTTAATAAATATGTAGGTATAAATTTTATTAATATTACATTACTTCATTTAAAAAAAGCATTTTCATTTGTAACAGAACTTATGGCTTTTTTTATTAAAATGTTACAATAAAACTTATTATTAGCTTATTCTAATTACTATACAAATCTTGCCCGCGGGGAATGGTGCCAAGAATACTGGCTGCATTTCCGCGTTGAACAGCTAGGCTGATACGTTGCGCAAAAAATGAGCCAGCCCTTCTGTCACCAGTTGAGGCTATTAACCTGGACTAGTTAAATATTTTTACTATTAAACTTATGGCTGGACTAGTTATATATTTCTATATAATATGGATCTCGGAAACGACACGAACGAAATAAGGCTTCTGCTGCCATTTATTGGCCAGTAGTTAAACTACCGAGCGAAGCTCGGTCACCCAGATATTTATAAATCTATGCATAATACTAAATATGGTCTGTGGATTCTTATTTTATTTATTCATTTAGTACCAATAATGAGTAGATATTTAAAAATAGGCAAGGCAGGTGTATATTCAAGGATGCACTTATCTCTATTAGAGATTTCTGCCAGTGCGAGAAATGACGGTGTAACTGTGTGCTATGGACCATTGGATGCGTTCGATGAGACCAAAATAAAGCTTTGTAAAAAATCATGTCAAACAAATAATATTGTAAATTGCACTTGGTAACTGCATTTATTTGTAAGCGTATAGCAGTATCCTTAAAATACTCTGTCCCTCCGTTATATGAAACTTTATTACTATAGTAATTATTTGAGTAGAGGCTATTTAAGATACACATAGATTATTTTGCCGATAACAAACATAAAACTGATAATCTCAGGAGAACAACAATTATTAAGCTATTGCATAGCTTCTATCGCGGGCTTTGAGCGTGCAGACCGAATCCAGAAATTCCGTAACGAAAATAACCTTACACCCCTAAAGTAGAGCTTTTGGTACCAGGGTACCATGAATGCAAGAGAGCGCACCTTAACAAACGTTTTGTTTTTAGTTGTTAGTTTTGCCATCTATCGCAAAATAGCAGAATTTTTTAATGACTTTTTGAAATATCACGCTTGTCTCTTTAGTTCTGCAAATCGCCTAAAATAACCTCAAATTCTATGCAATAGCTTTACCGCGGCAGTCTTCGAGTGCCACACGTCTTTTTTATTTTTCAGTACTTGTTAGAACTCTTCATTTTTTCCACATTTTGTGCTGCGTAAGCATGATTACAATTTCGGGGCATTCAAACACCAATCCCCGTGCGGTGGATGCGATGCGGCGCAGATTAATATTGCAAGCAGACTCGCAGGTGTAAACGGGGCCAAATTGAAAATAGCTTAAGGTGTTGCGGCCTTACCAGCCCGCGAAATTCAAATTTTATGTAGTTTTTCGCAAATATTAGACTAACTAAACATTGTATATTTATGGCAATGCATTTTGCGGGCCTACTTTTTATGCATCTACATGTTTTTAATAGAAACTTTGCTCGAAAGTTCCCACTCATCTCATATTGGTTCCCGAAAGATAATTTTTTGCAGTTTCCCAGATTTCGAGCTATCGGGAACCAATATGAAGTAAATGAGTATTGTTGAGCAGAGTTTTTATTAAAAACATGTAGATGCATAAATTCTGTACCCGCAAAACACATTGCCATTAACCTTCGATGTATAATTAGCCCACTATGAGCAAAAAACTAAATCAAATTTGAATTTTCGCGCCCGGATGTTACCCATTGCCCTTAAGATAGTTTAATCGTGTTCCATACTCACGACACGACAACGATGAAAAGCAAAGCATTAGGAATTCGTGATTGCTATATGAATATTAATTCTTATCTATCCCATAAAGTAAGTAAATGGAAATACCGCTCTCCACGAAAAGTCAGATTTTTAAAAAACCTATTGTTTTTCGACTTCAACGTCTCTGTTAATAAAGTTATGTTTGATTTATATGTATTGTTCATGAAATCCAGACAAAATATCCAAAGACCTGCAAAAATAGGCATCCAGTAAAAATAGAGTACTTATTAAACGAAACTATTGATATTGGTGCCAATTGTGCTGCTCACAAAATCTCTAAACTTAACTAAATTTACGTGTTTTCCAATTGTCCTAATCTTTTCGAAATACTATGAAAAGAGAGGACTATTTTAAGACGCGTAACACTAGTTTGGTTAAGAGATTATGCACAACAGAATTAGCAACACTGTCTACGATAAACAAGGCAGCACCTAAGTTATTAAAATACAGTTTTGGACATTACATTTAAGAATTCATTGTTATTGACGCGCTCTCGTGTACTTAAAATAATAATTTTTCACCAGCTCAAAAAAGAGTCAGTCGGCTCAGTTCGCTTAAAAGCATTCGGTGCGATAGAAAAATAAATCATCAAGATGATAATTCGTCATGGATATTTCCTGCCCCTTAATTATGTAAGAAAAACGTATTCATCGTTATTGTAATCGTTTAGAAACTCTGCCCGCTGATTGTTTCTCTGATTTACGTCAACCAATTAGAATTAGACGATTACGATTAATACATTTTTCTTAGGCAATCAGACCTCTGATTGAATTCACTTCCAAAATTCGAAAATAGGATTTCTTGCGTTCACTTGAAAAGTCGTATCTTTGTCGTGAGGCAGAAAAATAGCTTGGCGTGCACCCGTGTCGCAATCACACATCCGCAGCGAGTGGTGAACATGTGCCAACTGAGCCAAACAACCTACTTGTACCACTATCGACTTGTGTAAAGTGTGAAGACGCACATTCGTAATATCGCCCTTACGTCTGTTTAAATATTTTGCAGAATATTTTTTTTTCTAATTGGCGTTATAGAAATATTATTATAATAAAATGTACGTGGCAAATTTCATTCTCTCTACTATATAAAAATAAGTCGGGTTTTCCTTCCTGACGCTATAACTCCAGAACGCACGAACCGATTTCTACGGTTTTGCATTCGTTGGAAAGGTCTCAAATTTAGGAAAAATTTCAACAGAAAAGCGGGAAAATCTTTTTTGCGGGAAAGCCATCTGGTGGCGAAACGGAGTTCGCCGTATATTATACATATACACGTCATGTTTTCAAATAATATTACACAAGTATGTTTGAGAATTTTACTTGTATTCTTGAATTCTGAAAGCAATAATTCAATAAATAAGTTACATATTAAACAGAGTTCAGGGTTAAACTAAAACACTCATTAAAATAGTGATTGAATAGTTAACAACAATATTAATAACATTAACATGTAATACATATATTTTCAACATATTATTTTCATAATATTTTAATTATTTTACTTACTTTATAAATGCTTTTATAATTCAACTTAAAATTATCATAAAATAAATTATGTATCGCATATCACATTTCTTTATGAAATCCCTCATTGCACACTCCTAAGGTTTTTAAGGGAATCTTGTTGGTCCCCAGCGCCTCGGCCTGTCGCACGGTGTCGGGCAGCGCGTCGTCGGCGATGTCGGGCACGAGGAACGTGGACAGGCCCGCCGCCAGCGCCGCCACGCCGAACACGAACGACGGCAGGCCCGACCAGTACACCAGCTGGAAATTATACAGGGTTGTTTAAAAAATACCAAATCGTTCTCGGTCTGTAGTTGTTTACATTTACACTAACAACTTTTGTTCTACGACTTTTCAAAATTCAGTGTAAATTCATTTCAAACAAAAAAAATGTTATTTACATAAAGCCGGCTCTACACTCGTGAAGTGACGCCGTGAAGGTATGCCGTGAATCCACGGGTGAACTGTGTCCCTCCACACTCGCAAATTTTTACAGCCTTGTTCGTGACTATGGACGACGACTGCTGCTGTGTTTTACTACTTGCTATTGCTTATTACAATTACCTAAGTTGTGTTGAAGATAAGAAGCAAGAGATGGACAAAAAGATGTTGGGGATGACACGAATCCATTGCAATAGAACCAGGTAATGTAGTAATTTTGGAGCACAATCAACGTAGTTTTTAGGAAAAATGCGAGTGTAGATGCTTTCACGTAAAAATAGTATTTTAAAAATGTTAATGTTGAGATCACAGTCTATAAAAATAAAGTACTAGATTAGGCCTGGCACCGGTTTTCATAATTCTATGGTCAATTTTTGTTTATTTTTTTGAGCACGGAACCCTAAAAGAAAATCCTTAGTTCCGAACAATCTCCATAGCATGAAATATTTAAAGTGAAAGTATTTTCATATCAATTTTTGTGAGCAGTGTAGAGCGAGGACAAAGGGTCGTCAAGCATTCATCAAATTCCAATGTGAGGGTTTTATACTTGCCGACACGACAACTGTAACGCGACGACACTGACCACGCGGAATATAAAATCTGTGGCGGAATATGGCCGATATAAATTGAAGTTATAGCCGTCACGAATTCAACTTCCATATGTAAATTTTGAATAGGATTATAATATTCGTAACGCCTGCACGAATTTTTGCAGGTAGGCGAAAATGCAAGGATCCTGAAATTACTGGCTTCGTAAATTGATAAAGTCGCTGAATGCCAACAGCTTGGTCTTTATACATTTTTCCTATGCATAAATGCCGTTGAAAGCCGTGTGTGCACATTGCACACACATATCTTAAAGGAGTTCCTCGTGTAGGTCGGGAACAGCTCCAGGGTGTAGAGGCAGGTGATGCCGAAGTAGAACGAGGACATCAGCTTCCCGGCCATGTGCACTCAGAAACAAAATGTTACCAGCAGCGGTGTCTGCGGCGCGATGATGGAACCAACTCGGCCGAGCGACGAGCACAAAGCGTGCATGGAGTTCCTCGTGTAGGTCGGGAACAGCTCCAGGGTGTAGAGGTAGGTGATGCCGAAGTAGAACGAGGACATCAGCTTCCCGGCCATGTGCACTCAGAAACAAAATGTTACCAGCAGCGGTGTCTGCGGCGCGATGATGGAACCAACTCGGCCGAGCGACGAGCACAAAGCGTGCATGGAGTTCCTCGTGTAGGTCGGGAACAGCTCCAGGGTGTAGAGGTAGGTGATGCCGAAGTAGAACGAGGACATCAGCTTCCCGGCCATGTGCACTCAGAAACAAAATGTTACCAGCAGCGGTGTCTGCGGCGCGATGATGGAACCAACTCGGCCGAGCGACGAGCACAAAGCGTGCATGGAGTTCCTCGTGTAGGTCGGGAACAGCTCCAGGGTGTAGAGGTAGGTGATGCCGAAGTAGAACGAGGACATCAGCTTCCCGGCCATGTGCACTCAGAAACAAAATGTTACCAGAAGCGGTATCTGCGGCGCGATGATGGAACCAACTCGGCCGAGCGACGAGCACAAAGCGTGCATGGAGTTCCTCGTGTAGGTCGGGAACAGCTCCAGGGTGTAGAGGTAGGTGATGCCGAAGTAGAACGAGGACATCAGCTTCCCGGCCATGTGCACTCAGAAACAAAATGTTACCAGCAGCGGTGTCTGCGGCGCGATGATGGAACCAACTCGGCCGAGCGACGAGCACAAAGCGTGCATGGAGTTCCTCGTGTAGGTCGGGAACAGCTCCAGGGTGTAGAGGTAGGTGATGCCGAAGTAGAACGAGGAAATCATCTTCCCGGCCATGTACACTATCACCGAGAGCCACGGAAGATCTGAAATAAATTAATCCCTATTGATAAATCATTGCCAATCCATATGCAATATCAGTCCTATCAGAGAGGTGTCATGTACTCGTAGCTAGTTGAGGAAAAATAACGATACTGATCCACGCAATTTCAATGTCATTAACAGGGCTTTATACTTCATAATGTACGGGATAAAATGCTTACCGCTAGGCAGAAATGGTTGTGCCATGCATATAAGAGCACCGACAAAAAACGAGAACATTAAAGGCAGCTTCCTCTTGAAGTGAATCAGGATGTACGTGCACGCAATTGTTGAAGGAAGGTCGGCCCCCACTGTCAGCGCGAAGTTCACATACTTGTTGCCTTGTAGAGACACTGAATTGATCGTGATCCCATAGTTCACAAACGTACTCGTGGTCCACCAAATCAAACACACGAAGAAACGTTTCCTTAACGTTCTGGACTTTAACGTGTCTTTTAACAATTCAGAAACTTTAACGTTCTGTGTAACCTCACACGTTAAGTTCTGCAGTGAATTTTTGTTAATAGCAATTTTGTTTTTCCTCGCTGCTTTTTCTAATATGCTTACAGCTTCGTCTTTCCTTCCTTTAATCAGAAGCCATCTCGGACTCTCGTCGAGGATGTACTTGTAAGTGAAGAATAGGAATGCCGGTGTGTACATGGCTCTAAGGAACCACCTCCAGTCAGGTGTCGCCCAAGCTAGAAAAGCCGTTACAAGTCCTCCAAACGCATAACCGAAACTGCAGAGCATAAAGAACACTAGTTTCTTCTTTGTAGATACCATTTCCAATGCTGAAATTAACAATGAAATATTAAATACGAGCATTGTTACATGAACCAAACTGTATAGGTACATACGAAATCGTGCATTCTGCTTAGGCAGTTTGAGCAGTTTATCCCCAAAGACTTTTTTACTTAATTATTCGAAAAATATATTTAAATTCGATATCTATTTATGTATTAATGGAACAGCAATCACGTTATATTAGTATGGTTCGAACATTCCTCCGATTTTTTTTCCAATTGTTACGTTTTCTTTAATTGGCTCTTTATTGCAACATAAAGAATATATGTTTCAACAAAATCGGTGCAGCCTTTTTAGGAAAAGAAGCATGTACTCTCTGACCACCAATCACAGTGCTCTGAATTGCAGTCGAAGCCATGCATATCTCTCGATCGTCACAGAAAGCTGTCGTTTGCTCGAATGAAATAAAATTCAAAAAATTTAGAGGGGGATCTTTTTAGAATTTCGCTACATTTAAGCGATCGACTGTTTTTTGCGACGATCGCAAATACACAGGCCTCTGAACTACAATGTCTCCATTCATTCAAAATACCAAATCATTTGTAATTCTTGCATATTTCGATCATGCTGTGGTGTTATTCGGATTCATACTCGTATAAGCCCTTGGAATTGATCGATAATGAATGCTCTGTTGTTGCGAGCCTATTTAGTGTTTACTATTTATACTACTTGTTGTTGAATGGTGATAACATAAAAAAAAAAATACCCGGCTGAGTTTGTTGTGGGCTTCTTCTCAGCGGCAGGGCGCGTTTGGAACCCTCGTAAACTTAGTTTTAAGTCGTGAATGGTTATCACCATTAAAGTGACCATGTAAACAAAACGACGTGTCACAGGAGCCTTTGTATGCTAGGCCTATGTGAAATAAAGAATTTTTCTATTCTATTCTATTCTATATAGTAATAATCTATGCTTCTGGCCATATTTGGTTAATACTTCTTTAAAACGAAATAATAATCAATTTTGATCAAAATTTTTGAATGATTTCAAAATTTGATCAAAAATTATGAATGAAAACTTGTAACTTTTTTTATCAACTGTTGTTTTTCTTTAGCTGGACAATAAAAACTGTGCTCCTGAACTAATGTGACGTGAGATAGTTTTTATTACAAAACAAATAACTGTGACAGCCGTTCTTTTTAACCGACTTCAAAAAAAGGAGGAGGTTCTCAATTCGTCGGAATCTTTTTTTTTTTTTTTTAATCTATGTATGTTCACCGATTACTCGAAGACGCGTGGACCGATTTGAAAAATTCTTTTTTTGTTTAAGAGGGTTTTGTTTCCAGATGGTCCCATTTTAATCAGGTCAGGATCTGATGATGGGATCCTGGAGAAATCGAGGGAACTCTTCAAATTTTATATGGACACATCAAACTATTTGAGTATTATTAAAAAGAGTAATATTTTTCAAGTTGTCCTATGGTCATCAGGTCAGGATCTGATCATGGGATCTTGGTGAAATCGAGGGAACTCTTCAAATTTTGCTAGTATACTTAAAGCGAGTTGGGTATTTTTTATAGTTACTGGTGCATATGCTAGCAGATACTGATTTGATGACTAAAATCATTAAGTCAGGGTCTGATGATGGGATCTTGGTGAAATCGAGGGAACTCTTCAAATTTTGCTAGTATACTTGAAGCGAGTTGGGTATTTTTTATAGTTAATGGTGCATTTGCTAGCAGATACTGATTTGATGACTAAAGTCATCAAGTCAGGGTCTGATGATGGGATCTTGGTGAATTTGAGGTATCTCTTCAGATTTTATGAACACACCTCAAGCAATTTGGGTATTTTTACAACGCCTTGTGCATTTTATTGTTTTCCACTAAAAAGTATAAAATAAAAATGGGAAATGCTTTCCAAAAAACCAACTTCAAATGCCACTACAAAGAGTGAAATAATTTTTATTTAAATTTTAGGTACCTACACCAATTCGAAGTCGGGCGATTGTCTATGACTTCGTCATTTCTTCGCACATCAAGTAAGTAAGAAGGACTATTAGGGATTGTATGAAACATTGCCCGACTTCGAATTGGTGTAGGTACCTAAAATTTAAATAAAAATTATTTCACTCTTTGTAGTGGCATTTGAAGTTGGTTTTTTGGAAAGCATTTCCCATTTTTTAATCCTATACCTTTAAACGAGCAATTCTTGTATATAATATTTCTATATAATCTGGATCTCGGAAACGGCTGGAACGATTTTCATGAAATTTAGTATACAGGGAGTTTTGGGGACGATAAATCGATCTAGCTAGGATTAATTTTTAGAAAATGTCGAATTTACCAATAAAAAAAAAATTACTCTATACCTGACATCTATTGACAAAAAGTTAAATTATTACAACTCCTGCTGCCATCTATTGGTGAGTAGCTGCAATACTACCCGATAGCTCGAAATCTGGGAAACTACGTGACATCTATTAGGGAATAGTGAAACTAATTCATCATTACATTAGTACCTATGTAATCCATATTTAAATATAGTTTTTCTACCCCAAATTACAATTTACAAAAAAAAAACGAGTGAAGCTCGGTCATCCAGGTACTTTAAATATTACGAGCATAAAGTGAACTCACTTAATACGTACATCGGCGAACAGATATCTCCGACAGCAGCCTCCAGGAATTCCATCGCGACATAGAACCAGTACCACGCGGAGAAACTGCGCAGCGTGCCGAACACTGCGCCTAGGGTACCTGTCACCACGACCGCCGTCTTCCTACCAAACCTATGGAAATTAAAATTTTCATCACACCCGCTCGGAAAAGAGATCTTTAATTTTAAAATGCGGGCGGGAAATGCTATTATATTCCGAAGACCGCAAAGCATTTTAATTTTTCCCTAGGGAGAGAAAGCATTATGAAAATCCTTTCTCGCCCTAGGGTCGAAAAACATTTCCAAATTCGAACATGACGTGATCTCGTATTGCGTATAATGTCTAAAGCTGAAGACTTCTTTTTTTAACCGACTTCGAAAATGGAGGACATTCAAGCTCATCACAAAAAAAAAATTCCAGTTGTGGGAATCGAACCCACGACCCCCGATGCAGACGTCAAATTAAAAGATTACATTATAAAGATCATTATTTAGACTATAGTTTGGCGCGACTTTCCTGCGGGGTGACAGACGGTGGGGAGGCAAGGAACTTAGATGTCAGCGGTTAGCGGGTGGTGTAGCGGGGAAGGGGACATAAATGCGTTACCTACCGCGTCCCCCGGCCGTCTGTCACCCCGCAGGAGGGTCGTGCACGAAGTTGCCATACTATAAAAGAGTTTATGGTTGTTCCATGTATGCGATAAATAAATATAAAATCATATAAAACCATACTTTGTAGCATTTAATATTTATTCACAGGCACGTTCTGAACGTACATAAGTCGATAAAAACTTGTACGATAATATTAATAGTCTTGAAAAAAACGTGACGTTATCACTATTTTTTTTTTGCAAAACCATAGCAGTTTCAATACGAAAAGGAGAAATAAAGATTCCATTTTAAAATTTAGGTACGAAACCCAAAATTTATAACCATTTCTTTTTGAAATACATTAGGTACCTTTTTGCGTATCTTTAGTAATAATGTAGTATTTATGTATGTGTCGTGATCTTGATAGTTTCAAGATATAGTCAACCATTTTATGAAATGGTATTTCGAATTTTCGCGTAAACTAAAGGGATTTTCATAATAAAGCAGGCTGCAAAGGACAATGACCATGGATGTATGGATTCCCGTATCAAGCTGAGTCAAACCCAAACTTTATTTTTTATAGACTACGTTCTCCACATTAACTCCTACATTTTTTTAAATTAATATCCAGATTCTAAAGTTATAGGCAAACAAATAAATAAGTACTTTTTAGTGAAATCAAATCTTTTTAGTGACACAAAATGTGCATCGAAAAGAAAATAACTTTTTGTATGGAAAATTAAATTCCGGATATGAAAAACAAATTCTTAGGGCCAATAGTTCTTAAAAAACCCTATTTTATTTTCCTAGACCATTTTGGTTTTGGTTTATGAAAAAACTTGATACCACCTTTGGTCATTCTCTTTTTCAACATGTCAAACCATAACTCCACTAACCTTGCTCTACATTTGTGGGGCGTTTTGGTAATGTGTGTTAATGTGTAATGTTTTACACTAAGTACCTATTAGAGGTGGCCATTACATGAAGTGGTCAATTCTAAAAGGGCGTCAATCATGAGACGATGTGGTTACGATATAATATGAATCGATTAGACAAATTACAGTTGTCGTTCAAATACTATCTTTTGAAGTTGAGTTCGTGTCCCTTACCTGTCAGACATGGGTCCAACGAGAAGTAAACCACACATGTAACCGACACTGTGCGCCGTCCCGACGAGCGTCCGCTTCCATTCTTGGCAGGCTAGGTCAAACTGCAAGGAGTAATGGAGGTTATAATAAGGATAAGGATTTGACGACCTCCGTGGCGCAGGGGACGCACGCTCGGATACGAGTGGGAGGTCGCGGGTTCGATTCCCGCCACGGGCTACTTTGGAATTTTATAACTTCTTAATAGAGGCTTTAGCCGTGGCTAGTTACCACCCTACCAGCAAAGACGTGCCGCCAAGCGATTTAGCGTTCCGGTACGATGCTATGTAGAAACCGTTGGGGTGACTTAACTTACCCCTTCCAAGTTAGTACGCTAACACCTTAGACTGCATCATCACTTACCATCAGGTGAGACCGCAGTCAAGTACCTACTAACTTGTATAGCGTAAAAAAAAAATGTTGATACTTATAGTTATATTTAATTCTAATTCTAAGGTTATTATGAGTTATGACATTATTTAAGGGTGGGGGACTCCCCTTCTAAAGGCACTGTTTAATTCTCCCAGAGATAATGCTTCTGAAGCTGAAATGAAGTTTCCTGTGCTTCAGCTTTAGTGCCTTCTCCCCGCACGCTTTTACATAATATTAGCTTTAAATAAAGAATTTGGAAATAAATCATTGGTCAGTAGCAATTTACATGGTAACAGAAAAGTAACATATTAATTTTAGTTTTACTATACCTACTACATAGATACCATGGGTGAACCTCTCTATGATAAACTAAATAAATATTCATATAAATACATGTCTCCTTTATGTGTGTGTAGTGATAGAGAAAGAAAGATGGTGTGTTTAATCCTGTAAAGTGTGGATGATTGTAATATTATGAAAACACCTGCAACACTGCATTAAAGCAGGCATTACTTTGCTGCGGACCTCAATGGCGACTTACGTAAACGATAAAGTTGTTAGGTTCGTCGTACACTGGAAACAATAGTACGTACAGTTTAACGCGTTACAGTAGGAGATCGGCAGTAAATAGCAGGCACTGCTGCGAACAGCAATCGTGACTTACGTAAGTGACGAAGCGATTGCGTTCGTCGTACATCCACTCGGAACAATAGTGCGTGGAGTTTTATGCGCTTCAATAGGAACTCTTACAGGAGGAGATTGGCAATTAACTGCAGTCACTGCTGCGAACGGCAATGGCGACTTACGTAAGCGACGAAGCTGTTGGGTTCGTCGTACATCCACTCTGAACAATAGTGCGTAGAGTTTGGTGCGCTACAGCTGTAGGAGCTATGATAATAGAAGGTCAGCAATGTACAGCAATCACTGCTGCGAACGGCAATGATGACTTTCGTAGACGACAAATTTGCTGGGTTTGCTGTACACCCTCTCACACAAATAGTGCGTAGAGTTTGGTGCGCTACAGCTGTAGGAGCTATGATAATAGAAGGTCAGCAATGTACAGCAATCACTGCTGCGAACGGCAATGGCGACTTACGTAAGCGACGAAGCTGTTGGGTTCGTCATACATTCACTCGGAACAATAGTGCGTAGAGTTTGGTGCGCTACAGCTGTAGGAGCTATGATAATAGAAGGTCAGCAATGTACAGCAATCACTGCTGTGAACAGCAATGATGACTTTCGTAGACGACAAATTTGCTGGGTTTGCTGTACACCCTCTCACACAAATAGTGCGTAGAGTTTGGTGCGCTACAGCTGTAGGAGCTATGATAATAGAAGGTCAGCAATGTACAGCAATCACTGCTGCGAACGGCAATGGCGACTTACGTAAGCGACGAAGCTGTTGGGTTCGTCATACATCCACTCGGAACAGTAGTGCGTAGAGTTTGGTGCGCTACAGCTGTAGGAGCTATGATAATAGACGGTGAGCAATGCACAGCAATCACTGCTGCGAACGGCAATGGCGACTTACGTAAGCGACGAAGCTGTTGGGTTCGTCATACATTCACTCGGAACAATAGTGCGTAGAGTTTCGTGCGCTACAGCTGTAGGAGCTATGATAATAGAAGGTCAGCAATGTACAGCAATCACTGCTGCGAACGGCAATGGCGACTTACGTAAGCGACGAAGCTGTTGGGTTCGTCATACATTCACTCGGAACAATAGTGCGTAGAGTTTGGTGCGCTACAGCTGTAGGAGCTATGATAATAGAAGGTCAGCAATGTACAGCAATCACTGCTGTGAACAGCAATGATGACTTTCGTAGACGACAAATTTGCTGGGTTTGCTGTACACCCTCTCACACAAATAGTGCGTAGAGTTTGGTGCGCTACAGCTGTAGGAGCTATGATAATAGAAGGTCAGCAATGTACAGCAATCACTGCTGCGAACGGCAATGGCGACTTACGTAAGCGACGAAGCTGTTGGGTTCGTCATACATCCACTCGGAACAGTAGTGCGTAGAGTTTGGTGCGCTACAGCTGTAGGAGCTATGATAATAGACGGTGAGCAATGCACAGCAATCACTGCTGCGAACGGCAATGGCGACTTACGTTAGCGACGAAGCTGTTGGGTTCGTCATACATTCACTCGGAACAATAGTGCGTAGAGTTTCGTGCGCTACAGCTGTAGGAGCTATGATAATAGAAGGTCAGCAATGTACAGCAATCACTGCTGTGAACAGCAATGATGACTTTCGTAGACGACAAATTTGCTGGGTTTGCTGTACACCCTCTCACACAAATAGTGCGTAGAGTTTGGTGCGCTACAGCTGTAGGAGCTATGATAATAGAAGGTCAGCAATGTACAGCAATCACTGCTGCGAACGGCAATGGCGACTTACGTAAGTGACGAAGCTGTTGGGTTCGTCGTACATCCACTCTGAACAATAGTGCGTAGAGTTTGGTGCGCTACAGCTGTAGGAGCTATGATAATAGAAGGTCAGCAATGTACAGCAATCACTGCTGCGAACGGCAATGGCGACTTACGTAAGCGACGAAGCTGTTGGGTTCGTCATACATTCACTCGGAACAATAGTGCGTAGAGTTTGGTGCGCTACAGCTGTAGGAGCTATGATAATAGAAGGTCAGCAATGTACAGCAATCACTGCTGTGAACAGCAATGATGACTTTCGTAGACGACAAATTTGCTGGGTTTGCTGTACACCCTCTCACACAAATAGTGCGTAGAGTTTGGTGCGCTACAGCTGTAGGAGCTATGATAATAGAAGGTCAGCAATGTACAGCAATCACTGCTGTGAACAGCAATGATGACTTTCGTAGACGACAAAGCTGGGTTTGCTGTACACCCTCTCACACAAATAGTGCGTAGAGTTTGGTGCGCTACAGCTGTAGGAGCTATGATAATAGAAGGTCAGCAATGTACAGCAATCACTGCTGCGAACGGCAATGGCGACTTACGTAAGCGAAGAAGCTGTTGGGTTCGTCATACATCCACTCGGAACAGTAGTGCGTAGAGTTTGGTGCGCTACAGCTGTAGGAGCTATGATAATAGACGGTGAGCAATGCACAGCAATCACTGCTGCGAACGGCAATGGCGACTTACGTTAGCGACGAAGCTGTTGGGTTCGTCATACATTCACTCGGAACAATAGTGCGTAGAGTTTCGTGCGCTACAGCTGTAGGAGCTATGATAATAGAAGGTCAGCAATGTACAGCAATCACTGCTGTGAACAGCAATGATGACTTTCGTAGACGACAAATTTGCTGGGTTTGCTGTACACCCTCTCACACAAATAGTGCGTAGAGTTTGGTGCGCTACAGCTGTAGGAGCTATGATAATAGAAGGTCAGCAATGTACAGCAATCACTGCTGTGAACAGCAATGATGACTTTCGTAGACGACAAATTTGCTGGGTTTGCTGTACACCCTCTCACACAAATAGTGCGTAGAGTTTTGTGCGCTACAGCTGTAGGAGCTATGATAATAGAAGGTCAGCAATGTACAGCAATCACTGCTGTGAACAGCAATGATGACTTTCGTAGACGACAAATTTGCTGGGTTTGCTGTACACCCTCTCACACAAATAGTGCGTAGAGTTTGGTGCGCTACAGCTGTAGGAGCTATGATAATAGAAGGTCAGCAATGTACAGCAATCACTGCTGCGAACGGCAATGGCGACTTACGTAAGCGACGAAGCTGTTGGGTTCGTCATACATCCACTCGGAACAGTAGTGCGTAGAGTTTGGTGCGCTACAGCTGTAGGAGCTATGATAATAGACGGTGAGCAATGCACAGCAATCACTGCTGCGAACGGCAATGGCGACTTACGTTAGCGACGAAGCTGTTGGGTTCGTCATACATTCACTCGGAACAATAGTGCGTAGAGTTTCGTGCGCTACAGCTGTAGGAGCTATGATAATAGAAGGTCAGCAATGTACAGCAATCACTGCTGTGAACAGCAATGATGACTTTCGTAGACGACAAATTTGCTGGGTTTGCTGTACACCCTCTCACACAAATAGTGCGTAGAGTTTGGTGCGCTACAGCTGTAGGAGCTATGATAATAGAAGGTCAGCAATGTACAGCAATCACTGCTGTGAACAGCAATGATGACTTTCGTAGACGACAAATTTGCTGGGTTTGCTGTACACCCTCTCACACAAATAGTGCGTAGAGTTTGGTGCGCTACAGCTGTAGGAGCTATGATAATAGAAGGTCAGCAATGTACAGCAATCACTGCTGTGAACAGCAATGATGACTTTCGTAGACGACAAATTTGCTGGGTTTGCTGTACACCCTCTCACACAAATAGTGCGTAGAGTTTGGTGCGCTACAGCTGTAGGAGCTATGATAATAGAAGGTCAGCAATGTACAGCAATCACTGCTGCGAACGGCAATGATGACTTTCGTAGACGTCAAATTTGCTGGGTTTGCTGTACACCCTCTCACACAAATAGTGCGTAGAGTTTGGTGCGCTACAGCTGTAGGAGCTATGATAATAGAAGGTCAGCAATGTACAGCAATCACTGCTGCGAACGGCAATGGCGACTTACGTAAGCGACGAAGCTGTTGGGTTCGTCATACATTCACTCGGAACAATAGTGCGTAGAGTTTGGTGCGCTACAGCTGTAGGAGCTATGATAATAGAAGGTCAGCAATGTACAGCAATCACTGCTGTGAACAGCAATGATGACTTTCGTAGACGACAAATTTGCTGGGTTTGCTGTACACCCTCTCACACAAATAGTGCGTAGAGTTTGGTGCGCTACAGCTGTAGGAGCTATGATAATAGAAGGTCAGCAATGTACAGCAATCACTGCTGCGAACGGCAATGGCGACTTACGTAAGCGACGAAGCTGTTGGGTTCGTCATACATCCACTCGGAACAATAGTGCGTAGAGTTTGGTGCGCTACAGCTGTAGGAGCTATGATAATAGAAGGTCAGCAATGTACAGCAATCACTGCTGCGAACGGCAATGGCGACTTACGTAAGCGACGAAGCTGTTGGGTTCGTCATACATCCACTCGGAACAGTAGTGCGTAGAGTTTGGTGCGCTACAGCTGTAGGAGCTATGATAATAGACGGTGAGCAATGCACAGCAATCACTGCTGCGAACGGCAATGGCGACTTACGTAAGCGACGAAGCTGTTGGGTTCGTCATATATCCACTCGGAACAATAGTGCGTAGAGTTTGGTGCGCTACAGCTGTAGGAGCTATGATAATAGAAGGTCAGCAATGTACAGCAATCACTGCTGTGAACAGCAATGATGACTTTCGTAGACGACAAATTTGCTGGGTTTGCTGTACACCCTCTCACACAAATAGTGCGTAGAGTTTGGTGCGCTACAGCTGTAGGAGCTATGATAATAGAAGGTCAGCAATGTACAGCAATCACTGCTGCGAACGGCAATGGCGACTTACGTAAGCGACGAAGCTGTTGGGTTCGTCATACATCCACTCGGAACAATAGTGCGTAGAGTTTGGTGCGCTACAGCTGTAGGAGCTATGATAATAGAAGGTCAGCAATGTACAGCAATCACTGCTGCGAACGGCAATGGTGACTTACGTAAGCGACGAAGCTGTTGGGTTCGTCATACATCCACTCGGAACAGTTGTGCGTAGAGTTTGGTGCGCTACAGCTGTAGGAGCTATGATAATAGACGGTGAGCAATGCACAGCAATCACTGCTGCGAACGGCAATGGCGACTTACGTAAGCGACGAAGCTGTTGGGTTCGTCATATATCCACTCGGAACAATAGTGCGTAGAGTTTGGTGCGCTACAGCTGTAGGAGCTATGATAATAGAAGGTCAGCAATGTACAGCAATCACTGCTGCGAACGGCAATGATGACTTTCGTAGACGACAAATTTGCTGGGTTTGCTGTACACCCTCTCACACAAATAGTGCGTAGAGTTTGGTGCGCTACAGCTGTAGGAGCTATGATAATAGAAGGTCAGCAATGTACAGCAATCACTGCTGCGAACGGCAATGGCGACTTACGTAAGCGACGAAGCTGTTGGGTTCGTCATAGATCCACTCGGAACAATAGTGCGTAGAGTTTGGTGCGCTACAGCTGTAGGAGCTATGATAATAGAAGGTCAGCAATGTACAGCAATCACTGCTGCGAACGGCAATGGCGACTTACGTAAGCGACGAAGCTGTTGGGTTCGTCATATATCCACTCGGAACAATAGTGCGTAGAGTTTGGTGCGCTACAGCTGTAGGAGCTATGATAATAGAAGGTCAGCAATGTACAGCAATCACTGCTGCGAACGGCAATGGCGACTTACGTAAGCGACGAAGCTGTTGGGTTCGTCATACATCCACTCGGAACAATAGTGCGTAGAGTTTGGTGCGCTACAGCTGTAGGAGCTATGATAATAGAAGGTCAGCAATGTACAGCAATCACTGCTGCGAACGGCAATGATGACTTTCGTAGACGACAAATTTGCTGGGTTTGCTGTACACCCTCTCACACAAATAGTGCGTAGAGTTTGGTGCGCTACAGCTGTAGGAGCTATGATAATAGAAGGTCAGCAATGTACAGCAATCACTGCTGCGAACGGCAATGGCGACTTACGTAAGCGACGAAGCTGTTGGGTTCGTCATACATCCACTCGGAACAATAGTGCGTAGAGTTTGGTGCGCTACAGCTGTAGGAGCTATGATAATAGAAGGTCAGCAATGTACAGCAATCACTGCTGCGAACGGCAATGATGACTTTCGTAGACGACAAATTTGCTGGGTTTGCTGTACACCCTCTCACACAAATAGTGCGTAGAGTTTGGTGCGCTACAGCTGTAGGAGCTATGATAATAGAAGGTCAGCAATGTACAGCAATCACTGCTGCGAACGGCAATGGCGACTTACGTAAGCGACGAAGCTGTTGGGTTTCGTCATACACCCACTCGGAACAATAGTGCGTAGAGTTTGGTGCGCTACAGCTGTAGGAGGTGTTCTATGATAATAGAAGGTCAGCAATGTACAGCAATCACTGCTGCGAACGGCAATGATGACTTTCGTAGAGACAAATTTGCTGGGTTTGCTGTACACCCTCTCACACAAATAGTGCGTAGAGTTTGGTGCGCTACAGCTGTAGGAGCTATGATAATAGAAGGTCAGCAATGTACAGCAATCACTGCTGCGAACGGCAATGGCGACTTACGTAAGCGACGAAGCTGTTGGGTTCGTCATACATCCACTCGGAACAATAGTGCGTAGAGTTTGGTGCGCTACAGCTGTAGGAGCTATGATAATAGAAGGTCAGCAATGTACGAGCAATCACTGCTTCGGGTGATATGTTTTGTTAATCACTATTTTATCACAGACAATATTCCGAATTATTTTGGCTTAAGGGGGAAGGGTACCATCCGGGCGCGAAAACTCAAATTTCATTTAGTTTTTCGCTAATAGTGGGCTAATCATACATCGTAGGAAATGAGTTTTGCGGGCAGAACATTTAACATTGCATCTACATGTTTTAAATAAAACTCTGCTCAACAATACTCATTTATAACTGCAAAAAAAAATATTTTTCGGGAACCAATATGAGGTGAGTTGGAATTTTGTTTTTATTAAATACATGTAGATGCATAAATATTCTGCCCGCAAAAATGATTTCCATAAACCTACAATGTGTAGTTAGTCTAATATTTGCGAAAAACTAAACGCAAGCTGAATTTCGCGGGCTGGTAGGGCCGAAACACCTTATAATATTTTCTTTAATGCCTTAGGTCTGTACATGGCTTCAGTCGCGGCTGGTACCACCCATCACCGGCACAAGCGGTTTGGCATTTCGGTGCGATGCTGTATAGCAGCCGAATAATCAAAGGATTGGGTGCATATCAAGTACATGGGTATTTCAAAGATCCATTAATTAAGGCAGTCAATAGTGACTGAATTAAATGGTAATTAGTAGTAAATCGTAGATTAATGAATGAAAATGAGTGTGATAATAGGTATCTACAAAGCCAGGTGTTGTCTAATTATACTCTTACCATAAAAATTTTTATCAACTTAGTAGACCTTGACATACTTATAAATATGTATAAGAAAATACTGGTTACCTGTAAGACACTTTTTCGGCAGCAAACACAAAATTCGTACAGTACATAGTATTCGTGGTGAACGCCAAAAATGCCAAAATCATTTTTTCCACATGATAGCGCTGAAAAATACCATAACTATCCAATACATTGTCCAAATCCACTTTTTTCTCACTCACGTCGTTTGCTGCACTCATTTTGATACGGTTCTATTATTTTTATCTATAGTATTAATTTTTTTATGTGTAGTATTAATTGTAACTAGAAAATATTAATATATTATTTATAAAATATTTAGGTGAACATTTGAAAAAAATATTAATATACATCACAATTTTGTAGTCTCTATTTTATTAGATACGTCTTAACTTAAGGTGCAAAGCACTGTTAATGATCTGAGCGACAACAATTCGGTCCCAATACGTTCGAAGGTCTACCAGTCTACACTGACAGATACAATGCTAAAGTGGTCTTGCGTTAAATTAAGCGATACAAAAAACTCTATAAAACCTCGTAATTGACCTAGCAACGTTTGTAATTATTTGAACCGTCAAATTTATATTATGGTACATAATATATTTGTTTGTAAGATATTACGAATATAATTATTGCGGGCTTTCACGACCACAAAGTATTAAGAGTGTTTAAATTAGTTTCATAATTGAATTGAATAATAATTTATTCGAAACCAATGATATATTATATAAGTATATATATATGTTCGAAACCGATTGAGTACCTACGTACGTTTTTAACACCGGATATTAAAAATTTCGCTTTGTTGTCCGTCTGTCCGTCCGTCTATTTGTCTGTCACGACGATTAAATATATCGATATTAAAGAAACAGTTGTAGATAATAATGGCCCGACATCATGGCAATCATAAAAAATTGAATATCATCATTTTTATTTAAAAACCTCGAAAAACAAATTTAAGTTTGGTAAAAAAGTGAGTCTTATGGTATTACTTTTTTTAAATAGTCGGTGCGCGAGTCCGACTCGCACTTGGCCGCTCTTTTTAGGGTTCCATACCAAAATGGTAAAAATGGAACCCTTATAGTGAGACTTTCTCCGTCCGTCCGTCCGTCCGTCCGTCCGTCTGTCACACTCGATTATTTCAGTAACTATTCAAGCTATCAACTTAAAATTTAGAATAGTTATAGGTAATAGTGACCCGACGTCATAACAATCGTAAAAATTTGAAAATTGTTTTTATTTTTATTTAAAAAGGGGGGAAAACCGGGTCGACAAAATTTCAAAATGAGATAACAATATTGAATGGGGTATCATATGAAAGGGCGTTACTTGTGTATTCTAAAACTAATTTTTATTTATTTTTATGCCTGATAGTTTTTGATTTATTGGGAAAACTGTCGAAAAAAATACCGTTCCCCCCCTTATCTCCGAAGTTTACCAATCGTAAAATCAGAAATAATTATGATCAATAGAAATTAACGTATATTTTAAAGGAAAAATAAAATCAACTCGCTGACTAATATACTTTTTTTGATAATAACAATAATCCGCCAAAAACAAAGTTACGTTTGCGGTTTGCCAACAAAAGTACCTACACGTAAATTCATGAACAAAAGTGATTCTTTCAATGTTTTACTTTTTTATGGTATGGAACCCTCGGCGCGCGAGTCCAACTCGCACTTGGCCGGTTTTTTAAACGGATGCCAAAGAATTAAAAGCATAGTGCAATGCGTTGCATCACATTGTAAGTGCTAATTCATGGGCCGCACTGTATCTGACAAAGGAAAGCGAACTAATTAACATTAGGTAAATTTTTCGTGCATCACGTCATTCTTTCCATTACAAAATTATCTACGTACCATACAATATGTAGATATGATAATTAGTTAACACAAATATCTATCAATCTATATACACAAGCAGTGGGCCGGGACATTATGTCAGACAAAGTAATAAAAAAACCGGCCAAGTGTGAGTCGGACTCGCGCACCGAGGGTTCCATAAAAGAAGTAAAACATTTAAAGAATCACTTTTGTTCATGAATTTACGAGTATAATTTACATGTAGGTACTTTTGTTGGCAAACCGCAAACGTAACTTTGTTTTTGGCGGATTATTGTTATTATCAAAAAAAGTCAGCGAGTTGATTTTATTTTTCCTGTAAAATATACGTTAACTTCTATTGATCATAATTATTTCAGATTTTTCGATTGGTAAACTTCGGAGATAAGAGGGGGGAACGGAATTTTTTTCGACAGTTTGCCCAATAAATCAAAAACTATCAGGCATAAAAATAAATAAAAATTAGTTTTAGTATACGCAAGTAACGCCCTTTCATATGATATCCCACTAAATATTATTATCTCATTTTGAAAAATTTTCGACCCGGTTTTCCCCCCTTTTGAAATAAAAATAAAAACAATTTTCAAATTTTTACGATTGTTATGACGTCGGGTCACTATTACCCATAACTATTTTAAATTTCAAGTCGATAGCTTGAATAGTTACTGAAATAATCGAGTGTGACAGACGGACGGACGAACGGACGGAGAAAGTCTCACTATAAGGGTTCCATTTTTAACATTTTGGTATGGAACCCTAAATACCTGTTTAGTAACGTATGATTTGAATTCAATAACCTTTATAAACCAAGGACATCTATTTTTATTGGCAAAGAACATTTTCAAGCTCTTCTTACAATTTTTTTCTATATTTTGGTATTAAAACAATCCCACCAAAAACATTCTGTAAAAAACTAGCCAAAGTCAAAATGGAGCTGCTTGTTTATCTCTAAAAAGTACTGAAATCTAGACAAAGTCGTGCCAAGTCTAAGGTTCCTTACTGCGATTTCTTTATTATTATAGTTAATGTTGCGTGACTTGGCCGTTGAAGGGTACACAAGGGTTCAAACCAGGTGCTCCATGACACCATTGCACCAATCTGTCGCCAGAATTCATCGTCAATGAGTAGCGGTTCTTGGTCTTCAACGGCCAAGTCACACAACATTAACTATAATAATAAAGAAATCGCAGTAAGGAACCTTAGACTTGGCACGACTTTGTCTAGATTTCAGTACTTTTTAGAGATAAACAAGCAGCTCCATTTTGACTTTGGCTAGTTTTTTACAGAATGTTTTTGGTGGGATTTCACTTCATTTTGTAGAAACTTCAAAATATTACAAAATATTTCTGTCCGTTTTTCTAGATACATTAACTGCATAAATAACTTTGTAATCTCATATAATTTATATGGAATTACAAAGTTATTAATGCAGTGATCACCAGGTACTCCAGATCTTCGATTATCCTAGTTTTTATAGTTTTCCCTTTATGTGGCCATTAAACCCTAACTCTGTACCAAATTTCAGCTCTCTGAGTTTATGGGAAGTACTAGTTCTATTTTGATGATCATGAGTCAGTCAGTCAGTCAGTCAGTCAGTGTCGAAAATGCGAAACTTTGCTTTCGCATAACTTCGGAACTATATGACCTACAGACTTGAAATTTTGGGTTTTAAGTATGTGATTATAGCTTACTTGATAGCGAAAATTTCAGTGTTCTGGTCTTATCCAGAGGTTCTCAAATAGGAGCCCGAAAATGCGGCAAAATGGTTCCTGTAAAGATGGTACGGCAGTTTTGCTTCGCGCTTTGACTTTGGCGGGGGCACTGCCGTGCCCCCTGATAAATTACAATTTTTTTCTATATTTTGGTATTAAAACAATAAACACTTTATTCACACCAGCTTCAAAAGAGTATACTCGTGGGTACCTACTTATAAGTTTCTCATGGTTCATCAATTAGTATAATGTATTAGTGTAGATATTTCAGTCTAAAATCTACTATCCAAAAATAATAAAATATCATGCATCCATAAAACTGGATTTTCATATTTAATCTATCTATCTATCTGTAGTATGTTAAGGCCACTTAAAACTGTGAAGTGTTTGTTTTTATTATTTACTGTTTGCCTTGTTTTATATTTTATTTTTGTGATGTACCTCCTTACCTCCAATGATTACGAGATTACGTGTGTTTCAATATAGTTAGAGATTTATGATTCATATCTCACTATTTTGGAAAAAAGGATCAAGTGCAAGACGGCTTGAGCACTGAGGGTTCCGTACTGCCGTAACTATACTAGTCAATAGATATTATTATAGCGTCATGTGTATGGCCGAAAGAGCCTTTACTATTTTTTTAATTATTATTATTTTGGCCTATAGTGATATATGCACTATAATATAATATGCCCTATTTCGAACATAATATTTGAAGTTTATAGTCTATACTAATGTGACCAATATCCTTATACATAGGTATGTACATATTATCCTAGAGACAATTACCATCGTCCGACGACATACCGCCATAATTTCATGTGTATGGTAATCTTAATCTAATCTTTAATAGTTACTGAAATAAAGAGTCGTGACAGACATACAGACAACAAAGTGACCTAATAAAGGTCCGTTTTTTTTGAATTACGGAACCAATACCCTATTGGTGTGACTTCACCCGTCCATCGTCTGTCGGTCTGTCTATCTGTCTATCACAGTCGATTATTATTTTAGTAGGAATGGTTGTATATAGGAGAATACTGTGTGTAATAAATGGGGGAGAGCTGATGGGCAGACGGGCAAAGTAATCTTATAAAGGTTCCGTTTTCTTATTTGAGATTTGGAACCCTAAAAACCTAGTCGGTAGATGTGTGTATAGTTATCACACAGAGTTGTATAAACATTTTTAAATTCAAAACTCTTTCTAACTCATAAAACCCACCCAAATCCTTTCCGAACATCGAACCGAGGTCGTCGTGATCAAAACCTCCACATAATCTCAGAAACGCTAAACTTTACTGGTTTGTTGAGGAAAAGAGCGATGCCAGAAGTAACCTTGCTTCAGGAGGTGAATAATATGGCCTCAATAAATAAATATTTAAATGAATTGGGATGTTGGTTTATTTAATACAAATTCCTGCAAGTATCTTCAGCTGTTTTCTTAATAATAGGTAATTAAATATTTTTATATTGAATGTGAAATGTTAGAATGTTTGTTATTACTTCATTTTTTTATTTTTTTTATTTTATTATACACTAACTTGATGGATACACACCCGGTTTCTTCAACTGACTTTTACTGAAAAGTAATAGTTAAATATGGCGGTCTGATCCTTGTCTTTCGTGATAAGGGTCAGAACACCATAATATTTAACTTTGATTTTTCAGTAAAAGTTAGTTCAAGATACCAGGTGAGATGGCAATAACAATAAAGTGCAAATTTTTTTTTTATATCCCACAACTGTATGCTTGTAATTGATAATCAATTTTAAAATACCCCGACTGGAAATAAAGTAATCAGTTTTTTATCAAATCCAAGAAAATAAACGACTCCCGAGAGATATATCAAAAACCAAAGACCTAAACGTAGTAGCGGGCCAAACCTAGCTATAATTTTTCCACATAATTAAATTTTGTACGCTATGCTTCGTTAACATTGTACGTATTGTAATAAGTAATACTATGCATAAGTGGTTTAGTATTTAACATATCGCAATAATATATTACCTCCACTGCTTGAATTATTTAAACTAGGTACTATTTTTGTGCATAAGTAGATTTATTATTATAGCTCGTCTAAATAATTATTTCCTTCGTAATATTACTCGAATAATGATATTATGGATTATGTCAGAGTCTATTCATATTCTTTTATTTCAGTATAAAATTAGTAATTAGTCTATTTTAGAATTAAGACTTCCGTGAGTGGACATTATAAGAAGGAAAAAGTAACAGCTATTAACTCACGTCTATTTGGGTCAGTATAGTCTATTTTTTTATTACAGGAAACACCTAACACATACCCCTCCGTCAGGAAAAACGGAGGGGTTATCCTATCGCTAGCCATGACGCACCTCGTTGGCAGGAGTTCGGGATTCACATGCGTATTCACCGCGCTGCCGCCAGGCCCTACCCGCCTGAGAGGCAAATCCCATCCCTACTGCCGGCAGCCTTGCGTGCCACCAGTACACAGGCCGGCGGAATCTGAAGAAAGATGTTCGCCCTCCAGCAACCGGTGCGTCTCCTCTGAGACGGATGTGCCGCCGTAATTATCCCTCTCAACGGGCGTTCTCGCCCTGCACTTCAGGATTTTTTACAAGGTTGTTTTCCTCGTAGTGTCCTGAAGGAACTTGTGGGAGTTTCCACCCCCTCCTATAATTTTTTATAAGGTTTTCTTTTTCCGATGGTGTAGACATTTCGACACTGTACATTGTACATTTCGATTCGGTGTACATTTCGACGCTGGGGCTCAGGGGAAGAAACGTCACCTTTCCACCACGCCAAGTTATAGCCGTCGGTTAGAGCCGACGTTACCAGTTGACACCGGCCGGCTAAAGCGTTGCTCCTGCACTCGGCCACTCGTGGAGGTTACTTGGGTAGCCCCTCAGCAGTGCGAGCATGGGCAGGGAACTATTTTATCCTCGGGGAGAGGACATATCCCTTTCCACGTTTTTATATATCCCCCTAGCATGAGTACAGAGGTGGAGAAAATACTCCCTATAGTCTCGGGAGGTTTATGTCTTGTGAAATGTCAAATAGTGATACATTTCTCCCTGTGGCCATGCTAAGGCGACTATTTTATCTATTAATCGACTCGAATCGAATGACTATTAAATCGGAGGAATACGATTTTATCCATTGCCCATGCTAGGGTGGCTGGTCTAATTGGTCTACTATTTTCCAAAAAAATTAAACCTAGTCATCGGAATAATTTTTCCCATCCACCTAAAGCAGATATCCAGTACAAATGTTAACAAACGTAACCTCGCAAGTGGAATTATGCAAAGAAGATGGCGGACAAAATGTAATTTGCGATCGTACTGTGCTGCCCTCGCTCCCCGAAACTTCGCTAGGCCCGGTAATTGAATTACAGCCGTGCTTAGATGTGCTCGAAACTTCGTCCCACTTATCTCGTTCTTTGGCCGAAAATTCGTCGCAGCTTTACCTACAAATGCCTACCAAGTGACACGAATGCTTTTTATAAGGGCATATTCAAATCCCGCCCGTTCCTTCCCTTTGTAAATCTCTACTCGGTACTGGCTGTAATTTTTAAACTATAGGTACACAACCCTTGTTCTTGTATTAAAAAGTGAAAAGATAACCTGGTCACCCGTGATAAGAAGGGCAATGCCGCTTGTGGCAAAAATTATAAAAAAAAAAATAATTACATAGATACGAGTGCAATCTACTCGGTTTGATGATGACATACGGCGTTCCCCGATTCCCGAGGAAACCATGGATATTTCTGACATGAAAAGTATCTTACATAATCCAGAGTACATAGGTGTAGTTATAAGTAACTGATCTTTCCAAATTCCACCAAAATAGGTTCAGGAGGTAGGTAGTAGCGGCGCGAAGGACTAGCAAACACACATGCAAAGTTTTGCTTTTATAAAATTGGGGTTTTTAAAGTGTAGTAATTTCCAAACGAGAATGCAGTGTAGATAGCAGACAGTCCACGAGACACAAATATTATTGTGCGCAGAGATTTAAATCGCTAGATGAGCCCTAAACCCCCAAAAACGACCACGTTTTTATCTTGTTTGCGATACGTTGTCATTTGTACGCTGTGTGTGTACACAGCGATATAAGATATAAAGTGATATAGCGAGGTCTCATTTACTTGCACTTAAGTTCTCTGTTACACAATCGCACACTACAGCATGCTGAGAACACTCACTCAGCATATTTGTGGACGCTTTCGATGTGCACAATGTAGCTTAGGACCATTGAGTAACTATGTATTAACGTACTCAATGCTTAGGACTCATCTAGCGATTTAATCTCTGATTGTGCGCATAGCCAAGTCAAGACTGAACTACGTCCTGCAGAAGTTACCGCGCCTCCCTAAATTCATTTATCCGTCGCTCATGAAATGTGCTCGCAAGTTTGTCTTACTTATCTTATTCTTGGACCGAAACTGTTTGACTAATTTCGTTGAAAGGCACACTGCTAGCTGTTCTACATAGTTTTTACAAGTTTGGCGTAATTTGACTCATTGTTATTGGAATTAATTTATGAAAGCTTCAAGATAAGAGACAAAGTTTCTGCACGTTCTATCTTTTTTTGTCGTGAATTAATCTTGAATGTGGTACGAGTGGATTTTACAGTGGAATTTAAGAAAACTGATGTTATCAAAATCAGAGGATATTTTTACACGATGGCCCAAAAATGGAGTGTAATGTTTTCAGGGTTCATGTATGTATGTATTTATGTATGTATGTATGTGAGTTTCTTTATTCCACCATAACTTCCGAACGACTAAATAGATTTAGAGAGAAAGTCGTTTTACCACAGGGCAGTCGGGTTTTTTTTTTAATTTTTAAATTATTTATTTGATGTTAAAGTCTATAATGAAACAGGAACATGTTTGTGCAGATGGGTTTGGTCGTTTTAGGGGTACCTTTGTTGGAATTCGTCTTGATAGATCTCATGCATATACTAGCACTAGACCAATTATTGTATCCCGCGACTCTCATATCCGTCCATCTGGTCGGAGGTCTACCAACACTGCGCTTTATCATGCATTTTTAGGGTTCCATATCAATTTGGTAAAAATGGAACCCTTATGGTGACTTTCTCCGTCCGTCCGTCCGTCCGTCCGTCCGTCCGTCCGTCCGTCCGTCCGTCCGTCTGTCTCACTCGATTATTTCAGTAACTATCAAAGCTATAGACTTGAAATTTGGAATAGTTTTAGGTAATAGTGACCCAACGTCATTGCAATCATAAAAATTTGAAAATCATTTTTATTTTTATTTAAAAGGGGGGGTAAACTGGGTTGTTGAAATTTCAAAATGAGAACAATATTGAGTGGGGTATCATATGAAAGGGCCTTACTTGTGTATTCTAAAACCGCCGATATTTGTTTATTTTTGTGCCCGATAGTTTTTGATTTATTGGGCAAACTGTCGAAAAAAATACCGTTCCCCCCCCTTATCTCCGAAGTTTATCGTTCGAAAAATCTGAAATAATTATGATCAATAGGAACATATGTATATTTTACAGGAAAAATTAAATCAACTCTCTAACTTTTATACTTTTTTTTGATAATAATAGTAAACCACCAAAAAAAAAGTTTGCGGTTCGCCAACAAAAGTACCTAGTACACGTTAATTATACTCCTAAATTCATGAACAAAAGTGATTCTTTTAATGTTTTACTTCTTTTATGGTATGGAACCCTCGTTGCGCGAGTCCGACTCGCACTTAGCCGGTTTTTTTGCATTTCTACACGAGTGCCCAAAAAAGAAGTGTAATATACAATGTGTATCGAAATTATCATGTCAGCGGTATTTGCTCCCATAGGTCAATTGGTATAGAGCGCCCAACAGCGGGATAAGTCCTGTTGGCAGCGATAACTTTGATAAATTTATTAATAATTTATGAGTGTAATGTTTTAGGGTTCATGTATGTAAGTATGTATGTGTGTTTCTTTATTCCACCATAACTTCTGAAGTATTGGTTATAATATGGCATATTGTTAGAATCATTAGGCTAATTTTTTTCGAAAAAAGTCGTTTCACCACAGGGCACTTGGGTTATTTAATTTTTTAATTTCTTACTTCTTAACTCGCAGACACTCGAACTACTGAAATCTAGAATCCGGTAATTGAATTAGAACCTAGACATTGTATTGTTGTAATGTTGTTGCATTACAACAATATTGTTTACAAGTTTCAATTTAATGAATAACAATCATTATACTTAAATAACGTCTATATAAATGGGTATAGTATGATAATTATAGAGAAGACAGTAGCTTTCCTTACAATGTTTTCTTTCACCGGCAAGTAATATTTTGTAACCAAAAACGCATGTAACTCTGAAAAATCTGAAACTTGGTCCAAGACGGACCTCTTCTTGCGGTGCTCGTTCGAGTAGGTAGGTAGGTTATTTTTATTTTTTATTTATTTTATTTATTACTTGCTGTTTCGGAGGACTTAGATTATGACTGAGTTCGATGACATATAATAGATATCTAGATGTATAACTGGTGAATCATTTACATTCAAGCATGTTTCATAATCTACATAACAATCACAGAATAATAGCAACAATACGTTAGCTTCTAGACGCCAATTGTGACGATCAGCCGCAGCAAATTGTACTGGAATATTATATGAACGAATCATCAATGAGCTATATCTTACCTTATCTTATACCTGTGTCTTATACGTTTAAACGAAAGAAAAATACCCAGCAAAGCTTGGTTAGTGTTAAATAGAGTACGAGCTCAATGGATGGAATAAACACTTTTTTTTATAAGTAAGGATTAGGTACTGTGCCTGTATATTACACAAACGTTTAAGTATACCCATTGTCTGTAAATACACCATCTTATTCTTCAGAATTCTGAAATCATTTCAATAGCCCGCCGTAAATCAGGAATATGCCGAACTGTGGAAATCCAAAGACAAGTTTTTAAAGCTTCCCAATAAATCGTCGGCATACTTGACGAAAATTCGTAACGAATATTCAAAGGGATTAATTTTGTTTAATTAAAACGTTGAGGTGATTCAAGTTTGGGAACCATTTTTGCCGGATCAAAGGAATTTAATAAAGCCAGCAACTTGTTTTGGCGTTTATTGAAATATTTTTGTTAATAATAAAGAATGTTTGGAACAATAGTCCGGAGTTGGTCTGGCATTCTCAGAACCTCTGTAATACAATTATTATTGGCAGCAGAATATTCTGCTATTAAGTACTTATATTTGGAAAAACTTATATTGTTATATTTAAACACTAGCTGTTGCCCGCGGCTCCGCCCGCGTGAATAAGGTTTTTTTTTACATATACCGTAGAATTCCTTGATTTTCGCGGGATTCTGGTGTGATGTTGTACAGAAACCTGTTCTTACTTCGCACGGGTTATCTTGTGGTGATTTTGAAAACTCCTTTTTTTAATAATAATATAAAGTTTTATTAATAAGTAGTTGAAAGATCAAAAGGACGATTTTAACTGTCGATATTTCGACCCAATGGCACAGGTCGTGGTCACTACGTGACCACGACTTGTACCATTGTATAGAAATATCGACAGTTAAAATCGTCCTTTTCATTGTGATTTTTATTCTAAAACCACGAAATATGTCAAAAATTATTAAATCATGTGAAAAGTTGTACTGGTGGTAGAAATCTTCTTTCAGAGTTCGGCCGGGTAAGTACCACTAAATACTCTACTAACAATATTCCCCAGCCCAACATAAGAGTCTGTTAAAAATCTTTGATCTCAATACAATCGCAAGTATCAGAATGGGCAATGGCTATATATTTCTTTACGTATAAAAAGACCTATGACTGTCAATCGGTTAGGACCAGTTAAGACCTGAGAGTTAAAAATATTTGTGAACCATTATTTTACTCTTTCCATGTTGCGGATGATAAAAAAAGACGTGGCACTCTGGGAATGTCCACAAAAGTGAAAACTTTAATCTGTTCATGTCTCACAGTGCCATCTTAATATAAAGTCAAGGAACAGTACATTACATGACAATTAATTATTATTAACAAAAATTCAGTAGTACCTATCTCCAAGTTTTACAATCAAGTTCCACATAATTTGTAGAGATGGCGCGATACGGTATAACGTGGTGATAAATTCATGATTTTTGTTCAACCTAAAAGTGAAAAATCTTAAACCATACAAAATCTTCTGCTAAGCATATTTATTTACGGCTGAAAGGGTACTCCAGTCTGACTTGAGCCCTTACGTCCTGGCCCTAGGTGCTTGTCCATTCCGAGTTTCAAGTCACCTACTTGAACTCATCGATAAAGGTTCTGATGTCTATAATTTCTGAACTACAAAAGTGATGATGGTAAAATTTATACGATATAATCTTTAAAGAACCTCCTTTCTAACAAAAAAAGAATGAATTAAATCGGACAGCAGGTTAATGAATTATAACTAAATACACATTTTGACTTTGATGCCGTCTTCCAGGGAAACCATGATGAATTCTGGGACAAAAAGTATCCTATGTCCTACCTCGAAGTATGAACTATAATCATGTCAAGTTTCATTTAAATCCATCCAGCGGATTTGCCGTGATGCGCGGTCGTGAAACAGACAGACAGACAGACAGACAGACAGACAGACAGACAGACAGACAAAAATGAAACAAATTACAGTTTTAGCTTCAGTATCGACTAAATAGTGTCCTCCAACAAAAATTTTCAAAATATCTTCAATGTACAGAATTCGACCCTTTACAGTTTTATTATAAGTATAGACTAGCTGTTGCCCGCGGCTCCGCCCGCGTGAATAAGGTTTTTTTTTACATATACCGTAGAATTCCTTGATTTTCGCGGGATTCTGGTGTGATGTTGTACAGAAACCTGTTCTTACTTCGCACGGGTTATCTTGTGGTGATTTTGAAAACTCCTTTTTTTAATAATAATATAAAGTTTTATTAATAAGTAGTTGAAAGATCAAAAGGACGATTTTAACTGTCGATATTTCGACCCAATGGCACAGGTCGTGGTCACTACGTGACCACGACTTGTACCATTGTATAGAAATATCGACAGTTAAAATCGTCCTTTTCATTGTGATTTTTATTCTAAAACCACGAAATATGTCAAAAATTATTAAATCATGTGAAAAGTTGTACTGGTGGTAGAAATCTTCTTTCAGAGTTCGGCCGGGTAAGTACCACTAAATACTCTACTAACAATATTCCCCAGCCCAACATAAGAGTCTGTTAAAAATCTTTGATCTCAATACAATCGCAAGTATCAGAATGGGCAATGGCTATATATTTCTTTACGTATAAAAAGACCTATGACTGTCAATCGGTTAGGACCAGTTAAGACCTGAGAGTTAAAAATATTTGTGAACCATTATTTTACTCTTTCCATGTTGCGGATGATAAAAAAAGACGTGGCACTCTGGGAATGTCCACAAAAGTGAAAACTTTAATCTGTTCATGTCTCACAGTGCCATCTTAATATAAAGTCAAGGAACAGTACATTACATGACAATTAATTATTATTAACAAAAATTCAGTAGTACCTATCTCCAAGTTTTACAATCAAGTTCCACATAATTTGTAGAGATGGCGCGATACGGTATAACGTGGTGATAAATTCATGATTTTTGTTCAACCTAAAAGTGAAAAATCTTAAACCATACAAAATCTTCTGCTAAGCATATTTATTTACGGCTGAAAGGGTACTCCAGTCTGACTTGAGCCCTTACGTCCTGGCCCTAGGTGCTTGTCCATTCCGAGTTTCAAGTCACCTACTTGAACTCATCGATAAAGGTTCTGATGTCTATAATTTCTGAACTACAAAAGTGATGATGGTAAAATTTATACGATATAATCTTTAAAGAACCTCCTTTCTAACAAAAAAAGAATGAATTAAATCGGACAGCAGGTTAATGAATTATAACTAAATACACATTTTGACTTTGATGCCGTCTTCCAGGGAAACCATGATGAATTCTGGGACAAAAAGTATCCTATGTCCTACCTCGAAGTATGAACTATAATCATGTCAAGTTTCATTTAAATCCATCCAGCGGATTTGCCGTGATGCGCGGTCGTGAAACAGACAGACAGACAGACAGACAGACAGACAGACAGACAGACAGACAAAAATGAAACAAATTACAGTTTTAGCTTCAGTATCGACTAAATAGTGTCCTCCAACAAAAATTTTCAAAATATCTTCAATGTACAGAATTCGACCCTTTACAGTTTTATTATAAGTATAGATAACTTCATTAATCGACGCTTAGAAACGTAGGTTCACGAGTCGACGCGTATATTTTTATATTCACACATAACTTTTTGCAGAGTAGACTGATTTTCAAAATTCTTTTTTTGTTTGAAAATGTATACTTCAGAGATGGTCCCATATTTTAGCTATAATGTGACCTGAGATAACAGAACTAAGCCAAAATGTTTTTTTTTTTTCGGCAAATATTACTTATACTTGTTTTAATACCTGATGCAGTTGTGAGCCTCAGGCAAACGGTGACGCCTAGGTACTTTATTAGTAGTCATTTCTATTTCAATCTACTTCCAAAGGCCCATATTTCGATGAACCTTTTCAAAAGAAGACACATACCTTTACTAATACATAACTTATATTTATTAAAGTCCTATTTCAGTAATCATCATAACATTATATTTTTTTTTACAATGTTACTCACATCTTAAGTTTTCTAGCCATATATTTCTTTAAATACATGACTAAATATTTATTTAATAATGTATTTAATTAGCATTACTGGCTTTGCATGATTTTTTACCGACTGTCGAGCTTTGGCATGATTTTATGGATTACCAGTTTAGCTCTCGGTCATGAGACCTCCACACGTATACCTATCGGAGCCGATTTCTCTCACCGTTTTGCATTCACTAGTACATATCTCAATTTACATTACAACATATTATGACGATTTGCAAACAAAATCAAAAGAAAACGTGTTGATCTATACTTAAGTGGTTAATTGCATACCGAATTAAAACAATGACACACTCGTGATTTTTTAATTGAATAAAAACTTAACGTTAAAGATAAAAATCAAAAAGTGTATCATGAAAGCAGCAGAAGTTGTGAGGGACAAAAAAGTGGATTTGGACGACGTCTTGGATAATTATGGTATCCTCAAACGCTATCATGTGGAAATGATGATTTTGGCGTTCATAGCTTTCACCGCAAATACGATGCACAGCACCAATTATGTATTTTCTGCCGAAGAAGTATCTTATAGGTAGGTATATCATAACCATATAAAATTAATGTGTGGTAAATTAACTTTAAAAAATCCGGCCAAGTGCGAGTCGGACTCGCGCACCGAGGGTTCCATACCATAAAAGAAGTAAAACATTCAAGGAATCACTCTTGTTCATGAATTCAGGACTATAATTTACGTGTAAGTACTTTTGTTAGCGAACCGCAAACCTAACTTTGTTTTTGGTGGTTTACTGTTATTATCAAAAAAAGTATAATAGTTAGAATACACAAGTAACGCCCTTTCATATGATACCTCACTCAATATTGTTATCTCATTTTGAAATTTCTACAACCCAAACTGGGTTGTCCCCCCTTTTAAATAAAAATAAAAATGATTTTCTAAATTTTATGATTACAATGACGTTGGGTCACTATTCCAAATAAGTCAATAGCTTCGATAGTTACTGAAATAATCGAGTGTGACAGACGGACGGATGGACGGATAAAGTCTCACCATAAGGGTTCCATTTTTACCAAATTGGTATGGAACCCTAAAAAATAAGACGTACCTTAGACAGGATTTTTGGAAATTATTACGCCTAATGGAATAAAAAAATAATTTACGTTAGTGAAGCTGAGGGCTTCTGCTAGTAAATGTAAAATGATGATGCTAATTCCTGATAATGATTTTTCCAGGTGCAGTGATGATTTGAAAAACACCTCATACTGTAGCGCGTCAGACTCCACTCACTATTGTTCTGAGTGGGTGTACGACGAACCCAACAGCTTCGTCGCTTACGTAAGTAACCATTGCTATCTACACTACTAACGATATTTCATATTAGCTATTTTTTGACATTATAACTAATTAAATTACTGCATGATTAATTGACTTATATAAAATCCAATAATTTATTACTTATTTTAATTACAAATAATTATTTTAAATTTTGACGGAGCACTCAGATGCTCTGGATGAGTGTCACTCATAATCCAGCAGGAACAGCAGAGATATAAAAAAAAATGTTAGAATCCAAGTCACGACCATCGTGAGTTGGCACTTCTTCAGAGCAAAGCTCGCATGAATAAGGTCTCTGCCTATAGCAGAGAACACATGAGTGCGATACATTAAAAAAAAAAAAAAAAACCATTGCTATCCACAGCAGTGACTGCTGTTCATTGCCGACCTCCTACTGTAGTGCGTCAGACTCCACTCACTTTTGTTTCGAGTGGGTGTATGACGAACCTATCAGCTTCTCTACTCACGTACGTCACGATTACGGTCCGCAGCAGTGCCTGATGTACATTGCTGACCTCTTACCATAGCGCGTCAAACTCCACTCACTATTGTTCTGAGTGGGTGTATGACGAACCCAACAGCTTCGTCGCTTACGTAAGTCACCATTGCTATTGTTATAGTGGCTGCTGTTCATTGCCGACCTCCTACTGTAGTGCGTCAGACTCCACTCACTTTTGTTTCGAGTGGGTGTATGACGAACCTATCAGCTTCTCTACTCACGTACGTCACGATTACGGTCCGCAGCAGTGCCTGATGTACATTGCTGACCTCTTACCATAGCGCGTCAAACTCCACTCACTATTGTTCTGAGTGGGTGTATGACGAACCCAACAGCTTCGTCGCTTACGTAAGTCACCATTGCTATTGTTATAGTGGCTGCTGTTCATTGCCGACCTCCTACAGCTGTAGTGCGTCAGACTCCACTCACTTTTGTTTCGAGTGGGTGTATGACGAACCTATCAGCTTCTCTACTCACGTACGTCACGATTACGGTCCGCAGCAGTGCCTGATGTACATTGCTGACCTCTTACCATAGCGCGTCAAACTCCACTCACTATTGTTCTGAGTGGGTGTATGACGAACCCAACAGCTTCGTCGCTTACGTAAGTCACCATTGCTATTGTTATAGTGGCTGCTGTTCATTGCCGACCTCCTACTGTAGTGCGTCAGACTCCACTCACTTTTGTTTCGAGTGGGTGTATGACGAACCTATCAGCTTCTCTACTCACGTACGTCACGATTACGGTCCGCAGCAGTGCCTGATGTACATTGCTGACCTCTTACCATAGCGCGTCAAACTCCACTCACTATTGTTCTGAGTGGGTGTATGACGAACCCAACAGCTTCGTCGCTTACGTAAGTCACCATTGCTATTGTTATAGTGACTGCTGTTCATTGCCGACCTCCTACTGTAGTGCGTCAGACTCCACTCACTTTTGTTTCGAGTGGGTGTATGACGAACCTATCAGCTTCTCTACTCACGTACGTCACGATTACGGTCCGCAGCAGCGCCTGATGTACATTGCTGACCTCTTACCATAGCGCGTCAAACTTCACGGACTGTTGTTCTGAGTGGGTGCATGACGAACCCATCAATTTCATTGATTAGGTACGTAATTCGCTATTGCTCTCTGCAGCAGCAATGCCTGCTGTTCATTGCTGAGCACTAGAGGACTGTCTTTGTTAAAGGCCCAGTGCACGACAATAGTTGTAGAAGTAATGTACTGTATGTACTGTATTGTAGGAATAATTTTGCAGTTTGAACTGGCCTGTCAAGATTGGAAGAGAACACTGGTCGGGACAATAAACAGTTTTGGATACATGTGTGGCCTGCTGCTTGTTGGGCCCATGTCCGATAGGTAAGGCTTGCGATTGCGAAAGGATTAAAATCTCGAAAGGCTCAATAATGCGTAGTTAATTTTTGTAGGTTTGGAAGGAAAACAGTAATAGTGGTGACAGGTACTCTGGGCGCAGTGTTCGGCACGCTGCGCAGTTTCTCTGCGTGGTACTGGTTCTATGTCGCCATGGAATTCCTGGAGGCTGCACTCGGAGATGTCTGCTCCCCGGTGTACGTATTGAGTGAGTCCTGATATAAAACTATGTAAATAAACTTTATTTTTACATGACTCCCCAAAGAAGGAGTGTAATGTTTTTAGGGTTCATCTATGTATGTATGTGAGTTTCTTTATTCCACCATAAATTCTGAACGGCTGAATAGATTTGGGCATTTGGGATATTGTTAGAAATTAGAATCCCTACATCATTCCGCGTAACATAGGCTATATTTTTTTGGAAAAAGTCATTTTACCACAGGGCAGTCGTGTTTTTTAATTTATAAATTATTTATTTACTTGTTTATTGACTATAGTCTCCACATTGACTCCTATTTTTTTAACCGACTTCAAAAAAAGGAGGAGGTTCTCAATTCGTCGGAATCTTTTTTTTTTTTTTTTTAATCTATGTATGTTCACCGATTACTCGAAGACGCGTGGACCGATTTGAAAAATTCTTTTTTTGTTTAAGAGGGTTTTGTTTCCAGATGGTCTTATTTTAATCAGGTCAGGATCTGATGATGGGATCCTGGAGAAATCGAAGGAACTCTTCAAATTTTGTATGGACATATGAAACTATTTGAGTATTATTAGAAAGAGTAATATTTTCCAAGTTGTCCTATGGTCATCAGGTCAGGATCTGATCATGGGATCTTGGTGAAATCGAGGGAACTCTTAAAATTTTGCTAGTATACTTAAAGCGAGTTGGGTATTTTTTATAGTTACTGGTGCATATGCTACCAGATACTGATTTGATGACTAAAGTCATCAAGTCAGGGTCTGATGATGGGATCTTGGTGAAATCGAGGGAACTCTTCAAATTTTGCTAGTATACTTGAAGCGAGTTGGGTATTTTTTATAGTTACTGGTGCATTTGCTAGCAGATACTGATTTGATGACTAAAGTCATCAAGTCAGGGTCTTATGATGGGATCTTGGTGAATTTGAGGTATCTCTTCAGATTTTATGAACACACCTCAAGCAATTTGGGTATTTTTACAACGCCTTGTGCATTTTATTGTTTTCCACTTAAAAGTATAAAATAAAAATGGGAAATGCTTTCCAAAAAACCAACTTCAAATGCCACTACAAAGAGTGAAATAATTTTTATTTAAATTTTAGGTACCTACACCAATTCGAAGTCGCGCGATTGTCTATGACTTCGTCATTTCTTCGCACATCAAGTAAGTAAGAAGGACTATTAGGGATTGTATGAAACATTGCCCGACTTCGAATTGGTGTAGGTACCTAAAATTTAAATAAAAATTATTTCACTCTTTTTAATTAACACTAGCTGTTGCCCGCGGCTCCGCCCGCGTGCAGTTCGTTTTTTTTACAAAAATGTTTCCCGTGGAATTTCTTAATTTTTCCCAAGATTTCCCGTACAAAATGAGTGGTCCTTGGGTTCGATGGACCCGTAAAGGAGTCTTCTTCCAATCTCTCCTGTCAACGTGCTATCTTCTTTTACACAATTTACCTATATCTTCTTTGGTCTTCCTCTACTTATACACTCTGTCGAAATCGCTTATGTTACTCAATTCGCATGGAGTAAGATAGAGTGGGGCGTGTCATCGTGGATTGTAATATCTATACTAAACAAACTTATCTTATTCTGAGATGATACCAACGCCCAGATATTGTAATTAAGCATTCTGATGCGCTACCGTGTACGTAGCAACCCGTTCCTGCTACGTACGGGTTATCTTGTATAGTTATACCTAGTTGCACGATCAAAAGGACGATTTAAACTGTCGATATTTCGACCCCGTTTTGATTGTGCTACGGAGATAAGTAGCTATAGGTTTTTTTAAACATCCCACGGGTGCTCTCAAATTTTTCAGGATGAAAAGTATCTTAAATGTTGACCGGGCATATATATAAAAGTAGGATCATAAAATTTCATTAAAATCCGTTACTTGAAAGACGCCTGCTAACTGTTTTTGTAATGTTTTCTTTCCCGCGGGAACTCGATTGGATTAATAAGTTTTACTATATATATATTTTGTTAAAAAGGCAACATAAGGTATCAGCATAACCAATTTTACTAAATAAGGTTCATTAGTTGTTATTTACAAAGCTGTTAAATTAATTGCAGTTTTTTAACTATCCCACGGGAACTCTTTATTTTACCGGGATGAAAAGTATCCTATATGTTGACCAGGGACATAGGCTACCACCACACAAAATTTCATTGGAATCGGTCCAGCCGTTCCAAAGATTAGCCCGTACAAACAGACAGACAAACAGACAAACAACAGATTTATTATATGTATTGATGATGATGATCTGGATTCCAAGGTTATAAGCTACTAAGAAACAAGTTGTACTTCTCAATAAAATCTGTATATAGCAGAAAATGTGCATTGAAAAGAAAGTAAAGCCTAGATAGAATGTTTATTTGGATTTTTTTCATGAGAAAACTTGATACCACCTTTGGATGTTCTTCATTCTTCTTCTTCTTTGAATTTGACAGGCAGACCCGGGTCCTTAACGTGACTATTTATTATTTATAACATACTTTCGAGTATATACATATTTGTATTAGCGAACGCCCGCGCGCCCCGGCATGCCCCGATTGATTTTCGGTTTTGGCGAATCCCCCGGGAATCGTAGAATCGGGAGTCGTATTTTTTCGGGATAAAAAGCCTGGGTGAGAGTATATTAATCTATTTCTATTCCAATAAGGATAATAGGTTAAGTAGTTTTCACGTGAAAGAGTAACTAACTTCCAACTTATATCCATACTCACATTATAAATTTTCGCGTTTATGTACCTATTATAGCGTAAGGATATGAATTATTATTATTAAATTCACTAAATAGTATTGACTATTGTTACTTCGTTTATGATTTCAGCAATGGAAATGGCGTCTTCAAAAAAGAAGCTAGTTTTCAATATGCTCTGCTCCTTTGGGTTTTCGTTCGGAGGAGTCGTTTCAGCTTTAATAGCTTGGTTGACACCTAACTGGAGGTGGTATCTGAGAGCCATTTATACACCGGCGTTCCTGTATTTCTTTTACAAGTATCTGCTTGATGAGAGTCCGAGATGGTTACTAAGTAAAGGGAGGAAAGACGAAGCTATAAAAATATTAGAAAAGGCAGCGAGGAAAAACAAAATTGCTATTGACAAAAATTCATTACAGAACTTAACATGTGAAGTTACGGAGAGTGTAAAATTTTCTAAATTGTTAAAAGACACGTTAAAGTCCAAAACGTTAAGGAAACGTTTCTTCGTGTGTTTGATTTGGTGGACCACGAGTACGTTCGTGAACTATGGGATGTTGATCAATTCGGTGTCTCTACAAGGCAACAAGTATGTGAACTTCGCGTTGACAGCGGTGGTCGATCTTCCTTCAACAATTGCGTGCACGTACATAGTGATTCATTTCAAGAGGAAGCTGCCTTTAATGGTCTCGTTTTTGGCTGGTGCTCTTTTATGCATGTCACAACCGTTTCTGCCCACCGGTAAGTTTCTTTTTCCGCAAATTATGAATATGGCTTCATATTTAATTGGGAATTAGAATTGCGTCGATTAGCACTGAACATAACCTATCTTACTGAATAATAGATGGATAGAGCTGACTGTATTGGCGAGTTTTACTCATCTTGGTTATTGGTTTCAGATCAACCGTGGCTGTCGGTGACAGTTTTTTTGGCCGGGAAATTCATGTCCTCATCCTATTTCACCATCACCTACCTGTACACCCTGGAGCTGTTCCCGACCTACACGAGGAACTCCATGCACGCTTTGTGCTCGTCGCTCGGCCGAGTTGGTTCCATCATCGCGCCGCAGACACCGCTGCTGGTAACATTTTGTTTCTGAGTGCACATGGCCGGGAAGCTGATGTCCTCGTTCTACTTCGGCATCACCTACCTGTACACCCTGGAGCTGTTCCCGACCTACACGAGGAACTCCATGCACGCTTTGTGCTCGTCGCTCGGCCGAGTTGGTTCCATCATCGCGCCGCAGACACCGCTGCTGGTAACATTTTGTTTCTGAGTGCACATGGCCGGGAAGCTGATGTCCTCGTTCTACTTCGGCATCACCTACTTGTACACCCTGGAGCTATTCCCGACCTACACGAGGAACTCCATGCACGCTTTGTGCTCGTCGCTCGGCCGAGTTGGTTCCATCATCGCGCCGCAGACACCGCTGCTGGTAACATTTTGTTTCTGAGTGCACATGGCCGGGAAGCTGATGTCCTCGTTCTACTTCGGCATCACCTACCTGTACACCCTGGAGCTGTTCCCGACCTACACGAGGAACTCCATGCACGCTTTGTGCTCGTCGCTCGGCCGAGTTGGTTCCATCATCGCGCCGCAGACACCGCTGCTGGTAACATTTTGTTTCTGAGTGCACATGGCCGGGAAGCTGATGTCCTCGTTCTACTTCGGCATCACCTACCTCTACACCCTGGAGCTGTTCCCGACCTACACGAGGAACTCTATGCACGCTTTGTGCTCGTCGCTCGGCCGAGTTGGTTCCATCATCGCGCCGCAGACACCGCTGCTGGTAACATTTTGTTTCTGAGTGCACATGGCCGGGAAGCTGATGTCCTCGTTCTACTTCGGCATCACCTACCTGTACACCCTGGAGCTGTTCCCGACCTACACGAGGAACTCCATGCACGCTTTGTGCTCGTCGCTCGGCCGAGTTGGTTCCATCATCGCGCCGCAGACACCGCTGCTGGTAACATTTTGTTTCTGAGTGCACATGGCCGGGAAGCTGATGTCCTCGTTCTACTTCGGCATCACCTACCTCTACACCCTGGAGATGTTCCCGACCTACACGAGGAACAGTTGTTTTTAAGTGAGGTTCTCTCTATGTTAAACTTCCCATTGTCTGTTGCAATGTCCAGATGGTGTACTGGTCGGGCCTGCCGTCGTTCGTGTTCGGCGTGGCGGCGCTGGCGGCGGGCCTGTCCACGTTCCTCGTGCCCGACATCGCCGACGACGCGCTGCCCGACACCGTGCGACAGGCCGAGGCGCTGGGGACCACCAAGATACCTTTAAAGACTGTGGGGATTTGTAATGAAGGATTTGATACACGAATGTGATAAACGATATTGTGGTTCTGTGCTGATCGTAAGTCATGAAGTAACATAACATTGTTATGAAACTATTTGTTATTCCTATATCATAATATGTATTATCAGGCTCTAGCCATGTGGCATCTTGCGAAACGCTAAAAAGATAGAAAATAAACGAAATTCAAAAATGTATGAATATAATCGCAACATTGGTCACGTGACCTCAGCGCATCTTTTACATTATTTGAATTTCATTATTTAGTTACTGACTAATTCCTCTCGAAATTTTGAGTTCATCATCAACTATTTTCATAGCCAATAATAATCATCGCGAGGACCTGCTTGACAGCGAGTTCTCCATAGTATTCTCACTTTCTCAGATGTGTTACTGACTTTCTCGACATGTGATAAACATACTCGTACCAACCGAATGTGGCTGCGGTGGTCTATTGTTCAAAGCGTACTGTACATCTTTATATACGGCGAGCCTGTGGTTCAAGTACACGCGGAAGGCTTACAATGCCCTGCGAGTCCAATACAATAATGCGTTCAGGGTGCTGCTGCGGCGGCCACGGTTCTGCAGCGCGTCGGCGATGTTCGCTGAGGCGCGAACAGATAGCTTTGACGCTATCTGGCGTAAAAAAACCGGCATCCTGCGCATGATCTCACACAAAATGGATAGTCCTCTGATGAATGTACTTCTTCAGAGGACTAAATCCATGTTAGTGATAAGGTACTAACATAGATATTAAGTTATTTTTGTTACTAACCTAGGTAAGTACTAACGTAGTGATAAGTTATTGTTTTACTAATACAAATGGACTGAATTGTTGTCTGAATTAAATAAATGGATTGAATTGAATTGAATATTCTCCAATCCTCCTATTCTAAGAGGAGACCCATGTCGAATCGTAGGCCGTAAAGGGGTCGATGAAACATAAAGGGCTTTATAGATTTGAGCTTTTTCCAAAAGTTATTGTTTGAATGAAAGAGATGATTTGTACAAGATACCTAAAATACGGTTCAATTATTGTACAATTTTAAAAGGAAACCATTTTAAAGTACACAATGTAAATAAAACATTGAATAAATAAAATATTTCAAACCAAAATATAAGCATTCTGCACGAATAACATAAATACCTAATGTTTTATTTTGGATTTAAAACAACAAAAAGCACCTGTACATAAATAATGTTATTTCCGAGCTATTAGTTTATGCACGTTCCATGTTTGTACATATCGATGGGACGGGATGGGATGGAGAGCCAGATGGTGTACAAACACAAGCTACATTGAATTTCAAATTTTTGTTTTAACATACGCATGTACAGTGATTTTACTATTACCTATAAAAGGAGCTACCTAATTATTGATGTCAAGTACCGAAATAAATAGAGTTCTATTTTGGATAAAATTCGTAATTCAACTTGCCTTGCCTTGTGCCTGTGCCTTGAGTATCTCATAATCTTAATAATAATAAATACACAAAATGCAATAAATATCAATTAGGTAGGTATAATACAAGGGACGCGGGGTACGCGGCACGCGACTATAGTCTCCGCGTTTCAAAACGTTTAAAAAATATAAAATGTCTCAAAAGAGTCTTGAAAGTCTAGTACGCGAACTTCAAAAGTCAGTGCTAAGTTTATCACAAAAAGTCACTAGCTTAGAATCTAAAGTTAATGAGCAAAACATCTTAATTAACAATCAAACAGAAGTGATTTCACAGTTGAAGTGCTATCCGAAGACATCAAACATCGTCCAATCAGCTAGCACCGCCACTGCGCCGACCTCTTCTGAGAATAAAGCGCTGCAGCGCCCTGTCCGACAAGTGCGTCTAAAGTCAACAACGGGTGAAACCGCTTCAATAAAGCGCCCGAATATAACTGCCGGTACAACTCGGCGCGCAATTGTCACCGACTCTAATACATGTGGGGCCACACCATCAGCGAGACTACAAACTGTACCATCATCTTCGGGTTGTCAGGACTCGACCCCGCTATCGAGTGTTGCTGCACATATTGGGGGAGTGGAAGACGAGACGGAAGATGAAGACTGGCAAAAAGTGACCAAACGCTCGCGACAACGGAATAATCGGGCAAGAGAAGTTATAAGAGGAAGCGGTGCGGTGGACTGCGATCTGCAAACCGTAGAAAGGGTAAAGAAAATTCACGCGTGTTTCTTTAAACCAGACACTAGTGAAGAAGCATTGAAAAGTTATATGGAGAAAAGGAACCCCTGTGATGGGTATGAAGTAAAGAAAATGAAATTAAGGCACAATTACTACGCATCGTTTATGATTACTGTACCTAACAGTAAGTATGAATATTTTATGTGTGCCGACAACTGGCCTGCTCGCACTGAAGTAAGTGAGTGGTTTCGTCGAAGCACCGGGCGTGCCGTGCGGCCGTCCAACAAACGCGCTCTGCATGGCCACACCAACGGGGAACCGATCATCGCCGGTACCGAAGAATAATGATACTACCCACAATACTCGGTTAGTGATTTGCCAACAAAATATCCAATCGTTAAATAATAAAACTAAGATGCTGGAAGTGTTATTGCAAAAAGAATTCAAGTGTGACATCCTAGCCTTAACAGAACATTGGTTAACAGATGTCCAACTTCAATGCATTAATATAGAAAACTACTTTTTAATTTCGAGTTTCTGTCGGAGTAAAACATTACATGGCGGATCGTGTCTATTCTTTAAAGATAGTATTAACGCAATAGAAAACATAGACTTATGTAAACTTTCAGTTGAACGAATCTGCGAAATATCCGCGGCTAATATATTTGACCTTAATTTACTAATCGTTTGTATATATAGATCAAACTTGACAAAACTGACTGATTTCTTTGTTGCCTTTGAGCGACTTCTCGACAAGATATGCGTTTCCAATGTTGATTGCATTATAGTGGGGGATATGAATATAGATGTTTTGCGTCATAGTATAGAAGCAAAACATCTGAACGAAATTTTAAGTTGCCATAATTTTAGAAATGTTGTGGATTTTCCTACACGAGTGTCATGCTTCTCAGCTACCTCATTAGACCATGTATACACGAACAGTTACTCTGATAATATCGTGGCATCAGCTGTTATGACCAACGTTAGTGACCACTATGGCACGCGCGCCGAAATAACCTGCAGCGACCCGCGGCTTCCCACAGTTCAAATGGTGCGGAAATACACTGAGGCGGCTAAGCTCAATTTTGGTGCTGCAATCGAAAGCGTGGACTGGAACGATTTGTTCCTTAGGAAGTCATCAGCTGATGAGCTAGCCAATTCAATAATAAATATATTAATAAATAAAATAAATATATGCTTTCCATACAGAAAGACCTTAGGCAATAAAGTTGAGAAAACGTGGGTTTCTAATGATATTCTTAACTTAAAAGCTTTGTTGTTTACAATAACGGACCTCAAAAATAAGTTTCCTACTAACAATTTATTACAAGAAAAAATTGAAACCATCTCCAAACTTTATGAGAGTAAGTTGACTGAGGAGAGATCTCGATATTATAATAACTTGGTTAACGATAGCTCTAATACCACGAAAACAATGTGGCGTATTGTTAACCAAGAAGCGGGCAAAACGAATAAACCACGACAAGAATTTATCGATGTTGTGAAAAAACCAGATGGTTTCAATTTTCAATCTAAATTACACATTGTCAATTACCTCAACCAAAAGTTCATCAACGCAGTGTCAGCGTGCGGAGTGCTCACACCAAATGTAGACCTCTCGAAAACGTGGCTAGCTAATGCGGTACCCAGCAATGACAGGTCTTTGCGCTTTCGTACTTTTACAGCGTCAGAAATTTTTACGATTATTAATAAAAAGATCGCTAACAAGCCGACCAAAGATATATACGACATATCGACTGACTTGCTAGTATCTATAGCGTACATCGTAAGCTACCCATTGCAAGTTCTTTTTAACAGGTGCCTACGGGAGGGTGTGTATCCTAAATCTATGAAAGAAGTCAAAGTATGTCCACTGTACAAAGGAAAAGGTAAAAAAACTGATCCCGGGTGTTACCGCCCAATATCAATAATACCAGCGGTAGCTAAAATACTAGAAAACGGTCTAACCACGCGACTAACGGAGTTCCTAAATGCTACAAATGCGTTATCAGACCGTCAATACGCCTATCGGGCGGGGCGCTCGACGACTGTTATGGTACGTGAGGTAGTTGAGAAAGTGTTGAGGGCTCGTGAAATAAAACAAGAGGTCGCAATACTTTTCTGCGACCTTTCTAAAGCTTTTGATGTTGCCGATCATTGCATCCTAAAAATGAAGTTTAAACATTACGGAATAGACGGACCTGCATTAGACTTGTTAGTTGACTTCATGAAGGATAGAAAGCAGACTGTTGTTGACAGGGCCGGATCTATAAAATCAGATAGCCTCACGTCATATAGTGGTGTTCCGCAAGGATCGTCACTGTCGAACCTTGCCTTTACACTTCTACTTAATGACCTCCCTCGCAGTCTAGAAAATGTTGACATATTTATGTACGCTGATGACGTAGCTATTATAACTACTGCATCAACCTTAGATGACCTAGAAAATAAACTCAATAGAACGGCGGAACTAACTTTTGAATGGTTTCAAACAAATGGTCTCGCCCTTAACATCCTAAAAACACATTTCATACATTTTGACTTAGCTGGCCGAAAGCGTCGACCTTTGTCTGTTACCATTCAAAGTCAAAACATTCAGAAGGTCGAGACAGTTACCTTTTTGGGCTTTCAGGTTGATAAAGGTCTAAGATGGAACGAACATATTGACAAAGTATGCGGTAAAATGTCAACAGCTTGCTTCGCTCTAAAGCGTGTAGCTTCGACGTTATCGGCAGAAGCAACTCGCGCATGCTACTTTGCTTCGGTACAAAGCCTGTTGCAATATGGAGTTGAGCTATGGGGACGTGGTGCTGACTGGGAACGCGCTTTAGACTCCAAAAACGCGCAGTTCGGATATTAGCCCACGTATCGCAAGATACCTCGGCTAGACCATACTTCAAAAAGTTCGGCATACTGACCCTGCCTAGCTTACTCATCTTAAATGTGGCAATGTATGTTAGACAACATAGGGATCAGTTTGAAAGCAGGGGAAATAATATGCAGAATCATAATTTACGGCATCCTGATCGCCTGCTGACGAAACACCACAGGCTTAAGAAAACCTCAAAAACTGTCGCAGGTATGGGTCCAGAGGTTTTTAATAGGATCCCCCACAGCATAAAAAATGCACAAAACGTTAACAGTTTCAAACGAAAACTTAAAAGTTGGCTTGTCGAGGAGTCTTTCTATAGTTATAAAGAGTTTATGTCAAGAAAGATTCTAGGATAAGCTAGTTACTTTTATATTTTTTATATATGTATTAATGACTTGTAGATTTTTGATTATAAATTCTTTTTTATAATATATTGACATATTATAATGATATTGTTGTTATGACATAATTATTATTATCTATATAAATGTATAACATTATAATTTCTGATGACGTGTAATATTGAAATTTATGAATAAATGACTATGACTATGACTATGACTAATATTTAATACCGAGATAGTTCAACGTCGGTATGTTGAAAGGTTAATGGTGTGCCCATCAGTGCTATCCCAGAAGACCTTGGGAGACTTGGGAGAGTTGTTAGAATGGTGATTATAATAATCCACAAGAGTAAATTTGATAAGGAAAACCATAGGGCGGCCTCCCATGGCCCAATCAATCACAGGTTATGGAGGCCGAATTATGGGAGGGCACCATTGATTACCTACTAACCTCAAGATATGGACATCCGAACAATTTACGTAAATCTTTTTCATAATCAAAATACTATAGGTGGCGCTGCTGCCGCTGCCGCTGGCCGCGTGGCCTTATAGCTGTTGGTACTAATGACACCCATAAACTGGCGACATTTTATCGCGTGGTTCGCCGCGTCGAATAAAGTCGCATAAAAAAAAGAATTGTTAAATCCCGCAAGAAAAGTATTGGACCCTCGACTGCACCTTATGCCAAAATGCTGTGGATTTTTTACCAACTCTGACTATTGAGATAATCAAACTACATAGTCACTCCAATTTCCATCCGGAAGCAACCTGTAAAAATATCTAGGACTGAAACTTAAGCTGGAAGCACACTTGTGATGATATTCGAAAAAAATTTTTTTTACTATTCAAACAGACCAGATGTTATTCTGTCCCTTCCGATTTTGCTATGCTCTTGCCCATAGCCAAAAATCATCTTGGTACTGAGTTGGTAGATACCTATGCCAAAGATCATTGATTAGTAGCGTCAATGATCTTAGCCTATGCATAATTTAAGAACCTGATATTGTTTTCCTACATAAGGTATGAAGCAAGTTGCTTCATACCTTATGTAGGAAATCCTGCATGCATATCACCAAAGAGACCGACTTAGTATGCATATGACTAGGTATTAAGTATGCATCTACCTACTCTTATACAGTATGCTCCGACTTCAGTGCACTATATTTCAGTTGTGATAGCTGTAGTTCAATCTGGAGCTCGGACTAGCACTGGCTCATGTCGGCTGTTTGTACAATTTACACTTACTTTTGTCACGTAAGTAGCTGTAGTTTGCGACGTCATTTGTTTTTATTTTTCCGTAGGATTAAAAATCCACACAGAGTTCTCCTGGAAAGTCGTATCTACAAAAATATTTTTGCAATGTCAAGTAAGTACCAAAAATTGAAGATTTCTTTGGGCAAGTGAAAGAATTTAGCGAGGAAATATCCGTGTGCACAGAATATAAAATAATAGAACTAACTAAGAGTCCTGTGAACTACGATGTCTCCCTGGATACATTCATAATACCAAAATCATTTGTAGGTAATTCGTGTAAATTTCGATCATGTTGTGGTGTTACTCGGGTTCATATATAGTAATAATCTATGCTTCTGGCCACATTTGGTTCCGAAATACCTACTTTTGACGAAATCGTAAGCGAATTTAGTTTTGCTTATTTTTAAGTCAAAGAGGACATGTTTTCTGCTTATTTATTTTGTAATAAAAACAACACTATCTCGCATTAGTTTGCAGCAGTTTTTATTGTCCAGCTAAAGAAAAACACCAGTCAATATAGAAAGTTACAAGTTTTCATTCATAGTTAATGGTATTACGGAACTCGACCAATGTAATAAAATTTTTGATCAAAATTGATTATTATTTTTTTTTATTTCCGAACCAAATATGGCCAGGAGCATAGATTATTACTATATGAATCCGAATAACACCACAACATGATCGAAATATGCACGAATTACAAATGAGTTTGGTATTTTGAATGAATGGAGACATCGTAGTTCACAGGACTTTTAACTTCCGATTTTATCACTTAAGTACATTAACAAAAACGCACAGGCGTTTAGCGTTCCAGTTCAGTGCACTGCTGAGTAGCCTCTTAGTACCTATAGACAACAACATAAAGGGATTACTAACTCTCTTATAGGTTAGTACGCTAACCAATGTTCGACTGCATCGTTACTAAACACCAGGTAAAATGGCAGTCATATTATTTTCTACTCGTTTTGCGACTCTGTGCCTTCTTCCCAATGTAGTAGCATGTATTTTAGTACCTAGCCATTACTCATATAGTTCTTAATACATATCTATACTTGTATTTTGTTTATTAATCTTGTCCCAAGCACGGGCACGTAGCAAAGAGATGAGTTATTCGCAGCTCACGTGCGACCCGTCCCTTCGGGGCTGTTCCTAATAAGGGCCTAAGTTCCTCGAGTTTGGAGACCAGATGCTTTTCAAACACTTCAAACGGTAATCTTCTCGCCGGAAAAATGACGTCACATTCGTAACAACAAAATATGACGACCGAGTGGCGTAGCGGTAGCGAACCTGCCATCTGCGACTGAGGTCGTGGGTTCGATTCCCACTACTGGTAAATGTTTGTGTGATGAACATGAATGTTTTCCAGTGTCTGGGTGTTTTTCAATATATTATATTTATGTTTAATAATATGTAAGTATATTTATCAGTCATCTAGTAGGTACCCATAACACAAGCTAACGCTTTATTTATTGGGACTATAGACTGCGATGTCGTAAAAAAATAAAAAAACTACAAATATATTGAACTATTTACGTGCGTAGAAGTTGTTAAATAACTAGCCTAACCTAAATGGCGAACGTGCTTCAAACATATGCCTATGTATTTATGATAGGTTGGTAAAGTATACAACGAAGAAATAAAGTCTTTATAATGAAATTGGGGCCTCAGAATACGAAAACATAAACTCCATAACACCAATATGAACCGTAAAATGTCTATCCGAGCGGAATAGACGCGTTAAAATATACAAAAGAAAACTGTACTATAACTCTCCATTCGAGTTTCACTTTATGTTTCTACTCGTAAAACGTTACGGCAGGTATCGGTGTATAGTTCAGGAGCTAGTAAACACGTAGTTTATTACATAAAAAAAAAACATTAAAATGTTAAGGTAATTTTTGACGTAAGCACAACTTGCAGGTTCCTAAAAAACGCCATGTCTTGCGTCTCTTTTAAGGGGATGATAAGAGCGTGCAATAAAACTCGTTCTTATAACCTACCATTAAATAAAAGGTATCTAGAACCTACATATAAATAGAAGGTACCTAGAACTAGAAGTGACGAATACACAGCAGAAGGTAGAAAGGTAGCTTGTTATTTTAAGCGCCCCTTTCTTAATTAACATTCATAAACCAAAATTAACATGATTGCTATTTAATTGTTACAGGCGGCTGGCTTACATGATTGTAATTTGCATTTCATTTAGTCAATTTCGTATGCGCAAATACGTACGTATGTACGGTACGTACCATTGCTTAATTTATTAGATCTTTTGAGATGTATCTACCTAAAACTCGATATTTTAGCAAGTAGTAAGGACTTTTTTACAGAGTCAGATATTTTGCCGTTATACGCAAGCGAACTGTAGCATAAAAAATAATAAAAATAATGAGTTTTAACCACAGAAAAAAAACCTTGTTATTATGTTTTCTGTGGTTTTAACTACACCAATGTCTGCAGTATAGTATTTCGTATGACATTGCAATGTAACTGGAAAGCACTAAATCTGACAAGGGCTGGCCTTCTGCTTTACATCAAATGAAATCTTTCTTCTATCGTCATTATTTTCTGTGAACATATTACGTTTTTTACACGACTGCCCAAAAAAGGAGTGTAATGTTTTTAAGGTTCATGTATGTATGTAAGTGATGTTTCTTTATTCCACCATAACTTCTGAACGGGTGAACAGATTTGGATATATGGGGTATCGTTAGAATCCTTAGACCCTTCCGAATAACATAGGCTATAATTTTTTGAAAAAGTAGTTTTACTGCTGGGCAGTCATGTTTTTTAATTTTCAATTAATTATTTACTTGTTAAACATTACCGTCATTCCACGCCCCAGCTCTTAGACTATCGGCTCAAGGACCAAGGAGGCAATAAAAGCCGAGGTGAACATAATATAGGGTCTTTATTAGATCATATCGAAGACTATCAAGGTTTGATCGCCTCTGTGGCACATCGAAAATACTCGTCACGTGTTTGGGCAATCCCAGAGTCGGTTCCCGTATTTAAAATGAATTAAATTCCTTTTTCAGTCAAAGGCTTTTCTGTGATAAGTATGATTGTCCTTTCTTTGTTAAGTGAAGCCTGCCACCCCGCACTTGTGGTAGGCTATATGACTAAGCCCCTGTCGTTCTGAGAGGAGACCCTCACCCAGCTATGGCAGATAAAAAGAAATTAGTCAAATTAATACGATAGCGTGCTAACTTTGAAGAGCTTTGAAGAGGTAAATGTTGCCGTGTAGCAACTGTCAAAATATGCTATTTTGACCCTACTAGCACCAAGTGGATAGGTAACAAGAGGGGTAAGAGGTATGTTAGCCGTTGTCAAAATATGCTATTTTGACAGTTGCTACACGGCAAAACTGTCAGAATATGTTATTTTACACAGTTGCTACACGGCAGCGCACCACAACGTTAATTCGCTTCGCTTTGTCACTGCTGGCAGTTGTTAATACCAGTTACCAGCCGCGCCCGAAGCCTCCCTGTTGAATTCATAATCCTTATTGTACTCCTAGGTGAAAGGATCTACTAGCACCAAGTGGATAGGTAACAAGAGGGGTAAGGTACTATAATATGCATAGTATGTATAATTGCAATGCAATTTCCTTTAAAGCTAGGCACCTGATGTAGGCACTGGATAAGGTTTCACTTAGCGGCAGATGAGCATCTTGCTCGTCATTATTTGCCATATAAAAAATTTAGATAACTGAATAAAATCGCGCTCATGAATCTAACGCGTTGCTAAAAGATAATAAAAACACAATAAAAAGTAAATGTTTCGGACGTTATTGTTAGAAAAATGCTGGTGGCTAAATTAGCTTTATTCTCAAGAACGTTATTTAAAGCAAAATAATGTTTAAAAACATGTAAAGCTACCATCATTACGTCGGCAAAGGTAGATAGAAGCACCTACTTACTGTAATTGTGGGCATATTACGCTAAGGATCTGAAACCTTACTTAAGTGGATGAAAATTCTTTAAGAAAATCTCTTATAAAAGATCTAAGTAAGGTTGGGGAACTGAATAATATACTTATTCGCCTGGAAAACCTTGTTAATTTAAGTAAAAATTGTGTTGAAAGCAGATAAAAAGTAAAAACCAAACAATTTAAATTACTATTACATTTACTTTAAGACATTTAATACCTTACTTATAAATATCACTAGGTATTATAGCTAGAGAGAGCAAAAGGCAATTCGAATGAAAAATTTTATTAACACAGGTTTTTAATTGCCAGTTTATTCGTATTCTTCTCAAAAAGCTATTTCATTTTTATTAAAAAAATCTGTTACATGCGAGTTTTGACCTGAATATACCTAGGTACCGTTCGATTAGGTACGGTCAAGAGATGTAATTCTTTTCAGAAGGAGATAATTTTGCTGTAAACCACAGATTTTAGTGTAAACATATTTCACTGATCTATGATTTTGATTATTAATTTGGCAGGTTTCAATAGCTTCTGAGACAATTATAGATAGAGAAATCTCTAAAATGCAAGCTTCCCTTACTTCCGTGGGGTTTCCTCACTTAATAAGTTTGCAGATACTCGTAGATTGGCACCTTATAGACCCTCTGCTACGACAATTTTTTTGTCTCAGCTTTAGTAACTCAATAATGAACTGAATTATGACGACGATTATATTTGATTATAGTTACCAGATAACCATAGAAGGTAAAGGGGTCCTTCCTTCCTCACTAGATCCGTCGCTCCTAATTCAATGCGGCTTAGTTTCAATCGTTGGTCGCTACGTGACGGGAATCGGTCGCTACGGGTCCTCGGCCGCACTCCTCGCTGAGAGTCGACTTGTAATGGAATACGGATTACAAAACCAATGTCTGACGTGACATTTTGTGGAGTCGGAAGTTGAGGTCAGCTTTTACTACCGCTAGATCCTTATTTTTTTAACGACTTTACAGATACTATAAATATAAAGTAGGATGAACTACACAATATATTAGATTACTACATTTTTGTTTAACACACCGTAACATACACTTATCCTGAAGTGGCTGCCGGCAGCACCAATGGGACAAGTGAATCCCGTACTCCCGTGAACGTGGTTCGTCGTGGCAAAGCACAGGTTTTAGTGAGTAACCCCACGTAACCCCTCTTTTTTCCCTGACCTATGTGTTTGCATTTCCCTGTGGGTAACAAAAAAGTTATCCTGAAGTAAAACAGTCATGCATTTTGGGATTCTGATATTTCTTAGCATAGTGCACTTAGAAACTGCCCCCTGAGAAAAACGTATTCATCGTTATCGTAAACGCTAGCGCATTCTGCCCACTGATTGGGTTTCTGATTTGCGTCAGCCAATCGTGGGGCAGAATTCCTAGCGAATTCTGCGTTTACGATAACGATGAATACGTTTTTCTTACGCAACCTGCGGGCAGATGTCTGATGACGAAGACCTCCCTGGCGTAGTAGCGACCTTAAGTTCCCGGGTTAGTTTCCCACCACTGTAAGATAAAGTCTGGTCTATTGGGAGGCTTCGGCCGTGGTAATATTTACCACTCTGCCAGCAAAGACGCCAGCCAAACGATTTAGGGTTCTGGCGCAATGTTGTGTAGAAACCCTGCCAAGTTATTACGATAACATCTTCGGCAGCATCATCACTTACCATCAGGTGAGATCATAGTCAATTATTAACTTGTAGTGTGAATGAAGTCGTATGGATAAGCAACAGAAGCGTATCGAATGTCTTGACTCTTGCTTGACTTGACATTCTCTGGTAAAAAAAAAAACTAGTTTCGCAAATCATCTAAACTTGATTTTATTGCCGCCTCTAACCCTTATTCAAAGGTCGCAGCTATAGGCAGCTATACTACTTACTTCCCTGCGAGTGGTTTAACCCGCCGAGCCAATCAGACCAAATGTTTTTTTGCGGTAGTATCGGGTCTTGCGGTCCCCATTTCCTGTCAACTTATCGAAATATTGCGTACTATAGGTTCTCACTGCTAACTCGCATTGAGTGTGAAGTGTGATAGCAACCGCCTCGAAAGTCATATTAATTACTCTGAAAGAGCGTTAAGAGAATGTGAGCGCAGTGGCGGCCTTTGAATATTTTCGAGATATTTGTAGACTGAAAAGTAACCGAGAGATTTTTCGATCTCTGGCATTTATTCTTTCCACTTTTGACCCCAGGTTTTTTCATAACTTTCTCGGAGTGTTCTCTCCTAGGTCTCTTCCACATAAAAACTATCCATCACTTTTTACAAGCTTTTATTTAACCTCTGCTCTGCTCTGGAATCTTGCAACCATGCAACTCAATTTTGAAGCAAATATCTTCAGCCGATTGATATTTGATTTGTATTTGATACACGTTTATAGTTTATAGTTTGGATAGCAATACATTGATAGCTGTGTGATGTCAATCTTAATCGAATATAGCGGAACACACAAGATGGCGGACTAATTATTTTTAATACACTCCTGCACAATGAAAGGGTTTGCTGAGAAAAACACGGATGAATTGCCGCATTTTTTTTTTTAATCTTTTGAATGGTGACTTATTCCAGTGTTGGGGAACAAATGGTAGGGGCGTAACAGACAAAAACCTCCTTTCGATCCCGCGTCCACAAAATTGCGCGGCTTAACAACTGACCGTCTTATTTCGTCGGGCGAATAAAGCGTTTTGTATCAGGAATTGAATCGGTTAGTTTTTGACCGCGGCCCGTTCCCGGCCCTTGCGATGCGCCCCGCGAGGATGATTGCGTCTGAATAGACATTGCCTATTTTGGTTTTGGTCTATCCACAATACGCGATAAGCAATTTTAATGTTATATTATCCTTGTGTTTTATCGTGCTTCCAAATCAATGATAAACGGTTGTCTGACCCTTACAAGACTCTAGAAAACCTTTAATTATTAGTTATTATCTACGTGCATTTTAGACGTCTGCTGTCACCTCCAGGGATCCCTTCTGTGAAATAATCACTCAGGAGTCAGGATAGGTTATCTTTCACAGAATTAAACGCGACGATCAGAACAGTTGAAACTACTGAGGTGAATTGTATGTTCAAGCAATTTTCTTAGAAGTCTCTAATGACAACTATCTACAAAATGTCCCCTGCTGATGGCCATAAAAAGCAAATTTGATCTAGGTAGATGTAGGTAAAAACGATGTCATTTTATTATAGCTAATATATACGTTCATTACTGCGGACATACTCGTAGGCCTCCTGCCGTGCTATTCTGCAAAACAGCGACGAGCGTACATCTCTGCACCTATGAATTTGTCAGTTGTAATAGAGTACAATTTTGCATGCCATATTCGGGTTGGCAGCTGACTGGCAGCTATTTCATTTTGTAGAATAGCACAGGAGTACCAGTTTTGCATCCATTCAAAGATACAAAGGTTCTCCGCGATTTTCATTTAGACGTCTGTCAACGCAGCATTCCTAGTACTGAAAAATTGATGAAGTTTTACAACATGCATCGGGATAATTATTTCACGGGTGAACAGCGCAAAAGGTGTGCAAGTCGCATATTTGTGGCGTAACTGCACGGCACTAAAGCGCGTCGTAAGTGTAACTTACGGCACGCCGGGGCGTAATTCCACGCCACAGCCCGGCGTTCGCGGGACTTTTTTAGTTCCTGATTATTTATCCGCCCCGAGGAAAATGGAAAACAATAATAGACGGCGCATTTTCGCGGAACGTCTGAAACTTGTTTCATTTTAGTTTATGTACCTATAGGCTACAGTTGTTTCATTTTGAGCTTATAATAAGTTATGGTGTAAATGCCAACTATATAAATTTTGACTATATTTAGAATTAGATATTATGGCGAGGGTTGCGTTACGAGTTTCCATGAAAGAAAGAATCAGAAATGAGTAGATCTGCAGGAGAACCAAAGTCATCATCATAGCCCAAACCATTGGTAAGCTGAAGTGACAGTGAGCGGGTCACACTTGTCGTAGGGGCGATGGCCGTTGAAGCCGAAAAGTCCTGGAGTTTTGATCACGTATCTGCAAGTTAGCGTAGTTTAGCGGTGCAGAGGGCAATAGGGAAAGAACAATGGTGCGGGCCCATACATCGGTTACGCCAGTCTTTCCCAAAGTGGGCGATAACGCCCCCTTGTGGGCGCTGCAGGTCTCAAGGGGGGCGGTAAGAGACCCAGAAAGAAAATGGGGGCGTTGTGTCGAGGCGGGGGGGTGATTTGTAATTTTATTTAGCTAGTAGGCCTCTTAATTCTTAAACAACCTCTTAACTGCAAGAGCTCTCGACTCTCAACAACAACTTGTGAACATCAACTAATATGAATTAAAAGATTGCTCAAACTCGATTCTATATTTCTCTCCGCGTAGTTCATATATCTGTCATATTTTATTGAATATAGAAAAAATGAATCATCATGTCAATCGGTCGCTCCGTTTCGTAATGAAAGTAGACACAAATAAAAAGGCAACAGACACACTTTCGCATTTTAATAGTTATTAGTACTCGTAGATATCTATCATGTTTTAACAAGTTTTTGTTAAATAACCCGAATTGTGCATTCCTGTAGCAGTCGGATGATTCATTGAATACTTGTTCGGACTTGTTGAGTACGATTGAGCGTCGAATGAGATTAACGAGTTTATGCATGTTTGTTTTATTCCTGTCGGTGCGTGCTGCTTAAGCATTTCTATATAAACAATGTAATATTTATTTTATTTTCATTTGTGGTCTCGCGCGTAATAGATGAGCACTACTTACACCTCCTCTACACTACTCGCGAAGTTGAACGTATTTCTCATTGCAAAACAATGTCGGAAGTAAAAAAGAAGAGACGGCAATACTGTGCGGAATATATTAAATTCGGATTTATTGAAAATCCCACAAACCCATCGTCGCCTTTGTGTCTTCTATGTCTAAAAACATTTTCGAATGAAGCAATGAAGCCTTCAAGGCTGCAAGATCATTTGAATAAAATGCATCCAGATAAGAAAGACAAGAATGTAGCATATTTTCAAGACCTAGAGAAGAAGCATAATACACAGCCAAGTGTAGCAAAACTATTTTCGGCGGCTGCTAAGCAAGATGACGACGGACTTCGAGCTTCGTACAATATCTCTTTGTTAATTGCTCAAAAAGGCAAACCACATAACATCGGAGAAGAGTTAATATTGCCAGCAATAAATGAAGTAATAACTACTGTGCTTCATAAACCGGCCGCAGATATTATCCGAAAAATTCCTTTGAGTAATAATTCTGTGCAAAGACGAATTGATGAAATGGCTGAAAACATTGAAGAATCATTGTGCGATCACCTGAGGACAAGTCAATTCTCAATTCAGCTCGATGAGTCCACTTTACCAACTAATGAAGCATTGTTGTTGTCTTACGTGAGGTTTATTAAAGATGAGAAAATATGTGAAGAACTATTATTTGCTAGAAATTTAGAGACCGATACAAAAGGTGAAACCATATTCAATACATTGGAAAAGTTTTGCGATGAGAAAGAGATTCCTTTGAAAAATATTATTTCAGTTGCTACGGATGGCGCTCCGGCTATGACAGGGTGCCATAAAGGCTTCATAGCGTACTTAAAAAATAAAATTCCAGATGTCCTTGGTGTACATTGCGTTATTCATAGACAACATTTAGTTGCTAGAAACTTAAGTGAAAAACTATTTCAATCACTGCAATATGTCATCAAAGCAGTCAATAAAATCCGCAACAGCTCTTTGAATGATAGATTATTTCATCAGCTTTGTGTTACTAATGACGAGGATTTCAACCGTTTGTTGTATCATACTGAAGTTCGTTGGCTATCAAGAGGCAATTGTCTGACTCGATTTTACAACCTGTTTGACTCTGTTATAGAGTTCTTGGAAACTAAAGATACAGAATTGCACGACAAGCTCATAACATCAAAAAATGATATAGCTTACATGACAGACCTGTATAAATTATTCAACGACATGAATCTCCAAATGCAAGGCGATAAACTAAATTTAATTAAAACAAAAAACGTCGTTGCTGCTTTCGCAGCCAAACTGCTTCTACACAAAAATAATCTGGGCAGACGTGAGTTTCACAATTTTCCAAATTTATCAGTATCATGCAGTAACGACGAATTGTTTGCCTACTGCCAACATTTGGAAAACCTCCACATTGACTTCACCGAACGATACCAGGACATTTTGAACTTGGAAATACCAGACTGGGTGTTGGATCCGTTTTCAAATGTCAACACAGCAATGTCACCTCAGCTGGAAGAAGAACTTATAGAATTGACAACAAACGAGGAAATAAAAATCAAGTTCAAAAATGGTTACCAAGAATTTTGGCTACAAAAACCGATCCCGCAATTGTACCCTGGATTGTGGTCAATCGTTCAACGATTCTTGATAGCATTCCCATCGTCATATTTGTGTGAACGTGGATTTAGTGCTGTGACAACATTGCTTACTAAAAAGCGAAATCGTTTGCTTGTTACCGAACGTGGCGACTTGCGACTGTTCTTGAGTAAATTGGAACCTGATATCAACAAACTTATTAAACAGCATCAGATTCATCCTTCACATTAGTTTTTATATAAGGATTGATTATTTTAGTTATATTTTTAATAAAAGATACTCTGTTTTAATACTATAAAGTTGCGTTTCAATAATCATTCTTATTGGCAGGTGGAGCCCGTAAGAGTTAACTTGAGACCTTAAGCGCCGTTGTATGTTACCTACTGCGCTCAGGTTTCAAGTTGCGGGTTATAGTAAAAGTTTCGTTTAGAATTCTCCGTTAATATACATATATAGGTCACAATAATTAATTAATTCAATTTGAAGTTATAGTGGTTTTTAAATAGGTGAAAAAATGGGGGCGCTAAAAAAATATTTATTCTCAAAGTGGGCAGTAGACAAAATAAGTTTGGGAACCACTGGGTTACGCTAATGCAACATGAATGCAACTATAAATGAAAAAATATTTTTTTGATTGGGCCTGCAAGCCTGAACTCAATGCTAAAAGATTTTTCTCACAAAAAAGTGGAGAAAAATTAATATTTATTTTCAAAATATTGTATCTGAGTATTATAACAACAGCGACCTCCGCCATGAAGCATCCGAGAGCATAGACAATACACTATATTATACTCTTTGATAAATACTTGTCACTTGTTCCAGAATTTGTCTAGGTTGAAAGTTGTAGCCATGTAGCTGTCGGACAGTGTTGCGAGATGCCGGAATTAAAAAACTCCAATCGACTGAAAGAAAAATCTAATTGAGTTAATAAATCAATATTGAATTACAAGGGTATTTCGGAAACGATAAACTACCAAGACAAAATGCTCTATGCTCAAAATAATCGGTTGTAATAGATTCATAAATCTTCAAACAGTTTATTTAAGTAAGACTGGCTCACACGGAAAAATAATATTCAGTTTTACTCCAACGCAGTGGAAAACCCTAAACTAATTAAATCTTTTTATATTATTCGAGTAAAATAAAATGCAAAAAAAAGGAACAACTTATTGTCTGATCTAAAATTAACTTAGTACCTGAAAGTAGGTTTTTCTTTAGTATATGTTACATGTTCTCGTACAAAAGTGGACCGATCGTCAAAAAGATGGAGTATAAAAGTGGAAAAGTTTGGCATCCGGCAACACTAGCTGTCAGGAATGTGGAAACGGAACATATCAGTAATCAATTGAATTTCTTTAAATATTTTATTTTTTGACCCATCCTTTACAATAACTGGTGATACCTTGAAAAAATTCAGTTATTTATTAGAATCGTCTTGTAATAAATATTACATCTAGACGCTAAACTTTATTTGTGTACATTTCTGCCATGTTCTTTCCCTCCAGGCAGGTGTTGTGCCTGGGGACTGCTTCAAGTGATCCGAGCGTGTGACGTCAGAAGTTGTATTTATAGAACGCTCGTCGAATGCTCTGTCAGCGTATGCTATTGCGCTGGTTACGCCATCTATCGTCAGCTATCGAAGACCGCTACAGTAGCATGTAGCGACCGCTCTTTACACCGTTGATATGGCGCCGGTGGCGGGAAGTGGCTGGTCGAGGAAGGTTTAGTACAAGGTGTGCTGGCTCCCGTTTGGGAAGGCGCTTGTCCAACAGTGGAAATCCGCAAGCTGAGATTATGATAATGATGTAGATGTTTTGAGAGTTGGTGATTAGCTGATACAATAAGGCCTGCTCTGCCAGGAGTACACAATAACGTTTTAAAAGAAATGCAGAAGGTATAAAAAGGGGGCTGAAATGCTGACATTCTTTCTGTACCTCCCAAAGCTCCCCTATATTATATTGAAATCCACAAAGCATAATTGTTAGTTGTGAAGAATGTACAATTGGTACACAAATCACGGGCGCGGGTAACGGTGCCTAAGTCTGCTCGTAGAATTGCTAATGTAGCGCTAAGCGGATTGTTTGCGCTAACAACGAGCTGCTTCTGCCCGCTTCCCCCTTCAGGCGCCCACGGCCCTATGCTGTAACTTAGAGAAATTCTAAAATGGAAAGTCTTCGAGCTCATTCATATTATGAAGCCATAAGCGACACCATGTCGCCGACATGGTTAAAGAGTTTTACCCCAAAACCAAAGGGAGGTTATGTTTTTCACGTGTACCTCAACCTTTTAAACGACAGTAAAAGTAAAGAGTGTAAGGAACTCTGAGATACGGCCCGAAAACCTTCAAGTGTCTTCAGGCGGGTCAGGTAATTTTTTTTAAAAAACAATGTCTGATTTAGAGCACTTAATCCGATGCGAAGACTTCAAATTTATATACCAACAAATAGTACATACCTAATACATACATAATAGTAAATTTAAATACCACTACTACTAGGTAACTACATGAAAAACTTTCTGATCCCATCCGAATTAAACACACGGCATTGTGCTTACAATTTCATACATTAACACTTGCACTTGTTCCATTGCGATAACACATAATATAAAGCAACCGATGCGCGTTCCCGGAACACTCGGCGATCCTCGGAATGGTTCGCGATACCCACTCTGAGCAGCATATTGTAACATTACAGGAGAATTTGAATATTTCATGTCTTCGCGGCCCAGCCATCAAGTACTCTAACAGCGGGACAGGAATCAACGAAAGAAGGTTTCTTGAATAATATCATAATATATTCATCCAGAGGGGTAAGTACAAACATGTACTAACCCAACTGTTACTAAATTAAAATAGATGTTAGCCAAAGTAACAAATATATAATAAAACAAAAAAAAATTACTCACTTCAACAACCGGTTCAAAAATTGTCCAGCATCTTTCAAACGGACTCTTCAATGTGAATGATCAACTTGCTTTGTACAAATAAATAAACTTTGTCAAGGTACGTCTCCTGCCTTTGCAGCATGCGCAAGTAGAGATATGTCTCTCTACTTTTGGAGCTTTCTTTTCTCTGTCTATTAATATGGATTCGAAAGAGAGCGATAAAAGTAGAGAGACATACCTATATCCCTGCTGATGTAGCTCCAGGTTGTATGTCGGTGCAAAAAGTACCTACCTACGGAGAGAAAAATAATTTCAAAGATATTAATTAATGTGAAGGTGCTACTAAGATCATACAAACTCTGTTATACACCTTTTGTTTACCATACCAGTAATATTAAAAATTGATAAAGTGCGAGTCGGAATCGCGCACCGTTCTATCAAAACCAATTCTCAATATTATTACAGTAAACTAAACACACCGGTCCACCAAATTTAAAAAAAAAAGCAAAAAAATCACGTTAGTTGTAATAAAAAAATGAGCCCCTAATAATTTTTTTTTAACTATTTATTTTTGAAGTGAATATACAGTGTGCACTTTGTGATATACAGGGAATATACAGGTAACATACAGGTATAGAATATACAGGATGGGTGGGCTTTTGGTAAATAAAAAAATCGATAAACTCATTTTCCACTCCACTTGGCTCAAAACTTAATCTCACAATAAGGCCCGACACCTCAGTACCCGTACTCCTAGTACGCCCGGTCCCGTTTCCAGGGAATGCAATTCAATTAATAGATCCTAGGTTTCATCGCGTTCCATTGTCAGCACTCTAATTGCATTTACACTTCCTAATTAGTATTTACGTAGCTCCGACACTCGACGAGAAACACTGAAACAAGAAGAGTCCGACAAAATATCCGACGTGAATAAAATAAATTTTGCCATCAATTCAAGTGATAATTGCAAATCGATTGTGCCGTCGAGTATAACAGACTGTCATGCCAGAGTTTGGACACTTGGGAAAACTTTCTATCGAGGATTTTTTGCAAAGGGGTTTCATCATATTATTTCACCAGAAAGATCCATCTTTCTACGCACATATTATATAATATGCCAGATCCTTCTTTCCACGTACATACTAACTATGGAACCAGCTAAAACAAGGGGCGGATAAACAAATTTCATAAGAGTGGATAAATGATGGGTTAGGGGTTAATAAAAACACGCTACTGCTAATAAAACGTAGATATATTTGAAATTCGAATAGAATGGGCGACAAGGCACACAAAAAAAAACGATAAACCTCTTCATTTGAGTTCCGCTGCATATTTCCACTCGTAAAACGTAACGACAGGTAGCACGCAGGTTAATGCCAGAACGACTGTGAAATTCAACGAAAATATACGTAAAATTTAATACCAGCTCGTTTACTATGACATATTTTCACTTTAAAAGAGGCATATTATGATGCATTATTTTTACTATAATATTCCAATTTCCAAAATATAACGACACTCCACATTATAGTTTTGACCAGTGAGCTGATTTTGTATCTTTCAGTTTGTTAGTTAATAAAAAATAACCCTCACTGGGATATTTACTAAAAAACGGAGGCTTAAATCCAATATTTGTATTCTTTTTGCAGAAGTTAGCAACTAGCAAGGTATGTTACCATACCAAAGGTTGGTAACTTCTGCAAAAAGAATGCAAAAAATAGGATTTTTGCCTTTGTTTTCTTAGTCAATAAGTGACCCACCCAACCCAGTGAGGGTTACAAACTATCAATCTGATACAGAATCAGCCCTGCGATCAATCAATCAATCAATCAATCAATCTTAACTTAAGGCGAAAAAAGTTCATCCCCAGCTACCCCAAAAAAGCAGGCTTTTTCCTGATGACGAAATTCAATGCATATTCTTTTGGGCAGAACTATATGCATCTGAATTTCGTCGTGATGGGACAGAACTCGCGTAGCTCGTTGGTAAAAGAGCACCCAGCCGCGAAAGCCGGGGGACATGGGTTTAGGTCCCAACGCGAGTTAAATTTCGACGCTTAAAATAGGAATAACTTCCTTAGTGTGTAAAACACCATAATCAAATAAATTTTCATCTCACCCGCTCGGAAAAGCGTTTTTTAATGCCCGAAATGCGGGCGGGAAATGCTATTATATTCCCTAGGCTGCCAAAGCATTTTCATTTTTCCCAAGGGAGACAAAGTAGTATGGAAATCCCTTCCGGCCCTTGGGCCGAAAAGCATTTCCAACGTTAAACTCGAATTACGTGTCATGTCAATGTCAAAGCTGAAGACTTCTTTTTTTTTCTAATAACACATACGTTCAGTAATAAAGTTCGACCTTAGAGTTTGTATAGGTACATTAGTTTTTTTTATTTTTACTTTTTCTTAGAATATCAATAAATATAATAACTCCTATTTAGTTTTATTAATTATAAAAGAAATCTAATTAAATCCATGATTTTTCCTCGTTGTTTATGTAATTATTGTTAAAATATTTATAAAATTTTATATTATCTTTGGTTCTTAGAAATTCCTATTCCAGAACGCATTAAAAAAAAGTAAAAAAAAAGTTTCTCATTTTTTTTTTCTGGTCTAGTGTTAGTTGTCTATGTTTCCAATCGTGATTAAATGAAAATACCTAATATTTTTTTTTACTTTATTCATTATTTTTTTGTTTTAACTTTGAAATAAAGTGAGTGATGATTGAAGGTGATTCAGTAAGTCAAATTATTCAGAGTTACCAAAAACAACATTTAACATAACTCGAAATGTCGATCTAAAGTGTTCTTCTGGTGATTTTCCTCGTGGTGAGATGAAAAATTTTGTGTTATGGACGGGCGCAAATTTTTTTGGGTCTCGTGTCTTTGAATGCCTCGCTATGCTCAGGATTCTATTTTTTGAACCCCTCGCTGCGCTCAGGGTTCAACCCTAGAATCCTTCGCCGCTCAGCATTCAAATTTGACACTCGGCCCAAAAATCCACTTTGCGCCCTTGCATGACAAATAACTATTTTAGGAAGTGTGTCGTCCTAAAAATCCTTGTCATCTTCAATAGCATAGTATAAGGTTCCTTGTTTCGTACGAACTTGTATAATAAGTAACACAAGTACCTACTGAACCCTCAATGGAGAGCAATGCGGTGTGCATGGGTAATGAAGTAGCAATAATTGTGTCGGCAATCAGGCGCTCAACGATCCCACAATTAGGGGTCGTTAGGCGCAACGCGACGCGACGCGACGCCAAATCGACAATCCAATTTGCGTATTTGTGACTGTTATTAATCTGCGGATTAGGGGAATCTTTGCGAAATGAATTTAATTGCTAATGAAAGTTTTTTCAATCCCTCTAGCGCAATTATTATCAAGCTTTCGAGCAAGTACTATATATGATTCAAGCTGTCTTTCCCAACTCCTAAAAATTGGGCGCCTTTCAATCAAAAGTGAATGAGCATTCGTTCCATCTTAGACTGTATCTCACTTTCCTTCAGGTGTGATCACAATCAAACGTTAGCCCTTATTGTTAAAAAAAGCATCAGATCCCTTATTCATTCCTGTAACAGATCAGGAGATTTCGAGAATCGAGAACGTAGCGCCAAGCGATTTAGCGGTTCGGTGCGACTTCGATGCGATGATGATGCCGCCTTAGCACCTTATCCACCCCTTAGCACACGGCTCGTAAGCGTACGCGTAGAGTGATTCTCGCGTATCAACGACGAGAGCAGTACAAACACGAACATTTTCAAAGATGTCCGCAGACGAAGCGGTGTTGCAGAAAATCGTAGGAGGCGTATTTTAATTGTCATATTGTTATGCGTAGCGTCATAACCAGTGCTCGAATTGGACCGGAACGCACCGGAACGGCGTTCCGGTTCGTGAAATCAGCGTTCCGTTTCGTGAAAATTATTCTCAGAGCGTTTCAAACTCTGGTTTTTAAATAATTGAGATCTTCTTGGCAGGAGCACTACTAAAAATGTATCTGTACCCTCAGAATTGAATATGAGTAGGTACTGTGAAGGCATAGCGATCCGGTTCGTAAAAAAGTCCAAAAAAATAATAGAAGCACTGAAGGTACAGCGTTCCGGTTCGTGAAAAAGTTCAATTCGACCACTGGTCATAACGAGCCGTGGGCGAGAGGCCTAAGTTCAATAAGCATACCAAAAGCATGTCATGTAGAAGTGGAATATATAAGTTAGAGAGCTACAGCTTAGGATTTGGGTTTTACCTACAAATACTAAATTTCTCAGTGGTTTCATTGTTCAGGTCACCTACTAAGTACTGTTAAAGTACACCCAGTGTTTACAAACCGATCCATTGAATCACTCAACTCACTCGTACGAACAGACCGAATGTTTGCGTTTGGTGTAAAGTCGTCGAGACTCGAGAGAGGGAACTTTCCTCATAAACTCGCTCCCAGTCACGCTTCACGCCTGCAGCCAATACTCGTGATTTCATCGAATGATCCGAGTTTCGAACACGCCGACTCGGAGAGTGGAGTTACTGCTTGTTTATGTGAGACTGAGAGACGTCGTAAGTGCAGTAATCTGGGTAAGTTTTGAGAGGTCTAAAATCAATCCTTAATAAGTAGGTGCTTATACATCTGAGAAAACGAGGAGAACTGTCGTTTCCACACGATTTTTTTCTCGCAAGTAATTGTTTCTTTGTTTGCTTCGTGGACACTAGACAACAAATAGTGCATAACACAATCTAAATAAATACCTATATAACCGAAAACATTGACTTGGATAAATAATCTATGTAAATTAGGAGACCTTACCTAATTTACATAGCTTCCTTATGAATTCTAAAGTTGCAGTAAGAAATGATTTTTAAAAAGTCACCCTCTGAGGGGGGTAAAACATGGGCCCAGTTTGTGTAGAAATACTACTTCACGCCGCACAATGAAACCTATTGTCCTTCTTGAAATGGTCCTACCTACGAGTAGATTCTACCTGGACTAACACACTACTTTATCCCGGAAAAGCCATGGTATACCCGCGGGATTTCTGAAAATCTAATATGCAGTCGAATTATTATCCATTGTCCACTATGCTTCAAACTTTCAAACTAAACTTTCCTATAAAATGTATTTCCTATATAATGTATGTGTAAATGTTTAAACTAAATTTTCATATAAAATGTATGTAATGTATAAATTACTCTATGGAGAATGTAAATACCCCTTATCAATATGGATTAAAATTTAAATAAAATTTAGCTCATCGACTCGTATACATTATTCGCTGCAAAGAAGGTTCTTTCATTAAAAATGCATACTATAATATTATGTATGTATGCAGGACAGAATATGATAGGGGACGAACATTTTTTCCCCGATCGACCTTTCCTTTGTGTTGGTAATAAATTATGTATTAACTACATAAAAGATTTCAGGAACACTATTTTATATTATTTTCTTCGAGTTGGGTTGTTTGTTCACCACAGCCACGCCAAGCACCTGGTTTTTAGGGTTCCGTACCAAAAGAGTAAGAAACTGGACTGGACCTCTATTATTAACACTCCGCAGTTAGTTTATCCATCCGTCTCTCACCATGCTGTATCTCTCAAACCGTGATATTTGAAATTTTTACAGACGATATATTTCTGTTGCCGCTTTAACGACAAAAACAAAAAAAGAGTACATTAAAGGGAGCTCCCATTATACAACAAGCGTCTTTTTTCTTTTTTTTTGTTGTTTTCTTTATGTGCCTACATAACATTTCAGGCTAGTTTTAGCTCATCATGGTCGCTTTAGTTAAATAAACGTCGTACATACAGACTTATTGCCCGACGCCCCGTAGAGGCTGCCAGGTTGCCAGTACGTGAGGAGGCAAATAACTCATCTTGGTGCTACGTGACGCGCCGCTCACTAGATTAATATACTGATACTGATGTGATGGTACACCAATAGATAAAAATAGTCAAGATAGGCCCATCCGAACATTTTACGTAAACGTTCTTCATACAAGAAAATGTAGCGCCATCTGTCGAAACTATATTTTTTTTATCTATGTGTCTGTGGTCACCTTGCCTGCAATATTATTATTAATTAAATAAAAGAAATAGGTCTTTACCTATCTACCTATACTGACTACTGACGGGAGAAGGTGCAATAGTCATTCTTGCTCCCATAAACTGGCGACATTTTTTCGCGCTGTTCGCCCTGTCTTTAATAAGTATACAAGTCGTGGGTACACCTAAAAAAATGTTTGTGAACGTAGTGCAAACTTGAAACTCTATACGGATGTAAAATTGTGTGAATGTAATCAAAACTGAGATATCATTTTTAAACAACTTCAAATGAGGAGGTTCTCAATATGTTGGAATAATAGACATCGCCTTGTCATCGTCGCCTCTCACCCGTTGATTATACATAATGCAACGTATTTCGTCATTGCTCTCTCCAGATAAAACTATCATTAACCTTGTAATATCACAAGTAAAAATGAAAATGAATACCTATTGAAATCGAAATCAAGAAAGAAATTCAAATTGAAATTAAATTAAAAATGATACATTATGTATGTATGTTTGGATTTTTGCTACATCTCCGCGGCTATAATGCCGCACTATTTTGGCTGAGCAAGGACTTACAGCTCATACCAACTTTCTATCATCACATATATATTTTTGTTAAAATCCACGGGATCGAACCCACGGGCAAATCGTGGTAAACAATGGGGTCTTACACTACTTTTGAATTTGATAAAAAATATTACTTTATTATAAACTAGGATAAAAATAATAACGTGCAGTGAAAGAAATATTAAAATCCAATGAAGATTTACAAAGTTACAGGCGTTTAAACTTTGGAGTGGGGGGATCTTCTATCCCTTTCTCGCAAAACGAAAATTTGTATGAAGCCGCACGAAGCTACTATGGCATTGGTAAGGTGTGACGTCACAATGTCATGTTGCTATCTCTGTCTAATCACAAATCTTTAAATGCTTATAACTTTTTTGTTATTTGATCGATTTAATTAGTTCTTTCAGTGCACGTCATTATTTTAATTCTACTTTATAATAAAGTAATAAAAAAATTGGAGTCAAATACCCTATTAAATACCTACCTATAAAACTCGTAAGCAATAGGTAGTCTGTAAGTAGATTAATCGGAAGCCTACAGTGGCTCATTTGCATGAAAATTGATTTAAATCGATTGGAAACGCCATTACCTTATTAAATCATAGGTTTCTCCGCAATTTACGCTGTGATCCGATTAAACTGATCTATTTAGTCGCATTGCTGTTGAAATGCCATTATGTTTATTCATATACATACCTGCGACTTTACTATGGTTCGGGATGACCATTAGAGATGAGTTAATTACAAAGGCACGATAGCATTTTTGACTGCATTCATCACTTACAGTGAAATTCCAGTCAAGTAATAACTTGTAGAAGCTAAAAAAACATCGCTGCAACAAAAATCAAAATCTTTCAATGAGAAAAACTGAAATTAATTAGGTTTTATAGCCAAGTTTTACTTTATATGCCACACTTTTTGTACTCATAATTTGTACGTAGCTGTATTCTGCAACTGGTCTTATGAAAAAACCATTATGGTTCGCTACTTTATCCTTTTCGGGTTCCGCAGCTAAATGGCAAAACTCCTACTCGTGTAATTGCAATTCTAATGCAATTTCGCCCACGTAATACATATGAATGCGACGCGATCCGCGCTTCGCTCGTACTGCAGAGTAAAGATTCAATATTTGGGAGCATGCACCAGCTCGGTCGCGGAGCACACGTGAGCTGAATGCTGCTTACACTCAGTTACCACTCTGCATATTCAGATCGAAATACAGCTCGCACAAAACTAGCCATTCACCTCTGTCATGCCTTGCTGAACTACTGCGAGTTGCGACTATCAGAGAAGAAAAATTTTGCCCGTTTACTGATGTTAAAAATGCTTGTTTTGATACCAAGAAAAAATATATATATATATATTTCTATATAATCTGGATCTCGGAAACGGCTCGAACGATTTTCATGAAATTTAGTATTCAGGGGGTTTTGGGGGCGATAAATCGATCTAGCTAGGATTCATTTTTAGAAAATGTCGAATTTACCAAAAAAAATATGACTACTGCTGCCATCTATTGGTCACTCAGATATTTGTTTATGAACTGCGGTCCACGCCACCTTACTTTATTAGTCTGCACTCTGCAGTTTCCACAAAGACGGTTTCCGCCATGTACCATTTAGCAAGAATTTCGACAGAAGGCCTCACAATTTCCTTGTAGGCATGAAGAAGGTTTGCGTAAACTGATCAGAGGACCGTATCCTCAGGTTTCTTATCGCTTTTTTAAGTACACCTAATGCATTCAAAACTCAAATGAAAGAAAAATCGAGCATATCTTTGAAAAAACCGACAAAGAAAAAACTAATTATTAAAAAAGATTTTTGGGTCCTAAAAGATCTCGGGAGAGCTGATGCTTGGACCTCCTCTCTTACATTTAAAGTGTAGATTTTTATCACGCTACTAGCACCTACGGAACCCTACAGTGCACGACATTGGACTCTCACTTGACTGGTTTTATTATTTTTCCACAGCATTATGGTTTGAAGGAGTAAAAGTTTCATATTCCCCGGACAATGAAAATCGCCTTTTGTCATTCAGACTAATTAATGTAACTACATATCCACCATACAATGTCCATACAAAATAGAAGACGGAAAGAAAATGGCAGTCTATTGAAATTACAAGAGTGGCCTAGACATTACCAACAGACCGAAAAGCTAGCTAATTGGACACAGTTGTTCATATCATTTCAATATTGTTTTGTGTTGGTGGAAATATAATGTGAATGTAGGTTACTTTTCTGCTGAATCACAGATTATTTGCACACTTTAATATAAAAATACATTGATAGGTACTACTTATTTGTGAAGTGAAATAGTACATTACTGCCGCAGCCAGCAAAAGAGGCATTGATGGACGAACGAAAAAACCTACGTGATACGTAAATTCACAGATTTTACGTAAGTTCATCAATGCCTAGTTGTGTTCAAGTATTTAGTAGTTCTATCAAATAATGCCTGGAAATTAAATACAATTTTCATCTCACCCGCTCGGAAAAGCGTTTTTAATGCCCGAAATGCGGGCGAAAATGCTATTATATTCCCTAGGCCGCCAAAGCATTTTCATTTTTCCCACGGGAGACAAAGTAGTATGAAAATCCTTTCCGGCCCTTGGGCCGAAAAGCATTTCCAACGTCAAACTCGTATTACGTGTCATGTCAATATCAAAGCTGAAGACTTCTTTTTTTTCTAATAACACATACGTTCAGTAAAAAAGTTCGACATTAGAGTTTGTAAAGATACATTAGTTTTTTTATTTTTAATTTTTCTTAGAATATCAATAACTATAATAACTCCTATTTAATTTTATTAATTATAAAAGAAATCTAATTAAATCCATGATTTTTCCTCGTTGTTTATGTAATTATTGTTAAAATATTAATAAAATTTTATATTATCTTTGGTTCTTAGAAGTTCCTATTTCAGAACGCATTAAAAAAAAAGTTTCTCAATTTTTTTTTCTGGTCTAGTGTTAGTTGTCTATGTTTACAATCGTGATTAAATGAAAATACATACCTAATATTTTTCTTGCTTTATTCATTATTTTTTTGTTTTAACTTTGAAATATGGTGAGTGATGATTGAAGGTGGTTTCAGTAAGTGAAATTATTCAGAGTTACCAAAAACAACATTTAACATAACTCGCAATGCCGATCTAAAGTGTTCTTCTGGTGATTTTCCACGCTGTGTGAGATGAAAATTTTTGTGTTACGTACGGGCGCAAATTTTTTTGGGTCTCGTGTCTTTCTAGGATTCTATTCTTTGAACCCCTCGCTGCGCTCATGGTTCAACCCTAGAATCCTTCGCCACTCAGCATTCAAATTTGACACTCGGCCCAAAAATCCACTTTGCGCCCTTGCATAACAAATAACTATTGTCCTTTTCAAAATCAGTGACAAACTACGGACAACAGTGTATCTTGAATGTTTGTCTTTCACTCCATAACTACTGAACCATTAATTGTCAGCGGAATAGAGTTTTATAAAAACCCTGGATAACACAGCGGATAACCTATTTTTATCGCAGAATATCTAAGGTTCCCGCCGGATTTGTAAACGAAATCCACGGCTACTTTGGGTAAAGTACTTCCGTAAAAATGATCCTGTAGGGTCTCTTTTTGTGTTGAGATACGGAACACCAAAAATGACCTACAACAATATTAAGATTAATCGCATTGAATAATTCTGTAACAAAGAACAAACAATCTCCTTAGATTCTGAGTTAAAAGTGTAATCCTATTAGGGCGGGCGCAACTTTCTGTAATACCCTCGTTTTGCTCGCCTTTAACTCTGCGCTGTTTTTAATCGCATTGTTTGTAAATTTAACTAAAGACTTTTCGATTTAGCCCATTCGTTCAGAGTTATGCATTTCACAATTGGGTCGAGGTTCGATTTCCGGGAACTCACTTCTGATGCTCTGACTTTTTTGATTTATGTGCGCTCTAGGAAAATAGATGTCACTTGCTTAGCGGTGTCAGCCTTTCTAAGAGATAGTCACAATGATTCCAAAGGTGTGAGAAGCCTGCCATCATGCACTTAGTCCATGTGGTGTTGTGGCCAAACAAGGGGGTTGAGACGATGGGATGATTTTGATACTAATTTCAGGTTAACTCGATTATTAGCCTTAAATAACTAACTAAACTTCTAAGGCAAGTAGTATTTACTTAAGTCACGGAATACATAATAGTACCGAATAGGACCCTAGCGCTGACACGAAAAAGTGCAATTCAGTTCGCAATAGCGCCTGGCTCCGCCCCGCTATGCATCTAAAGTTGTGGTCTCTTTCTATCGCGTAACTGTATCTCTTTCGACGTACTAAGGTTGCCTCGTTATAGGGCGCACGCAGCGCGTTAAATTGGCCGTACAAGAACTAACGCGTGCTACCTAGCCGACGCGTGGTAGCAGCATACTTGTAGTATTCTTCCTGGTTTCTTGCCAGTTCTTAGCCGAGTAGCCGAGTTTCTTGCCAGTTCTTCTCGGTTCAAACCTGCATTCCGAACTTGGCGATAGAGTTTTTGACATTTCATGGGCGCCTATTATTTAGGCCTATGTGAAATAAAGAATTTCATTTCATTTCATGGTTGATGACGTCGTAAGTGAAGATGGTCTGTCTGCTTAAGTATCTAAAGGATAGGATCCTTTAGATATTAATTTAAGGCTAAAAAGTTTACTAGCCTTAAATCACTACCGACCTAAAGAAAGTAGTAAGATAGTAGGATTAGTATCTACTTTTCAGAGTTATGTGCATTTGTGGCCACTAGATATCAAATAATGACGAAACTGCACTTGGAGGTTGCGTCCCTTCGTCCAGTGTGCTAAGATACGGCCAAATCCCTTTGATTTCTAAACTATGAGAGAGGTTCTACGCCCATTTGTGAGTAATAAGAAGGAGAGTTTTACCTGTTTTAAGGTTCCACACAGCATTAGTACCAGACATGTTGCCAATATAAGCGAATAGTATATTCCGTGTGGGCGTCTTCGGGAACACCAAGAGCCAAGAGTTATCCCAGGACACGACACTAGAAAGTACAACAGTAGTATGTGTTTCGCCGGTTCTGCCCCACTGACCCACCCTCCAACCCCCCACCCGCCGGCGCTCCCCCCGCTTCGTGTTTGGCTAACTTACCAAACCTAAAAAAAAAAAAAAAAAAAAAAAAAAAAAAAAAAAGAAAAGTTTAGCCCCCCATTTGAATCGTTTGCGAGCACTCCCAGAGTCCTATCTATCGTAGTTTTAGAGATAGCTTTTTTAAAGCAAACGTCCTAGTTCGTTAACTAATCGCTTCATTACTCCAACGCTAATCACCTCACCTCATGTACAATGGACATGGTCTCGAGGCTCGAACGCCGCTAATGACAGGCTCATTACTAATCACCTTAAACGATTGCAGGGTGCGTTCGAAGGAAAGATTTTATTATGATAACTTAGTATTTATTTTTCTTTAAAAATAGTTTTAAATAATCTATACACTAACATATCATTCTCTAGCGTGTTGTTATTGAATACATTCCAAAAATTCCTACTGTTATAACCCATGAACATGTAAAACAAGTATGTAATACAATATTCACCACATACTGAAGTGAAATCATTTTGTATTCTTCTCGTGTTGTACTGCCACCTCCTCGAATTTCTTTTCAGAAACTGCAGATGATATTTTGTTGGTGCTCGCCCATACGAATCAAAATATTGACCAATGCCATTCCTGTCTATATACATGGCTATCCAGTGGGATCCTGGTTTATTATCAGTATCAAGATTGCTTATTATATAACTTGGAGTTGAAACATAAATAGGCAATCGGTTCGCAGCGTATACATTGTGTTCAATACTTGGGTGGATTTTGCTTAGATACGATTTTATATCTAAGGTATTCATGTTACCTACGTGACAGATCTTAACGTTGCAATGGATCATAGATGAATGTGATTATAGAATGTACTTTAATCTTATAACTTAATAAATGAAAGATATAAATATTTATTTTACAAGTGTTTTATTACATATAAATCTTATTATTAAAATACAACTTTTGACTTAACCTATTTACAATATAGTGTTACTTAACTACTATAGTCTACGCTTACATTGCGGTTTTTATCAATTTCAATAACATTATCAAACTCTGCATATACAATACAGTTTATTGTTTCATGAATAGCTGTATCAAAACGAACTTCTAGCCTCACACTACCGTGCTTTATAAGATTCCAATGACTAGAGTGAGCTGATAGATCAGGAGTTAAATCAAATGCTAAGAGACAATAGCCTTTTGCGTATTGTTCCCTAGATATTCCGTTCCCTTCATTAAAAAAATGGATGCCTGTCCCTGAGAATAACGTATGATAGGCTGAACTGAATGTATTATTATCGAATGATGGCTGCAAAGCTTTTGAAGGTATTTGTTGACCGTCAATATATAAACAAAATGTATTCATATGATAATTTTCAAAGTTGAATGGATTTTTCGTAAGAGTTCCATTAAATGCGGCATTGTTAACAAATCCAACGATACATCTTTTAGGAACTTGACCAAGAAAAATATTATCGAGTGTTTTACCCTGAACCCCTGAAGGAATTGTTAAAACTTTAACTTCCGCTCGAGTTATGGGATACTTTGCTGTAGTAGAAGCCAAGACTTTTTGATGTGCTAGTAATACAGTCGGATTGATCCGCGCGCGCCGAACTATAAGGGTTGCATCTGTGATACACACTTTAACACGTTCACTGCGTAAGAAAAAACAGTGACTTTCAGCTGGTGCGGTGGCAGTCCAAAACAGCCCCACACTTGACTTTCTTACTGTGCGTAGCGGGCCATTTCGACCCGACAACTCTGAGGGTTATTAAAGCTCTATTATCTCAGCCAATCTCTATAGAATATTTAATTTTTTTATGGTTTTCGAATTGTCATGAATTACTTGTCTAAACATTGTCCCCGCCCCTGGATCCTCCAAACAGAAAATGAGAAATTAGCAATCGACAATGTCGGTCCGATAAGGCCCGATACCGCACCTAAGTGTAATTTTTGTAGTGATAGGATAGTGAAGAAAACAAAATATCGAGTTATTAAAATTATATTAAAGCAGATACCTACTTAAAATCTAATAAGCACTAAACATAGTACCTAATTAAAAAAATCAAGATTAAACTTTCTTTAACGAGTTCTCACTATGATATTATTGGTAACCGAGTCTAGACACATTACAAAGTGTTTATAAGACTATCAAAATGTCGGGAACACTAAACCCATAAAATATCGTGGTAGGTACCGAATTAAAAAAAATGCAATAAATTTGACCGACTAAAAAAAATAATAAAAGCTTAGCAAGAAAGTATTAAAAATAGTACATTGTGATACAAGGGTGGAACAGGGTGCCACTAGGGCTGGTGTAAATATCATTTCTAGAATCAGGCATATTTTTTTCTTTTAGGGAAAGTTTCTTCGTCACTTTCACTATCGTTATCGTACGACATTGTTGCAATTAAACTTGAACTAAACAATCGAGCGCGAGCGCGTCCTCCGCCCGTGACTGCACAACACTACACACGACTCATCGCGTACGCATCTGCACAGTGCGGCAACGGGTCGCCATCGGTCATCCACCAAAATAGGTCCGCTGCCGCACTGAGATAACTTTTTTTAAGTCCTATGCGGCGGTGGTCGGAAATGGCCCGACGAGTAAGTAAACTGCGTATATTTTTACATTTTAAGTCACAAATCGAAAACTATATTTGTCTCTGTCATACTCGTAAAAATGCCCAAGAAAAAGGTTCCGCACCAGCGAGCGAGACCTATCTTTCCTGCACGCACAGTGATTTGACACAGCGTCGGGCCGATTGTGGGTGATCCGCAGTGAACGTGTTAAGTTTTAAATCTGTTGAAGAAGCCATAAGACTAAAAGTTTCCCGTGAGCGAACTAATTTTACACACATTTCGACACCATTAATCAAAAATTTTTCCTGGTTAAATATATCACCATGTAAGTGTCCAATCATTTCTATTTCCTTGCTTTCTGATGCAAGAGTCTGTCTTTTAATAAAACCTGTATTATGTTCATCTACCGAATCCATACTCCCCGCAGTATCTTCATACCAAAGACCACAAGTCAGGTGAGATTCTTTTGCTGCTGGCGCATAGTTTAGTAATGTCTCAATATAAGCACGGTAAGCGTATGTATTGTTTGGTGGTGAAATAAGTTTTTGATTCAAATATACATCCAGCTGACTAAAGACTGAATGTAACCAATTGTTGATTGGAGCTACAACAGTAGATGAATTAAGTTTTGATAAGTCTTGATTCACTACCTTAGCTTTTAAATGGATCAATGTATGAGACAAATCTATGTAGTCATCGCTCGTTCCAGGTATTTGAAATTCTATAGGACCATCATCAGCAAGGGATGAAATGGGCTTGTAATGAATCCATAGTCCATTTTCTATACTTGTTTGTGTTGATGGTAAAGCAAACAAATCTAACTCTGATTTGATACACTCACATGAATGATTATGTAAAAAAGACATAATTAATTAATTAGAAAATATGTCTTTTATTTTATTTTGACTGAGCCTTGATTTTTTAATAGCTTTCACTTTAGCTGTCAGCGGTTGAATGAATGAAGACTGCCGTTTTCTTTTGGTTATATATCCTGAGCCAGACATATTAATTCTGTCTATCTTGTCATGTACTTTTCTGTTTAAATTAGAACTAGCTTCCTTAAGACGAGTTTTGATAGAATCTTCCATAGGTCGGGCACTAACCATATCCGATAAAAGGCCGACACCTGTATTTAATGCCTCTTTTCCTATAGCTTTAGCACCATTGGAGAGAAGTGGTAAAATAGACCTAAACAATCCTCCAAGAAAACTACCAATCCCATGACCACGTTGATATGGTACACCTTTATAAATTACTCCAATACCTGATCCAGCCTGATGTGAATAATATTGCTCATAAGGACATGTCATCTTGTTGTGATAAGGATCCATTATAATTTTCTAAAATGAAGTTTAATACACGCAGTTCCAAACTGGAATGGGATTTTATTGCCTGTGCTTGACCTTATATCTATTTCAATAGTATCAAACTCCCGCCGCATAACAGGTAAATAGTGAGGCGGTGAGAAAATATGCATTTTATTTGCTGCATATACATATGCTGCTGTATCTAATGGTACAATTCTGAGAAGCGGAGCCATCACGTCCCCCACAATTTGTGGTTCTATTATATCACAATAAACAAATAATTGAGATGGCAACCCTAATTTTAAATTTGAAGGATAAGTCCCAATTTTGTTAACTACAAGATTTTTGTCTGGTTCAAACCCAAGTTGTAAACATAATTTGGTTGACAACGTAAGTGTATCAATGTAGTTATCCAAAATTGACACTGATACTTGTTTAGTTATTTCATCATACTTAAATATTATATCATCAAAAGTATTTCTATTTAAAGTTGCTATCACATGTTGAATGCTGTCATAGTTCATGGCAGGAATATGTCCTCTATAGTGCACTAATGAATGTTTTTCATCATCAGGCATCAAAACCCACTTAGAAGTTTTAATAACATTTTCATTTTCTTGAACAGTAAATATGGTACAAGGATATTGAATTTCTACAACTCCAACAAACCATTCACCTTCTAATACAAGAGATTTTGGTAACTTCGTTGAAAACATAGTTGTTTTGTTTTCTGGGAAGTAGTCCATTGAACTATTGCTAAGTAAAGTTAAATAAAAGCTTTCTTTTATCATATTTGATTTAAACTAGACTCTAAAATCCAACTGTTAAATTTATCAGGATAACCTTTCCACTTCACTAACACTTCTTTTCTGTTGCCAGAGAATCGAGAACCAATGATTTTATCTATTTTATAATTTGAGGAGGGGTTATAAAATACTTTCTGTAATTCTTTTTCATAGAAAGTTCCAACTATAGGTTCGTTTTGTAAATCTTTTAATGTGTAAACTACATGTGGAGATCTGTCTATTATTGAAGATATAACAAATATTTCGTCACTCCAGTTAGATTCATAACCTTTTTGAAAAATGTGTTTATATTTTGAAATTCTCACATTATCACCAATGTGAAATTTAGGTAGTGAGTATTGTGATGATGGTTTATTAGTTGTTTTCCTATCATATAAATTTCTCCAAACTGTCATTATATTGTTGGAACTAACATCGCAAGGACACATTTTAATACTAGAATGAAAACTATGGTTATATGAATATATCAAGTCTTGTAAAATATCTATATATTTATATGTATTTTTAAAAGTAAAATAGCGCCACATTTTAGATTTCAGAGTTCTTTGAAACCTTTCTACAATACTCGCTTTTATATCAGGATTATTTGTAGTGTAATAATTAATATTTTTACTTTTAAAATATTTTTTCACATCTTTAGAAACAAATTCAGTACCTTTATCAGATTGTATGTGTGTAGGAGTTACATTAGATTCATTAAATATACTATCAAAACATTTAATTATTGTTTCAGAATTTTTCTTTTTCATTGCCCTGGCATAAGCATATTTACTAAAGACATCAATAACACACAATATATAGTTAAAACCATTATTATATTTAGAGTAAGTTCTCATGTCACTAAGATCAGCTTGCCATAATTCGTTTAGATTTGATAATATGTATTTGTTTCGAGCAAACTTCCGCTGCACAGGTTTATGAAGAGTGTAAGTATCTTGTGCCTCCAACCATTTCCTAACATCTTTTTTTGACATTTTACCTCTCATGGTATTTGATAATTTCTCTATGCTACTGAATCCAGCAGGATGTTTTGGATCATAATATATATTATTTATTTCTAATAAGGGGTCCATTTTTCCCAATCAATTTTCTTCTTAATCTTTGTCATATGTCTATCACCTCTTGAATTAGGTGTGATTAAGGTTTCTTTATTGTAACCTTCGAGCTTATTCAATTGAAGTTGATGAATAAACTCAGATCTCTTAGGATTACCGATGTAAGACAATGGTATTTTAATTGAATTTAAAGCTTCTGCAAATTTTTCCCAACCTATGGGATCACTTCTTTTAAGTGATCTCAGGGAGTCATTTATGAGATCGACAATATTACTCCCAGGAATTTTCTCGTTATTAATTATAACTGTACCTTCATCATCCCAGTCAATTGTATTTTTACTCAAAGAGATTAAGTTCAGTAACAACTCACCTTTTTTCAAATATGACTTAGGTATTAAACTTAATATTTCAGTTGAAGTGTAACGTGTCTTATTATTTAATATATTTTGTTCTTTTACTTCATGTGATGGTGTCTCAGTTGAAACTAAGTTTTTATTTTTCGTGTCACTATTTTTATATTCTATATTATTAATATTTTCAGTTATAATTGGTAATTCAATAGGTTGACGATCCTCCTGGGTAAAATGTAGGTATCTTTGTAAAATTTGTAGATATAAAATACACTTTTTTGTATCTTCCATGTTACTTTTTAAGATCTTTTGCATTTCTGCATCTAATCGAGACTTAGGATTTTCAACATTAGTATGTTGTTTTAGTTTTTCTATGACACTTGGGTCAACTAACACCATTTTCTTAGCATTTTCCATCTTAAACTAAAGAGGACACTAGCCCGCTTAAAATAGATCCCAAAATCAAAGGTAAAAATGCTCCTCCCTTTTGTATTAGTATATTTTTTCTTATTTTATTTTTTCCTTTACGAACCAAGTTACGTAATATTTTTTTATATTTTTGTAACTTTTTCTTGTGTCTATCTTCTATTGGAACTTTACCTTGTAAAACGTTATGAATACATTCACAAATGCAATTTATTTCTTCTTCTTCACAAGATTTCAATAAAGCTTTTCTATATTTAGGTTTAAGTGTATGTAATGCATTTAGCAGCTCTTTATGAGTCTTTAAACGTTGATGCATTATTTGTAACTGATAGAAATTTGATGATTCTTTAAATATTTATACTCTTTTGCGGGGACATAAACTACGCAGTATTCGTCGGGAGGAAATATTTTTGACTTAATTCGACACATATCATTAGTATCCTGTTTAAGATCAATCATTAAATAGCCATGTGCTTCTTTTGTTGCATCTTTATAGGCATCTTCAATAAATTTTGAACTATCCGGTGAAACTTGTCGGGCCAAGTATCGTATTTGTGTTTTATCTCTTGGATTTTTAAAATAAATTATGTAACTGGAATTCAAAGATATATCTCTTTGACCTTTTCCCTGATGAAATAAATTTTGAGTAATGTAAAAGACACTTAAGTTTCTATGATGGCTCCCCTTAGTAAAAATATCAACAACACGACCATCAGATTCCCTCATGAGATCATCAATAATAACAAGTTGAGCATCTTTTCCATCAAACATAGACAGATCCGGAATCCCTTCATGATAGATGACATTTGGTAAATTGTAAAGTGGTTGCATTTCATCAAAACACCAAATTATTTGAGCGAATTCTGTATTACAAATGTCTTTCAAATATTTTATGAAATTTGTAACAAAATTTGATTTTCCACAACCACTAGGCCCAGCTACAATTGCAGTAAAAGGATGAATAAAATAAAACATTGTGACGTGTATTTCGTAATATGTTTTTAACAAGAATGAATCATTCAGTAGATATTTGTGGTAGATAAGTAATCGTTATGAACAAGAAGTTAATGAGTGTTCTCATTAGATGTGAAATTTTACCGATGTTGCAATTTCGTAGAAATATTTAAGTACAATCTATCAACTGGTTTCGTTTCATCACTACATCATTAGTTTAAACTGGATTAAATAGGGTACTTATAAAGAACTGAAATAAAATAAATTTAAAATCTTACATTTATTTTTATTGAAAAATAATTTAACAAAAATACAAAGCAAATAATTTTAATTTTAATTTACATTTTAAATTCCTATTCTAAATACAAAAAAAGAAAACTTAAAATTACAAAAGATTTATAAAATATTGACAAAAAGAAAAAATTATGAACACGATATAATAATTACAATGACATTATCTTAAACTAATATTTACAATTTACAAAACTACCTACTTATTCGTAATTTTATAATGACCCCAAGCCAATGTATCAACGTTATTTTCTAAAATAAAACGTTTTGTGTCGTTATGTGACAAACAAGTTTTGTTAATATTTTGTGTGAAAATCGTGTGTTTAATAGATCGAAATCTTAACATATTACAATACTGATTTTTTTTCTCAAATAAACATGATCTATAATCTTCCATTGTCATTCTTTTTGTGATACATTTATTTACACCTTTTGCTTTTGCCACAGTTTTATCGTCTATATTTAATGCATACATTTTTGATCGTAAACCTACGAATTCTTTGAAAATTTTTCCATTGTTTTCATCTTTAAAAAACCCAAGTTTTTTCTTATTGACTCTTGGATATCCATATATATTATCATTTGGATAGTCAGATGTGTCAAAATAATTTATGAGATCAGATTTTATATCTTCATAAAAATTTTCTGTAAAAATTTGATAAATTAAACTATCTGTATCCGTATACAATAGTTTTATATTGTTTTTAAATTTTTTTAACATGTAATGATAGTGAAAGTCATACATTAAAGTTTTAGATATGTCTAATATACAAAATCCTAAATAAATAGGTTTATCATAAGTTAATTTTGTTTTACGTAATTGTATTGCAACTAAATTTTCAGAGAAAACAGCTAAGCTATGGAATTCAGGTTTAGCAATCAAGTCTTGTGCGCCTAAGACTTTACCACGATTTTCCCAATGCGTTAACATTTTAACGTTGACTCTTTTTTCAATATTTTCCATAGTTTTACCAAAAACGGAATTGTTCATTAATTTATAAAAATCTTTTTCAAAATCTGATGTAGCTAAAGTTCGTAAATTTGTATTTAAATCTATATATCTTTGCAACCAAGGACTTTGATTAAATTTTAATATTCTATGAATTTTAGTCAACTTCATACCGATGTTAATGCATTGTTTCAAGTTTCTGTAATGAATTTTATAATTTTTTTTATTATTTAGATTGGGTACCAGCTTTACATCTTTAGAATTTCCAATTATAACATTTTCTGGACATAAAGGTAAATCTGAATGGGAATCATGTAAATCATCAGGATACTCCAAATCAACTTCAAGAATAAATCCAATCTCTGATGTTTCTGACACTTCAAAATTTGTATCAGTTGTCACCCATTCAAATCCTCCTGTTGGTAAATATTGGGACATTGCCCAGCCATACAAGTTATTTGCATCCAAATATGTCAAATAAGATATAGGTTTTTCTTTATCAAAATCATCCATGAACTGATTATTTGCTTTTGCGTAGCGATTGCTACACTGAGATATACCTCCTCTGATGCCTGATTTAATAAATGCTATTTTATCAAAGTCTGTCAACAATTCTAATTCTATTTGTGTATATTTAAGCATAGCATCCCAGCTTAATCCAGGAGCTGTGTAATAATGAGCTGGATCCAAACCATATGTTTTGAGACAAAGTTTGCGAAAATTCTCAAAAATATCTGTTAGTAACATAACATCAGTTTTAAGGTAGAGATTAGAATAATCCAGCATAGTATTACAGTTAAAATGTTTCCAGACATCTTTTGCACGATTATACTCCTCATCAGAAACATGGGTATTAGTTAAAGAACTGTAAAATTGTTGTTGAGATGGTAGTGATGATAATTTTAGGCAGTCATAAGAACTCATGAATTCATAAGGATAAATACCTTTTCTTCTTAAACGATTAAAATCATCAGAACTTGGGAAACACTTTTTTAGAGATTCAAACTGATCGTCATTTAGATTTTTAGCTAATTGATCGAGACTACATGACAAAAATTTAAAAGAATCTACAAATCTCAAACTTACTTGTTGATTATTAACATTTATTTTCTTTGAGAAAGAAATATATTTTTCTTTGTTTTGGGGTATTACTTCAATTTCACCCTCCACAAAATTTAAAGAATGGACAATGAAATGGGCATCATAGTTACTAAGATTATGTAACAACACAGGTATATAACGCGGAGCACGATATTTTTCAGCACAAGCTTCATGAGCAATGCCTCTTAGCTTTCCAGTATGCCAATCATAATCGAGAACGTATTCACTATTAAAACTTGTTTCACATATATGACATTTATTTGAAAATGCGATATGCGCTTCATCTTCCTTCGTCAGAGGGTTTGGGCGTGTATGATAACTATTCTTTTTACATATTAATTTAATATCCTCATAGAGTCGTTCCATGAATACTTTGGTACAATCTGGACCACTATACGTCTCATATTTTGAAAGACTTTCGTCATAAGAACATTTTATGTAATAACCAAAACTATATACCTCATGTTTTTGAATATTTTCCGTAAACGGTTTGGAGGGATCATTTGAACATGAATTTAAAGGTTTTATAAATGCCTCGAAATCAGCATATATTACAAATGGTATTTTTAATTTTTTACTAAATTTATCAAACTTTATTTTATTGTTTGATGATGGATGACCAAACCAATTCTTATTTTTGAGTTCACTATTCGGTAACTCTGTAACGATATGAGAACAATCATTTTTTCGATGATTATCTAATCTCTCAAGTGTTGGAAAATGTAGTAAGCATCCATCACATATGTGAATAGCATGTTCTTGATTAGAAATTTGCTTACTAACTAGACGTGACATATTTTTTATATAACAATAGTGTGAATTTGTCTTATTTGATATCAATAGTAAATTAACATGAGTGCTTTGACAAGATTTTGTAAAATATAACGGACCTATGATACTGTGCTGTTTACTTTCTTTGTTATATTCTAAACCAAACACATTTATGCTTATGTTGTTTTGTTTTTCTACTTTAGGTATATCTGTTAATTTAACTGGAAAAGACACACCGTCAAACCTAAGCTTATTTGAATGCATACTATATGATGAGACTCTGTCAGTCTTATTATTAGTAGGGGGATATAAAGCCGAAAGTAATGCCCATTTAAAACACATATGATCTGCATTTTTTACGTTTATAACAGCCTTTTTAGTTTTGATATCTCGAGGTAAATCGATGTACGATGTACCACGGAGTGGATTAAATTTATTCACATTCATATCCAAACATTTTATGTTAGCAAGGCTCCAACCACTATCTTTTCTCTCAAAGGCACTTATTTTATTTGTTAAAGTATCACATAAAGATGACATGAATATATTTAAATCATCTCCAGTAAAAACTACATAATTACATGTTTGAAAATCAAAAGAGTTCGATAGTTTTTTAGTTTCTTGTACAAAATCAGCATGTAAAATGAAATTTATCTTTAAAACACTATGTTCTTTAATCGACTCTTGGATAAGGAGTAAGATATCATCTTTTATAGAGTTAAAAAATGATTCAGGTGTCTTAAAAATTAAATCAGATGTAATATTAGCTTTACTGTTTATCTTGTAGGTTTTTATTCTTTGTCCAAAAGCTGACTCTATTACTGACACATTTGGCAACGAGGAATGTGATTTTAAGTGATTATTTTTGTGAAAATTACTTTTTAAATGATTTGTAAAGTACTTTTTGCTTATGTAAACTTGACAAATATCGCATTTAATTTTATTACCTATATGTTCTGCTGATGAATCCGAATGTGTATTGTTCAGGCTTTCACTAGATGATGTAGAGGCTCCTTCATTTACTTTCATCCTTTTCGTAGGACTATTTCTTTCTGAGGTAATATTCCGTCGTTTGAGAGCTCCTCCAGTTTGTAAAGTTTGGTTCGTTTGACTACATATAAGAAAAAAAAAAACATGTTAAAAATAGGAAAATGAAAAAAATTAATGCAAAAAAAAGAAACAAATAAAAAATACTTACATAATATTGTTTCTTTCCAACTCCTCAAAGAGTTCATTGAGTTGGTCATTGTCAATAGAGTCACAGAAAGCTTTTTCATATTCTTCTCTTTCAACTCGCGTACACAATTCATTTAATTGATTGTCGTCTATTGAGTCACAGAATATATTTTTACACTCTTCAGAATTCGTTTCAAAATTATCACACAATTCAAGGACTTCTTCCGTAGAGTTGAAAAAACTGCTAACAACCAATTCTCTTACACTTTCCATAACTAATTTTTTGGTGAAAAGACTATTGAGAGAGATCTTTACAGGTAAAGCGTTAAGACACTTACTAATTCAACTTCCATAGCTTCAACGAGTTTTAATATAGTCATGTAAGATTATTCATTAATTGATGGATACCTTGTTTACTAATTACATTACAGAGAACACTTTAAAATAATAGGTAGTTTAATAATTATGATTTTAACAAATTAACTATTATAAGAGTATTTCTTACAGCCATCTGTTTGCGCGATTTCTTTAGTAATATTATAAATAATATCATTAGTGTTCGCGAGAACTGTACTTGTTTTCTGAGTGTAATATTTTATTCTAACGTTAGCATGTTTCCAGTGTTGAGAAGGAGGTATTTTAGATATTTTTTTCAAATCATATAACTCAATTTTTATAAGATAGCTTGCTGTTGCTGCATCATCAGTGTTTGTGGAAATGTATGATCTGCCATCATCTTTATTTATTCTCGATACTGTAGAACAATTTAGCTTTCTTTTGTTTTTCGTGGGGGAATCAAAAAAGTTGTCTAAAGTTTCTGATTTTCTCTTCTTTGATGGCATTTCCTGTTCAATATAAAGTTCTTGTGTTTCCTCTTCAGGGCAATCACTGGTAGGAAAATAATATTGTTTATAAGTATTATTTTCTTGACTACTAAGACTGTATAATTTATTCTGTAACAATATAAAGTAAATATTAGACTGATTTTTTAAAATAAGGGACAGCGTATGAAAATAAGAATAAAAACATAAAATAAAAATAACTTACCTCCATCTCTGCAGTATATAACACAAACTTTCACACACAAAACAACTCAGATTATAAAACCAAGAATAGTACTTAATAGTTACAGTGAAGAACTGATAATATGATTGAATCAATACATTTTTTGTCTTATATAGAAGCCAATACAAACTAGTTTAAACAAACGATGTGACGATAAAGAAACCAGTAGATAGATTAGGTGGAAATTGCAACATCAGTAAAAGTTCATTTCTAATGAGTGTAGTAATTAACTTCTTGTTCCTAACGATAATTTATTTACCACGAATATCTACTTAATGATTGCTTCTTGATAAAATATATTATGAAATATACGTTACAATCAACAATTGGTTACATTCAGTCTTTAGTCAGCTGGATGTATATTTGAATCAAAAACTTATTTCACCACCAAACAATACATACGCTTACCGTGCTTATATTGAGACATTACTAAACTATGCGCCAGCAGCAAAAGAATCTCACCTGACTTGTGGTCTTTGGTATGAAGATACTGCGGGGAGTATGGATTCGGTAGATGAAAATAATACAGGTTTTATTAAAAGACAGACTCTTGCATCAGAAAGCAAGGAAATAGAAATGATTGGACACTTACATGGTGATATATTTAACCAGGAAAAATTTTTGATTAATGGTGTCGAAATGTGTGTAAAATTAGTTCGCTCACGGGAAACTTTTAGTCTTATGGCTTCTTCAACAGATTTAAAACTTAAAGTGTGTATCACAGATGCAACCCTTATAGTTCGGCGCGCGCGGATCAATCCGACTGTATTACTAGCACATCAAAAAGTCTTGGCTTCTACTACAGCAAAGTATCCCATAACTCGAGCGGAAGTTAAAGTTTTAACAATTCCTTCAGGGGTTCAGGGTAAAACACTCGATAATATTTTTCTTGGTCAAGTTCCTAAAAGATGTATCGTTGGATTTGTTAACAATGCCGCATTTAATGGAACTCTTACGAAAAATCCATTCAACTTTGAAAATTATCATATGAATACATTTTGTTTATATATTGACGGTCAACAAATACCTTCAAAAGCTTTGCAGCCATCATTCGATAATAATACATTCAGTTCAGCCTATCATACGTTATTCTCAGGGACAGGCATCCATTTTTTTAATGAAGGGAACGGAATATCTAGGGAACAATACGCAAAAGGCTATTGTCTCTTAGCATTTGATTTAACTCCTGATCTATCAGCTCACTCTAGTCATTGGAATCTTATAAAGCACGGTAGTGTGAGGCTAGAAGTTCGTTTTGATACAGCTATTCATGAAACAATAAACTGTATTGTATATGCAGAGTTTGATAATGTTATTGAAATTGATAAAAACCGCAATGTAAGCGTAGACTATAGTAGTTAAGTAACACTATATTGTAAATAGGTTAAGTCAAAAGTTGTATTTTAATAATAAGATTTATATGTAATAAAACACTTGTAAAATAAATATTTATATCTTTCATTTATTAAGTTATAAGATTAAAGTACATTCTATAATCACATTCATCTATGATCCATTGCAACGTTAAGATCTGTCACGTAGGTAACATGAATACCTTAGATATAAAATCGTATCTAAGCAAAATCCACCCAAGTATTGAACACAATGTATACGCTGCGAACCGATTGCCTATTTATGTTTCAACTCCAAGTTATATAATAAGCAATCTTGATACTGATAATAAACCAGGATCCCACTGGATAGCCATGTATATAGACAGGAATGGCATTGGTCAATATTTTGATTCGTATGGGCGAGCACCAACAAAATATCATCTGCAGTTTCTGAAAAGAAATTCGAGGAGGTGGCAGTACAACACGAGAAGAATACAAAATGATTTCACTTCAGTATGTGGTGAATATTGTATTACATACTTGTTTTACATGTTCATGGGTTATAACAGTAGGAATTTTTGGAATGTATTCAATAACAACACGCTAGAGAATGATATGTTAGTGTATAGATTATTTAAAACTATTTTTAAAGAAAAATAAATACTAAGTTATCATAATAAAATCTTTCCTTCGAACGCACCCTGCAATCGTTTAAGGTGATTAGTAATGAGCCTGTCATTAGCGGCGTTCGAGCCTCGAGACCATGTCCATTGTACATGAGGTGAGGTGATTAGCGTTGGAGTAATGAAGCGATTAGTTAACGAACTAGGACGTTTGCTTTAAAAAAGCTATCTCTAAAACTACGATAGATAGGACTCTGGGAGTGCTCGCAAACGATTCAAATGGGGGGCTAAACTTTTTTTTTTTTTTTTTTTTTTTTTAGGTTTGGTAAGTTAGCCAAACACGAAGCGGGGGGAGCGCCGGCGGGTGGGGGGTTGGAGGGTGGGTCAGTGGGGCAGAACCGGCGAAACACATACTACTTACAACTTATAGGCTAGGAGCGAAGCTTTCCATTTTCCTCCAGATTATACGGATTTTACGTTGAGTCCCCCAAATTATCATCAAAAGACAATAAAAGGTTAAAGATCTTGACCATATCACTTATTGGTGCTATAGGTAACTCTTCTTGCAGAGTCCGCTTTAAATTAGGAATCAATAAATGATGTATTTCGTATAGGTCTAACTTACAGGCTCTTATAAGTAGTCACTTGTCAGTCAATATGAATATTATAATAAGTGATAACTATTTCAGGACTTAAAAAGTAACAACTAAGTTCACGACGACGACGGCTCAAACGCGCTATCCCGTAGAATATAGGAATTGGAAAGTATTAATTTTGTTCGGATTGAAAGGCACCGTAGTCGATACTACACACCTAACGTAAGTCATTGAAATGACTGGTTTATGGCGAAATCTGACATTGCGGTGGTACCCATCCTGACAGACTCTACAAAAAGTCTTACCACAGTCACTGATAGTCGACATTATACCTATACCTTTTATGAACGTAAATCATTGAAATGACTGATTTATGGCGAAATATCTGACATTGTGGTAGTACCCAACCTGGCAGACTCTACAAAAAGTCTTATCACAGTCACTGATAGTCGGCATTTTGATATTAGAGCGAACAAAAACAATTATTAAATGGCTCGTACTTCTCCTAGACTATAACACAAAGGTCCTTCTCAATCACAGCTGCTCGTTTGAGCCTCTGCCAACATCCGATGCTATTTGCCTGCAAAGCGAATCCGAGTTGCGACACGATCGAGATCGATAAAAACTGAATTCGCTCAAAAGTATTTAGAAAAAATTCATTTTAAATATTTTTACTTCATGAGCCAAATGCACTTTCAATAATAATTTACTACCTTTTGATTGATTTTTTGAAAATTACTCGTAGTACTTAAGAGCCCGCAATGCATTTGCAAATATCCATGGGCGAGATACTATGTACTGACAGACTAAACAGCCACTAGATTGTGTACATAATTAAAACCTAATCGTTATCAAATACACATAAGAAAAACCTATTATCGTGCCAACGGTATTCGCTACCATAGCTCAGTGGAAGAGCGGTCACTCGCGACAGGTGGTGGTCACGGGTTCGAATTCCATTGGTAGCGTTAATTTTTATACACATTTTCATATTTATAAAAAGAAAAACCTAATCGTTATCAAATTCTGCCAGCTGATTGGTTTCCTATTTACGTCAGCCAGTCGGGTAACAGAATTTGAAAATGAGTACGATAACGATGAATACGTTTTTCTTACGCAATCAGACACCAGGTGACCCGCCTGCTTGTTTGCTCGCGTTTGTTACAAAAGTGAAATAGTATGTATAATATTAAATTGATTGGAACGTTTAGTTGAAGAAGAAGGAAATGGATAATAATAGGTTAAATTATAGCATTTATCTTGATCGACCAAAAACGTAACAGACATGCAAACAGACACAAAGTTCAGATTAAGTTAGGCTCAGATAACCCTAGTCTGGCCTCTTTTTATATCGTGGCCTAAAAAATTAAGAAGAAATATATTGGAAAATATTCTGCGAACCCCTAGGCTAGGCCTACCAATAAATAAACCGATTCTCCACAATAAAGTATACACGTTCATCAAAATGAAAAGTTAATAAAATACAAATAAACAAAAAAGAAATTGAATACAAAAGAAAACGGAATAAGTAAGAATACCCTGAAGAAACAAAATATCAGTAAAATTGTTATTGCTTGATATCTTTGGCGGGTATCTTTGAAATAATCGAATTTGCGGCAAAACTTTAGGGACCCGAAAGTGAGTTGCAAAATATGTAAATATAGACCCTTATAAGGTCGACTAAGAGCCGGTGACATTAAAGCATTGCTTGCTACTGTTCAGACTTCGACATCTATTTTCTTCGTACAACGTTTTTTGCTCAAGCTTAAAAGGTTTGTTATAAAATCTAATTTTTTAATAGAGGCTCTATCTCTTGTACGGGTCCGTGTTTCCGTGGTTTAAGTTCCAAGTTAATAATAAAGAATGATTTATGTTCGAAGTATTTGAATAAAACATCATGAGGAAACCTACATAATATCACGGATATGTGAAGCCTACTGATGCAAGTAGCGAGTGTGTCTATAACTCATTTCTCATACAATTAGTTGCAATTTGATAAGACTCGTGTTCAGTCGCGGCCTCTAATGGAATGGTAATGCTTGGTGGCAACCAAAATTAAATAAATTAGTGAAGCCTGAGTTATTAAAAAAATATTAATAATTCTATCCCATTTTAAAATAATTTCATTGCAAGACTCTTGACATTTCTGTGATAAAATTAGTTAAAGCACCACTTTTAAATCATCCGAACAACTCGTGGTTAGTTTTTACATGAATTTAATGTTCACCGGCTCTTGAACTAGGAAGCAATCTTCCCTGTCGCGGTATCAAAGGGCGGAGGGTCAGTGGCCGTAAAAGTAAGATTGTGGCCCTTTAGGAGCAGGCTTTGATTTCCGGCACGTCACGTAAGGTAAAAGTACGTAATTCCGACAGTGTCCCAGTACCCGATAACGAGTTAGATTTTTTATATTCATAGATTTCTAGCAATAATAAATAAAAATTTGTGAATGGCAATACATTCTTGGTGATATTTTTTACAATTATAATGGCAACGTTGACCAAAAAGTGTAAAGGCGTCGTAACTGTGCAACAAACAAAGTGTGCTCTCCACAAAAATATAAAAAATTCAAAGTTCTACTGCTGAACTACGAGGCGACCCCAGAGGATTGGTTTGCTTGATACTCTGCTGCGTATAATGATTCGGTAAGAGTTTTACTTTATTATAATATTTGAGTATATTATTTATCGATATATCTTAGTTTTTAAGGTGAATCGAATTGGAAAGTAAATATTTTTGCATGTTACATCTATTGGTACTGACAAATCCCTACTTGACCCAGTGCTCGACAAAATTTTAATATTTTTTGTCGGATATTGGTACACTTTAATTTGGTAGTAGTAGTTGTACCTAACCCGATATCGTATCTCTATTGCCTTGAAATAAGACTCATTTTCCCTTGAACTGCAGAATACACCCCGTCGGTTACTCCGTCGTATACACAACAGTTGCACCTATGCTCGTCATAGCTCTTATTGCATTGAGTTAAGTCATATTTTTCTTTGACTCGACTTTAATTACCTTTAGGTACCTTGTTTGTTTTGTTACCTCGTGGATTTGATAGTTATTTTGCATTAATTTTTTATTATTGTAAACTAAAATGGATAAGTATATCGGGCTCGTCGTTATTATCATAGTTAAACAATGAATATTTGTAAAAAATAATTATTTATTATAAGGAACGATTATTTCTTTTGTTTCTCAAATGTAGGTGAGTAAAACTGATGAATTTAGAAGGAAGTTGTTGTGTTTAGTATAGAAGTCTAATGTCGGTTTACAGTCTTTTAATAGGAAAAATATTAAATTTGCCTATAAATAATCTTTCGAAAAAATAAACAAAAATGTAAACGTTTATAAACTCGTAAAAAAGGGATTAAAAGAAAACACACTCGGTAAAAACTAACGAGTCGTATCTTTACTGCCCTCCTACAAATTTCCCAAGATTTATCTCAATTCACTCCGTGAATTCTATTTATCCTACTTTCCCCACATAAGTGTACTTAACGAGGAATCGACTTGCAAAACTATGAGATAAAAATAAACTTATAATTTATGTAGGAAAAATGTATAAATTATACATAAGTACGTAACGTGTTATTTCTCATTTCAGCTATAATCATGACTGAAAAGAAAAAGGCCATTTTAAAGGCTATGGAGGCAGTTGACAAAGGGTCCTGAATATCAGCTGCTGCAAGGCAGTACGGTATCCCGCGAATGACTTTACATGAAAAACTACGTGGCTTCTCATCTGTTCTATGCTCCAAGGGACCACGAGGAAAACCATCAAAAATGGATTCCGCAAATGCGGTTTGTCACCATTTGATGCAAACGACGTTGATTATTCCAAGTTTGTAACAAGTCGGTCAAATAAAACAGCTAAACCGGACAATAATAACCAAATGCAACCACATGCTGCCAGTCATTTAAAATACTTCGAATCCCAAATAAGTCCCGAAATCCTCAAAGCTGTTTACGCCAGCAAAACACTAACCTGGAAAGGGAATTAAACCTTAGAAGGCTTAGAAATTTTGATGTCAAAGATGCACGTCGCTCTGGTCACCCTATTACGGATAAAATGGATTCCATTTTTGAAAAAGTTGAGCAAGATCGGCATATCAGTAGTTACGACGTAGCTGAAGAACTGGGAATTGACCACAAAACAGTTTTGGCGCATTTTAAAAAAACTGGGTACACAAAAAAGCTAGATATTTGGGTACCTCACGAGCTCACTGAAAGAAACCTAATGAACCGTGTACTCATTTGTGATTCTTTCTTACGACGCAAAGAAACTGAACCATTTTTGAAGAAGCTGATAACTGGTGATGAAAAGTGGATCACGTACGACAAGAATGTGCGAAAAAGGTCGTGATCAAAGGCTGGTCAGGCTTCACAGACTGTGGCGAAACCAGGGATAACTCGCAACAAGGTGATGCTGTGTGTGTGTGGTGGGATTGGAAGGGCATTATTCATTATGAGCTGTTATCACCAGGCAGGACCATCGATTCTAAACTCTACTGTGAACAACTGATGAGATTAAAGCTAGAAGTTGAGGGAAAGCGGCCGGAATTAATTAACAGAAGGGGTGTGGTTTTTCATCATGATAACGCTAGACCTCACACATCTTTAGCCACTCAGCAAAAATTAAGAGAGTTTGGCTGGGAGGTGTTAATGCATCCGTCGTATAGTCCTGAGCTTGCACCTTCAGATCTCCACCTGTTTCTGTCTCTTCAGAATTCTTTAGGCAGTGTCAGTTTAACATCACTACATGACTGCCAAAACCACTTGTTGCGGTATTTCGATCAGAAGGCCCAAAATTTCTATAGCAATGCAGTCATGTCCCTACCTACAAGATGGCAAAAAGTTATCGAACAAAATGGTAACTACATACTTTAGTTAAATGTAAAACTACACTAAAAAAATGTTTTGAATTTTCTTAAAAAATGCGAAGAAACTTTTTCCCCAACCTATTATTACGTATTATGGGCAATGCAAATTTGTAATATTTTATAATTTCACCTTAGATGTTGGAAAAGGTAAGACGTATTTGTAACTTTTTAAAGAATTTTGATCTCATTTTATTCTGCCAAAAGTTTGAATTTAATTAAAAACTCAGAAAGTAGCTGAAGTAAGCTGATTGTGAAGTATTTGAAACTTGTGAATTACAAACTACTAATAAAACATTTTTCAAATGTTGCTCGTTTTATTTCATAAATGTAGAATATATTGCCAATTTATTTTTTAGTTCATTTCAATTTATTTAAATTATCCTTTCCTTAAATAATTAGCATAAGCTCTATTTTCAATGCTCTTAATAATCTCGCAGAAATGCTACATTGATTTTACGTGAACTTTAATGTCGAGCAATAGAGTTCAATTTCGCGCTAAAAAATGTCGGATTTTGGGACCAAAATCCGATTACTAGTACAAAGTTATCGGATACTGGTACAATTCGACCTTTTTTTATATTTTGTTGAATAATTGTGTATTATCGTTAATATTAATGTGAAAACATCATTACACAAAAACTAGAATAAATTCTTTATCTATTTCTGCCAATTTCGTTCCTATAAGATTGGTAGTTTAAGCATAATCGTCCTGCAAAGTCAGCGAAGTTCTAAACTTATCGGATATTGGGCCGTTTACCTTAGTTTATTTTATTCGCGAGCGCCTTTTATAGTTTAGCTTTAGATAAAACCACTGCTATCTCTAGGGTAACCCAGTGTTGGTGGTTTTGAGTCGCGACACGTAGATCGTAAAGTCAATAAGCATTGGCTCCAGCGTTCCCAAATAAATAATCGGTCAAGTGCGAGTCGGCTTCGGATACGAAGGAAATACATGTGAAAACTATCACGGTTCAACATATTATTATACAGCCTGGTGACAGACAGCCGGACGGACGAACGGCGAAGACTCAGTAATAGGGTCCCATTTTTTACTCTTTGCTTGCTTGTTCACTTCTTTGTACGGAACCCTAAAAAGTTTTGATTTTATGCAGTTAAAAATTTTGGTCCAGCAAAACCAAAGAGGTACGAGACTAAATCATCGCCATCGAAATGAGTTTTGTGAGTTATGTGTAAGAACCACCGATTTATATTGTACCTATCGGTGGTAAGAACTGAAAATGAAAATCCTTATTTTTCACGTAGGCCTAATTTACAAGATCATATGAAAAGTCTTACCAAAACTCTACCGTCAAATTCGAAAAAAACGAGAAGAATTGGCACAAAACTCGGCACTTTTCATTTCGTGTGTTTGCAGCCAAGGCTATATATGGTGATAGCTGCGTTGCTATGGTTACCGACGATGGTTGGCCGATGTACATCTTTATATTTTCGAGAATCACACCCCAGGCAAACCGCAAAGCAAAAAATTTGCTCTCAGATATAACATCACAGAATAAACCAAAAAGTGATCAATGGCACTGAAAAACAAGCACAAAAAGGATCAGCATTTACGAGTGAGGGCATAAATAGGGCTGGTGGACCGCAATTCATTAACAGCTCCCTAGGGAACGCACTCGTCCTCGTCTCCCGTTTTTCCACACCTATCCACTTGACTTTGTTTACGAGTTACTACGCCGGATAGTTCCGTTCGGAGCACTGAAGTCAACTCTATGACTTTTGCTAAACAACTTTTTGTCGGCCTCTTATAGTTATGGGTTCCTAGTCTGCGGCCAATTTCAGCTGGTTCCAATGAGACATCGCCTATTCGGTGGTTGGAGATCCCAAAGAATCGCTGAATATGTACATAAGTGCGTATTTATGCACTCATCGCAACTAAATACGTATCACATTTATTTTTGAAATTCTACGTATGCCCGAAAGTTCTCTGCAACAGACCAGCAAAAACGCATTGCCAAGCGATTTAGCATTCTGGTTCGATGCTATGTAGCAACACTTAGGGGCTACTTCCAAGTCTGATCAATGGCTATACCTTCGGCTGCATCATCAGGTGAGATTGTCAGTTACTTGTAATGGTATAAAAAAGAACAGCCCTTCTGGCATTAAAGGAGGCAGTTATGACTGCAAGAGTCCTTTAGTGATAGTAGTCGCGTCGCATACAGAGATATCCTTCAAGAGATTAAGACGAGTCATAATTACTAGGCAAATGCGCTCTCAGACCTTTATCATTGCTTTCCATCAGGCCAGGATTGAATCTTTTTTTTTTCGAGGAGGAATAAATCCCTAACGGATTTCTGCTTCCTCAATAAAACAACCTCCCCGTCTTCCGGGTCATCAGCACGGAGCCGCAAAGTATTCATGCCGCACCCATACTTCCACTTCTCCTTTTCTTCTTTTTCTCTCTTTTCTCTTCTCTTCATTATGACCCTCAGCATTTGGCTGTATCGATACCATACGTTTTCGCTTGACAGCATGCGAGTAATCAGGTTATGGGCTTCTACATCATTTATGGGCTTCTACATCATCGGGCTTCTACGTCAGTTAATCATCAGGATCAATCAGGATCGAATCGCCAAGCGCAAGCAAAAAAATACGGTATAAGCCGTGACATCACAGTCTGGCACTAACTTGTAATAATTCAATGAAAAGAACTCTTGAATCCGTCGCCTCGCATTATTCACAATAACTAACGAGCTATTCCTTCACTGAGCGACGTGAAAAAACTTGGCCAAACTTGGAGCCGCCTTCCGCGCGAAAACAGAGGAGCTACATTAAAATTCACTTTGTGACTAACTGTAGTGGACGAGTCTCGGCATATTAATGGATTTGCTGTTTTTGTGACTACAGCGTAGCTGCGGAATGGGAGAAACGCTTGGCAAGGAGCCTTGCAAGTTATTTACGAGCTGTTTGCCTGCTACAACTACCTACGTACTCGTAGTCTCCATTCCACCCTTTTCGCTTGACAGCATGCGAGTAATCAGGTTATGGGCTTCTACACCTAGGGTTGGAGTCTTCTCTTATTTTGAAGAGGGTTCGGCTATAGCTCACTACTCTTAAGTTAGGATGATCTTGCTTCATAATATACGTAGTTGATGGAGGTAGTTTTCTGTCATACACCAGGTGATTAGGTTAATACCGTTAAGGTCGGTCGGTGCGACTCCGACATAATCAAAATCCGTGTGCCTCCTCGTGGCACACCGGTATCCTTAATGGCAGACAGACAGACAGACAGATGGACGGAAAAAGTCCCACCATAGGGTGCCATTTTTACCATTTTGGTATGAAACCCTAAGAAGGTAGTATTTCTTTGTCAGTCTCTGATTGTAACTAGCTAGCGACACGGGTCATTAACATAGCAATTAGCAACGCCAACATCAACACAGCCAATTGGTGACTACGTTGCACAAACGATGCAAATATTCACCAATCAGAGCTTAAGCGGCTCGACCGTAGTAAGCATTAACGAATCAGTGCCCAAAATTTAACTTTGTCGATGTTGTAGGTAAGTATTTTCGAAAAATCGCATACGAGGCATGATTAGTGATTACCCGTCTACAATACAAGGAACTGCAAATTAATAATTGAAAAAAAAAACAAATATCTATTCCTATCGTCAGTCAGCCTCTGGTTACTTGTTAGCAGGACAGATATCGATGCGGCGTCAGTATCAAGCAAGATAAACCGCCCGACACCACGCACAACACAAATTGATGTACCTACCTATAACCCGGTTACAATATCTGTGGACCTGGCGTTTATGACGTCACGTCGTGTCAGCGCTCTGATATGGTGCGCAAAACAATGGTGCCGGGGCGAGCGCGGGGAGGTAAAAGGAGAACGGGAGGGGGTACGCATTCCAGCGAGGTCCACAGATATTGTAATCGGGTTATAAGCTAGGTAAGCCTCAGCCTTGACTCAATAGTGAGATAAAATAGTTCAAGATAAATTAGTCATCAAGGCGTGTGAATATATTGATTTCATATTGTGACACACCATCCAATCCATCATAGATAATATTCTATGAGCAATAGTGCCCGGCTCTATTAATGTGGGTCTACGCTAGGCGAACCCAGCACGAACCGACCACGAGCCGGAACACAATTCGTCGAAGTTACGACGAAGTCGAAACGGCTCCGCTCGGTTCGTGCACATTTGTATGACTAAACTTAACCATTTGGATTAATAGGTCAATGATTTGGGCTACATAAAAGCCAGCCCGTGTTGCCTGACGTATAGAATAGTTTCTGAGACACACGACTTAGTATTTTCAACAACACTTTAAGAAACGCCTAAGCCGATAGGTGACAGTTTTCACTTACAACAACTGTCACCTAAGGATTTAGGTGTCTCTTAAAATGTTTGAGCAACAATTATCTTCATTAACATAATAAACAAAACACTGCTCAATGTACCTACTCGTAGGTTTATTATACTGACATTAATATATATATAGCTACTTGTGCTGATTCACTGACTGACTGACTCATTGATCACCTCTCCTGAACAATTTTGTATGAAAAAAAATTTTTTTAAGGATCATGTCGTATAGAAGGCAAAAATTCATTCAGAACAAAAATATGGAGAGAGCTGATGATTGAGGATCTCGAAGACGGATGAAGAGCACAGCCAAGGGTATTAGAGATAGGTGGGGGGTGCTCGACCAAATGTCATTTGAAACGTCATCCAATTGCCAGTTAGCTGAAAAAAAGTTCAAAATGGCGGATTCAAGATGGCCGCCATACAAACTTCATCAGTGTCCATCTCGAAAAGTATAAAAGATGAAAGAAGGGTTTCTTGACAAGAAGTGATCAGGACCCGAAGGTCTATTTGATGGATAGAAAAAAATTTCAAAATGGCGGAATCTATTTTTCCATAGAAAATGTATGGCGAATTTTTAAGTGACTATGTAAATCATGAAGTGCTTTGATGCGGTTTTTTGGAAGACTACCAGAGAAAAATGTGGAATTCGGCGGCGGATTCAAGATGGCCGCCATACAAATTTCGTGTTGTTCTATCTCGGAAAGTATAAAAGATAAGAGAGTGGTTTCTTAGCAAGAGGTGATCAGAATCTCAAGTTCTACGGGATGCATGGAAAATAATTCACTGTGGCGGAATTTATCTTTCCATGGAAAATGTACATACTATAAGAAGAGACAATGATCTAGGATTTAGATGATGATTGAGGAGCACTGTCATGGTTTTAAAGATAGTTAAGGGCTGTTCGAACAAAAAATACGCTGAACCTCATCCGATGAGGTTCAGCGTATTTTTTTCTTCGAACTGCCCGTAACTATCTTTAAAACCATGACAGTGTAATTTATTCAGCTCACTGCCAATCGGATTCCAATGGGCGATGGAGATGACGGCGATACCTTTATGGGCGGGAAGACTGCACGCGGGCCACATGTGGCCCGCGCACACACGCGCCCTACTAGTTACTATATATATAGCTGCTTGTGCTGATTCACTCACTGACTCATTGATCACCTCTCCTGAACATTTTTGTATGAAAAATTTTTTTTTCAATGACCATTCCGTATAGAAGGGAAAAAATCATTAAGAACAAAAATATGGAGAGAGCTGATGATTGAGGATTTCGGAGACGAGTGAAGAGCACAGCCAAGGGTATTGCAGATAGGTGGGGGGTGCTCGACCAAATGTCATTTGAAACGTCATGCAATTGGCAGTGAGCTGAAAAAAAATTCAAAATGGCGGATTCAAAATGGCCGCCATTTGAATTTCGCCGATATCTCGGAAAGTATACAAGATGGAAGAATGGTTTCTTGACAAGAAGTGATCAGGACCCGAATGTCTATTTGATGGATAGAAAAAAAATTCAAAATGGCGGAATTTATTTTTCCATAGAAAATGTATGGGGAATGTTGAAGAGACTAACAGTTGGTAATTATGCAAGGTTGTGATGCGGTTTTTCGGAGATTTACTAGAGAAAAATATGGAGAGAGCTGATGATTGAGGATTCCGGAGACGGGTGAAGAGCACAGCCAGGGTATCGAAGATAGGTGGGGGGTGCTCGACCAAATGTAACTCGAAACGTCATCCAATTGGCAGTTAGCTGAAAAAAAAAATCAAAATGGCGGATTCAAGATGTCCGCCATACAAATTTCGTGTTTTTCTATCTCGGAAAGTATAAAAGATAAGAGAGTGGTTTCTTTGCAAGACGTGATTAGAATCTCAAGGTCTACGGGATGAATGAAAAAAAATCAAAGTGGTTGAATTTATTTTTCCATGGAAAAGGTGAATGCTACAATAAACAAGGCCTATGAAAAACTATGAAAAGTATGAGAAGAGATGATGGTCTACATTTGGATGATGATTGAGGAGCACGGTCATGGATTTAAAGAAAAATAAGGGTTGTTTGAATAAAAAATTACACTGAACCTCATCCGATGAGGTTCAGTGTAATTTTTTATTCAAACAGCCCTTAACTATCTATAAATCCATGACCGTGCTCCGAGGTAATTCTTTTAGCCCACTGCCAATCGGATTCCAATTGGCAATGGAGATGACGGCGATTCTTTTATAGGAGAGAAGACAGCCCGCGGGCCACATGTGGCCCGCGCTCCCACGCGCCCTACTAGTTAATATATATATAGCTGCTTGTGCTGATTCATTCATTCACTCATTGATCACCTCTCCTGAACAATTTTGTATGAAAAAAATTTTTTTCATGGATAGGGTCGTATAGAAGAAAAAAATTCATTCGGAGGAAAAATACGGAGAGAGCTGATGATTGAGGATTTCGAAGACGGTTGAAGAGCACAGCCAAGGGTATTGCAGATAGGTGGGGGGTGTTCGACCAAATGTCATTTGAAATGTCATCCAACTGCCAGTGAGCTGAAAAAAAATTCAAAATGGCGGATTCAAAATGGCCGCCATTCGAATTTCGGCGATATCTCGGAAAGTATAAAAGATGGAAGAACGGTTTCTTGACAAGAGTTGATCAGGACCCAAAGGCCTATTTGATGGATAGAAAAAAAATTCAAAATGGCGGAATTTATTTTTCCATAGAAAATGTATGGGGAATGTTGAAGTGACTAACAGTTGGTAATAATGCAAGGTTGTGATGCGGTTTTTCGGAGAGTTACTAGAGAAAAATATGGAGAGAGAGCTGATGATTGAGGATTTCGGAGACGGGTGAAGAGCACAGCCAGGGTATCGAAGATAGGTGGGGGGTGCTCGACCAAATGTAACTCGAAACGTCATCCAATTGGCAGTTAGCTGAAAAAAAAATCAAAATGGCGGATTCAAGATGGCCGCCTTACAAATTTCGTGTTGTTATATCTCGGAAAGTATAAAAGATAAGAGAGTGATTTCTTTGCAAGACGTAATTAGAAACTCAAGGTCTACGGGATGAATGAAAAAAAATCAAAGTGGTTGAATTTATTTTTCCATGGAAAATGTGAATGCTAACCTACCCCAAACTAACCCAAAGGCCTATGAAAAACAATGAAAAGTATGAGAAGAGATGATGGTCTACGATTTGGATGATGATTGAGGAGCACGGTCATGGATTTAAAGATAGTTAAGGGCTGTTTGAATAAAAAATACACTGAACCTCATCTGATGAGGTTCAGTGTATTTTTTATTCAAACAGCCCTTAACTATCTTTAAATCCATGACCGTGCTCCGAGGTAATTCTTTTAGCCCATTACCAATCGGATTCCAATTGGCGATGGAGATGACGGCGATTCTTTTATAGGTGAGAAGACAGCCCGCGGGCCACATGTGGCCCGCGCTTCCACGCGCCCTACTAGTTAATATATATATAGCTGCTTGTGCTGATTCATTCATTCACTCATTGATCACCTCTCCTGAACAATTTTGTATGAAAAAAATTTTTTTCATGGATAGGGTCGTATAGAAGAAAAAAATTCATTCGGAGGAAAAATACGGAGAGAGCTGATGATTGAGGATTTCGAAGACGGGTAAAGAGCACAGCGAAAGTATTGAAGATAGGTGGGGGGTGCTCGACCAAATGTCATTTGAAACGTCATGCAATTGGCAGTGAGCTGAAAAAAAATTCAAAATGGCGGATTCAAAATGGCCGCCATTCGAATTTCGTCGATATCTCGGAAAGTATAAAAGATGGAAGACCGGTTTCTTGACAAGAGTTGATCAGGACAAAAAGGTCTATTTGATGGCTAGAAAAAAAAATCCAATATGGCGGATTTTTTTTTTTACCATAGAAAATGTATGGAGAATGTTGAAGAGACTAAATATTGGTAACTATGCAAGGTTTTGATGCGGTTTTTCGGAGAATTACTAGAGAAAAATATGGAATGAGATGATGATTGAGGGTTTTGAAGACAGTCGAGGAGCATGGGCAAGGTATTATAGTTAGGTGGGGACTGCTGAAACAAGAAATACTCTGAACGTCATGCAATTGGCAGTGAGCTGAAAAAAAATTAAAATGGCGGATTCAAAATGGCCGCCATACAGATTTCGTGTTATTCTATCTCAGAAAGTATAAAAGATAAGAGAGTGGTTTCTTAGCAAGAGGTGATCAGGATTTCAAGTTTAACGGGATGAATAAAAAAACTAAATGGAGGAATTTATGTCTCCATGGAAAATGTACATACTACAATAAGTAGGGAACTATCCAAGGCATTGACGCAGATCTTCAGAGACCTGCCAGAGGAAAGTATGAGAAGTGATGATGATCTAGGATTTGGATGATGGTTGAGGAGCACGGTCATGGTTTTAAAGATAGTTAAGGGCTGTTAGAGCAAAAAATACGCTGAACCTCATATGATGAGGTTCAGCGTATTTTTTTGTTCGAACAACCCTTAACTATCTTTAAAACCATGACAGTGCTCCTTGGTAATTTTTTAAGCCCACTGCCAATCGGATTCCCATTGGCGATGGAGATGACGGCGATACCTTTATAGGCGGGAAGACTGCACGCGGGCCACATGTGGCCCGCGCACTCACGCGCCCTACTAGTTACTATATATATAGCTGCTTGTGCTGATTCATTCACTCATTGATCACCTCTCCTGAACAATTTTGTATGAAAAAATTTTTTTTCAAGTATGGGTTCGTATAGAAGGTAAAAATTCATAAGGAGGAAAAATACGGAGAGAGCTGATGATTGAGGATTTCGGAGACAGATGAAGAGCACAGCCAAGGGTATTGGAGATAGGTGGGGGGTGCTCGACCAAATGTCATTTGAAACGTCATCCAATTGGCAGTGAGCTGAAAAAAAATTCAAAATGGCGGATTCAAAATGGCCGCCATTCGAATTTCGTCGATATCTCGGAAAGTATAAGAGATGGAAGAACGGTTTCTTGACAAGAATTGATCAGGACCCAAAGATCTATTAGATGGCTAGAAAAAAAAATCCAATATGGCGGAATTTTTTTTTCCATAGAAAATGTATGGGGTATAAAAGATATCGGCGATGATACTTTTATAGGCGGGAAGACAGCACGCGGGCCACGTGTGGCCCGCGCCCTCACGCGCCCTACTAGTTAATATATATATAGCTGCTCGTGCTGATTCACTGACTCATTGATCACCTCTCCTGAACTATTTTGTATGAAAAAAAATTTTTTTACTGATCTTTTCGTATAGAGGGGAAAAATTCATTAAGAACAAAAATATGGAGAGAGCTGATGATTGAGGATATCGAAGACGAATGAAGAGCACAGCCAAGGGTATTAGAGATAGGTGGGGGGTGCTCGACCAAATGTCATTCGAAATGTCATGCAATTGGCAGTGAGCTGAAAAAAAGTTCAAAATGGCGGATTCAAAATGGCCGACATTTGAATTTCCTCGATATCTCGGAAAGTATAAAAGATGGACGAACCGTTTCTTGACAAGAGTTGATCAGGACAAAAAGGTCTATTTGATAGCTAGAAAATAAATCCAATATGGCGGAATTTTTTTTTTCGATAGAAAATGTATGGGAAAAGATGACTGAGGGTTGCGATACCTTTATAGGCGCGAAGACAGCCCGCGGGCCACATGTGGCCCGCGCACCCACGCGTCCTACTAGTTAATATATATATAGCTACTTGTGCTGATTCACTGACTGACTGACTCATTGATCACCTCTCCTGAACATTTTTGTATGAAAAAATTTTTTTTTACTGATTGTTTCGTATAGAGGGGAAAAATTCATTCGGAGGAAAAATACGGAGAGAGCTGATGATTGAGGATTTCGAAGACGGGTGAAGAGCACAGCCAAGGGTATTGCAGATAGGTGGGGGGTGTTCGACCAAATGTCATTTGAAATGTCATCCAACTGCCAGTGAGCTGAAAAAAAATTCAAAATGGCGGATTCAAAATGGCCGCCATACGAATTTCGCCGATATCTCGGAAATTATAAAAGATGGAAGAATGGTTTCTTGACAAGAGCTGATCAGGATTCGAAGGTCTATTCAATGGATAGCAAAAAAAATTCAAAATGGCGGAATTTTTTTTTTCATAGAAAATGTATGGGGAATGTTGAAGAGACTAACAGTTGGTAATTATGCAAGGTTGTGATGCGGTTTTTCGGAGATTTACTAGAGAAAAATATGGAGAGAGCTGATGATTGAGGATTTCGGAGACGGGTGAAGAGCACAGCCAGGGTATGAAAGATAGGTGGGGGGCGCTCGACCAAATGTAACTCGAAACGTCATCCAATTGGCAGTTAGCTGAAAAAAAATTCAAAATGACGGATTCAAGATGGCCGCCATACAAATTTCGTGTTGTTCTATCTTGGAAAGTATAAAAGATAAGAGAGTGGTTTCTTAGCAAGAGGTGATCAGGACCTCAAGTTCTACGGGATGCATGGAAAATAATTCACTGTGGCGGAATTTATCTTTCCATGGAAAATGTACATACTATGAGAAGAGACAATGATCTAGGATTTGGATGATGATTGAGGAGCACTGTCATGGTTTTAAAGATAGTTAAGGGCTGTTCGAACAAAAAATACGCTGAACCTCATCTGATGAGGTTCAGCGTATTTTTTTCTTCGAACTGCCCGTAACTATCTTTAAAACCATGACAGTGCTCCTTGGTAATTTATTCAGCTCACTGCCAATCGGATTCCAATGGGCGATGGAGATGACGGCGATACCTTTATAAGCGGGAAGACTGCACGCGGGCCACATGTGGCCCGCGCACCCACGCGCCCTACTAGTCTATATATATACTTATAATAAAACTGTAGAGGGTCGAATTCTGTACATTGAAGATATTTTGAAAATTTTTGTTGGAGGACACTATTTAGTCGATACTGAAGCCAAAACTGTAATTTGTTTAATTTTTGTCTGTCTGTCTGTCTGTCTGTCTGTCTGTCTGTCTGTCTGTTTCACGACCGGGCATCACGGCTAATCCGCTGGATGGATTTAAATGAAACTTGACATGATTATAGTTCATACCCCGAGGTAGGACATAGGATACTTTTTGTCCCTAAATTCATCATGGTTTCCCTGGAAGACGGCATCATAGTCCAAACGTTTTTTAGTTATAATTCATTAACGCGTTGTCCGATTCCATTCATTCTTTTTTTGTTAGAAAGGAGGTTCTTTAAAGATTATTCCATACAAATCTTATCATCATCACTTTTGTAGTTCAGAAATTACAGACATCAGAACCTTTAACTTCAAGTAGGTAGGTGACTTGAAACTCGGAATGCACAAAGAACCTAGGGCTAGGACGTAGGGCTCAAGTAAGACTGGAGTACCCTTACAGCCGTAAATAAATAGGCTTAGCAGGAGATTTTGTGGTTTAAAATTTTTCACTTTTAGGTTGAACAAAAATCAAGTAACTGGCGTTATCGCTACGTTATACCGTATAGCGCCATCTCTACAATTTATGTGGAACTTGAATGTAAAACTCTGAGATAGGTACTACCGAATTTTTTTAAATAAAAATTAACTGTCATGTTATTTACTGTTTCCTGACTTTATATTAAGATGGCACTGTTAGGTTAGACATGAACAGATTTAAACTTTATCATCCGCAATATGGAAAGGGTAAGATAATGAAATATTTTTTTTGTTAAATATTTTTAACTCTTAGGTCTTATCGATCCTAACCGACCAGTAAGGAAATATATAGCCATTGTCCATTCTGATGTTTTGGATTGTATTGAGATGAAGCAAAGATTTTTAAAAGACTCTTATATTATGTTGGGCTGGGGAATATTGTTAGTAGAGTAATTTATCCCAGTGGTACCTACCCGGCCGAACTCTGAAAGAAGAGTTCTACCACCAGTACAACTTTTCACATGGTTTAATAATTTTTGACATATTTCGTGGTTTCAGAATAAAAATCACAATGAAAAGGACGATTTTAACTACAATTACAATTACAATTGGTTGATCTTTCAACTACGTATTAATGAATCTTTATATTATTATTAAGAAAAAGGAGTTTTCAAAATCACCACAAGATAACCCGTGCAAAGTAAGAACAGGTTTCTGTACAACATCACACCAGAATCCCGCGAAAAATCAAGGAATTTCAGTAGGAAGGTATATTATGTAAAAAAAAACCGGCCAAGTGCGAGTCGGACTCGCGCACCGAGGGTTCCATACCATAAAAGAAGTTAAACATTAAAAGAATCACTTTGGTTCATGAATTTGCGCGTATAATTTACATGTAGGTACTTTTGTTGGCAAACCGCAAACGTAACTTTGTTTTTGCCGGTTCATTGTTATTATCAAAAAAAGTATAATAATTAGAGAGTTGATTTTATTTTTCCTGTAAAATATACGTTTACTTCTATTGATCGTAATTATTTCAGATTTTTCGATTGGTAAACTTCGGAGATAAGGGGGGGGGGAACGTTATTTTTTTCGACAGTTTGCCCAATAAATCGAAAAGTATCAGGCATAAAAATAAATAAAAATCGGTTTTAGAATACACAAGTAACGCCCTTTCATATGATATCCTATTAAATATTGTTATCTCATTTTGAAATTTTGACGACCCGGTTTTCCCCCCTTTTTAAATAAAAATAAAAAAGATTTTCAATTTTTTATGATTGCAATAACGTCGCGCCGCAATTACCTACAACTATTCCAAATTTCAAGTCTTGAATAGTTACTGAAATAATCGAGTGTGACATACGGACGGACGGACGGACGGACGGACGGACGGAGAAAGTCTCACCATAAGGGTTCCATTTTTACCATTTTGGTATGGAACCCTAAAAATCGTAATTCACGCGGGCGGAGCCGCGGGCAACAGCTAGTAATAAATAAATATATATCAGGCATATATATCAGGGCATTACACACGTCACAATCAAGCGAAAACTTGTGTTATGGGTACTTCTTAGATAACTGGTAAATATACATACATATTAACATAAGTACGTAAATATAGGTAATTCTTGTTCCAATCAAAGGTAGGTTCATGCAATAAATTCTTAGTAAAACGCGTGGTAAATTCTCGTGCCTTCAATAAAACAGAGAAATTCCGTAAATCGAAACATATTTTCCGTGAAACAGAACGGGCTCGACATCTGATAGGCTTATCTCGTATTGCGAATGTCGGTCGCTTTGAACGACGTTTGCCGATGATATTTCAGGCGCCTAAATATACGCAATTTAAAAATAAATATTCAGTAATTTTTTTTTATTTTAGTAAGCAAAATAAAAGTCTTAATCTTATCTTATACCTTTAAACGAGCAATTCTTGTATATATATTTCTATATAATCTGGATCTCGGAAACGGCTGGAACGATTTTCATGAAATTTAGTATACAGGGGGTTTTGGGGGCGATAAATCGATCTAGCTACATAGGATTCATTTTTAGAAAATGTCGAATTTATCAAAAAAATATAAATATGTCTACTGCTGCCATCTATTGGCCACCGAGCGAAGCTCGGTCACCCAGATATTTGACTATTTATTCACTGACACAATATGCTCAGCCTAAACCTAGGTTTAGAACCAAAAGCTTAAACTTTGCTCAGAGATTCTCCAAACTCATCATGATATAGACAAGGGATAAGGAAGTATTTTGAGTCAGGTGGAAGGAAGAGAGAGTCAGCTTGTGTTGTAAACGTATGGATCAACGTTAAGATCAATTACAATCTAGTAAATTCATAGACCTTTCTAATACCCGTTCGCAGGAGCTTTGCCGATGGGTTTCCCCTCCCACCATACCAGAAGAGCGGAGGACGCGGTCGTCATCGTCGTCGTCGGTCGTCATCTACGAACGGGTAGTAGGATGGGAGGTTTTACCTACAAGTACGAGAACTAACAAAGAGGCAACTGCACGTTGTTAATTTTACCCACAAGGGCTGTAAAAAGATTAAAAGACACCCGACGGTTACCATCCACTCGAACGCCGGACGTTTCGACAGTTGCCTGATTGGGTTCCCGTATTCTGATGCGCTCGTAACAAAAGCGGCAAGAAAGCCGCCAGTTACTGCCGTTTGAACAACGGCAAAGGGAATTATTGTTCTGTCTGCTCGCTTTATTCTGTTCAGAAAGGTAAAATGTGCTTGAAGATTTAAAAAATCCTTGCTTAGGTCTCCATAAGAAAGATAAAAATTTAACCCTTATGGTGCGGCATTATCCTTCCGTCTGGCGCATGGATTAATTCAATCGAAAGTTGTAGGTATAATATTATTGTATTAGTGGACACCATTAAAAATTAAAAAAATGATTTTTTTTCTTGTAATTTGATAATATTAAGTGCCTATGAACGAAAGTATGAACTAGGGGTAAATGAAATACTTAAAGTCAATTATTTTGGTTTGATAAAAAAGATTCCGACGAATTGAGAACCTCCTCCTTTTTTTGAAGTCGGTTAAAAATTCAGTAACATTTTACTTCTTTGACGTTAGAACGGAGCCCTCGGTTCTATCTCGTTCATGTTGCTTGTAACTTTACCTATTATTAGGTAAGTACCATTAAGCCACTGTAGTGAATCTTTAAACTGTGATTCGGCTGATACGGCTTTCAAGTTAGTTCGATAACATCTTTGGCTCAATCGTCTACCATCGCAGCAGGTCGATCGGCTAACTTTTGTCAGTATCTCTTATTCAAAAAGGTCCATTAGGACTATGATTGCAACAGAATATAACCGGTTTCACGTAAGCTTTTTCAAGAATAACCGGTTTCACGTAAGCTTTTTCAAGACTGTAACCTGTACCTAACTAAAGGTGACAATCGACATTTTAGGGTTGGGAATCCGACTATAATCCGACTAATTTAAAGATTTATATGGACATAGTAGCTTTCTTAATCTATTAAAATAAGACGACGTATTACTTGTCTTGACATTTCAGACAAATAGCAAGCAACTTTTGCGTAGGTACCATATAAAAAACATAAATAAGTAAGTACGTACAAAGTTAATAATTCCGAGCGTCCATTTTCCCAATGTCCATCTCGCCTCTCATCCAGTTCGACAATGAGCCGGGAAATGAGAGGCCGATGGAGATTGGAGTGGTCCTTCATTATTAATTAATTATTGGGTTACGTCGGTCGCAGACTCGCGCCGGACAATGGCGGCCCTTACCTACTGGGTTATAAGTAGGTATAACTCGGACATTGGAGTGCTTTTTGTTTGAATTAAATGAGTACAAAAATGATAAAATTAATAATAATATTATGTATACCTACTTATCTGTTATTTAGATACCTACCTACTCCTTTTACCGCAAATATACTGAAGATTTGTCTAAAATTCAGAAAGACGGTTGATTTGAATACGTACGGCACAGATTTTAACACAGACCATGGAAATAAGTTTTTATATGATTTTAACGTGAAATCAACGAGTGTGCCCGCGAAATTCAAATTTTTCGTGGTTTTTTCTTGATTTTTTGACAAAAAGTAACATGCCAATATCATCTTCACATGTTTATATCAAAATCGTTGCATAAAAATGTCTTTCCTAGGCAATTAGTCCGAGTATTGAGTTTGAAGTGAGTAACTCGCAAATCTCGGACTAATTTCTTTAACTCGACAGTTTCAAGCAGAGATTTTTATATAAACTCGTGAAGATAATACTGGAAATCACGCAATTTGACTGCCATACACACATTTTACATACACATGTCTTATTAGCTTAAAAATCACGAAAATCCTTAAAAATTTTGATTTTTGCGGGCAAACCCGTGGCAGCTCGTAGTATTTAGGATAATTGGTGTGATTCAAAAATCACAACAATTACGAGTAGATATAATACTAACTAGCAGAAACCCGCAGCTTCGCCCGCGCAAATTTTAGTTTTCCCTACACACGGGAACCATCTATTTTCCGGAATAAAAAGTAGCCTTTGTGCTAAATTGGAACGAAATCTGTCTTCATTCCAATTTTCAGCCAAAAAAATTCAGCAGTTGCGCCGTAAAGGAGTAGGTATATCTCCCGCATAAATATTTGTTTTCACTATTTCCGCAGTAATTGTGGATTCCCAGTACCATATCTATTAATCTAGGATATAATCTATCTCCATTTCAAATTTCAGGCAAATCTGTTCAGTAATTACGGCGTGAAGGAATGTTTTCCCGCGTGGATATCTATTTTTCACTATTATCAAAGAAACCATGGATTTTCCCGGGATAAAAAGTAGTAAATGTATTAATCCAGGAGATAATCTATATATCTCTTCCAAATTTCACCTAAATTAATTCAGTAATTATGGCATGAAGGAATATTTTTGCCTCGTGAATATCAGCTTTTCACTCGTATTATATCAACCATGGAATTTTCCGGGATGAATGGTAGCCTATGTAATAATCCGAATCTCCTTACCGAATTTTAGTCATTTCAGTTCAGTAATTACAGCGTAAAGTAATACTTTTCGCGCGTGAACATCAATTTTTCAGTTTTCCCGCGGAAACCATGGATTTTTCTGGGATGAAAAGTAGCCTTCGTATTAATCCAGGATATAATCTATCTTTATTGCGAATTTCAGCCATATCAGTTCAGTAAATACGGCGTGAAGTAGTGTTTTTTGCGTATGAATATCTGTTTTTCTTTTTTCCTGCAAAAACCATGGATTTTTCCGGGATAAAAAGTAGCCTATTTATTAACCCAGGATATAATCTATCTTCATTCCAAATTACAGCCAAATCGGTTGTGCACTTGCGGCATGAAGATTTTTTTCCGCGTGAATTTCGGTTTTTTACTAATCCCACGGGAACCATGATTTTTTTCGGGACGAAAAGTAGCCTTCGTATTAATCCAGGATATAGTCTATCTCTTTTTCAAATTTCAGCCATATCAGTTCAGTAATTACGGCGGGAAGTAGTATTTTTCCCTCGTGATTATCGGTTTTTCCCTTCTCCTGCAAAACCCATGGATTTTTCCGGGATGAGAAGTACCCTATTTATTAACCCAGGATATAATCTATCTCCATTCCAAATTTCATCTAAATCGCTTGTGTACTTGCGGCGTGAGATTTTTTTTTCCGCGTGAATTTCGGTTTTTAACTTATCCCACGGGAACCATGAATTTTTTCGGGATGAAAAATAGCCTATATGGTAATGCAAGATATAATATACCTCCATTCCAAATTTTAGCCAAATCGGTACAGTAGTTGCGGCGTGAAGACGTATTTTAACTTGATAAAATCCAAACTTCGGACCCCCGTTTCACCCCCTTAGAGGGTGAATTTTGAAAAATCCTTTCTTAGTGCACCCCTAGACCTCACAAGGAACATGTGTGCCAAATTTGGAGTCTCTAGACCCAGCGGTTTGGGCTGTGCGTTGATATGTCAGTGAGTCAGTCAGTCAGTCAGTCAGTCAGTCAGTCAGTCAGTCAGTCAGTCAGTCAGTCAGTCAGTCAGTCAGTCAGTTTCTTCTTTTATATATATAGATAGGTACATAATAATAGATAGAATAGATAGAATAGAAAAAATGTACCTAAGTAGGTCGCGGCAAGCACAGATCGGAGCATTTCACAGCTCAGTTGACGCGGGATGCGTGCCCATCGACCATTTACCAGATAGACGCAAGCATAGACTACTAACTATAGCTTGGCAACTTCGTGCGGGCCCCTCCTGCGGGGTGACAGACGGCCGGGGGACGCGGTAACGCATACATGCAGAGAAGTGTCCCCTTCCCCGCTACACCACCCGCTAACCGCTGACATCTAAGTTCTTTGCCTCCCCCACCGTCTGTCACCCCGCAGGAGAATCCCGCACGAAGTTGCCGAGCTATAACACTTAAACGCGAAGGCTCGAAAAAACTCGCCGCAGGTTCTGGCTTTATGCACTTTCATTATGTTGATTGTAGGTATTAGGTGGTGTGTTTATTGATATTTATTTAGTAAGAGCGCTATAAACGAGAGCACGATAACTTGAGATTTCTCCTGTGCCCACGCCAGCCGGTGGTGCAAAATAATGGCAAGTTTTCAATGACTTGCACTTTTCTAAGGCCTCAAGTCATCGCGAACGAATTGTACTATGGTTGTACTTATCTATACTGAGAAGTAGGTTTATGTGTGCGTAGCACTCCCGTGAAAAATATTGACCGCGTTTGAAACATGTCTAAATAGTATAAGAGCACACCTATCCAATTAGATTCGACAGCAATTTCATATTAGGGGTCGAGCGGGTAAAATGGTGGATGTGGGAGTCTGAAATTATTCAATAGAAAAATCAAGGATTCAATAATATAAACCTGTCAAATCCAAAACGCGAGTCAGGAATAGGAACATAATCGATATGCGGGAGGTACGTATAATAATATACTCTAAAAGTGTTGATCAATACAATATTTTGAGGATCTTTTAATACTCGTATTATACGTTTATTTGTGGATTTGGTATCATCCCCTTCGTTATTGCCACCTATAATATCCTTTTAGAAATTTAGTATACAGAGGATTTTGGGGGTAATAAATCGTACTAGCTAGGATTAATTTTTAGAAAATGTCGAATTTACAAAAAAAAAATATGACTCCTGCTGCCATCTATTGGTGAAAAGTAATACTTCCGAGCAAAGCTCTGTCACCAAGATATTTTTAATACTAACATCTCACTAACATGTAGAATGTAGGTGCATACAATGTTGTGCCCGCAAAACTCATTGCCATACGCCTACAATGTATAATTAGCCCACTATTAGCGAAAATAAAATTTTATTTATACCCATCCCCCTGAAATATAAGAGCATTTTCCACATTATGTAAGTAGCAACTTCCGTTATTTTTCAATCATTTGAACATTGATTATTATACTCTATGGTTGACTTTGACAGTGTCGGAAATGACATTTGAATTTTGAGTTGACATCTTGTCTTGGTGACATTGACAGTGTCGGAAAACGATCGAGCGGTGAACACTGAACACCGGTGTTTTTTTTGTAATAGAAATTAAATCATCTATAATATTTTATTTCTTGTCGCTGATAGAAAATAAACCTAAACTTTGCACTTGCAACGAATCAATAAAAAAGTTATTCCAGCCAAAGAGTATATAATCACTACGGATTCCAGCCAAAACCCAAAGTTAGTAAAGTAAAGCAACAATGGAGCACATTCGACAGTTTGATTGGTAAAAAAGTGTTTTCTTTCATATTAGTTTCTTTTGAATGAATAACAATTTCAATTAATAATGTAATTAATAATTTTAATCTAGTAAGAACAAGATGCCATCAAACAATTCAGTTTATTCAATCTTTTCTCTCGTTTAAAATGGAAACTAATTTGACCCAGGTTCTCTCAACTGTCAGAACCAGACGTATTCTTCATCAAAGATGAGGACATGGTCCACAGCGTGACGGAGAAGATCCTGCGCAACAAGTTCCACGACCCGGCCATAGTGTCCAGTGACTCTGATGGGGAGAGCGTTAACATAAACTGGGATGAAATATTTAGCAAAAAACAAAATGTATGTATTTACATGAATTTTTACCATCAACATGTAATTTTAACGGGTTGCTAACTTTTGCCCTGAACATTGCTTAGCACATTCAGTGCCAAGCCAATTTTGTAGAATCGCAATTTGATGAAAACAGAAAAACTAAACTCCATGTTTCACTGTTCATATGAAAAAAATCGTAACTGATACCTATATTATATACTCCATCATCACTTGCTGCATCATCACTTACCATCAGGTGAGATTGCAATCAAGTTCTAACTTGTACTTATAGAGTAAAAAAAAACTTCTCCACTGTATTTATACAGGCAAACTTATCAAAAATTTTATATTCTATTAGTTTCCCTTGTAGATCAAAGTAGTTTTATGTATCCGACTTATAGTTTTATGTTTGTCTCTGACCTTGTATGTTCATATTGGAGGGTTTTCAATATGTAAATCACTTATTTTTTATCTATACTACAAGCGTTTGTGTAGAAGTTTAAGGTAATCAAGTCTTGAAATGTTTCTAGGTCCAGTTTGAAAAGTTCCAGCGTTTATTTGTGCCATGCCTGTCTACTCCTCCGCCGTACCCCAAGTTGTCAGCCTTGGACGGCAAGCAGCATTACCAGTGTCTCCGAGTGCTGTGTGCTGAGAACCCACACATCCTGCCCGAGGAGTTCATGCCCCGGCCTACTAAGAGTGATCTTCGGGTTTTTGAGGTTTGCATAAGAACCAGATTCGAATAATGGAAATTCAGATGGCTGGAGTCATAAGCAAAGAGTCAATAACCTTCTAATTTGTTAAACCACCTCATCAGTGCCACCTTAACCATGCCTAATAAATCTGAATTTTTTATTTTATCAATTCAGGAACTGTTTAAGGAGATGTGTCTATTTTTTCAATGTCTTGTTACAAGATATCATAAAAAATCTAGTAATTAACATTCATACATTGTGAGAAAAGTTGTATAATAATGACTTTTTTGAAATGTTATTATTATACAACTTTTCTAATGAGTTATTTGTATGTTCATCTCAGTGCAAGCCTGTTTCCTAAACTTTGAGACTTTCGACTTTCCATAACAGTGCCTTCCAGTTTTTGTGTTCCCAGCCAAGTACAACCTGGGTGCCTTGAAGAAGAGTGAATAGGCATTTTCTAGGCAAGCGCGCTCCATCCTAGACCTCAACATTTCTGCCCATCGGACATGATTGTGGTCAAGCGCAAGTCTATCAATTGTAAAAAAAAGTGATTTCATTTCACTGTCATTACCCATCAAATACCTATATATGTTTGCAGGAGGTAAAACAAAAATACGAAGCAGAGCAAAAAGAGTACATAGAATGGGCCAAAACCCTCTGGACCACCAACCACTGTGTGAGGGCCCTGCACCCCAAGCCCCATGTAGAGATGGTATACGAGGCCAGGTTCAAGATGAGAGCCAATGAGATGAACTCATACCCCAAGACATACGACTTGGCTGCACAGATACCGCTGGAGACAGCAAATGGCTCTTGTACAATTCATTTCGATAAGGACATCAAAACTGTAAGTAACTTTCTCTATAAGCTAAATTCCTTTAATTTTGAAAACTTGAAAATCTGTCTGGAATTTTGTAATTATACTCTGTTCATTCTTTATTTTCTCTTTGACATATGAGACAGATATAGCAATAGCAAGGAAACAGACAAATTGTTTCATGTGTTAGTTTCATTACTTTAACTTTACATTATATACCTATAATTTTTAGTATATTTGTTTGGAACTTCTACTACATTCATATTATTAGTATATTTGTTTGGAACTTCTACTACATTCATATTATTATGAGTCCAATTGATACAAAATACAGAGTAGCAAAAAATTCACTAATTGTAATTTAAAAATTCAATTTGTAATTGTTTTTTTAGTTCTGTAAGTTCTTGACACACAGTCTGATGATTTTAATGGCTCTTTCTAGTGGTGTTGTGGTTAGAAGTTGGTTTTTAATTTTTAACTTACACGATAGGTGGACATCACGTCACTGCCTCAGATAGAGGTGAGGCCCATCACCCACAAGTTCTCCATCATCCGAGCCTGCAATGTGCCAGAGCCTTGCACTAAGCACCCCTGCAAGTTTATACTGCCAAGTAAGTTCCCATGTACAACCTTCTCTGATAGTTACTGCATTTATGTTGAAAAAAAATGGTATAGCTAGACCGCTATAAACTTGGCCACCCATGGTCTGTGGGACGCGGGGCGGGAGCTACTTAACCACTGATCTCTATTCTATGGATTAATCATTCTATACAATTCAGGCTAGGTTCACTGTGGATCCATAGAATAGGGATCAGTGCGCTCAACTAATCAGTGACTCACGTGAATTACGCTACACACGATAATATTAATCTTGCGACATGGATAATGAGACATACTCAAGAAAATACCATAGGCGAATTCTCAAGATGCGAGTCATTACATCGTATTGTGTATAGCCAATCGCACACCCGCCCCGCGTCCCACAGACCATGGGAGGGCCAAGTTTATAGCGGTCAAGCTATAAATATTAATGGGAACTAATATGCTTGCTACTTTATCTGTCTGTTTAAACTAACTGTCTAAAGAATACTATTTTTTTTTTGTATTAGCAATAAACCTCTACAAACAAAGTTCACGTAGTTTTGCGGTTCGTTAACAAAAGTTATTTCTGACGTTTTACTTTTGTAGTATGGAACCCTCGGTGCGCGAGTCTTATACTTGGTCGATTTTTTGTATAGATGAGAAATCAGTATCGATCCTGCCTCTAACGGAGGTTCAGCGGGAGCTGGGGCAGTTCGGTCTGGACAACGGCGCTCACTACGTGGCGAGTGAGAACGCGCTCAAGTGCCTCGTAGAGCACGACCGACCCTGGGACATCAGTGTCGCTGTGTGCTCTGTCATTGGACTGGGTAAGTTGGAATCGAAATTTATAAATAACACCCACCAGTATTACCAGCTAAATCTCTTGTTTTCTGTTTGCCATCATCGATTATTTATTTATTTTATTTATTTATTTAAATATCTTTATTGCTTAAAATGAGTACATACAATTACAACGAAAGGAAAACAGAGAAACACAAAAGGCGACCTTATCACTAAAGTGATCTCTACCAGGTAACCCACAATTACGGACCTTTGATCTGAAAAACGACGGGGAATCGCAATAAAAAAAAAAAAAAAAATTAAATACATAGACTTACAAACTAATACATACACACTATAATAATAACATATATATATATATATATATATATATACACAATATTATACATAAACAATATTAGATAATACATACAATATACATATTATTTCATTACTAAATCTTTCAATGTTTCAAAGCGGTAGATAGTGCATTTTGACGCGTTTTTTGAAAACCGCTAGTGATTTGGCACGTCTGATTTCAACCGGGAGAGCATTCCACAGAGTTGCCGCCTTCATGGTAAAAGAATCTGAGTATGATCTTGTATTGCACTTGGGGACAATTAACTTGCAGTCCCAACAGGAGCGCAGAGTGCGCTCACGTTCAAGTGAACTAATGAACTTAAATCTATCCTTAAGATAGGATATTTAATATTACTAATGTAAAGATTAAAGAAGTACAGTACGCGCGGCGAAAGTTTGGCTTTGACCGTTATTGCGCAGAAATCAGAAATTGGGTATCAACGGGCAATTAGCGGGGTGTGGGGCGGGTGTGTAGGCGCACGCGGTGCTCTGATTGGCGCTGATTGATTGACGCGGTGATCTGATTGGCTGATGGCACGCGCGTGACAGTACCCATGCGCAGTAATCCCCTCCACCCGAAGGTCAAAGCCAAACTCTCGCCGCGCGTACTGTTACAGTCGCAAATGGTATGCGGATAGCGTCGGTGCTCTAGTTGTAATGTAGGTAACATTTGAGTAAAGGAATTAAATTGAAGATTTAATAAAGTTTGTGCCTAAAGGGTGATGCTTCATGGGGCCGGTGCGTCATTGCAGAGTCGAAGCTGCGTCGTTTTCCATATTATTTTAATGGCATGCCACATTAAAGCGTCGCTTTTCAACGAATTGAACGAACGAAAGATGAAGCGGGGAGAAGGTGATGCACTGCACTGATAGTGCTCCGGTGCGGCGACGGACAGTAATTTTGACGACCTCCGTGGCGCAGGGGACTCGGATTCGAGTGGGAGTTCGCGGGTTCGATTCCCGCCACGGGCCACTTTGGAATTTTATAATTTCTAAATTGGCTTAGGTCTGGTCTGGTGAGAGGCTTTGGCTGTGGCTAGTTACCACCCTACCTGCAAAGACGTACCGCCAAGCGATTTAGCGTTCCGGTACGATGCTGTGGAGAAACCGTCGGGTTGACATAACTTACCCCTTCCGAGTTAGTACGCTAACATCTTCGGCTGCATCATCACTTACCATCAGGTGAGATCAAGTCAAGTACTTACTTGTACAGCATAAAAAAAAAAGTATTAACCACTCCGATTATGGAGACTGATTGCGGTGCGGTCCGTGCGTCGTCCTCTTGCGCTGCGACGTCGTGCGTCTTCAAACAGCATCTGTGTGACATACAGTGCGCTGATTTGTTACGACAAAGCAGCGCAGCGCTCAAATGAGCATCACCCTAAGCTATAATCTCACTCAAGTGGTGATTCACAGAGGGCGAGACGAGCAACGTGGTGGTTTTGGGCAGCGAGTTCTCGGTGCGCAAGGAGGCGGTGCTCGTGCGAACCTACCGCGCCTACAGGCACTTGCTGCAGCACAGCCTCATACCGTGAGTATTACAGCCTTATTCATGTCACAGACCCCAGCACAGCAGGGCAGATCGACTAAAAATGTATCAATCATTAAATAACTGTATCAGTGTCAAAACACGGGTGTTGACCAATCACAACGCTTGAAAATCACGTTTTGACATTGATACAGTTCTTGATTGATACATTTTTATCCGATCATCCTGCAGGAAAATTCTGAATGAATAGGCAAAAAAAAATAAAAGATTTTTTGCGTGCATTGCGTCCAGGAAAATCCAGTGAAGGTTTTTTTTTGAGAGTCAACAGAATGGGCGTGCACGCAATCACGTACGTAGATTTAGTATGACGAACTCGTTAGCGCGAGCTTATTGAAGACAGCGCCATCTATTGAGCGATGGATGAAATCACACGCAAATAAACAAAAGGGAGTTTTTTAGGTGTCATTCCAAACTTTGTGTGCCACCAACCAAGTGTCCCACAACACTCCTGTCTTTTTTTTGTAACTTTACATAAGTGCATTGTTTGTGCGATCTTATTAAGCCAAAGATGTTATTGCATTAACTTTGAAGAGATAAGTAAACCTTAATGGTTTTTTCACAAAATTGCGCCGAAGCGCAATCTCGCCACGGCTCAAGCATATTTTTGCTCAGCATTTAAACGCCTGGAAATCTTATAATTTACATTTTTATTATTTCAAAAATAATGCTGTTTGCAGTCCATCAGAAAGGCCGAAACTAAATTACAAGGATGGTAGCGACACTACAGCAAAAGAAAGCAGTGCCAACGCTCCAGAAGTCATTAATACTGCACCAGATGCCGACGTCACCATGGAAGATGACTCCGATGACGAAGACAACAGCTTGTGTATAGACGGTCAGTATTGTTTAAACAAACAAATTACTAAAAAACAAAAAAAAAACTGGTGGGCTCTGATGTGCACCATAAAATAGGGACACAATAATTATAACTTTAAACATGAATTTGGTTGAGTTTTTTGTAGACTTCTGCTCAGTTCTAGGTGAACTCTCGTTAACTCAGTTTTTAGTGAAATAGTTATTTACCTTGTTCAATTCAATTCAATATCTTTATTGCGAATTTGGGTACAAAATATAGATGTCACAATATAATAAAATTGTTCTTATCCAAATTCTACCTTAAGGCATGCAATGTTACAGGATTATTACTTAAGTCATAAATAAAAAAAACATAATAAAAAAAAATTTCATAACAATGTCAAATACCTATATCTACTTTAAAAAAGAAATGTGTATGTTGAAATATTTTACGCCTGTTTATCATTAATAAAATCACTAACGGTATAGTATAACTTATCCATGAGCATGTCAAACAATCTTTTTTTAAAACTAACTATTGGCAAATTTTTAAATGAGTCAGGTATGCGGTTATAAATCAGGACAGCCATACAGTATGCATTTTTGCTGGTTACACTCAGCTTCTGCATAGGAACACATATCTTATTTTTGTTTCGAGTATTAAGGTTTCTTATTTCATTAAGAGTTTTAAATAAGCGTGGATTTTTTTTAACGAACATACATATTTCGTATATATATAAGCTAGGTAGTGGCAATATTTTCAATGATTTAAACAATGGTTTACAACTGTGGAACATATCAACACCACACAGTGCCCTGATGCATTTCTTTTGCACTTTAAATGCTCTCTCCCAGTCTACGGAGTTGCCCCAAAGTACGATGGCGTATCTTAGAATGGAAGATACATACCCATGATACGCCATTAGAGCGGCTTCATGGGTGGTAGTTTGTTGCAGACGTTTTAGCACATATACAAATTTATCCAGCCTATTGCACACTCCCTGTATGTGAGCTTTCCAGTTACACAACCTATCTATCGTTATACCTAAAAATTTTACTGTTTCAACACTCTTGATTTTGGAATTATTATGTTTAATGTCAAGGTCAAAATTTCTAGTATTATGCGTCATAAATTGTAAATAGTTAGTTTTTTCTAAGTAGTAAGTAAGTATTCACTTATTAGATTCTATACTAAAACAAAATAAAATAATATATAATTTGCCAAGAATGTATTAATGGTTGAAGTGGATTTTATTTATGATTAGCTACCAGGCGAACTTTGTTTTGCCATTAAGGGGCATGAAGAATAGCTTATGATCTATTCTCAGACGTACCAAATGTAGTAAAATTCCATAAAAATCTATCCAGCTGTTTATATTACAAAAAGATAGCGTGGAACCATCAGTTTGCGAACCCGACTCGTACTTGGCCAAATATTTACTTATAGATATAGCTTTTTTTCACAGAAGGTGCAATGGATAACTTGTTCGGATCAGAAGACGATACAGAACAGAACGAAAAAACGCCGAGCGGTAATGATATACAGAACAATGAAAATACTATAGAAATAACAAGCAAAGACACACAGAACGACAAAAATACTGCAGTAGCTAGCGACAGTAAACACAGCAAACAAGACGACCCCATGGATGAAGACCACGATGATTTCTACAACTGCACTTGTAAAGGTATTATAATTGTATCACTAAAAACTGATCGGCACACTAAGGGCCCGTTGTTTCCATCCGTTGGTTAACGTGACATACATTCGTTAAATTCTTTTTTATTGACATAATTAATGTTTTGAGCCGCCATGTTACTTTTCAGTAACATACAATATGTTTGAACCACCCATGTGAACCTAAGGATGCGGTAATCCAAACCTTATTTTGTGCTGACACCTATGATAATAACATCAAGATGAGCCCATCCGAACATTTTACGTAAACCTTCTTCATACAAGAAAATGTAGCGCCATCTGTCGAAACTCCTGCGAAATACTGCGTAGGCTTACAGCTTACTACTGAGTTACTGACGCCGGAGGGGGGGTTTTGCTCCCATAAACTGGCGACATTTTTTCGCGCGGTCCGCCGGGTCTATAGTAGTTGTCTTTGGCTAGCACACTACTGTTCAAAAATGTTTACAAACCCTTAACTAACCCTTAGTTAAACGTTTTCTAACAAATATTTCATCACAAAGTTAGAAAAAGTTTTCATGTTAAATAACGTTAGTAAACATTTCAACAACAACAAAATGTTATTAAATTATTGTAAATATTTTCCATCAGTGTAGGAGCACTCAAAACATCACAAAGACAGTGACAAAGGGACGTGTAATAAAAACTACAGAATTAAATGTTTTTTTCTCTCAGGCTCGGAGGGAGGCCTTTGCCGAAAGGCACTCCAAAATTAGGGACATCATTTAAAAATTTAGAAAATAACATGTAATAATGTGGAAAAATGTCACTGATTCTGGTGTAAATAAAAGGCTATTTTATTTTATTATTTCTTTCAGGCTCAGTATTTGAAAGGCCTCCGCCCAGATCTTTCAGAAAGTGGCAAGTGAAAAATAGTACTACGGGAGAAAACTACAACGTCATAGTGCACTGCGCTCACAAAGTTAGAGTGAGTACCTGTTCAGTAGAACACACACAATTTTTAGGGGTCTGTAGCCAAATTTCAAAAACCGGAAAAGTCCGTCCGCATGTCACAGATACTTTTTACGTAGTACGGAAGCCTCGGTGCGCGAGTCCGATTCGCACTTGGCCGGTTTTATAAATCTGAGGATTTTTCGCAAGATATTGCAATAAAAAGCCGTGGGACGCACTACATCTAGCGTATGTAGAAGTTTTTTTACACTAAACAAGTTAGTACTTGACTGCGATCTCACCTGATGGTAAGTGATGATGCAGACAAAGATGTTTACGTACTAACTTGACAGGAGTAAGTAAATTGACCCCTACGGTTTCAACGCAGCATCGCACCGGAACGCTAAATCGCTTCGCGGTACATCTTCATCTAATATTAGGGGAACGTCATCTTCGTCTCATGATTATTTCGTGTGCTCCAGGCAAAGACACCTATACTATAGACTCGGCGGACCGCGCGAAAAAATGTCGCCAGTTTATGGGAGCAAAACCCCTACGGCGTCAGTAGTAAGCTGTAAGCCTACGCAGTATTTCGCAGGAGTTTCGACACATTTTCTTTGTATGAAGAAGGTTTACGTAAAATGTTCGGATGGGCTCATCTTGATGTTATTATCGATTGCTCCAGGATAAAAATGGCGAGGTGTTACTGGAGCCGATACCGGAGTACCAGTTGGAGCTGGGCGCCAGTGCACAGCCGCTCAGCAGGATACGAAGCTTGGCTCTGTCGCTGCACTTGCGCACTAACGCCTCCCTGTTGAACGGTTAGTCTAGTTTGTCAGATGTTTTACCGTGAAGCAGTTTTTGTTGAGCATCGTGTTGCTCGTACTTTGCACTTACACTTGTCCAACTTACACTTTGTGTATAGGATGAAACGATACAAAATGTCGACGTCATGTTTCATAGAACTGCCTGTCTGTTTGTTTGAGTGCGTGCGTGAAAATGTTTTAGTGCGAGTGGACGGCGACACGGGCGAGGTGGCCACGTTCGAGAGCATGAGCGGCGAGGACCTGCAGCGCGAGCACGGCGACGTCATGCGTGACGTCACCGGCGCGCTGCACAGCGCCTTCAGCCAGCTGCAGGGCCTGCTGCCCGGGAACTACGTGCTGCGACACGAGGTGAGTCTCTGCCGCCTCGCTCTCGCAGTGCGAGTGGACGGCGACTCGCGAGGTGGCCACGTTCGAGAGCGTGAGCGGCGAGGACCTGCAGCGCGAGCACGGCGACGTCATGCGTGACGTCACCGGCGCGCTGCACAGCGCCTTCAGCCAGCTGCAGGGCCTGCTGCCCGGGAACTACGTGCTGCGACACGAGGTGAGTCTCTGCCGCCTCGCTCTCGCAGTGCGAGTGGACGGCGACTCGCGAGGTGGCCACGTTCGAGAGCGTGAGCGGCGAGGACCTGCAGCGCGAGCACGGCGACGTCATGCGTGACGTCACCGGCGCGCTGCACAGCGCCTTCAGCCAGCTGCAGGGCCTGCTGCCCGGGAACTACGTGCTGCGACACGAGGTGAGTCTCTGCCGCCTCGCTCTCGCAGTGCGAGTGGACGGCGACTCGCGAGGTGGCCACGTTCGAGAGCATGAGCGGCGAGGACCTGCAGCGCGAGCACGGCGACGTCATGCGTGACGTCACCGGCGCGCTGCACAGCGCCTTCAGCCAGCTGCAGGGCCTGCTGCCCGGGAACTACGTGCTGCGACACGAGGTGAGTCTCTGCCGCCTCGCTCTCGCAGTGCGAGTGGACGGCGACTCGCGAGGTGGCCACGTTCGAGAGCATGAGCGGCGAGGACCTGCAGCGCGAGCACGGCGACGTCATGCGTGACGTCACCGGCGCGCTGCACAGCGCCTTCAGCCAGCTGCAGGGCCTGCTGCCCGGGAACTACGTGCTGCGACACGAGGTGAGTCTCTGCCGCCTCGCTCTCGCAGTGCGAGTGGACGGCGACTCGCGAGGTGGCCACGTTCGAGAGCATGAGCGGCGAGGACCTGCAGCGCGAGCACGGCGACGTCATGCGTGACGTCACCGGCGCGCTGCACAGCGCCTTCAGCCAGCTGCAGGGCCTGCTGCCCGGGAACTACGTGCTGCGACACGAGGTGAGTCTCTGCCGCCTCGCTCTCGCAGTGCGAGTGGACGGCGACTCGCGAGGTGGCCACGTTCGAGAGCATGAGCGGCGAGGACCTGCAGCGCGAGCACGGCGACGTCATGCGTGACGTCACCGGCGCGCTGCACAGCGCCTTCAGCCAGCTGCAGGGCCTGCTGCCCGGGAACTACGTGCTGCGACACGAGGTGAGTCTCTGCCGCCTCGCTCTCGCAGTGCGAGTGGACGGCGACTCGCGAGGTGGCCACGTTCGAGAGCATGAGCGGCGAGGACCTGCAGCGCGAGCACGGCGACGTCATGCGTGACGTCACCGGCGCGCTGCACAGCGCCTTCAGCCAGCTGCAGGGCCTGCTGCCCGGGAACTACGTGCTGCGACACGAGGTGAGTCTCTGCCGCCTCGCTCTCGCAGTGCGAGTGGACGGCGACTCGCGAGGTGGCCACGTTCGAGAGCATGAGCGGCGAGGACCTGCAGCGCGAGCACGGCGACGTCATGCGTGACGTCACCGGCGCGCTGCACAGCGCCTTCAGCCAGCTGCAGGGCCTGCTGCCCGGGAACTACGTGCTGCGACACGAGGTGAGTCTCTGCCGCCTCGCTCTCGCAGTGCGAGTGGACGGCGACTCGCGAGGTGGCCACGTTCGAGAGCATGAGCGGCGAGGACCTGCAGCGCGAGCACGGCGACGTCATGCGTGACGTCACCGGCGCGCTGCACAGCGCCTTCAGCCAGCTGCAGGGCCTGCTGCCCGGGAAATACGTGCTGCGACACGAGGTGAGTCTCTGCCGCCTCGCTCTCGCAGTGCGAGTGGACGGCGACTCGCGAGGTGGCCACGTTCGAGAGCATGAGCGGCGAGGACCTGCAGCGCGAGCACGGCGACGTCATGCGTGACGTCACCGGCGCGCTGCACAGCGCCTTCAGCCAGCTGCAGGGCCTGCTGCCCGGGAACTACGTGCTGCGACACGAGGTGAGTCTCTGCCGCCTCGCTCTCGCAGTGCGAGTGGACGGCGACTCGCGAGGTGGCCACGTTCGAGAGCATGAGCGGCGAGGACCTGCAGCGCGAGCACGGCGACGTCATGCGTGACGTCACCGGCGCGCTGCACAGCGCCTTCAGCCAGCTGCAGGGCCTGCTGCCCGGGAACTACGTGCTGCGACACGAGGTGAGTCTCTGCCGCCTCGCTCTCGCAGTGCGAGTGGACGGCGACTCGCGAGGTGGCCACGTTCGAGAGCATGAGCGGCGAGGACCTGCAGCGCGAGCACGGCGACGTCATGCGTGACGTCACCGGCGCGCTGCACAGCGCCTTCAGCCAGCTGCAGGGCCTGCTGCCCGGGAAATACGTGCTGCGACACGAGGTGAGTCTCTGCCGCCTCGCTCTCGCAGTGCGAGTGGACGGCGACTCGCGAGGTGGCCACGTTCGAGAGCATGAGCGGCGAGGACCTGCAGCGCGAGCACGGCGACGTCATGCGTGACGTCACCGGCGCGCTGCACAGCGCCTTCAGCTAGCTGCAGGGCCTGCTGCCCGGGAACTACGTGCTGCGACACGAGGTGAGTCTCTGCCGCCTCGCTCTCGCAGTGCGAGTGGACGGCGACTCGCGAGGTGGCCACGTTCGAGAGCATGAGCGGCGAGGACCTGCAGCGCGAGCACGGCGACGTCATGCGTGACGTCACCGGCGCGCTGCACAGCGCCTTCAGCCAGCTGCAGGGCCTGCTGCCCGGGAAATACGTGCTGCGACACGAGGTGAGTCTCTGCCGCCTCGCTCTCGCAGTGCGAGTGGACGGCGACTCGCGAGGTGGCCACGTTCGAGAGCATGAGCGGCGAGGACCTGCAGCGCGAGCACGGCGACGTCATGCGTGACGTCACCGGCGCGCTGCACAGCGCCTTCAGCCAGCTGCAGGGCCTGCTGCCCGGGAACTACGTGCTGCGACACGAGGTGAGTCTCTGCCGCCTCGCTCTCGCAGTGCGAGTGGACGGCGACTCGCGAGGTGGCCACGTTCGAGAGCATGAGCGGCGAGGACCTGCAGCGCGAGCACGGCGACGTCATGCGTGACGTCACCGGCGCGCTGCACAGCGCCTTCAGCCAGCTGCAGGGCCTGCTGCCCGGGAACTACGTGCTGCGACACGAGGTGAGTCTCTGCCGCCTCGCTCTCGCAGTGCGAGTGGACGGCGACTCGCGAGGTGGCCACGTTCGAGAGCATGAGCGGCGAGGACCTGCAGCGCGAGCACGGCGACGTCATGCGTGACGTCACCGGCGCGCTGCACAGCGCCTTCAGCCAGCTGCAGGGCCTGCTGCCCGGGAACTACGTGCTGCGACACGAGGTGAGTCTCTGCCGCCTCGCTCTCGCAGTGCGAGTGGACGGCGACTCGCGAGGTGGCCACGTTCGAGAGCATGAGCGGCGAGGACCTGCAGCGCGAGCACGGCGACGTCATGCGTGACGTCACCGGCGCGCTGCACAGCGCCTTCAGCCAGCTGCAGGGCCTGCTGCCCGGGAACTACGTGCTGCGACACGAGGTGAGTCTCTGCCGCCTCGCTCTCGCAGTGCGAGTGGACGGCGACTCGCGAGGTGGCCACGTTCGAGAGCATGAGCGGCGAGGACCTGCAGCGCGAGCACGGCGACGTCATGCGTGACGTCACCGGCGCGCTGCACAGCGCCTTCAGCCAGCTGCAGGGCCTGCTGCCCGGGAACTACGTGCTGCGACACGAGGTGAGTCTCTGCCGCCTCGCTCTCGCAGTGCGAGTGGACGGCGACTCGCGAGGTGGCCACGTTCGAGAGCATGAGCGGCGAGGACCTGCAGCGCGAGCACGGCGACGTCATGCGTGACGTCACCGGCGCGCTGCACAGCGCCTTCAGCCAGCTGCAGGGCCTGCTGCCCGGGAACTACGTGCTGCGACACGAGGTGAGTCTCTGCCGCCTCGCTCTCGCAGTGCGAGTGGACGGCGACTCGCGAGGTGGCCACGTTCGAGAGCATGAGCGGCGAGGACCTGCAGCGCGAGCACGGCGACGTCATGCGTGACGTCACCGGCGCGCTGCACAGCGCCTTCAGCCAGCTGCAGGGCCTGCTGCCCGGGAACTACGTGCTGCGACACGAGGTGAGTCTCTGCCGCCTCGCTCTCGCAGTGCGAGTGGACGGCGACTCGCGAGGTGGCCACGTTCGAGAGCATGAGCGGCGAGGACCTGCAGCGCGAGCACGGCGACGTCATGCGTGACGTCACCGGCGCGCTGCACAGCGCCTTCAGCCAGCTGCAGGGCCTGCTGCCCGGGAACTACGTGCTGCGACACGAGGTGAGTCTCTGCCGCCTCGCTCTCGCAGTGCGAGTGGACGGCGACTCGCGAGGTGGCCACGTTCGAGAGCATGAGCGGCGAGGACCTGCAGCGCGAGCACGGCGACGTCATGCGTGACGTCACCGGCGCGCTGCACAACGCTTTTCGTATGTTTTTAGGACAGAGTTTTCTTTATGATCAATTTTTCAGAATAAATACGGTTTGGAGCCGGATTTGTGTGACAATAAATCACAATTAAACAATATTTTCTCCCTCAGCCGAGCCACGGATCGAACGCTCTGCTGTACGCGGCCCGGCCGCCCGCGCAGGCGAGCTTCACGCTCGACTTCGACTGCACCAAGCTGCAGGACACCGACGAGTCCAAGAACCTGAAGACTCCGCCCACGATAGTGCCCGTCATGTTGCCATTCCACAAGTGAGGCCACTCTGTTTACACTGCGGTATCTCTAGCCATAATGTCTCAGTTTCGATAGGTGCAGCTCGTGAAGAAAAAAAAAATGTCTATGGTAAGCGATCGCGAATGTATGTCGCATAGATTAAGCAACCTTTGTGATAGAAACTTTTTTTATATTAGTGATTTTATAATTTATGATTGTTTGAATTCCGTTAGAAAGCGATACAAAAGTAATCCAGCAGTGCGAGCATGGGCAGGGGACTGATGTCCTCCATGACTTTGTCTTCGGGGAAAGGACAAAATGTTGGTGTAGAAAATACTCCCTTGCTTAGGGGAAAATTATCCCTCGGGGGATTTATATTTTGTGGAATGTCAAATTGTGATAAATTTCTCCCTGTGGCCATGCTAAGGCGACTATTTTGTCCCCTGTCAGAGGACAAATTCGTGGGAATACGATATTATCCACTGCCCATGCTAGGGGAGCGGGAACATGTCTAGGGCTGCTGTTCTGTTCTCGATTGAAAATCATCAGCTCTGTACGTTTACAGTCCGACAAGGCTCTCTTGGCAATGAAATCTCCTCAATTTTACTTTAATTTTAGTTTAAAATAGTTAATAGTTAGCAAAAACAACATAACATACAATAGTAATATACTGACAGAGCGAACTATCAAACAGTAGCACAAGATAGCGGCGTTAGTTCAGACTTTGCCCACGCGCCAAAATAGCCTTGTCGCACTGTATGTTCGACGGTCTGTCATCAGGTTCCGCAAGATGCTCCCGTGTGCGTTCACACCGCACCCCAACATGCTGCCGCGCGAGCCGCGCCGCCCCCCGCTCCGCAACAAGACCCCTCCCCGCGCCTTGCAGGTACCTATTGATGTGTATCTTATCTCGCGAACTCACTGTCGCCCGGCGAACGATCAGTAACTACTGTTTAACTACGAATATTACTATGACATGGCTAATACTTCGCTTTCACTGATCTCTATTCTATGGATCGCTGACTGACAACGTAAAAATGAAGACACTTGGTTTTCGCCATTTTGGCGCTGATCGTCGCGTAGCCTGGCGTAAGCGTCTATGGCACTAAAAAAATGTCTTTCAAAACGACGGTCACTAGCAACAAATGACAATTTAGTACCGTGGACGTTCGAGGGTAGCCCTTCAAATATGACAAATTAAAAAAATGACAGACCCTCGTAAACTTAGTTTAAAGTCGACTTGTAGTTATCACCATTCTTATGCAACAGATATCATACCGACAATTTGCAAGCGCCTGTATGTTTGGCCATTTCACAATAAAGATATTTTGAATTTGAGAATGATTAATCCATAGAATAGAGATCAGTGTTCACTGTCAATCGGTGAATATTTCTTCTGCCACTCATTAGGGCGAACTGGCAAGGACCCTTTATACGACTATGCAATCAAAGTTCAAAAAAACGAATTTCGTTTTTATTCTGTGGTTTGCAAATAGACCAATCAGATCTAATTGGTCTGTTAGCATCGCCACAGGTGTACAATAGTGGCGGGGTTTTTGGTAATTGACTCAACTAGCAATACTTCTGACAAAGCTCTAACTTCTACTTTTTGAACAAACTTTTTCCCTTAGTCCTTACCTTTTTATTTTTAGGGCCCACATTATTTCTGTTAGAACTCATGCATTTGAAACCTTGATGCATTTTCAGCTTCGGAAAATACTTCAAAGCTGCAACAAAGATTTAATTCCAAAGGAGATTTCCCAAAGTTTTTTTTTAATTTGTCACAACCATAACTTTAATCCAATATACTTGGAAGTTCTAAAATGCCAAATGCATAATTTATAATTTAAATATTTTTTTTTCGTTTTGTCTGCGATTTATTAAAAAAATTACTTGAATGAGTCATTTGTACTTGAATGTACTTGATTTGTAAATATATTACTTGAATGAATGAGTATGTATGTCATGGAAAATTTACAAATACTAAAAGTTCATTGAATTCCAAAAGAACCCAATACATTTTCCCTAGACTTTTTACTTCGACGGTCATCCACAACGGACTGAAAACTAAACTTACCATCGACTATGGACTTTCTGTAGTTCTAGACGTTGATACTTAATGGAGTTTACAAAATCTCTAATCTAATTTGAGAGTTTTAAATATAGTGCTGTTAAGTTCAAAATATTCCTTGTGGAACAGGTTTTTGCTTGAACTATTTTTTACTTTAGAGATTTTGTTCACTTGATAGTAAAAATTATTTTTGGGAGTGTCAAGTTAATTATTATCTTATTGAAACGTGTCACAGTCAATGTTAATGTCAAAGTTTGAGATGCCATGTCTGTTTTGTCATCTGAACAAAATCGTGGGCAAAATTGCTAGTAAAATACATAATCTGTCGTGGGATGTTTTCATGACCAAGTGGTTTATTTGTCTGTGGTTTAATATGTATGTATGTTTGGTTCAATATGTATGTATGTTTGTGTTTTATTTTCTTTACAAATTTCGGAAGGGCTCCTTTTACCACAATTATAATTTGCGCGATTCTTTCTTTTTACATACTATAATCCTTCAATAGTCTAAACTTTTGAAGATACCTTAAGATGCATTTGCTGAGGTACCCCATTTAGGAACAGTAATTACAGTACCATATTCACGAAAAAACGATTTCTGCAAAATAGTAACCATTTGTACTGAAAATACAGAAGCTGACTGGATCGTCCAGTAAAATTTTCGTCAAAATATAATTGTGAGGGAGACCTTCTATATATAAAGGAAAGTTCAAAAATATATCAAAAGATAATTATTAATTTCAATGCTATTTATATACAAACCTGTGTCAAAAATGTCAAAGTGTTAAAATTATGACCATTTGTCTGTCTATAAACCATCAAAATGTTCCCATCAACGCACAGCCTGCAAAATGGTATGTTCTATTTTTGGAATTATTTTTTCTTTATTAATTATTAACCTTTGAACTTTCTCAGTTCACTAACTCGGGGGCTGCGAGCGAACCCGGGTGGATTATCATGTATTGATCGCGCTATATGCCAAAAAATATGGTGCGATTTGTCTTTATAATTCTGTGTGTACCTAGGCTGGAGACCAGTCGAGCGGCGCGCGTAGCAAGGTCGGAATCCGCGGGCTTGTAATACTAGTCAACACAGTAAAGACTTATGCGACGAGCGCTCGTAAAGTATTAACGAACATTAGGGCTCCAACTTTGTCTTGCAAATGTCACCAGAAAATTTTAAACACCATTAGATTAAAGTAAACTTCTATAACTCACGAGATTGTAAACTGTTGAGATATTGTAAACCGCAAAATATTGTTTACAATTTAATACCTTAACTTTCGGTAGAATATAATAATAAACTATCGAAGGGAAAACGTACAATTTTCAAATAACATGACCGCGCACGAAACTCGCGCGCCGATTGGACAAGCGTCTAAACGTGAGGGACGTTCGTCCAATCAGCACGCGACGTTCGTGTATCATACGAATATGATAATAGCGGAACCGCGGGCAATATTAACACTTTGTAATGCTAGATTTTTTGCTGAATACTATTGAGTTTATTCAATACTTCCTAACACGTCACTCTCTTTAGTAACAATAGATGGAGCCCTAAAAAAAGTACACATTTGAGGTTATTTAACACATTCTAAAGCAATATGTATTTAGTCAGTTGTTTCAGAAACCAAGTCCGAATATTTCAATCCACGACTTTTTCCAAAAAAAATATAGCCTGTTACTCGGAATGATGTAAAGATTCTAACGATACTCCATATGTCCAAATCTATTCAGCCGCTCAGAAGTTACGGTTACGGTGGAATAAAGAAACTCTGAACCCTAAAAACATTCACTCCCTTTTTTGGGCCGATTTTGACAGAGTGGGGCGTGACATCGTGGATTGAAATATCCGTACTTATACTGATCCGGTGAAGACTACTGAAACCGAATTCTTTAGAAGTTTGAACGAAATTATAATTTTCTAATATTATGTATGTAATGTTTGTTACTATTATAACAGTTTTATGCTAAATTTTCCGTCACGACGTTTGTGCTACTGCTATAAGCTATCTATCTATCTGTTCTCAGTCAAATCGGTTCAGTAGTTATTTAATGAATTCACACTTTCACATTTATGATTTTTAATATGATATTGACAACATTCAGAAGTTAAACACACTAATTCTCGCTGATTTGACAGACTAGCATATAATATAGAGCATCTATCTACTATTTATTCCGTAAAATCAAAGCAACAGGTCCTTGCTTTGTTAAGATGTAAACTAAGAAAATAGCGATAAAACCGTAGGCAAAGCTAGTACTCGTATGGTTAAAAATGCATAAAATTTATAGGTCTTCGATATCATAGAATAATATCTTTAAAAAAACTCCCCCTTCAAAATCAGGACCAATGATAATAATTTGCCCTTGATGCAAAATACCAATGTATTTTTTGGTGTGACTCTGGAATCGAATCCAGGACCTGATCCGAAGATTTACAAGATGCATCATATAAATATACTAATTAATGGTAAAGAACATTGTAGAAACATGCATGCCTGAGCCGTAATGTTCTGTTTTCTAAAGTGTGTGAATTCTGCCATCTCGCACTTTGAGTAATGGTCTATGGTCGTAAGTCGTACCCCTCATTCTAAGAGAAGACCTGCGCCCAGTTTTGGGCTATAAAAATGGATACTCAGAAACTTTTCCTGTGAGAAATCGTTCATTATAATATATACATTTCTCATTAAAAAGTCGAAACACAACGAGAGCATATTCAGCATGTTTTTTTTATAAAAATGACAGGCCGCGTCACATAAACAATGAACATCTTAAAAAATTGCTCATTTTTTGTTTACATCATAAATCTTAATAGTTAGCTTATGAAACTTACATACTAGTAAAATAGTTTATGATTATATTTATATAATTAGAAACATAATTCCAGACCATAAATGCTTTCATGAAAAAAATCCTTTCATTATTTTGTGTAATTAAAATATCATGGTAATTCTATTTTAAATTGATAATCAAAATGTTCACGTGAGGGAAGTTCAAAGAACATTACCAAAGTGTTTCGGTTTTAGTTATGAGAAGTGTATAATCTTTTTGTAAATCAATACTTTTATGAGCACTCTATAAGCCTTTTAACGACCTTCAGCTTTTGTTTCAGTGGCCCAAAAGAAAAGGGAAGAAAAAGAAGAAGAATACCGCCAGTAATTAAAATTTAGCTAACTTTTAATACTTAGATATCCCATATGTTGCAAATATGTTAATAAATACACGTTATCATACAAAATGTCTTTTATTTCTTTAGAATATAACATCCATAAAGCACCACTAATTACCATTTAAACCAAAATTTAAATATTATTATAGTGACAAAATATATAATATATTTATTATAATCAAAGTGCGATTCATAAATAATATAGTTTAACTTTTTCTATAATCTAATCTCCTTAGACTAACGTATTTATGCAGCCTCATCAAAGTAGCCATCGAGCTGTGCGGCGATCTGTGGAATATAATGAAAAATACAAATGCAGTAGCTTGCATAAACCCACAGTGTTTCGGACATCAGTCGGATACCAGGTGGTAGGATGGAGAAAGTCTCGCCATAAGGGTTGTATTTTTACCCTTTTTATGACCAAGCGTGCAACGACATATAGACTTAGATGTAGTGGCCTCATTTTACCGGTGCTGAGGGCAATAGGGAAATTTCCCTCCAGGCAGGTGTTATGCCTGGGGACATTACAACGCTCGTCGAAAACTCCATCACTGTGTGCTAACTCTAAGGGACTGGTTACGCCACCTATCGTCAGCTATCGAAGACCGCTACATTATAATGATTTTCAATCAACTATCAATTTTAAAATACAATCAATCAATAGTAAAGCAGTGGTGGTACCTGCAGCGGCGTGTACTTGACGTACTTGTCGGGGTGCTTGGCAAAGGGCGTGGCCAGCGCGCGCTCGTGCAGCGTGGAGTAGGGCGGCAGGATCGCCTGCTTGTTGTCGCGCTTCAGCGCCTCGCGCAGCTCCGCGTCCGGCACGCTGTAGCTGCGCTGCGCGCGCGTGGTCTCCTCCCACTCGCGGTTGAAGCTCTGCGTCACACATAGCTACTAAGAGTTGATACTAGATGGCGCTAGTTAGTAGGGCGGCAGGATCGCCTGCTTGTTGTCGCGCTTCAGCGCCTCGCGCAGCTCCGCGTCCGGCACGCTGTAGCTGCGCTGCGCGCGCGTGGTCTCCTCCCACTCGCGGTTGAAGCTCTGCGTCACACATAGCTACTAAGAGTTGATACTAGATGGCGCTAGTTAGTAGGGCGGCAGGATCGCCTGCTTGTTGTCGCGCTTCAGCGCCTCGCGCAGCTCCGCGTCCGGCACGCTGTAGCTGCGCTGCGCGCGCGTGGTCTCCTCCCACTCGCGGTTGAAGCTCTGCGTCACACATAGCTACTAAGAGTTGATACTAGATGGCGCTAGTTAGTAGGGCGGCAGGATCGCCTGCTTGTTGTCGCGCTTCAGCGCCTCGCGCAGCTCCGCGTCCGGCACGCTGTAGCTGCGCTGCGCGCGCGTGGTCTCCTCCCACTCGCGGTTGAAGCTCTGCGTCACACATAGCTACTAAGAGTTGATACTAGATGGCGCTAGTTAGTAGGGCGGCAGGATCGCCTGCTTGTTGTCGCGCTTCAGCGCCTCGCGCAGCTCCGCGTCCGGCACGCTGTAGCTGCGCTGCGCGCGCGTGGTCTCCTCCCACTCGCGGTTGAAGCTCTGCGTCACACATAGCTACTAAGAGTTGATACTAGATGGCGCTAGTTAGTAGGGCGGCAGGATCGCCTGCTTGTTGTCGCGCTTCAGCGCCTCGCGCAGCTCCGCGTCCGGCACGCTGTAGCTGCGCTGCGCGCGCGTGGTCTCCTCCCACTCGCGGTTGAAGCTCTGCGTCACACATAGCTACTAAGAGTTGATACTAGATGGCGCTAGTTAGTAGGGCGGCAGGATCGCCTGCTTGTTGTCGCGCTTCAGCGCCTCGCGCAGCTCCGCGTCCGGCACGCTGTAGTTGCGCTGCGCGCGCGTGGTCTCCTCCCACTCGCGGTTGAAGCTCTGCGTCACACATAGCTACTAAGAGTTGATACTAGATGGCGCTAGTTAGTAGGGCGGCAGGATCGCCTGCTTGTTGTCGCGCTTCAGCGCCTCGCGCAGCTCCGCGTCCGGCACGCTGTAGCTGCGCTGCGCGCGCGTGGTCTCCTCCCACTCGCGGTTGAAGCTCTGCGTCACACATAGCTACTAAGAGTTGATACTAGATGGCGCTAGTTAGTAGGGCGGCAGGATCGCCTGCTTGTTGTCGCGCTTCAGCGCCTCGCGCAGCTCCGCGTCCGGCACGCTGTAGCTGCGCTGCGCGCGCGTGGTCTCCTCCCACTCGCGGTTGAAGCTCTGCGTCACACATAGCTACTAAGAGTTGATACTAGATGGCGCTAGTTAGTAGGGCGGCAGGATCGCCTGCTTGTTGTCGCGCTTCAGCGCCTCGCGCAGCTCCGCGTCCGGCACGCTGTAGCTGCGCTGCGCGCGCGTGGTCTCCTCCCACTCGCGGTTGAAGCTCTGCGTCACACATAGCTACTAAGAGTTGATACTAGATGGCGCTAGTTAGTAGGGCGGCAGGATCGCCTGCTTGTTGTCGCGCTTCAGCGCCTCGCGCAGCTCCGCGTCCGGCACGCTGTAGCTGCGCTGCGCGCGCGTGGTCTCCTCCCACTCGCGGTTGAAGCTCTGCGTCACACATAGCTACTAAGAGTTGATACTAGATGGCGCTAGTTAGTAGGGCGGCAGGATCGCCTGCTTGTTGTCGCGCTTCAGCGCCTCGCGCAGCTCCGCGTCCGGCACGCTGTAGCTGCGCTGCGCGCGCGTGGTCTCCTCCCACTCGCGGTTGAAGCTCTGCGTCACACATAGCTACTAAGAGTTGATACTAGATGGCGCTAGTTAGTAGGGCGGCAGGATCGCCTGCTTGTTGTCGCGCTTCAGCGCCTCGCGCAGCTCCGCGTCCGGCACGCTGTAGCTGCGCTGCGCGCGCGTGGTCTCCTCCCACTCGCGGTTGAAGCTCTGCGTCACACATAGCTACTAAGAGTTGATACTAGATGGCGCTAGTTAGTAGGGCGGCAGGATCGCCTGCTTGTTGTCGCGCTTCAGCGCCTCGCGCAGCTCCGCGTCCGGCACGCTGTAGCTGCGCTGCGCGCGCGTGGTCTCCTCCCACTCGCGGTTGAAGCTCTGCGTCACACATAGCTACTAAGAGTTGATACTAGATGGCGCTAGTTAGTAGGGCGGCAGGATCGCCTGCTTGTTGTCGCGCTTCAGCGCCTCGCGCAGCTCCGCGTCCGGCACGCTGTAGCTGCGCTGCGCGCGCGTGGTCTCCTCCCACTCGCGGTTGAAGCTCTGCGTCACACATAGCTACTAAGAGTTGATACTAGATGGCGCTAGTTAGTAGGGCGGCAGGATCGCCTGCTTGTTGTCGCGCTTCAGCGCCTCGCGCAGCTCCGCGTCCGGCACGCTGTAGCTGCGCTGCGCGCGCGTGGTCTCCTCCCACTCGCGGTTGAAGCTCTGCGTCACACATAGCTACTAAGAGTTGATACTAGATGGCGCTAGTTAGTAGGGCGGCAGGATCGCCTGCTTGTTGTCGCGCTTCAGCGCCTCGCGCAGCTCCGCGTCCGGCACGCTGTAGCTGCGCTGCGCGCGCGTGGTCTCCTCCCACTCGCGGTTGAAGCTCTGCGTCACACATAGCTACTAAGAGTTGATACTAGATGGCGCTAGTTAGTAGGGCGGCAGGATCGCCTGCTTGTTGTCGCGCTTCAGCGCCTCGCGCAGCTCCGCGTCCGGCACGCTGTAGTTGCGCTGCGCGCGCGTGGTCTCCTCCCACTCGCGGTTGAAGCTCTGCGTCACACATAGCTACTAAGAGTTGATACTAGATGGCGCTAGTTAGTAGGGCGGCAGGATCGCCTGCTTGTTGTCGCGCTTCAGCGCCTCGCGCAGCTCCGCGTCCGGCACGCTGTAGCTGCGCTGCGCGCGCGTGGTCTCCTCCCACTCGCGGTTGAAGCTCTGCGTCACACATAGCTACTAAGAGTTGATACTAGATGGCGCTAGTTAGTAGGGCGGCAGGATCGCCTGCTTGTTGTCGCGCTTCAGCGCCTCGCGCAGCTCCGCGTCCGGCACGCTGTAGCTGCGCTGCGCGCGCGTGGTCTCCTCCCACTCGCGGTTGAAGCTCTGCGTCACACATAGCTACTAAGAGTTGATACTAGATGGCGCTAGTTAGTAGGGCGGCAGGATCGCCTGCTTGTTGTCGCGCTTCAGCGCCTCGCGCAGCTCCGCGTCCGGCACGCTGTAGCTGCGCTGCGCGCGCGTGGTCTCCTCCCACTCGCGGTTGAAGCTCTGCGTCACACATAGCTACTAAGAGTTGATACTAGATGGCGCTAGTTAGTAGGGCGGCAGGATCGCCTGCTTGTTGTCGCGCTTCAGCGCCTCGCGCAGCTCCGCGTCCGGCACGCTGTAGCTGCGCTGCGCGCGCGTGGTCTCCTCCCACTCGCGGTTGAAGCTCTGCGTCACACATAGCTACTAAGAGTTGATACTAGATGGCGCTAGTTAGTAGGGCGGCAGGATCGCCTGCTTGTTGTCGCGCTTCAGCGCCTCGCGCAGCTCCGCGTCCGGCACGCTGTAGCTGCGCTGCGCGCGCGTGGTCTCCTCCCACTCGCGGTTGAAGCTCTGCGTCACACATAGCTACTAAGAGTTGATACTAGATGGCGCTAGTTAGTAGGGCGGCAGGATCGCCTGCTTGTTGTCGCGCTTCAGCGCCTCGCGCAGCTCCGCGTCCGGCACGCTGTAGCTGCGCTGCGCGCGCGTGGTCTCCTCCCACTCGCGGTTGAAGCTCTGCGTCACACATAGCTACTAAGAGTTGATACTAGATGGCGCTAGTTAGTAGGGCAGCAGGATCGCCTGCTTGTTGTCGCGCTTCAGCGCCTCGCGCAGCTCCGCGTCCGGCACGCTGTAGCTGCGCTGCGCGCGCGTGGTCTCCTCCCACTCGCGGTTGAAGCTCTGCGTCACACATAGCTACTAAGAGTTGATACTAGATGGCGTTGATGCTAGTCAACGTCGGGGTCACCATTTTAGTAATGAGTACATTTTGCAATCCAACATGGCGGACTAGTGATTAATTCTGTCAGGGTCGAATGTGGTCTTAGATCCAGAAATCCAATTAAAAAATAAAAACATGGCGGACATTTAGAAAAAATATGTCACTCACAGAAGTAAAAACTCAAAAAAAAAAAAACATTAGAGGTGTCGGTTACGGTAACACTGAGGTGGTGGTCGTGTTACGGTAACGAGTTCAATGGTTTTATCCCACCTCAAAAATGTCAACACGTCTTCACAAGCTATCACTTCTATGTGAGAATCCTTCCGTATTTCTTGTTGATTTGCTGTACCAGATGTGGACGTGGTACTTTAAAATTTTCACCCGGTTATTTAAATCTCACCGAAAACTTGTCTTTGAGCATCTGGCGGTCCTTGTCTCGCAGCTTGGCGGGCAGCGGCTCGTCCAGCGACAAGTGCGACAGCAGCTTGTTCCAGCTGTGGGACAAACCAACCGTAATTGCACATTACCCCTTTTTAGAAACAAAAAAATTGCATAATTTCAATTTGATCTATACATGCCAATATCTGGGTGACCGGTATTTTTTTTTATAAATACGTAATTTCAATGAATTCTAGCTAAATCGATTTATCGTCCCCGAAAACCCCTGTATACTATTTATACTGTATATTTCATGAACATCAGTGGAGCTGTTTCAGATCATATAGAAATATATATACAAGAATTGCTCGTTTATAGTTATAAGATAAAAATGCATTTTCATTTTGGTTTAATCGATTTAGGCGGAAGAGTCCTACCACCAATAAACTCTTGCTTATAGTTTTGGTCATTTCCCTTTCTCTCAAAATGTCGCGAGTATTATTAAATAATTGAACAGTTCAATACCTCTGCACATACGCGTTCTTGTAGTCTTGTATCATGTCGCGGTAGCTGGCTTCGCACTCTGGCTCGGCCAGCGTCAGCACGTCCAGCAAGCCGCTTCGCTGCAGACCCTGCATACCATAATATAGGCGTATTTGTGACTCTTTCACGCAAGAACAACTGAATTGAGTTGGCTGATATTTGGAATATAGATAGTTCATAATCTAGATTAACACACAGGTTACTTTTCATCTCGGAAAAAATTGTGAAAAACTCAAATCCACGCGGGAGTACGATATCAAAGGGTACCAATATCAAAAGTAACTTGATTCGCTAAAAATCTCACGGTTATTCCAACAAAAGTTGATATACCAAGTGGCCTTTAATGGGGTCATATTTGAGTTTATTCATGTTTCGAAGTCTAAAATGGAGAAGACCATAAATCGTGAAACCCGTACTTGTAGCAGGTACAGCGTGTTGTTCAGCAGGAATATGGCTTTGAGCGCGTCCGAGCCGTACTGCTCGCTCTTGTTCCGCAGCGACAGATTCAACTGCGCCAGCACTTTACCTGAAAATTATGCACGTTTAGATGAGACAAAGAAAAGCGTCTTAAAAGGAAACACATTCAAGGTTATTTAAATAAGATAAAGAAAAGCGTCATAAAAGGAAACGCATCCTAAGATTTTTGAAATGAGACAAAGGGAACGGTTCCTTATATTTTTTTATATTAAGCTATTTACACTCGTCTGAAACCGATTTTTTTGTCGGCGCCGGCATGAGTCGTGGCATGAGGCATGGGTTGTTTTGCCAGCCCTCTGCTCTCGTGTAAAAAAATTGTATTGGCGCTGTTAACATTATTCGGATGTCGGGACCGGCCATCTGCCCCGCTCCTCATTGTCCTGCTATTACCGCTGGTCACGCAACACAAACAGCGGTTCGACCGTGAACCACTACGATAGTGTCAAAGGCAATTCAATTCACCCATCTGGAGTTCGGACCCGACAACCGACTATAGCTGACCGCTATAAACTTGGCCCTCCCATGGTCTGCGGGACGCGGGGGGAACTACTCAACCACTGATCTCTATTCTATGGATTAAACATTCTATACAATTCAGGCTACGTTCACTGTGAATCCATAGAATAGGGATCAGTGCGCTCAACTAATCAGCTGTCAGTGACTGACGTGAATTACGCTACACACGATAAATATTAATCTTGAGACGTGGATAATGATACGTACTCAAGAAAATACCATAGGCGAACTCTCAAGATGCGAGTCATTACATCGTATCGTGTATAGCCAATCGCACACCCGCCCCGCGTCCCGCAGACCATGGGAGGGCCAAGTTTATAGCGGTCAAGCTATAACGGGTGAGGCTAATGTTTACTCACGCATGTAGAGCGACAGCATCAACGCGTTCCGGTCCTGCACGCCCGTGATCTGGGAGGCGGCGCGCGCGTACGACGCCTCCGTCGCCAACGCGGGACCTGACACCGTCATGACGATTTATAAATCAATGAATGACACTTCATCCAAATAATAGATAAGCTTAGCTAGTCTGAATATTATGCAATCTGGAATATTAGGCAATTCACCTGAGATTGAACTTGCCAAGCTTGTTTATTTAATCTACTTTTAGTGTTATGTCCTGTGGAATAATTTTGTGGGGTAAAGCTACTGATGTTATGTACAAACTTCTCTTGGTGCCCTCTATCAGTATGCTTAATTCGAATGATCATCCTCATAAACTTGCTAATGTTTATAGTTAGTCGAATGCACTGTAACCATTTCGCATCGGTACTTAATCACTCGGTATGTATCTAGCCGGAGCACTCACCGATGATGTGAATGTGCGCGGACAGCGCGTGGCAGTACGCGAGCGCGGCGGCCGCCAGCTGGTGCACCGTGCCGTCCACCGCGCCCGCCGCCGCGTCGCCGCGCACGCCCTCCACCCACTCCTCCAGCGAGCGCACGCACTGCACGATAAAGAGCATAATTAATTAAAGCGCTGCAGGCGCGCGGCCAGCGACCAGCACGCCGCCTTGCGGCTGCGCGTGTACACTCACGTGGTGCTGGCACGTGTTGAGCAGCGCGGCGTAGGGCGCGGGCGAGGCGGGGTGCAGCGCGCGCTGCAGGTCCGGCTGCAGGCGCTGCAGGCGCGCGGCCAGCGACCAGCACGCCGCCTTGCGGCTGCGCGTGTACACTCACGTGGTGCTGGCACGTGTTGAGCAGCGCGGCGTAGGGCGCGGGCGAGGCGGGGTGCAGCGCGCGCTGCAGGTCCGGCTGCAGGCGCTGCAGGCGCGCGGCCAGCGACCAGCACGCCGCCTTGCGGCTGCGCGTGTACACTCACGTGGTGCTGGCACGTGTTGAGCAGCGCGGCGTAGGGCGCGGGCGAGGCGGGGTGCAGCGCGCGCTGCAGGTCCGGCTGCAGGCGCTGGAGGCGCGCGGCCAGCGACCAGCACGCCGCCTTGCGGCTGCGCGTGTACACTCACGTGGTGCTGGCACGTGTTGAGCAGCGCGGCGTAGGGCGCGGGCGAGGCGGGGTGTAGCGCGCGCTGCAGCTCCGGCTGCAGGCGCTGCAGGCGCGCGGCCAGCGACCAGCACGCCACCTTGCGGCTGCGCGTGTACACTCACGTGGTGCTGGCACGTGTTGAGCAGCGCGGCGTAGGGCGCGGGCGAGGCGGGGTGCAGCGCGCGCTGCAAGTCCGGCTGCAGGCGCTGCAGGCGCGCGGCCAGCGACCAGCACGCCACCTTGCGGCTGCGCGTGTACACTCACGTGGTGCTGGCACGTGTTGAGCAGCGCGGCGTAGGGCGCGGGCGAGGCGGGGTGCAGCGCGCGCTGCAGGTCCGGCTGCAGGCGCTGCAGGCGCGCGGCCAGCGACCAGCACGCCACCTTGCGGCTGCGCGTGTACACTCACGTGGTGCTGGCACGTGTTGAGCAGCGCGGCGTAGGGCGCGGGCGAGGCGGGGTGCAGCGCGCGCTGCAGGTCCGGCTGCAGGCGCTGCAGGCGCGCGGCCAGCGACCAGCACGCCACCTTGCGGCTGCGCGTGTACACTCACGTGGTGCTGGCACGTGTTGAGCAGCGCGGCGTAGGGCGCGGGCGAGGCGGGGTGCAGCGCGCGCTGCAGGTCCGGCTGCAGGCGCTGCAGGCGCGCGGCCAGCGACCAGCACGCCACCTTGCGGCTGCGCGTGTACACTCACGTGGTGCTGGCACGTGTTGAGCAGCGCGGCGTAGGGCGCGGGCGAGGCGGGGTGCAGCGCGCGCTGCAGGTCCGGCTGCAGGCGCTGCAGGCGCGCGGCCAGCGACCAGCACGCCACCTTGCGGCTGCGCGTGTACACTCACGTGGTGCTGGCACGTGTTGAGCAGCGCGGCGTAGGGCGCGGGCGAGGCGGGGTGCAGCGCGCGCTGCAGGTCCGGCTGCAGGCGCTGCAGGCGCGCGGCCAGCGACCAGCACGCCGCCGCGCCCGCGCTGCAGCGCGACGCGGCCTTGCGGCTACGCGTACACACGCGCTCCACCTCCGACGCTGCGCATAGACACAACTTATTTAGTCGGACATCCCCATAATATAAGCGTAGCGCTGAGCTTGGACAGGAATACGGTAGTATGCTTGCGTGTATGCTCGCGCCGCGCCAGGCGGCACACGGCCGCGGCCAGGCGCCGGGTCTCGCAGGTGGTGTCTGCTCTGTGTCACTCACCCAGCATGTTGAGGCAGTCCTTCATGATGTTGGACAGCAGCGCCGGCAGCCGCGGCAGCGGCACCAGGCCGAGCGCGTGTCGCTGCTCGCGCCGCGCCAGGCGGCACACGGCCGCGGCCAGGCGCCGGGTCTCGCAGGTGGTGTCTGCTCTGTGTCACTCACCCAGCATGTTGAGGCAGTCCTTCATGATGTTGGACAGCAGCGCCGGCAGCCGCGGCAGCGGCACCAGGCCGAGCGCGTGTCGCTGCTCGCGCCGCGCCAGGCGGCACACGGCCGCGGCCAGGCCCCGGGTCTCGCAGGTGGTGTCTGCTCTGTGTCACTCACCCAGCATGTTGAGGCAGTCCTTCATGATGTTGGACAGCAGCGCCGGCAGCCGCGGCAGCGGCACCAGGCCGAGCGCGTGTCGCTGCTCGCGCCGCGCCAGGCGGCACACGGCCGCGGCCAGGCGCCGGGTCTCGCAGGTGGTGTCTGCTCTGTGTCACTCACCCAGCATGTTGAGGCAGTCCTTCATGATGTTGGACAGCAGCGCCGGCAGCCGCGGCAGCGGCACCAGGCCGAGCGCGTGTCGCTGCTCGCGCCGCGCCAGGCGGCACACGGCCGCGGCCAGGCCCCGGGTCTCGCAGGTGGTGTCTGCTCTGTGTCACTCACCCAGCATGTTGAGGCAGTCCTTCATGATGTTGGACAGCAGCGCCGGCAGCCGCGGCAGCGGCACCAGGCCGAGCGCGTGTCGCTGCTCGCGCCGCGCCAGGCGGCACACGGCCGCGGCCAGGCGCCGGGTCTCGCAGGTGGTGTCTGCTCTGTGTCACTCACCCAGCATGTTGAGGCAGTCCTTCATGATGTTGGACAGCAGCGCCGGCAGCCGCGGCAGCGGCACCAGGCCGAGCGCGTGTCGCTGCTCGCGCCGCGCCAGGCGGCACACGGCCGCGGCCAGGCGCCGGGTCTCGCAGGTGGTGTCTGCTCTGTGTCACTCACCCAGCATGTTGAGGCAGTCCTTCATGATGTTGGACAGCAGCGCCGGCAGCCGCGGCAGCGGCACCAGGCCGAGCGCGTGTCGCTGCTCGCGCCGCGCCAGGCGGCACACGGCCGCGGCCAGGCGCCGGGTCTCGCAGGTGGTGTCTGCTCTGTGTCACTCACCCAGCATGTTGAGGCAGTCCTTCATGATGTTGGACAGCAGCGCCGGCAGCCGCGGCAGCGGCACCAGGCCGAGCGCGTGTCGCTGCTCGCGCCGCGCCAGGCGGCACACGGCCGCGGCCAGGCCCCGGGTCTCGCAGGTGGTGTCTGCTCTGTGTCACTCACCCAGCATGTTGAGGCAGTCCTTCATGATGTTGGACAGCAGCGCCGGCAGCCGCGGCAGCGGCACCAGGCCGAGCGCGTGTCGCTGCTCGCGCCGCGCCAGGCGGCACACGGCCGCGGCCAGGCGCCGGGTCTCGCAGGTGGTGTCTGCTCTGTGTCACTCACCCAGCATGTTGAGGCAGTCCTTCATGATGTTGGACAGCAGCGCCGGCAGCCGCGGCAGCGGCACCAGGCCGAGCGCGTGTCGCTGCTCGCGCCGCGCCAGGCGGCACACGGCCGCGGCCAGGCGCCGGGTCTCGCAGGTGGTGTCTGCTCTGTGTCACTCACCCAGCATGTTGAGGCAGTCCTTCATGATGTTGGACAGCAGCGCCGGCAGCCGCGGCAGCGGCACCAGGCCGAGCGCGTGTCGCTGCTCGCGCCGCGCCAGGCGGCACACGGCCGCGGCCAGGCCCCGGGTCTCGCAGGTGGTGTCTGCTCTGTGTCACTCACCCAGCATGTTGAGGCAGTCCTTCATGATGTTGGACAGCAGCGCCGGCAGCCGCGGCAGCGGCACCAGGCCGAGCGCGTGTCGCTGCTCGCGCCGCGCCAGGCGGCACACGGCCGCGGCCAGGCGCCGGGTCTCGCAGGTGGTGTCTGCTCTGTGTCACTCACCCAGCATGTTGAGGCAGTCCTTCATGATGTTGGACAGCAGCGCCGGCAGCCGCGGCAGCGGCACCAGGCCGAGCGCGTGTCGCTGCTCGCGCCGCGCCAGGCGGCACACGGCCGCGGCCAGGCTGCCGCACGCCTCCGCCTCGCGTTCGTCCACCGCGTCCGTGCACTCCTCCGAATCTGCTCCCGACACCGGAAATATCCTCATCATTTACCACTAACATTAAACGGAGTTTATTACGGTGACGCTGCGCTTGCAAACGTACCGCCGAGGCTGTAGCGCTGGGTACAGAAACTAGGAACCTTAACAAGGATACTGACGGGCCATTGTGGTTTGAACTAACATAATGTTTAACCTCAAGCTCCTGAACACAGGCATGTGCAGACAGAGTAGCGTGGCGGACTCTCTTGTGCACATACTGTGGTGCCCAGCCCTAGTACACACAAGGAGCCAACTGATAGGCAACTATATTCTCAGGAAGCCAAGCATACTCCTGCCACGGAATTGCTGTTGTTCCTTGCGGCAACCGGACTTGGTGGGGAGATATAGACAGCGGCAAGCACAATAGATCGGAGACGAACAACGTGCCCCCGGGAACATACTCGTGAGGTGCCCTGCACAGCCGCGAAGCCAGAGATGAAAATGAAGTCGTGCCGCGCGGTCACTCGCCCTACGCACGCTTGTTAAGTAGTTACACGGAGCATTATATAGCATGTTAGAATTTTTTTCGATATGAATGAATGGTATTACAGGTTTAAACTCATGGAGGTAAAATCTAAAATTGTAAGCTAATAAATATTGCTACATTTTTTGTAACAATGTCGCACCATTCCAAACGTTTTATTTTAAAGATTTTGATAAATCAATTTTCAAACCCAAATTGCAGATTTTTTAATAATTGTCGTCTCGTCAAATTATAAATTACTAGCAGTGCCCGCGGGGTCCGTTCCGCGTTAGAAATATTTCTGTCCCGCGTAGGGCTCGGTCACAAAAGCAGAGTTGTTTGACACACGGACACTCCACAATAACGTGTAATAAGCTTTCTATTGGTGAAAGAATTTTGAAAATCGGTTCAGTAGATCCAGAGATTACCCCTTACAACGTCACAAACTCACAAACATCGTTACGCTACCTCTTTATAATATTAGTAGGTATAGATATTTTATTTTCTTTCTTTTTTCTAATATATAAAATTCTAGGTAGGTCTTAGAATAAATAGGGCAACCCTATATGGCAAAACCATGTTTGCCTCATCGTCTAGTATTATTATAATATAATCTACACTCACAGGAGTCGTTGGCCGACCGCCTGGGCCCTATCGCCAGGCCGGTAGACTGTTCCAGGGTCTGTGACGCCTTCATCATTATGTTCATAGCGCGTTTCTCTATCCTGTTGGGCATAAGGAATAATTTAAAACATTTTTTTTCAACACACTTGCTCATAAAGTGGATCTAATTTCACCGCAATTTAGGCACATAACGCAAACTGTGACTTTTTCATTACTATTATTCACTAGTGAGTTAGACAGTTTTTTTTTTTAACTTTATCTACTAAATAAAATTATTTTTATTTATTTATTTATTTAAATATCTTTATTGCTTAAAATGAGTACATAAAATTACAACGAAAGGAAAACAGAGAAACACAAAGGGCGACCTTATCACTAAAGTGATCTCTACCAGGTAACCCACATTTACGGACCTTTGATCTGAAAAACGACGGGGAATCGCAATAAAAATAAAAATTAAATACATATAATTTTAGTATTATTACACAAGTGTGTTGAAAAACGTCGTATGATACACGTGAGTATTGATGATTACTATCCTCGGCTATCTTTAGACCCTCACCTAACGGCTCGTGTCTCAATGACGCCTCAGCGGTAATCACCAACTTCACTCACTTGTACCATAAACTACTAAACAATAATTGTTACAAACCACAATAAAGGTGTTGTTAAATCCAAGATGGTTGATGGATTTTTGATTCAATTAACACAGATGTCGTTTTAGAGGTAATTTATAGATAATACGAGTATATTACACAAATGATGCAAAAAAAACTACTGCAAACAATAATTATTGATGACTCACACTTTCTGTATTTTGCTAGTTCTCCGCTGCGTACTGTCCGTCCGGTGCAACATGTTTTTAGCTCTCTGAAAAAATCACAATTGTAAATTGCCGAGATTAACGCGTTCCAACCAACAAACAGTTTTATAATAATAACAAGGTGTTGGTTAATTCGTATAGTGTGCCCGCAGCTAACCTTTTTACTTGATCCTAGAAACACATTAATGGAGATAAGAAGACCCAATTATTTTGTTTTATTTTCAATACAAAACTTATAATTTAATTTAGGAAAATTGTTTTTAGCAACCCTAACTGTGGTGTCAACACAGCGTAATACTTTTCATTATTTCCAGTTCATTCATGTTGAATGAGCCGTTTTGAGGGATGTCACTTAAAGTTTATGGTACATTTTTGAACTCCCTACATCCCTCAGGATATGAGCTAGATTTCTTGTGATATCTTTTCAGGCATCTATACATCGTGCCTACTTTATAGTTATGGCGTAACCAACACGTCGTATATATGGCGTACCATCAATGGCGAAGCGGCCATGGAGCGCGACTTCAGGTAATCCTTGAAGGCGGTGAGAGAGTTGAGCGCGGCCGGCCCGCGTACGGCCACGAGCGGCGCGGCGGGCGCGCGCCCCGCGGCGCTGAGCCACGCGGCCGCCGCTCTCATGGCCTCCACCGAAGTATTCGACGCAGAGTTGCTGCCGCTCACGCTCACGCTGTCCACGCTGGAATCTGTACGGAGTTTAAGGTTAGTGACCATCTTGGCAGACCTCCGACCAGATGGACTGCCGACATTAAAAGAGTCGCGGGAAGGCGCTGGATACAAGTGGCGCAGGACCGTGCGGGCTGGAAATCATTGCAGGAGGCCTATGTCCAGCAGTGGACGTCCGTCGGCTGAAACGAACTGTTATACCCCTTAGATGCAAGGGATAACGCTTAGTCAGTGATGACTTAGTAATTTCCATCCCTCACCTAGATTCAGGATGACGTAATTTAAACTTATATAAACTCATTGCTCTCTGGCACCTTCAGTTCGAGAGAGTCCGTATTACAGTTAACACGCGTGGTTGTTCGGATCCGCTATTTTGTATTTCAAAGTTTATTGTGAAAGTTTTAATTAAAATAATTCGTGTTTCTAAATAAAATCTTTTTTTAAAAAACCTCAAAGCTCGACACGTCTAACATATTTTGGTGGCAGCGGTGGGATCCGAAAATTCCGGTGAATACAAAATCCCCGTGAATACGAAAATTCCAGTGTGATCCGAAAATTCCTGTGTGAAAAACTGTTATATTAAACCACCATCAGTGAAAATCAAGTGTGGTGATTTCCACATAAAATTAAAAAACAAAACGGACTCCTCAACTCCGTGTGGCTAACGTAAAATATATACGTAAAATAAATAGTTACTGGGAACAGTACAAAATAAAAATAAAAGTTTAAGTGAAAACTAGTGGAAACTAGTGAAAAGTGTTGTGAAAAGTGGTCGTAATTCGGCAGAAGACCCCTACATCGCGGAGTGTCTGTTAGCCCGCCCGGCGCAGACCCAGGTATTTTTCCTGTCACCACTGAGTTTGGGATTCGCTTGGGCGTCTGGCCGTCGCCTTTTGTTTATAGAAGAAATAACTCGACGATGCAACGTCGCGACATCTGCGTGCTTATCGCCGTGTTTATGATAAACGAACAGTGAGTGTTTATGTTTTAATTATAAGAAGCCACACGTAATATAAATATTTATAAATTGTATTTCCTGACGGAACACTTCTAATTAATCTTATAAGATAAATTGTTTATACAATATTCAACGTCTCATTGTTTATAATATACTCGTTAAGTTGAGTGATTAGACAGGTGGTAATATACCTGTGTAATAAAACATTGTTAACCCTTATACTGCATACTGATAACTTTAAACTCCAAGTAATAGCTCGTTATCAAATTACATTAAGTTGTTTTCATACATGTGTACATTAATTTGATTTTCATAATTTACTTTGAAATTTATATTGAATTTATTATTTAAATTTTAATTATTACACTTTATAAATAGTGTTTATTGTAATTGAAAATTTAATCCTAACATATTTTGGTGAATTTACTATTTAACTATGCCGAAAAATTTAAATATTGAAATTCCAATTATGCCTGCTTCTGAGCCAGAGAAGACTCCTTCACCTGCGGTGCGAGTCAAGCCAGAAGTTGACTTAAATATTCTTTTGAAATTTATCAAACCTTATGATGGGTCCCGAGAGACCATTAATTCTTTCCTTACGAACTGCAACAATGCATATGAGTTGGCGAACGAGAGCCAAAAACCAATTCTATTTAAATATATCCTAAGTCAATTACAAGGTAAAGCGGAAGTAGCCGCATCCATCAAAGACTTTCAGAATTATGAGCAATTGAAAGATTTCCTTAAACTCCAATTTAGTCAGAGAAAGCATTATTCACATTTGATAACTGATTTACAAGAATGTAAACAACAACAATCTGAAACGGTAGTACAATTTTCCACCCGTATTGAAACAATATTAACGCAATTGTTAACAGAAATTTCACTCAATCCTACGAAAAAATTGGAAATAGCTGGAAGAACTGCGGCAATGGAAGACCTTGCCCTCCATCACTTCCTTATGGGTTTGCACCCACGTATTTCAAACATTGTGAGATGCAAAACACCTAAAAACCTAAACGAAGCAATAGGATTTGCGATTTCTGAAGAAAAAATTCAACAAACCTTATACAGAAAACCGGAGATTTCCCAAAAAGATAAAAAACCAAACAACAATAAATTCAACGCTTCGCAAAGACCCTTTAGGTCTCCCCAAAGGTCATCAAATAACAACGCGAATTTCAAACCTTCTCAACCTCAGTATTCTAGACCATTCCAAGGTCAAAACCAATATACCCCACGGCAATTTCAAGGCCAACCCCAACAAAATTTTGTAAGACCTCCTCAAGGTCCCAATAGTTCATTTATTCAAAGAGGACCCGTTGTTCCTCAAAATTTCAAATCAAACTCTCAACGCCCTAATTTCAACAATAATAGACAGCGAATAAATTTTGTTGAAGATAACACCCAACCTGAAGAATACTTCTGCGAAACAGAAGAAACTAATGGTTCTGCACCACCTGAGCCGGAACAATCCTATGACACCGTGGATTACTATGATGACAATGATCAGTATAATGACGTCGATAATTTAAACGAGTAAAAGTCTCGTCACCGTGCCGGTCGAGACAGGAACAAAAGCCCCAAAGCGGCACGAATAAAGTTTTTAACATAAAAAATAAAGATGACAGATACTTACCTCACGTACTACTAGAAACATCTGGAAGTTCTAAACCTCTGTCACTACTCCTGGACACTGGCGCATCTATTTGTCTGGTCAAAAGATCATCATTAACCAACACCCTTAAAGTACACCCAGATGACGTTCTTATTAAAGGTATCGATAGTAAAGAAGGAACACCAATAAAAAGTATCGGATTCGTAAATTTGAAATTAAAGATCGGGACAAAATTTATAATTCACAAATTCCACGTTTTTGAGAATTTAACACTACCCTACGATGGAATAATCGGAACAGACCTTTTCATGACCTATAATGCCCAACTAAATTATAGTACAAACAGTTTCGAAATTAATGAGCATAAAGCTTACCTAATTTTCAAAGAACCGAAATTAACCATCAAACCGCGATCTGAAACAGTAATTGAATGTAGCGTTATAAATCCAGACATCAAAGAAGGTTTAATTTTAGATAAAAAAGTTTCCGAAAAACTAATTTTTGCAAACTCAATTGTAAAAGTAAAACCAAATCCAGAAAAGACAAGAGCAGTACAGGAATTCCCAATTCCAAAATGTCCCAAAGATGTTAAATCCTTTCTAGGACTAGTGTCCTATTACAGAAGATTCATCCCTAATATATCAAAAATCGCTAAACCTCTTACAAACCTCTTAAAGAAGAATGTTGAATTTAACTGGAAAAACGAACAACAATTAGCATTCGAAAATTTAAAGAAAGCGTTAACATCAGCACCCATTCTGGCCTATCCCGACTTTACCAAACCTTTTCTCCTCACCTGCGATGCTTCAAATCAAGCGATTTCAGCAATACTATCCCAAGGTCCGATAGGAAGCGACCGTCCTATAGCTTATGCATCCAGAACCTTAAATAGAGCAGAATCCAATTACAGCGTAACAGAGAAAGAATGTCTTGCGATAATTTTTGGTACTAAAACTTTCAGACCTTACCTTTATGGTAGGACATTTACCATCATTACCGATCACAAACCCCTTCAGTGGTTATTTAACTGTAAAGACCCAGGTTCCAGACTTGTTAGATGGAGATTGAAATTAGAAGAGTATAACTATGACATCAAATATAAGAAAGGCAAAATCAATGCCAATGCTGATGCCTTATCTAGGTATCCAGTAAATCCAATCACAATTCATGTAAATGAAGGAATCCCATCATCACATCAAAATCCAACCCAGGCTAACCCTGAAAACATAGACAGAGATCTTGATGAACTGTTAATTTCACCACCATCTTTTAGACTAGATGATGTTATTTCTGATACAGACGATCACATTCCAATTTCCAATCCTTCTAACCAACTATTACCATCACCCGATAATCTCCCAGAATTGATTCATGATGAAACAAACCTAGAATTAAACAATCAGCAATCCCCTAATATACCAACAACTTCAGAATCAAACAAGCAAAAATCTTTTCTCGAATCATTAAGCCCGTCAACGGATGATTACTCCACTTTTCTTAAATCAATTTCAAATAAAAATAAATCATTCAACACAGAAATCTATGAACACAATGAAAGTCTTCTAAAATCCTCAGATAAAATTCTTTTAGTTCCAACATCCATTGATTTAGATGAATCGAATCCATACATTGAACAAATCCTAAATAATATACCAAATTCCCAAGAAATAATTGAATCGGAAAAAGAGTTACATTCATTCCTCCAAACAGAATTAAATAATAATAAAACCTGTTATTTAATGTTCACAAAAGTTCATCACTTTTACGAAGCAAGTTATTCAGAAATTTTTGAAACTATAAAGCAAGTCAGAAACAAATTGTTAATATTTGGAGAAACAGATAAAATCAGCATTTCTGATTTCGGAAATCCATTTGAAAGACATAACTTCACAAAAATTTATAACATGCTATTGTATTTGTTTCATGATACCGGGATTAAAGTAAATGTATATCATAATAGTATCATATATCCCGCACCAGCTGAAATTAAAAAGATACTTCAAGATAACCATGACATACCCATTGCTGGACATCTAGGTTCAGTCAGAATGTATAACAGAATCAAAGATTTATACTATTGGAAAGGAATGCGCAATGACATAGAAGCATATGTTAAATCATGTAAATTGTGTCAAGAGAACAAAGCTCTAAGAAGAATCAACAGAGCTCCAATGCAAATAACTAGTACTTCTACAGCACCTTGGCAACGTCTCAGTTTAGACATAGTAGGACCATTACCAGAATCAGGACAAGCTAAATTAAAATACATACTAACACTTCAAGATGATTTAACCAAATTTTCAGTAGCTTACCCCATACGTAGTACAACTGCAGAAGAAACAAGTGAATGTCTTCTTCACTTTATATCTATGTTCGGAATACCGAAAATTATTTTAACAGATCAAGGAACTAATTTTACCGCCGAATTATTCCAAAAAACTTGTCAGTTCTTGAAAATCAAACAACTGTGGTCATCACCATACCATCCACAAACACAAGGCGCATTAGAAAGAAGTCATTCGACCTTAAAAGAATATCTAAAATCATTTGTGAACGAAGGACAAACTGATTGGCCTCGTTATGTTTATACAGCAATGTTAGCCTATAACACCTCAGTCCATTGCACAACTCATTATACACCATTCGAATTGATGTATGGACACAAACCTTATATTCCAAATTCCATATTTGAAGAATCACCTGGAGCAACATATCCTGAATATGTAAAAATGCTTCAAAACAGATTGAAATTATCTCGTGACAAAGCCCTTGTAAACATAAGACGATCTAAAACTACTTCCAAAGAATATTACGACAAACACACAAAACCACAACAATATAAAGTTGGAGATTACGTATATCTCAAAAACCATTTGAGAATGCGTAAAGCACTTTCACCAGTATGGAAAGGGCCATACAAAGTCGTAAAAATCCTTGGTAATAACACCCTATCCTTGTTAATAAATAGACGTCACGTCACACATCATTATGACCAAGTTAAATTGGCTAATCCACCCGGCAATATGCCATGATCATTGAATGATCATTCTTTTTATTATTATTTTATTAAAGTATAAGTTTATAGAATAAGAGTAAATAGTTTATAATTGTAATACTGTACCTATGTATTTTCAGTGTTACTGCACAAACTCATCCAGAGCTCATCGCACAAATAACCAAGAGCCCCGGAATATATTTTGACTATCTGGGTAATGTAAAAATAATTGATGGACAATTCAATGTACTTATTCCCTTAGATATATCATTCATTAAACCTCACATTGACAATATTAATTCTGTAATAAACTTCATTAAGAAATCCTGTAAAGAATCTTGGATAGATTATAATTGTTTTGAAAATTTTGAACCTCTAGAATTAAGATTTCAAGAAATCATAAAACAGTATTCCGCCATCTCTCATTTAATAGAGACAAAAACTAAAAGAAGTGCCTGGTTTGCAGGAATTGGATCGATTATGAAATATCTCTTTGGAACCTTAGATGAAAATGATGCCATTGTATTCGATAAAGCAATTGATTCAATATTAAGTAATGAAAAGAAATTGTCATCCTTAGTAAAAGAAAATATATTAGTCACAAACTCTGTAATTAATAAATTTAATGAAACTTTATTGAAAATTCAACAGAATGAATGTATTTTAAATGAAGCATTCGATAAATTCTCCTTAATATTAAGCAATATTACTAATACCATGGAGAGATTCCACTTACAAAATATTATAAATAATGTTTCTAACAGCCTCGAAATGTCAATCATTACATTATCTTTCCAATTGGAAGATATAATAAATGCCATAATGTTTAGTAGTATCAATAAACTGCATCCTTCTGTAATAACGCCAAATCAACTTCATAAAGAACTTATCGATAGCTTCAGACATTTACCCCAAGACCTAAAATTACCTACTCCATTTGAAATTGATATGATTCATATAATTATGGATATATCCAAAGTATCATCATATTATAATAAAGGAAGATTAACTTTTGTATTACAAATCCCATTAGTTTCTATCAAAGAATATAATTTGTATCACAATATCCCATTACCTGTACCACATAGTCTTAACAATCCTAATACGTTTAGTTTAATCATACCCAGTGCGAAATATATCGCAGTTACTATTGATAAGATTCATTATTTTGACCTGGATAGTTTGAATAATTGTTTAATTATTAGCTATAAGCATTATGTTTGTAATGTCGCAAATGTGTATACAACAGATACTAAAATTACCTGTGAAAGTGAATTATTATCAAAAATTGTAAGAGAAATTCCTTCTCAATGCGAAACTAAATTCATATTTGGAAAAGTAGATATATGGAAGAAATTAAATGGCAATAAGTGGATATTTGTACAAACAGAACCCGTTAAAATAACAATTGAATGTTTAAAATCAGAACTAAATGAAGAAAAATCCATAGTTGGAACTGGTATTGTAAACCTACCCGAATCATGTATTGGCTATAGTAAAAACACTATTCTGAAAAGTAAAATAAGTAAAAATCTAGCTCTGCCAACCATCGTTTTTGATTATAATTTAATTAACGATTCCTGTTGTAGCAGAAATAATTAAAAATAGTGTCTCCCCTATTGAATTGAAAAGAATAGATCTTGATAATTTAAAACCTTTGAACGATGAATTAAATAAAAAATTACTAAACACTAAATTAGAGGAAGAAATCCCTCACATGATAAAATACGGGACGCACTATTCAATTATTATAATTACTATATCAATAGCCGTTGTATGTGCTATATTATATTTTGTAATTTTAAAATTAAGAAATTTTGTAAACAAATTAGCGGAAAGCAAATCTAAAGTAAATGTTAAAATATCAGAAATTGAAGACAGTGATGAACAGACTGACAAATACCCAAATTTAAAGAGAAATGTATAATTAAAAATATAAAAGAGAAAAACTCCGATACAAATCGAAGTTTTTCTAAATACCCCCGGAGGTGTTATACCCCTTAGATGCAAGGGATAACGCTTAGTCAGTGATGACTTAGTAATTTCCATCCCTCACCTAGATTCAGGATGACGTAATTTAAACTTATATAAACTCATTGCTCTCTGGCACCTTCAGTTCGAGAGAGTCCGTATTACAGTTAACACGCGTGGTTGTTCGGATCCGCTATTTTGTATTTCAAAGTTTATTGTGAAAGTTTTAATTAAAATAATTCGTGTTTCTAAATAAAATCTTTTTTTAAAAAACCTCAAAGCTCGACACGTCTAACAGAACGAACGAACGACCATCTTGGATCCTCACGTGAAGATGGTAAATAGCCGAAGCCGAAGCCTAATATAACCCGGTTACAATATCTGTGGACCTGCGTCGATGACGTCACGTCGTGTCAGCGCTCTGATATGGTGCGCAAAACAAAAGCGCCGGGGCGAGCGCCGGGAGGTGAAAGGAGACCGGGAAGGGGGTACGCATTCCAGCGAGGTCCACAGATATTGTAACCGGGTTATACAAACTAAGAAAAATAAAGCCCTAGGCCGGCTAGGAAGGCGGCCGGCGAGTCGGACTTGCACATCGAGGGTTCCTACTACTATAGAAGTAATCGCCTGCATGACATGTGTCTATCCGAGACTGGCGAGTGCTTTTGCGGACTGGCGGAGGAGAACCTCCACCACGTCCTGTGGGAGTGCTCTTTGTACGAGCACCTCCAGGGCGTGCTGCTGGATGGGATCGTTCGTGGAGATTCTGGCCCAGTTTACTACCAGGACCTCGAGGGCATGACGGTTAACTTCGGAAAGCTACGGGAGTTCGAGTTCGGGAGGGGTGGAGCTTCTTGGGAGTGACTAGACAGCGGAACTTCGTTGCGGACTTTGTTGCGAGTCTGTATCGTCCTGGCCCCGAATAGGGAGAGTGAGCACAAAGGGACAAGGAACGAGAGAAAACAACTTGTAGGAAGCCAAGAAGGCGCCCTGGGAACACAACAAGAGCAAAGACTGAACGGGCGGCCTATTGTGTTTGGGCCCCCATAACCGCGAGGTTGATTGGGCGGGTTATGCTATAGAAGTAACTCTATGGAGTAAATTGAGTACAGTACCTTCCTCCAAAGCGATCATGTCCATAAGAGCGGTGGGGGACAGCGGGCGCGTGTTGCGGCTGAGCAGCTCCTCGAACGCGCTCTCCAGCTTCAGCACTCCCGCGTTGTACAGCTGGTTCTGAAATACCAATACAGTTAAAGCTGAACAGTTTGTTTATATGAACGCGCTAATCTCAGGAACTACAGGTCCGAAAAGAAATATTATTTTTGTGTTGGATAAACCATTTATCGAGGAAAGCTATAGGCTTATCATGCTATGGACCAATAGGAAAGCATCAATAATACATGTTCCATGAAGCAGACGTTACTCTGCCAGAAGTCTATAATTAGTAGGCACTTTGCCATTTTACATTGTAGAGTCAAAATCCAGATGATACTCCAGATTCATATGGATGTTCTTAATGGTGAAAATATTTTTTGTAATTTATACAATGGCGTATGCTGGCCCACTGCAGGCCATCGCCATTGTGTACAGGGGGAAATGGTATACAATGGCGGACAATGGTCAACTATCTTCACAACTACAAGAAATAAATCGAAAACTAGATCAAAGTGCATACTTACAATATTTTCTAGCTCAACACTTTGTGGGTTGTTTTTGTTGAAATAATTTTGAGCTTCTGCTAGTTTGTCAAGTGCCTGAAAAAAAATTCGAACAAAAGTGTATTTTTTGCACACAGGCTTAACATACAGGCTCTTATAAAAACTCAAAACGCTACCATCAGGTTGTTTCCAACCTGATGGCAGGCAGTGCTCGAATTGGACCCGAACGCACCGGAAAGGCGTTCCGGTTCGTGAAAATTATTCTCAGAGCATTCCAAACTCTGGTTTTTAAATAATTGAGATCTTCTTGGCAGGAGCACCACTAAAAATGTATCTGTACCCTCAGAAATTCGACCACTGATGGCAGGTATGAACCTTGTAACACAGGCAAGAAACTTAATGCTCTTTTTCATTTACCACTACTTACTATTTTACTATTCTACCATCTAGTTTATTATCAGCATACAATTTTTTTTTAATTTTATAAGTGAAACCTACCTCCAGATACATATTCAATGACTCAGCAGAACCGGTGTGGGGTCCCGCTTGTATGAGGTCTGCCAGCTCCCTCGACACCATGTAGTAGTTGATCACATGGTCCAGGGCTGACACTGTACGCTCCATGTCTGTTACCAAACAGGGTACAGGTCAGCGAGAAATTGACAACATGGGAAAATCTTAAATATCACAATAATCAGCAATAAGCAGGATACAGGAAAAATTATATATTACTATAAACTACATGATTGGAAAGAAAACCTCATGTGCTTTTCTCGAGAGAAGCTTCATAAGCTGCTTGAACAATGGAGGGTTTTTTTAAAGTTATTGCATGACTATGATCTCACTTGATGATAAGTGATGATGCAGCCAAAGATATTATTATACTAACTTAGAAGGGGTAAGTACACTATCCCCTAGCAGCTTCTACACAGCATTGCACCGAAAAGCTAAATTACTTGGCGATTTATTGATTTTGGGATGATGACTAGCAATGGCCAAAATCTCCTACCAGATGACACCTGCTCGTGGATTGTGTAAGAAAATTCGTATTCATCATAATCGTAATCAAATTTTGCATGCTGATTGTTTCTCTGATTCACGTCAGCCAATCAGGGGTCAGAATTTTCCCAAAATGATGATAACGATGAATATGTTTTTCTTACGCAATCAGACCCCTGAGCCAATTGCGGAATTATAAAATTGTAAAGAACAACAACAATTGTTCTAACAGCAAATGAAGAAGACTTTATCTTGTCTGTGGCATTACAAGTTTGTATTAAGAGCAAGTATAAAATCTAGTCATAAGTATTTCTTTAAACAATCTTACTATGATGAATCTGCTGCAAGCGTGCGGTGTCTCCATACAGCGGCAGGACAGCTGTCTCCAGCTGCTGCAGCCGCTGCTCGCAGGCTCCCAGCACGTTGCACACATCACCCGCCAGAGCTGAACTGCGCTTGGCAGCAGCCTTCAACTCCTGGATGTTCGTCATCTCCTGGTGAAAGGGTGTAAGAAAACACAGTTTTTAGATATAATTATAAACATACATACTTGCTGTGCTTAAACTTGTACTAGACCTGACTTAAGCCTTTAGAAAAATTTATGTTATCAAAAATTCCACAAACCACAACAAACTACACCAAAAAGGATTTTGAAAATTTTTTACTTTACTGCAGCTCCTATTATTAAAAATTCATATTATTACATTAGGTATTAATATGATGAACCTAATAATAACCAATTTGGTTGCCAATCATAAATTATGTAGCTTTCCCACATCAGCTATAACGCCCCTTTATATATACCTACACCAAAGCCATACAAACAGTCAAACACACAGAACACACCTACATTTTAATGAAACTGGGTGACGTCCCCAATCCAGGGAATGTCGTCATTCCCGGTTCCACGGGTCACAGAAAATTATCACTGCCACGGGTAGGTAAATCATGGATATAAAGTGAAACATCAAATAAATTATATATAAAGGTAGAGGTACCCTTTTCAACTTCATTTCAATTTCGAATTTCTTCTCCACTGCGTACATTTTGATGGCCAGACAATTTTCGATAAGCTTATACTTTACGTTCTTTGTTACGGTTTAACTATCTTTACATAATAAAAGCAATCTGAAATCTCAAAGAATTACTGAAAAAAGTGTAAATTGTTTAGTGTTTACGTTTGTGGATATTTGGTTATTTTTCTTATTTTCGTATTCACAGATCACAAAACTAGAAACTAGACATTTGACATTTGACAATTGACAATGACATGGGTTGATCATTGACGTAAGACCTTGAAGTTTAAACTTTGACGGCGGCTCTACCAAAGAGTATATAATCACTACGTTTTAAGAGACGGAACTTAGAACAATAAGTTTTTTTCACCAATTCCTAACCTTCTTTAGCCAACCTTTTAAAATAGGTAACATTGCTACCAACCGAAGAACTTCCCTGAGTAGCATAGACTAAAGACTAACTTAGTAGTCTCTGTCAAATAGGGATGTGCAACGTATCAAGGGATGTGACACTTATCGATATTTAGGGTTTTGTCGATATCGATAAATTATTCGTACCTACTTATCTACATATTATCTTCAGAATTGCACGAAGATGAAATAGGAAAATTAAACAAAATTATCAGTTGATTAATCTTTATTAACGTGAAATCAACGGGTCTGCCCGCGAAATTCAAAATTTTCGTGGTTTTTTTGCAATTTGTACGCTAATTAGACATGATAGGCTTATGGCAATCAATTTGCGAGAAAGTCAGTATCATCTTTACATGGTTATATCAAAATCTTTGCATAAAAATGTGTATCCGAGGAAATTAGTCCGAGTATCGAGTTTTATGTAAGTAACTCGCAAATCTCAGACTAATTTCTTTAACTCAACACTTTTGAGCAGAGATTTTTATATAAACACGTGAAGAAGATATTGGGATTATCGGAATTTGACGGCCATAAGCCTATTATGTCTTATTAGCTTAAAAATCGCGAAAAACCACAAAAAATTTGAACTTCGCGGGCACACCCGTGGTGTGCTCCTTAAATTTACGCCCATACCTGCCAAGTTCATATTATTACAAAAAATACTGATGTTGTCTTGTGATAATATTATTGCTTTTTCTTTATTTGAAAGAACTTCACCAGATCTCTTTACAGGTCTCGCAGGTGTCCTTTCTGAAAGAATAAAATGTAAATTATAAATAACATTTGCAATTGATAATTATTATAGGTAAATTTGCTTGAAATGTACATATATATTTAAAATATATATCAGGACACACATGGGGTACTAAATAACTGATAAATATACCTAACTAGTTGGACTATGTTCGGTATTTTTTTTGTTTAATTTTCTAAAAATGAATCTTAGCTAGATCGATTATCACCCCTGAAAACCTCTGTACATATTAAATTTCATGAAAATCGTTCTAGCCATTTCCGAGATTCAGATTATGTACAGACAAGCAATTCTTGTATATTATACATTTAAATTGCTCTTTAAAAGGTATAAGATATTTGATACACATAAATACAATATATTGAAAAACACCAGACACTAGAAAACATTCATGCTCACCACACAAATATTTTCAAGTAGTGGGAATCAAAGTGCAATCCTGACATGTGCTTTGGAAGAGGATAGACTGGTGCAGTATTAATCATCATCCATTCAAATACTTAAAACTTGGTGCAATTTAAAAGATAATATGATAAATTTGGACCTGTTAGGTGGGGTTGGGACCACAGAGCAGGACAATTTCTGCGAAATAAACTTTCTAAACCTTTAAACAAATGTATAAAATACACACCAATTTGAGGCAGCTCCCCAGGGCTACTTTTTTGTTGGCTTGAAGATGGCACTGCTTCTGGGAGGTGTTCTGAAATAATCAACACATACATATATTAATAATATTATTTAATGTATATTACTTTGAAATATCTGAGAGAATAATATTGTTACAATAGAATAACATCATAAAAGGCACTAATTCTTCAAACAACACTATTGTAAAGACTGAAATACAATTGCACAGAGCAAAGGGGAAAAACCCGGTATCTTATATCTTAATCTATATATAATTCATGAGGACGCACCCCACTCCTTCAAAATCGCTTGTATTTCATGCGATTGTAATGGTAAAAATGGTATGGTAAAAGGTAGGAATGGGGCAAGTCTTCGTGGATTGAACTAACTATACATATATAAATATATGCATAGTGATAGTGATGAAAAAATTTGTTGGCTCGAATTTTATATTATTTGACCTTTCCTTTTCTTACCTTTAGGCTCTGTAGGCAGATACAGTTGTAAGGGTAATTCCTTCAATTGTCTGTCAGTTAGAGGCGAGGCAGCTAAATTTAAAGTTGGTATTTGGTTTCAAAGTGGTTTAGCACACACATTTCGCTTCTTGTTAAGTTTTTCTATTGATCCTCTTTACCAACTACTTTTACCCATTCCCGACACCTGGAATGTAAAAATTATGAGATGCAAACAATTGAAAGAGAGTGGAAGGTTAAGGACCAGGCTGCACAATAACCTCTTGGTGCACATTGTCATGACCGCTGTTCATTATTATTAAGAAGAGTCACAAAAAATGATTGTTCTAATATAAAGTTTTTATCATTATTAATAATGAGAGCAATGGGAAATCCTCTGTAAATATCCTGTGACGATATTTCAATATTCATCTGGAACAGCTAGGACATACAGTACAGTGCAGATTATTCACTTCACATTGACTTAAATACTAAAAACAAAGGATAGATCATAAGTACTGTAATGACAGTATCACTCACCGGTTTCGTTCTAGTGGAAATGATGAAAAAAGCAAGCGGCTTTCATCATGTCACTCTTTGATCCCGCAAATCTCACAGGTTCTGTGACCTTTACTGGTTTCATCATAATAAAGTACCTAACCTCGTCTAATATCTCGTTTTATCTAAATCACTAAAGAGTCAACCCTCGTGCACTATGCGTGAGGAATCGGACGAACAATGGCTCAACACGACGAATGACGATAAACAGCGAGTCACACACATTTAATTATGATGAAATTTCGAACGTAAAAACTAAAAACAACAAAATATAAACAGCAATCAACTCAAAATTCTCATCACAAATGGCAGCTGACAAATGGCGGCCGACATATTGAATTCATGCTTGTGGTGGTCAATGTTGGTCAATTGTCAATTCTGGCATAATTTCTGAATGTTGGCTAAAAAAGGTTAGGAATTTCATACAAGGAACCTTGTTCCGGAGTTTCTCGAGACTGGGCTCTACACGCTCGCCGAGGCGAGGCGAGTGGCATGCGAGTGGCTGCGAGTGCGAGTGAGAGGTAAGTACTAATCTCTCGCTCACACTCGCAGCCGCTCGGTTGGTCTACTTTTTGACAGTGTGAGCCATAAAACGTAATATTATACCTACTCTTAGCCATAGCTCCTTCTTGGCAACACTTTACATGAAAATGTTTTTGTTATTTTTACAGATATACAATGGACAAAATAAATGGTCTAGGAATATATTGATGTGCAATCCATCTTATCGATCTTATCAACCACAAATTCATGCTCCAGCTGTCACGTCAGTCGGAAATCGAAATATCCATTATTTATGAGCACGACAAAACAAGTTTTATTTTTTAACACAGTGGAAGTATCCGAACGCAAATAGATGACGTGACGTGCGACGTCGAAACGTGGCTGACGTTTGCTGATGGGTTTGTCAAATTGTTCCACGATTTTTCGGTGTGTACTCTGAATTTTAAGCGCCGCTTGAAAAAATAATAAAATAATTCGGATTGCGGAAGAAATAACAACTTATTGATAAATTCTAGTGATAATTGGGACAGGTAATAATACATTGTAAGTATACATTTCTAGAATATAGTGCAAGTTATAAACTACGGCTAAAAATCTAATTGGTAATTGATTGTTTTAGAAAATGGATCAAATCGCTAAATTCGTAGAGCCTGGCAAACAGTTCGCAAAGGACTCAATCAGATTAGTGAGAAGATGCACAAAGCCTGATAGAAAAGGTAAGAATTGATTAAGTTTACCTACTTTTAGTTTTCAAATTGACGTAATTTGTCTAGAAAATTCACGGTATTCCTTCCTATCTTCACCTTGCATAAATTGGGGAAGTGCTTTTAGTGTCTGCAGCATAAAACAACTAAGTAACAAAGACAATTTTAACACTTTTATGTTAATAAAAAGTGAAAGTGTACATTATAAAGTTTCCTCCATAGAAGTGTTTCTTTCTAAGTAGGTTCAACCAATCTATGGACTCCCCTATGTTTCTAAAATAATAAAGGTGCTGATGAAGTGCTTTCATTCTTAAGAACAAAGGAAACTAGCTTGCTAATTCTTTTTAAGCTCTTTATGTCTGTTGTATTGAGTGTCACCATTGTATCTTTAGTTTAATGACCAAATATCCATGACAACAATTATCACATAGATATTTTGATATATACAAAAGTAGATGTTGCCTGTGGTTCCGCCACGATCGATTGATCATGTGGGAAAGGTAGATTTTTCTACAATTAAAAGTAGCCTATGTGTTATCTTTGTTAGAAATTTCAGCCAAACTAGTTCAGTAGTTACGGTGTTAAAGTCTCACCAAGTGATTTGTATCCAAGATTCACTCAGTTTTTTATAGCAAAGAATGAGTGGATCAGCAAAATGTTCACCTAATGTTAAGTGATACACCTTCCCATGTCAGATGCTGTATCTTCCCAGAGCATTGCAATATCATTATTATCATACAATGCATTGCACTGCACATGTTCCTCTGAGACATCAGTTCTCTTCATGAGACATCAAAGTTCTCCAGCCATTCCTTTTTCCCTTCCAACTGAAACAGTAATGCTTCAGTGAAGAATATTTGATACTGCAATAGTTATCTAGGTGGAATCTGCAAAAATTGGAACGATAGTGATATGCTTCCATCTCCTCACGAGATATCTTAAAAATATTGTTTTTCATACTAAGTAATAAAAATTGTATATTGAGACATTTTTTGAAAAGAGCAAGTACCGAGTTTCTTGCCAGTTCTTCTCGGTGCAAACCTGCTTTTCGAACCTGGCGGTAGAGTCTCGACATTTCATGAGAGCTTATATCTAAAGCCTATGTGAAAAAAAAAAAAAAAATGTGCTTTCATACCATACAAATGTCATGCCGACGTTCGCAAGTGCCTGTATACTAGGCCTATGTGAAATAAAGACTTTGACTATTGACTACAACCTGGTGAACATCTTACTCTTACCAACACAGTCTTAGTATAACTTCATCTTTCATAACATTGATAGTTCCAATAGGCAATTGCGGTAAAAATACAAACATCATTATGCTAAGCAAGTTCTACCCACAGATTGGCCAAGACCTATTTCTTATGCAATGAAACCGCAGGTGGTTAAATGACTTAAAATCTATGATAATAACATCAAGATGAGCCCATCTGAACATTTTACGTACAAGAAAATGTATAGCCATCTGTCGAAACTCCTGCGAAATACTGCATAGGCTTACAGATTACTACTGACGCCGGGGGGGTTTTGCTCCCATAAACTGGCGACATTTTTTCGCGCGGTCCGCCGGGTCTATAGTATTGATGTCTTTGCTTAAAATAGACTTTTTTGCTCATTTACAGAATTTCAGAAGATCGCCATCGCCACAGCGATAGGCTTCTGCATCATGGGCTTCATCGGTTTCTTTGTGAAGCTCATTCACATCCCTATCAACAACATCATCGTTGGCTCATAGTGGGATTTAGCTCTTAGGACACTTGCCACAGATTAGCTATCAATCAGTTTGGACGGCGGATGATTCTTATTCTACTGAGCTCTACTGTCTAGATTTCTATTTAAAATCGCCAGGCATACTTGACCTCATTTAGACAAACAGCTCATGATGACATTCTCCCAGATCTGACTAGAACTTATTGCATAGTGCAAGATGTTGGGCAGATAATTGAAGACTGTTTACTGTGTACTTTGTGAACTGTTTTTAATGCAGTATTTATGTGTAGGTGTAGAAGTATGATTTTTTAGTTCAATTTGAACCATTTGTTTAACTTCCCTGTTGACTTATCTGTAAAGAATTTCTAACAGCCGTTTTCACTAAACCTAGGAAACGCCTAAATCAATTGCTTAGCCGATAAGTGACAGATTTCACCTACAACAACTGTCACCTTGGGGCTAAGCATTCGATTTAGGCGTTTCCTAGGTTTAGTGAAAACGGCTATTACTGTTCTACTTAGTAAATCTCTTGCACACTTTCCTAAGTAGCAAGTTGCATTCAAGTTTGTCTTTAGAAAGGTATTCTTAAGTACATTGATAGCTGAACTGTATGATAGCTAATCTGTTATTCCTTTATGTTAGAGATCTATCTCTGGTGTTGATTGGTGTTAAGTTAATTCTCATATTATAATAATTATTATTGTATCAATCTGTCATACGTTCTATTAGAATAAATTATTTCATTTCCTAACACTTGCTTTATTTCGTTTCATAACCTATACCTACGAGTTTCCGAGTTTCAGATTATCTACAACGAAAAATTTTCATGAAATTTAGTATACAGGGGGTTTTGGTGGCGATAAATTGATCTAGCTAGTAGCTAGGATTCATTTTAAGAAAATGTCGAATTAACCAAAAAAAAAATTGACCCCTGCCATCTACTGGTAAATAGTAATACTACCGAGCAAAGCTCGGTCACCCAGATATTTATCACTTGAAATGAAAACAAAAACTAAAATTTTCGTATAAAAATTTATTCTTACGTACAAAATTAACAAAACAAAATTATTACCTATTATAAGTCGTGGCAACTAATTTTAGCGGTTGCGCAAGAGTCGAAAATAAGATATCATGATGTACTCTGTGATATCATGGTGGTACAGTCCGACAAGGCTCTATTGGCACTTGAAATAGATCAGAGTACAGGATCAGAGATTGAGTAGAAATGCCCTCCACGTTCCCTAACCGCTGAATGACACATGCCGGCTACAGAATGTGGGGATACGAGGAGTTACCCTTGATTGGTTCCAAGATTATTTAACAGGGAGACAACAGGCCGTAAAAGTAGATAATTTCAAAAGCTCGGTTGCTTTCAGTTCATATGGTGTCCCTCAAGGAAGCACGCTTGGGCCAACTCTGTTCCTATTATATGTCAATGAGCTCTGTGACTTGAACCTACCAGGGACAGATATAGTTATGTTCGCAGATGACACAGTGCTGTTAATTAGTGGTAAAACATGGGACGTAATAAAACAAACCACCGAACAAAATCTATCGAGAGTCACCGCATGGCTTGAAAGCAATTTACTTACACTAAATGTAGGTAAAACTAAATACATGTGCTTCAGTAAAACTAAAGTGTCGTCTCCCAGTAGTAGTTATAACATAATAATTCATACCTATCCCTGTAATAGATTAGCTAATCAATATAATGATAGCTGTTCCTGTAAACAACTAACCAGAGTCGAAGACATTAAGTATCTTGGTGTAAACATAGATAGTAAATTAAAATGGGATGTACATGCCAAAACACTATCAGGACGTGTTCGTAGACTAATCTACGTGTTCAAAAGTCTTAGAGAGGTTGCAGATAAAGATACAATACTACAAACATATAAAGCCCTATGTCAGTCTGTTATAACCTACTGTATCTTAGCGTGGGGTGGAATGTCTAAAACTAATATGTTAAAAATTGAGAGGTCTCAACGTGCAGTTTTAAAAGTGTGTTTGTCCTTACCGTTTCGCTATCCAACATCTGATCTGTACAAGCAATCTAAGGTGCTGAGTGTTAGGAAATTATTTGTATGCCAATGCTTAAATAACTACCACCGTACAATCGTTCCTACCATTCCCATTTCAACCTCAAGAAGAGATTTATGTACCATCCCACTTGTGAGAGGCTTTTACTCCAGTAAGTTACATACTAATCTCGCGCCGCGTCTTTATAATTTAATTTTAAGGTACAAACGTGACGCCAAAAGATTGAACTTCTTTAATTTTAAAAAGTTAATTATACACTGGATTTCTAAATATGAATATCAAGATGTAGAATCTTTGTTTGTGAAATAAGTCAATACAACATACACACATACACTTACACCTTCATACACCACACATTCATACATTCTTACACACACATATTTATTAATCTTTTCTTTGCATGATTCTAGTTTGTAGTTTTATTTTTGCTTGTCATACTCTCTTGTTTGCCATGCTTGTACCATCATATTTGTAAACACTGACTCCCAAGACACGGGTTTTGCCTAGTTTGGGAGTCAGGGATTGTTCGAAATTGTAACCTTTTTCTTTGGCTAATAAAATTTGAAGATGATCGCGACCTCTTGTGTCTAATTCTTAGTTTTTTAACGTAACCACAGAATTTTTCAATAGATTCTACTTCTGACAGTTTAACTTTTAAAATAAAAATCAAATTCTTATAGGAATAAGTCAAATCAGAAGTAGGAAAATGGCTGTGCCAACCCTGATACCTACTAGAGCAAGTTTACCAAACTAGAACATGGTGTGCAAGGTGAATGCCAAAGTATGAAGCCGACTAAATAACTCAATTAGCTGTTGATCACGCTTTCTCTATACTGTCTTATACTTAGTAGTTACTTGATAACGCTTAGATTTATAGAAGCTACGGATCTATACATCTCAGCGTTGGACGTTAGTCAGTCCAACGCTGAGATGTAGGTATAGAACAGAATTAGTCGTCGGATACATTTATCAGGAGATAAAAAATTGACGACAATTTATATCTAGGTTCTAGGAGTCGCATCGCTGGTTGCAGGTCAGTCCAACGCCTTCTGCATGACGTGTATGTAGTAGGCGGGCGCGCGCACCCGGTCCAACGGCTGGAAGTCCGCGTAGATATGGTGCGCGGCGCGGTGGTCGAACGCCTCGTCGAGCATGCTCGTGAAGCTGTCCAACTTGTGCGGGTAGTAGCACAGGCGGAACTCGCTGCGAACAGTTCAAAAATATCAAAAAGATAATTAGTTTATCGGCGGGCTTATTCTCTATTTTAGTGCCTATGAATTTTAGTTGTACACTACTAGGATCAGTTTCCAACAAAGAGCTGTCAGTTTGCACATTTTGTATTTAGTATGTCTGAGTTGGCAACCGAGATGACGTCATAGGCACTAATCTCGGTGATAGCCACCGATAGGGATGGCATAGGCATTGAAACGCATTTTTGACGTAAGTTTTCATATCGAAAACTATGAACATAATCTTATACCTTTAAACGAGCAATTCTTGTATATATATTTCTATATAATCTGGATCTCGGGAACGGCTTTAACGATTTTCATGAAATTTAGCATACAGGGGGTTTTGGGGGCGATAAATCGATCTAGCTAGGATTCATTTTTACAAAATGTCGAATTTACCAAAAAAATAAAAATATGACTACTGCTGCCATCTATTGGCCACCGAGTGAAACTCGGTCACCCAGATATTATACTTAAACTGATAGGTTTATTGGCAGCAGCGGGTCTCAGTTATTAATTTTTCTCTCCTAAGAACTAGGTATCTAATGTGCCTATGTAGGTGCTGAATTCAAGGCTTATTAGTTATTATTATATGTATTGATTTATGATGTACTTAACAAAATTTTTACCATACAGTTGCCGGCGCGTACGAATACGAATATATCAACAATGTCAGACTAAGATATTTAGTTTCCTACTTACTTGTTATAGTTGTTACTTGTTAACCTTAGGTGAGACTATAACTTAGGTTTACCTATTTACTTTTCAGTTCTTATCAGTGATATCTACCGATGTAATGTTCCTAAGTAGGCAAGGTAGTTTTTTTTTTTTTTGCCACTGGGGAATGCATTTACGCATCCCACCCCGCACCGCCCCTAGGCCCTAGGAAGTCAGGGTGACTGACTTCCCCTCCAGGGAACCCGAGATGCTGCAGGGGCGTGTCATATGTACACAACAAGGCGGTGCTAACGGTATACTCCGCGGTGTTGTGGTGTGTTTGTGTGTATTGGGGGCAAGGTAGTTAGTATTAATAAAATACCTCTTCTCATGGTCGAGCCCGTCCTCGGCGGCGTCGATGCAGTAGTCGAGCGCGACCAGCTCGGGCTTGCCGCGCACCACCAGCACCGACGTCTTGATGTCCACCGGGTACATGCACTGGAACCAGCACAGTTTAACTTATAAATAATAAAATACCTCTTCTCATGGTCGAGCCCGTCCTCGGCGGCGTCGATGCAGTAGTCGAGCGCGACCAGCTCGGGCTTGCCGCGCACCACCAGCACCGACGTCTTGATGTCCACCGGGTACATGCACTGGAACCAGCACAGTTTAACTTATAAATAATAAAATACCTCTTCTCATGGTCGAGCCCGTCCTCGGCGGCGTCGATGCAGTAGTCGAGCGCGACCAGCTCGGGCTTGCCGCGCACCACCAGCACCGACGTCTTGATGTCCACCGGGTACATGCACTGGAACCAGCACAGTTTAACTTATAAATAATAAAATACCTCTTCTCATGGTCGAGCCCGTCCTCGGCGGCGTCGATGCAGTAGTCGAGCGCGACCAGCTCGGGCTTGCCGCGCACCACCAGCACCGACGTCTTGATGTCCACCGGGTACATGCACTGGAACCAGCACAGTTTAACTTATAAATAATAAAATACCTCTTCTCATGGTCGAGCCCGTCCTCGGCGGCGTCGATGCAGTAGTCGAGCGCGACCAGCTCGGGCTTGCCGCGCACCACCAGCACCGACGTCTTGATGTCCACCGGGTACATGCACTGGAACCAGCACAGTTTAACTTATAAATAATAAAATACCTCTTCTCATGGTCGAGCCCGTCCTCGGCGGCGTCGATGCAGTAGTCGAGCGCGACCAGCTCGGGCTTGCCGCGCACCACCAGCACCGACGTCTTGATGTCCACCGGGTACATGCACTGGAACCAGCACAGTTTAACTTATAAATAATAAAATACCTCTTCTCATGGTCGAGCCCGTCCTCGGCGGCGTCGATGCAGTAGTCGAGCGCGACCAGCTCGGGCTTGCCGCGCACCACCAGCACCGACGTCTTGATGTCCACCGGGTACATGCACTGGAACCAGCACAGTTTAACTTATAAATAATAAAATACCTCTTCTCATGGTCGAGCCCGTCCTCGGCGGCGTCGATGCAGTAGTCGAGCGCGACCAGCTCGGGCTTGCCGCGCACCACCAGCACCGACGTCTTGATGTCCACCGGGTACATGCACTGGAACCAGCACAGTTTAACTTATAAATACTACCCTCATACAGTTGCACGTCATACAGTAAGTATACGACGCCCTTGGGTCCCTATACGCTTTTTTTTAATTTATTTTACGGCCCTGGATACCAGTCCTTTAAGGCCTTTCTAAAAACGTACAAAATTGCTTACATCTAATTACTATCCTAAACATGCACAAATGTTTAAATCTATGTAATTAAGATTTCAAAAATACAAAAATGCTTGCACCTAAGCGCCCATGATTCTTTCATCGTCGCTTCAGATAATGGACGTCCATCGCTGGATATAGGCATCTTGAAATGATCTTCAAACACCACAGTTTCCTACCGGCCGCCTGAAGCCTGACTTTTAATGCCCTTCATCGACTCGATGGAGGGTCTGCCAACACTTAGTTCCCTAGCAATCGTTTTACCTACCAGCATTTTAGATCACCAACGTCCAACGTACATAAACTATACGTATACTTACATAATTATTCAATATCTACCTATCCATGAGTACCACTCTTCTCCACTTCAGCTGCTTGTAATACTCTAGTTTCGTACTTGGTGTTCACTTTAGTCAGATGCAATTTATCTAGGAGTAAGTGGCTATATGTTTAATGGACTTGACTGAGCTAATTATTAGTTTTGCTAAAATATCACTACGTCATTTTTATACTAGAGATCTTTTTCAGGGTCACCGAAAAGTTCAGTAAATTAAGTGAAGACTGCTGAGATGGTCCAGCTATCAGTCGCGGATATTGTTTTTAAAACGATAATTATTATTGATACCAAGATTGCTTTTAATTTCGACTTGTCAACAACTCGATAAGATAGTAAAAATACAACTTACTTATAAATTGCTACTTAATTTCTTAATGAGAGTTAAGTAATATCCTACTTAATAAAACCTAAGATTACTTATTTATATCATAGTTAAAAAATGTTGGACAAGGATAAACGAAGGGGTTTTTACTTTTTAAGCTTGCGCTTGACTACTGATGGACAGCAATGATGATGTTTAGTCTAGGATGGAATGGAGCGCGCTTGGCCAGAAAACGCCTATACTTATTTACTCTTTTCTAGAAGGCACCCATGACCCAACGCAATTCGCTGGGATCACGGAAACTGGAAGATTGTTCGTTGTTTGTGAAAACGTTTCGTCCGTGTTCACTGGACATCATCCACATAAGAATGCCACTTCTCTCGGCGTCTTGCGGTTCTGCTTCTGAGGTAGAAAGGTGAAGGTGTTCCAGCTTATCACTTATTATCTTCGTCCGTTCGTTCGTTCGTTTCAGCCGACGGACGTCCACTGCTGGCAAAGGCCTCCTGCAATGATTTCCAGCCCGCACGGTCCTGCGCTAACTGTATCCAGCGCCTTCCCGCGACCCGACATTAAAACTGACGCGACTGACGACATTAAAAGGGTCGCGGGAAGGCGCTTATTATCTTACATTGTAGTAAATGGAGTGTCCAGGCGTGGCGCCACTGTTGATCATGGCGTCGTAGTTCCTGTGGTCGATGAACAGCAGTCCGCCAGGCTTCAGCACTTTGGCGAAGTTCCGCAGGCACATCTTCTGCGTGCGCTGGTCCTCGAACTCGTCCAGCAAGTGAGCGAACGAGTTCCCGAGGCAGATGACGGCGTCGAATGACGCGCCAGGAAGAAAAGCTTCAATGTCCTGGGGCAGCGTTTGCCAGCTGGCTTCTTCGATCACTGAAGGATTTGGAAATCGTAAAAAAAATAATATTGGAAGTTTCGTTTCAAAACATCAACTGTAGAGTGTGTAGAGTCTACTCGTAATCAAAATCGTTTTTAGGTAGGTACCTACCTATACATATCTATTTGTTGGCTTTTCCTCTGTTGGACACGTTGGATTTTGAAAGGAAAAACCAAAAGCAGACTAGAAACCAAGCTCGAAATTCCCTAAAAAATTACCTTTACTACTAACAAGACGGATAGGCTCTGCTACTTTTTTACTAGAAATGTTCCACATATGTACGAGTATGTTCATCAAACTAGTTGGTCTTACAGCACTGCGGGGGTCGCCTTGGGTTCCTAACATACATCGGTCCTAAGAATCACTTGCCTTGTCCTATAGACCAGTAAACTGTGAAAATCTTCAGAAGAGTTTTTCCTTACAACAACGCAACGGTATAGTTCTCTAAAATAATGGCCTGCTTACCCCATTCATCATAGCGCGGGTCCTTCCTCCTCTCCCAGCGCGCTTTGAGCGCGTGTTTGAGCATCTTGTCTGACGCGTCAACTGACACCACCTTAAAGCCTTCGTCAAGCAGCATCATGGAGTCTATTCTGAAATAATTAGTAGTATTTACATTTTATTGCATATCTTTTACAGACAGAGCCTGTTAAACTTTTTATAGCAAAAGTTAGTACAATTTGAATTGCATACCATTAATGCAACACTTTAATTTCAGGCAACTAAACTTATACAAATAGCCGTGCTCGTGTCTAACCATGAAAATCAAGCCTACCTACCCATTGAGTTATAAAGTAAGGAGTTAGGGTCAGCGCTAAAAAGTGTCCGAAACGAATGACATACAAAACGCGAAAAGACATACAATCGCACTTCAGTCTCGTGTTTGAAAATTAGGCTGTATATAGTAATGGTCTAAGACATAGTAAATTACAATGTTTTAGTTTGTTTATAAAAATACCCATGTACCCTCGTTTATATAGGTTTTCTCGGGACACTTTTTTCGTGAATTTTGTATTACACCCGTCGTCCATAGATTTATAAGCCTATTTACCTACCGATTTGTAGAAATATCCAGCCAGCCAGCTTGGCCCTTTCTGATGACAACTAGGATGGCTAGCCAATGATGGCATTTTGCGTAAAAAGATATCAGTGGAACGAATAGTATGAAAATGATCGCTAAAGTGGTCACACTCTTATACTTCGAACGACTTTTTTAATGCAATGCAATGACTTTTTTTTCGAAAGCGATGCAATAACAACGTTGAAAGATGTATGGATGGGCTGGTCAGCTTTCCAGCCAGTCATAACCCACTGGTAAGATGACCAGCCTATAGTCTTTTTTTTTTTTGATCGCTAAAGTGGTCACATGACCTATACTTCGAACGACTTTTTTAATGCAATCCAATGACTTTTTTCGAAAGCGATGCAATAGCAACGTTGAAAGATGTATGGATGGGCTGATCAGCTTTCCAGCCAGTCGTAAACTCGTAACCCGCTAGAAAATGACCAGCCTAATAGTAGGGGATCCCAAGTAAGGTCGATCTTCACCGAGCTGTTTATTGGATGAAAACTATTTTTTATCCAATTAAATATGTCAATAAATATATCGCAAGTGGGTTGCCTAAAAAATTTCAGTCCAGGATATGATTAATTAAGAATTAAAAAAAAAAACATTGTAACAAGAACTCCTATTTGTTAGAGTTCCGTTGACATCTTAGTTCTAATTAGATTGGAGGAGCGATTCAGGTTGCAAATTGCAATTGTGCTTATTTACCTACGATTTTATTATCCGTTAACTTTCTTTTGCCAAAAAATATATAGCAGAAATACTTTCCTCAGCCAGGAAAGTACCTATTTCTGGCAAAAAGCACTATTTATAACATCCAATCTAATTTGAACTACGATAAACTGTAACAAATAGGAGTCCATGTTACAATGGCTTTTTTTAATTCTTAATTAATCATATCCTGAAACTTTTAAGGCAACCCACTTGCGATATATTTATTGACATACTTATTAAATTGGATATAAAACAGTTTTCATCCAATAAACAGCTCGGTGAAGGTCGTTGTATAGCAGGATCCTAGACCATAACATAAAGTCTTCGCTCTAGTATGACGCCGATGAAGTATACCCGGTCCCGCAGGCCACGTCCAGCACGCGGACGCAGCCGTGCTTCCTCAGCAGGCCGGAGAGGAAGTCGCGGTAGTTCTTGGTGCGCTGGTTGCTGTCGCCGATGTACTTCTTCCACACGCGCGCCGCCTTGCCGTCGGCGTACTGGTCTTTCACTCCCTCGGAGGGGATGCCCTGCGACCGAGAGTGGAACACCTTGTCCGACGACATCGTTCACTGGGAAATTAGGGATCCTGTTGTTAAGTCATTCGAAAGAATTGGCAGCAAATATGTATAGATAGAAAGTCTAAGAAAAACGTATTAATCGCTATCGTAATCGTTTACTTATTCCGCCCCCTGATTGGGTTCCTGATTTGAGTCAGCCAATCGTATATCCTATACGTTTTTCTTACGCAATCAGGCCCCTGGTCTGCAACTATTTAAATTTTTGAACAATTAAGTATGTACAACTTTTTGTACTTACGCTTTTTTTCTTTCGAAATCCCCAGAAAAATAATAAAACATACACATCTACTTACCTCTCTTTTTACAAATTGAATCATTCTATGTATTTTATACCTATCTACTACTTAGCTGTTTCAGTTTGTGTTTTGCGAAATTAATTCAAAATAATTTAAGACCACTTACCTAGTTCTACTATTTGTATGTTAAGTAACCGAATTTTAGTCTAACTTTCTAATAATATAATTAATTGCGTGAGGTTTATTTCGCCTGTTGTGACTATAACTATTGCACCACACGAGCGTCAGTCGAGAGGTGCCGCCTATCTCTGAGACGTTGAGAACTCATAGTTATACAGCCACCGGAGTCGATGGCGATTGACGGGTGAAGCTGTATCAGATTCACTATCACAAACTCAGGCTACAGCGCGACTTTGTCTTGACGTCAAATAAATTCGATTTATTGTTAGCTATACATACAACGTGTAGATTAATTGCCCTAATTAGCCAAAAAATGAAATGAAATGAAATGAAAATATTTATTTCACATAGGCTTAGATATAAGCTCTCATGAAATGTCGAGACTCTACCGCCAGGTTCGGAAAGCAGGTTTGCACCGAGAAGAACTGGCAAGAAACTTGGTACTTGCTCTTTTCAAAAAAATGTCTCAATATACAATTTTTAGTACTTAAGTAATATGAAACAATATTTTTAAGATATCTCGTGAGGAGATGGAAGCATATCACTATCGTTCCAAGAATCTTTGTTATTTAAAAATTCTTCAATGGTGTAGTAACCCTGATTTATTAGATGTTAAAAGCCTAAAGTAGGGAACAATGTATACTTAGATGCATGAAAAAATATCACAAGAAGTGTAGCTCATATCCTGAGGGAACTACTTATAGGGAGTTCAAATATGCAACATAAGTGCACATCCCTAAAAACAGCAGGCTCAATATCAATGAACTGGGAATAATGAAAATGATATTAGATTTGTTGTTATCACAGCTTGGGATGCTAAATTTAATTTTACTAAATGAAATATGAAATACATACTTAATATTTTTTGTATTGTGTCCACTTGTATAGGCAAGACTTGATCGCAACGGATCTTCGCTGGTGTTCTATCTTTGTAAATTGCCAGTAAGTAACGCTTATTCTAACTACGACCGAACCCTCCTATCAGACAATATTTTATCGAAATATAACATTATACTTAATTTCCGTATAATTTTACTAGACGTACTTAAGCGTACTTATTCAAGCGCAAAAAGCAATCGGAAGACCTACCAAGTACCAAGCCTACTGTAATTATTACAAAAACATGTCCAAGGCGATATTTATGTGTGTGAATGTCAATTCATCATTCCGGATGCTCGAATGTGCTGTTGAACGATAAGTATCTTGTTTTTACTGGACTGATGTAACCAATCGTTGCTTTGCACTCGCTCGCAAGTTCAAGAAAATCATAATAATAACGACGCTATCAAAATACCTAATTTCAATGCACATACTTAAGTACTTAGGCCTAAGGCGAAATAGTACATATTATTAAGTACGGAAAGTATGTCATTTCTTTGCGAGACCACGAGTCCCCTTGCCCAAGTAATGACCCAAGCCGAAGGCGCGGATCTTCAGCGTGGCGAGTGGAAATGACAGTTCCGCACGTGAATTGAACGATGGTTTTGATACGTTTGCGAAAAAAATGTTCACAAAAGAATTTAAAAACAACGAATGGAAATCATTGGAAATAAATGTACCTATTTTACTTATTCATGTATTGTATAAATTATGATTTAAAATAACCATTTCTTACAAAATAGTTTTGGATGCATTTTAGGGGGGAAACCATAGATCAGATAAAACGAAACGAATAAGTACCTACCAAAGTGTATACAAGTCACTAAAGTGGTACCTATGCGGAAAACAAAAACTTTCTGCATGCTATAAACACATGGAAAGGCAACTTTTTGAGCATAAGTATATACTAAAAACCGGCCAAGTGCGAGTCGGACTCGCGCACCGAGGGTTCCATACCATGAAAAAAGTAAAACATTGAAAGAATCACTTTTGTTCATGAATTTACGACTAGGTATAATTTACATGTAGATACTTTTGTTGGCAAACCGCAAACGTAACTTTGTTTTTGGCGGATTATTGTTATTATCAAAAAAAGTATATTAGTCAGCGAGTTGATTTTATTTTTCCTGTAAAATATACGTTAACTCCTATTAATCATAATTATTTCAGATTTTTCGATTGGTAAACTTCGGAGATAAGGGGGGGGGGGGGGAACGGTATTTTTTTCGACAGTTTGCCCAATAAATCAAAAACTATCAGGCTTAAAAATAAATAAAAATTAGTTTTAGAATACACAAGTAACGCCCTTTCATATGATACCCCACTCAATATTGTTATCTCATTTTGAAATTTTATCCACCCGGTTTTCCCCCCTTTTTAAATAAAAATAAAAACAATTTTCAAATTTTTAAGATTGTTATGACCTGGGTCACTATTACCTATAACTATTCTAAATTTCAAGTCGCTAGCTTGAATAGTTACTGAAATAATCGAGTGTGACAGACGGACGGACGGACGGACGGACGGACGGAGAAAGTCTCACTATAAGGGTTCCATTTTTACCATTTTGGTATGGAACCCTAAAAATGAAAATGTACTTTGTATAGATACCAAGAAAAAGCAAGATGTCTATAATTATTTTCAGCAGTCCGGTTAAAAACGGTTCTTGATCGCAGCCGTTCATTCGGTATCGAACAAATTGACCCGTAAGTACGTGACCCGCGATACGAAGATGTTATCTCAGAAGATAATAAGATGTGATGTAAACGAGTTATTACGTGATGCTTAAAATATTATGTATTTACTGATAACCAGGAATGACTTCGGTGTCTGTGGGTTTCGAGTCCCTTGGACCCGTATGCTTTCTAAGTATCACAGAGTACTGCTAAATATCGTTGCCCGTAGATAGGTAGGTACTTACCTCGTGACTTGACGTGAGAATAGAATAGAATGGATGGTAACGATGTGTACCTACCTTTACCATCCATATTCGCTGTACCTTCGCTCTAGTTATCTCATTTCGCGCCCTTCTGATTTCTACCTAGATTTCTACAAATAAATTGCAATTTTTTTATTGTTGACATTGGACTCTCTTGTATTTTACAACTATCCTACATGTCCAATAGCTTTAAAAGTTGAATAATCGTCTGTGACACACGACAAACAGGATGCAGTCGCACCATAAAGGCGACCTCACACTAGTCACGGCATTTCAAGGGATAATTTTGGAAGCATGGCAATTTGTAGTATTTCTACAATATTTCTATGATAATAACAGGTTCGCTGGTAAAAACTTGAAATTCCTTGCTATGCCATGACCAGTATGCGGTAGGCCTAAGTATTCCATTTTACGAGTTTGGTCCGGTATGGTATAACAAATTGAAACAAAATGTTAGTAAAGTAAAGGCATTTATTAATACCGCGGAAGTCGAGTTACAATAACATTATCGTAATTATTTCATTAATACATTAAAATGTAAAATGAGCTTTAACTAAAGTAGTTAATCTAGATATTTAACAATTATTCCTTTCTGCCTAATTTAGTTAAATTTCGACAATAGATCATGTAGTTAGAACATCCAGCCACTTTTGCAACATCATGTAGCTCTATCTATTTTAAATCTCCATAGAAACCTGCCAATCGAAATTAAAAAAAAACCGGTCAAGTGCGAGTCGGACTCGCGCACCGAGGGTTCCATACTATCAAAGAAGTAAAACGTTAAAGATTCACTTTTGTCCCTTGAATTTACGAGTATAATTTACAAGTATTTAGGTACTTTTGTAAAATAAAAAATAAATAGTGGACATCACATACATTGCTCCGATCCCTTAGTAAAGTAAGTAGCTTATGCACTTGTGTTATGGAAATCAGAAACAACGAAGGTACAACACAACACCCAGACCCTAAACAAAGTAGAAAACTTATTTTTCTACATTGCCCCGACCGGGGATCGAACCCGGAACCTCAGAAATGGCGGCGCCTTGAAAACCGGTACGCTAACCACTCAACCACGGAGGTCGGAGCTAGTGAGTTGATTTTATTTTTCCAGTAAAAATATACGTTAATTCCTATTGATCATAATTATAAGGCGGGGGACTGTATTTTTTTCGACAGTTTGCCCAATAAATCAAAAACTATCAGGGGGCCTACCACCGTGACCTAAAGTAATATTATTGTAATATTGTTTTGAAATTTTCATACAATGTCAGTAGGTCCTCGGTGGTAGGTCCTCAAGTATAAAAATAAATAAAAATCGGTTTTAAGATTCACAAGTAACGCCCTTTCATATGATATCCCACTCAATATTGTTATCTCATTATGAAATTTTGACGACCCGGTTTTCCCCCCTTTTTAAATAAAAATATCAATTTTCTATGACGATGATAAGATGCAATGACGGCGTGCCACAATTACCTAGGTACAACTATTCCAAATTTCAGATCGATAGCTTTAATAGTTACTGAAATAATCGAGTGTGAAAGACAGACAGACGTACGGACGGAGAAATTCTCACCATAAGGGTTCCATTTTTACCATTTTGATATGGAACTCTAAAAAGAAATGCTTCTGAAAGTTTTTTCGATAGGTCAAGTGACCTAGTTGTCGATCAAATACAACATTCTATGACGGTCATAGACAATTAGTCTGTATCACCCGTTCGAAGAAGCTTTGCGGATGACGTCCCCTCCCAGTTCATACTACCGCGATCCGCGTACGTCTGATAAAGGACGAGCGCGGGTCGCGGTAGTATGAAGTAGTAGCTCAACTTCTCCTAACAAACTATACTCAGCAAAATAGCAGATGCAGCGATACTTTGATTTAAATATCTGGATTAATCATTTCATTTTATAAAAACAAACATCTTAAGTACCTACTAATAAAGACATACTAATAGTTAATTTAGACACAATATTGTTACCACAGACCAGGTAATTACTATATATTTATTGATTTTAAACTATTTTAACACCGCCTTCAATTGTAAGAAGGCATCACATTATTCTTAATTTTTATACTTCACGATAAACGGTCGTTTTTGCTAATCTACCAATGGAGTTTTCTGGAATGACGTAACATAACATTGCCATTTTGTCTTTGAAGCATAAAAACATCACCTATTTGTAATAATCATGTTTTGAGTCTCTCTCTTACGGGTAATGACGTGCGTATAAGAAAGAGACAAAAACAGAAGCGACGTCATTCGAATTGAACTTTTTGTAGGCATTGAGTGCATTGTATTCTCCAGTGCCATAGATGTTAGGTTTTTTGGGAGTGCTTTTTGTCAAAGTGGCGCCCATTGGTGGTGAGAATTTTCAGGGAAACACTCATTTATCGCGAACGCATATATAACTCGGTTACAATATCTGTGGACCTGGCTTGATGACGTCACGTCAGCGCTCTGATATGGTGCGCAAAACAATCAAGCCAGGGCGAGCGCGGGGAGGTGAAAGGAGAACGGGAAGGGGGTACGCATTCCAGCGAGGTCCACAGATATTGTAACCGAGTTGTAGTTAATGATTATGTATTGCTTCTTTAAAATTGTTTGATTGTCGTTTTTATATCCCGGCGCCTACATCCGAAGCGTCAATCCCTAGCATCGCCAGATCGTCTAATTGCTCCTTCTTCGCCTCGGCTGATGCAATGGCAGCCGCGGCTTTAATTGCATTCGCAGTTGCATTAGCGCTAGTTGTATTGGTCGTCGGGTTCGCGCTAGCTGCGCTGGTCACAGGCGTGTTTCTCTGAGCTGCGTTATTATTTGGAGTTTTATTGATAGTCACGTTGTTGTTTTTGTTTTGGTTGACATTTTTGTTTTTGTTGTTGTTCATGTTGTTGTTCCTGTTCTGGTTGAAGTTTTTGTTTTGGTTGTTCCTGTTCTGCATGTTGACCATTTTGTTGGGGCCGTTCTGCTGCTGTTTCTTGTTGGGCGCCTGCTGCCTGACGTTGGGTACCAGGGGCACATGGGTGTCGTAGAGTTGCGGTCTGGGCGCGAATATCTGTTGGTTGATGTCGAAGCCCATCATCATGTGGGGGGGCGGCTGGCCCATAAGGCTGAGCTGGGGGAAGGGGTTCATGAGCCCCTGCATGGGCGGGAAACCTCCCCCCAGGCCGGGTATGCCGAACATGTCCTGCTGGTTCTGCTGCTGCTCAGCGGACGGGAAGATTATGTCCAATGCCTCTTGGAAGTCCTTCGGCAAGGCGGGAACGGGCGGCTGCGGCGCGCTCACTCTGGAAGATAGAAAAGACATTGTGATAGGAGATGCATGAAGCCTGATTTTTGGTTCGTAACGAATAGCCGTTATGTATTTATAGATGAACAAAAAAAAACTATTTGAATATCATTTTGATTGACCAGTCTAAAACCCTGAAATATTGCTAAGGACATAGTCAATTAGTTAATGGTAACTAATGCTTACTTTCAAAACATATATTTTTAAATTTGCACTAGAAAGTATGCGTCAGTACAGTATGGGTCCGTACTGGCACAGTTGCCGAGTTTCTTGCCAACTCTTTTCGGTGCATACCTGCTTTCAGAACCTGGCGGTAGAGTTTTGACTTTTCATAGGAGCCTATTATTTAGGCCTATGTGAAAAATAAAATAAGGAACACTGCCCACATGAAACACGTTCTTCGACGCACGTTTCGTCCCGACACCGGGACATCCTCGGGAGATAATGACTTTACAATGCGAGTTCTCTACGATTTCGCATTGTGGAGTCATTGATCAGAAATTTCCTCGCCTCTTCGAATAGTTTCTCTCTCTCTCGTGGCAGCTACGTGAAGTGGTGGTACTCACGGCGGGGCGGGCGGGGGTGCGGGCGCCGCGGGCGGGGGCGCGGCCGCGGGCGCCGGCGGCAGGTAGGGCGGCATGGACAGCAGCAGCTGCGGCGGCGGGAGGTCCACCTGCTGCCGCTCCAGCTGAGCCTTTGCGATCTTCTCCTTGAACTCCGCCACCTGCCGCAACATCAAACATCATCAAACCGAGGGAAATAGCCGAGCCACTGAACCGAATAACTGTGCAACCAAACACTAATTTAACTAATGTTTGAAATAATTAAACACTAATTTAACTAATGTTCGAAATAATTAAATACTAATTTAACTTATGTTCGAAATAATTAAGCACTAATTTAACTCATGTTCGAAATAATTAAACACTAATTTAACTAATTTTCGAAATAATTAAACACTAATTTAACTAATGTTCGAAATAATTAAACACTAATTTAACTAATGTTCGAAATAATTAAACACTAATTTAACTAATGTTCGAAATAATTAAACACTAATTTAACTAATGTTCGAAATAATTAAACACTAATTTAACTAATGGTCGAAATAATTAAACACTAATTTAACTAATGTTCGAAATAATTAAGCACTAATTTAACTCATGTTCGAAATAATTAAACACTAATTTAACTAATGTTCGAAATAATTAAACACTAATTTAACTAATGTTCGAAATAATTAAACACTAATTTAACTAATGGTCGAAATAATTAAACACTAATTTAACTAATGTTCGAAATAATTAAACACTAATTTAACTAATGGTCGAAATAATTAAACACTAATTTAACTAATGTTCGAAATAATTAAGCACTAATTTAACTCATGTTCGAAATAATTAAACACTAATTTAACTAATGTTCGAAATAATTAAACACTAATTTAACTAATGTTCGAAATAATTAAGCACTAATTTAACTCATGTTCGAAATAATTAAACACTAATTTAACTAATGTTCGAAATAATTAAACACTAATTTAACTAATGTTCGAAATAATTAAACACTAATTTAACTAATGTTCGAAATAATTAAACACTAATTTAACTAATGTTCTAAATAATTAAACACTAATTTAACTAATGGTCGAAATAATTAAACACTAATTTAACTAATGTTCGAAATAATTAAGCACTAATTTAACTAATGTTCGAAATAATTAAACACTAATTTAACTAATGTTCGAAATAATTAAACACTAATTTAACTAATGGTCGAAATAATTAAACACTAATTTAACTAATGTTCGAAATAATTAAACACTAATTTAACTAATGTTCGAAATAATTAAACACTAATTTAACTAATGGTCGAAATAATTAAACACTAATTTAACAAATGTTCGAAATAATTAAGCACTAATTTAACTCATGTTCGAAATAATTAAACACTAATTTAACTAATGTTCGAAATAATTAAACACTAATTTAACTAATGTTCGAAATAATTAAGCACTAATTTAACTCATGTTCGAAATAATTAAACACTAATTTAACTAATGTTCGAAATAATTAAACACTAATTTAACTAATGTTCGAAATAATTAAACACTAATTTAACTAATGTTCGAAATAATTAAACACTAATTTAACTAATGTTCTAAATAATTAAACACTAATTTAACTAATGGTCGAAATAATTAAACACTAATTTAACTAATGTTCGAAATAAATAAACACTAATTTAACTAATGTTCGAAATAATTAAACACTAATTTTTACTAATGTTCGAAATAATTAAACACTAATTTAACTAATGGTCGAAATAATTAAACACTAATTTAACTAATGTTCGAAATAATTAAACACTAATTTAACTAATGGTTGAAATAATTAAACACTAATTTAACTAATGTTCGAAATAATTAAAAACTAATTTAACTAATGTTCGAAATAATTAAACACCAATTTAACTAATGTTTGAATTAAACACTAATTTAACTAATGTTCAAAATAATTAAACACTAATTTAACAAATGTTCAAAATAATTAAACCCTAATTTAACTAATGTTCGAAATAAATAAACACAAATTTAACTAATGTTCGAAATAATTAAACACTAATTTTTACTAATGTTCGAAATAATTAAACACTAATTTAACTAATGGTCGAAATAATTAAACACTAATTTAACTAATGTTCGAAATAATTAAACACTAATTTAACTAATGGTTGAAATAATTAAACACTAATTTAACTAATGTTCGAAATAATTAAAAACTAATTTAACTAATGTTCGAAATAATTAAACACCAATTTAACTAATGTTTGAATTAAACACTAATTTAACTAATGTTCAAAATAATTAAACACTAATTTAACTAATGTTCAAAATAATTAAACCCTAATTTAACTAATGTTCAAAATAATTAAACCCTAATTTAACTAATGGTCGAAATAATTAAACGTGCAAGATAAATGCGTGCAAAAATAGACAAGCAGCAAACTTAATAGCTGTGCACCAAAAATATAAAATAATAATATTTCTGATAGTAGTAGTTAGTCAAATTAATACTGTAAAAGGATAATGACCATGGATGTATGGTATCCCGTATCAAGCTGAATCAAACCTAAAGTTTATTTTTTTATAGACTACGGTCTCCACAATTATCACTTTTTTAATAAACATCCGGATTCTAAAGTTATAGGCCAACAAACAAGTTGTACTTCATAGTAAAATTAGTGTGACACGAAATGTGCATCGAAAAGAACGTAACGTTTTGTATGCAAAAATTAAATTCCGGATATGAAAGACAAATTTATATTGCCTAATATTCTTAAAACACGCTATTTTATTTTCCAAGACCACTTTGGTTTTGGTTCATGAGAAAACTTGATACCACCTTTGGTCATTCTTATTTAAGTATATATCCAAGTAATAACATAGTAAAATTTCACAAAAGCTTGCTAATACTACGATGGAAATAGTCAAGCAACAAAAAGGCTGTGCAAGACAAACATAAAATAAGACGCAACGACAGTGTTCTGATTGATGCATATTATCTAATATATATAAATCTCGTGTCACAATGTTTGTCCTCAATGGACTCCTAAACTACTGAACCGATTTAGTTCAAACTTCGTGAATATCTGTCATTTGGTCCAACTTAAAAGATAGAATAGTTTTTATCCCACGTGGACGAAGTCGCGGGCATCAGCTAGTAATACAATAAGGAATTAATAAGTATGAGCATGCTTTTATAATCATCACAAATAAGATAAGTTTAGGTAGGATTAACATAACAGCGCAAAAAAAAAATAAAGTAAACCAACCTTTTTCTGTATCTCAGCGTCAATCTCTTGTTTCTTCTTCTCTTCGTCTTCCTTCTTCTTTTCTTCCTCCTTCTTCTCTTCTGTTTTGTTTTTGCTCAGGCTCTTGAAAACGGGCATTTTACCTACGTAAAGTGTTCTGTTTTTATAAAGCTACCAGTACATTAAACAAAGAGATATACTGGAAGAATTTCTAAAAAGATTTTATTAGAAAATAGAACAGCTTCTGTCTATTAATGAGACATCATAAAATCTTGTTATGTAATCTGAACGGCACATACAGACTACATTTGTCTTCTCAAAAGATTCTGCAAGTTAGGTCTGTGTGAAAATAAAGATTTATCTTTATCTTTTTATCTAAAATTTTATCTTTTTCAGATAAAATTTCAGTTGTATATATTATTTATTTGTCTCCTATGCTGAAATTCTATTCAGATTCATTGCATTGAATACAGTTATTGTTATTTGTTTGTATCATTTATTTATCTTCTATGCGCTCTCATCTTGTACAGGTCGTCTGGTCACGATGAAAGGTCACGTCTTCATTATACGTCAGCGTAAACAGTTACCAATAAAGGGCATCTTTATTAACTTCTTGGCGTCGGCCCGCGGCGGGCTCCGGCGCTCGCGCTCCTCGTCTCTACGCTCGTCCCTTCGCTCGTCGCGCCTCTCGTCTCTTCGGCGGGACTCATCTCTCTGAAAAGCGAAACCAATATTTATTTATTTGCCTTGACATCTATGTCTCTATCTCTCTCTCACAGCCAATTGCGCTGCTCTTCTGCTCTGTTCACGCTGGTCTCCGTCGCAATTTTACCTCATCAAGTTCGTCTCTGAGTTCTCTCGCGGGCGTCTGCCATCACTGCGTACTGGATTTCATGATCTTACCTTGTCTCTAGCTCTGCTGTCTCGTGGCCGACTGCCCTGCTCTCTCGCTCGCCCTAATCTTTGCCGCGACTGCGCACTCCACTCGATGGTCTCACCTTGTCACGTTCGTCTCTAGCCCTGCTCTCTCGCGGCCGACTGCCCTGCTCTCCCGCTTTGCTGTCTTATTCGTCCTTAGCTCTGCCGCGACTGCGGTCTGCGCCTTACCTTGTCACGGTCGTCTCTAACTCTGCTGTCTCGCGGCCGACTGCCCTGCTCTCCCGCTCTGCTGTCTCGCTCGCGCTCGTCTCTGCCGCGACTGCGCACTCCGCTCGATGGTCTTACCTTGTCACGATCGTCTCTAGCTCTGTTGTCTCGCGGCCGACTGCCCTGCTCTCCCGCTCTGCTGTCTCGCTCGCGCTCGTCTCTGCCGCGACTGCGCACTCCGCTCGATGGTCTTACCTTGTCACGATCGTCTCTAGCTCTGTTGTCTCGCGGCCGACTGCCCTGCTCTCCCGCTCTGCTGTCTCGCTCGCGCTCGTCTCTGCCGCGACTGCGCACTCCGCTCGATGGTCTTACCTTGTCACGATCGTCTCTAGCTCTGTTGTCTCGCGGCCGACTGCCCTGCTCTCCCGCTCTGCTGTCTCGCTCGCGCTCGTCTCTGCCGCGACTGCGCACTCCGCTCCATGGTCTTACCTTGTCACGATCGTCTCTAGCTCTGTTGTCTCGCGGTCGACTGCCCTGCTCTCCCGCTCTGCTGTCTCGCTCGCGCTCGTCTCTGCCGCGACTGCGCACTCCGCTCGATGGTCTTACCTTGTCACGATCGTCTCTAGCTCTGTTGTCTCGCGGCCGACTGCCCTGCTCTCCCGCTCTGCTGTCTCGCTCGCGCTCGTCTCTGCCGCGACTGCGCACTCCGCTCGATGGTCTTACCTTGTCACGATCGTCTCTAGCTCTGTTGTCTCGCGGCCGACTGCCCTGCTCTCCCGCTCTGCTGTCTCGCTCGCGCTCGTCTCTGCCGCGACTGCGCACTCCGCTCGATGGTCTTACCTTGTCACGATCGTCTCTAGCTCTGTTGTCTCGCGGCCGACTGCCCTGCTCTCCCGCTCTGCTGTCTCGCTCGCGCTCGTCTCTGCCGCGACTGCGCACTCCGCTCCATGGTCTTACCTTGTCACGATCGTCTCTAGCTCTGTTGTCTCGCGGCCGACTGCCCTGCTCTCCCGCTCTGCTGTCTCGCTCGCGCTCGTCTCTGCCGCGACTGCGCACTCCGCTCGATGGTCTTACCTTGTCACGATCGTCTCTAGCTCTGTTGTCTCGCGGCCGACTGCCCTGCTCTCCCGCTCTGCTGTCTCGCTCGCGCTCGTCTCTGCCGCGACTGCGCACTCCGCTCGATGGTCTTACCTTGTCACGATCGTCTCTAGCTCTGTTGTCTCGCGGCCGACTGCCCTGCTCTCCCGCTCTGCTGTCTCGCTCGCGCTCGTCTCTGCCGCGGCTGCGTGCTCTACTATTTCGATCTCGAGGGCGGGTGTCTCGGTTTTCGCGAGCCCGACTCGTTTTATCTCTGGACAAATGCATACAAGTGATTTTATATTCGCTTCTGAAAAGTTCTAAGTAAATAGAAGTCCCACAGCCTGGCACAAACGTCCCGTTTTTATTATAAGCGAGACTAATTTTAGAATTTAGGAGAATTTCTTGTCATACACAATACATATTATAAGTCTGAACAACATGTGCCACATGTGCAGATGTGCATTTATTACTATATAATTTTATATTCAAGGGCGAGTGGAAGGGACGCGTCCACGTGGTCGATCCCCAACGAGGTGGACTGATCTAATCCGGAGTGCTACAAGTTCCTCAATTATTGAATGTTCTCGCAATGCCGTCAACAGGAGCCGCTGGAGAACTATCGCTAAGGCAGCAGTGGCACATAATAAGACATCGTAACTACGAAAATATAACCACGACCACTCTGTCAAGAGTGAACGACTAAGAAGCAGAAGAAGAAATTTAATATTTGAGGTTTCAGTTTCCATCATTTTATCAGTTTCGATTTCAAAATTTTATATTGGAACCCTGAATATTTTTTAATTACATATAATAATTTAGTAATACTTATATGGGAATACCCTCAAATTAGATTTAAAATATTTTGTTATGCTCTGACTATAATATTTAAAGTGACAATTGTTGTGTCATGTTAGCATAATAAAAATACCTGTTCGCTTCGCTCAGTTCTATGACGGGCGTTTCCAGTCGTCGCTTATCGCCCCGCTTGTCTCCTTCTTTGTCTTGTTGTATCCTGCGACAAACACTTGTATGTAGCACCAATAAATAAGTGTTTCAGGTAGACAGTTAAATATCTAAAGAAGAGAGGTAGAAACATTATAGTTTGTCCATCTTAATTTAAGTTTTTTGACACTTGACACTGATATAGCAATACTATAGCGAGGGACCGGAGAGAAACAACCATAATTTTGTCTCTGTTAATATAAAATCTCTCTCTGATCTGATAAAAAAAATCTGATCTCTGTAAGCCCACATTATCAGCTTCTGTTAAATCTGGTACATAAATTAAGCACCCTTTTAAGAAAACAAGTACTTCCGGAAGATTCTTGATATAAGCTTCTCCAGGGCATTGTTCCACTGAACAAACGCGCAACAAATTGCAAATGACGCGCAACACTCTATACGTGACGTTGCAACGTTACATAGTGTCCCTTAAGGTGTTGCGGCCCTACCTGCCCGCGAAATTTAAATTTTATTTATTATTATATAAGTACTTATATAGTATCTCATTTAGTTTTTCGCAAATATTAGACTAACTACACATTGTAGATTTATGGCAATGCATTTTGCGGGCCTACTTTTTATGCATCTACACGTTTTTAATAGAAACTTTGCTCGAAAGTTCCCACTCATCTCATATTGGTTCCCGAAAGATAATTTTTTGCAGTTTCCCAGATTTCGAGCTATCGGGAACCAATATGAAGTAATTGAGTATTGTTGAGCAGAGTTTTTGTTAAAAACATGTAGATGCATAAACGTTGTGCCCGCAAAACACATTGCCATTAGCATTCGATGTATAATTAGGCCACTATGAGTGAAAAACTAAATAAAATTTGAATTTTCGCGCCTGGATGGTACCCATCGCCCTTAACATGCCCCGCAACATTTTGCGTGACGCGGGGCATGTTGCTTGCTCATATCGCACAGCGTCGCGCCATTTGCTGCTGAGTGTAGTCGCGTACGCAACATGTCTGTAGCAAAGATTATTGATACTACTCTAGTTAGTCTGTAGTGTGTAGTTTCAACACACTCGATATAACTATGTACGCAGCACTAATAGCAACAACCTCCTCGGGCGACATTTCTATAAACACCGACTAGTGAGGCGTGCACAATGTTTCGCGACATTGCCTCGGCACGTTCCAAAGTTGTTGAGGAACTTGTTACGCAACATGTTCCTCCATTTGCCCCCTAGTGTATACTAGACTTTAGGTATCAACGAGAGCCTTCTGCGCCAGTATGGAGGAGCACCAGCCGTGAGAACACGGATGCAAGCCGCAAGGACGTGTATTCGACTAATGCAAAATACAACTATAGGCTCCCCAGCTCACTCCTCGAAGCTTTAGTGGACCTGAAGGGAGCTGGCTTGGCTCAATGATCCAGCAGGGAGCTGTAGAGTCCCACGCATAACAGAGAAAGCCTTCAAGTGTGGAAAATGTCTAGAGCGAAGAAGAACAGTGTCTTCCAGAAAGAAGATGAACAGTGTCTTTTTTGTTAACACGACTGCCCAAAACTGGAGTGTAATGTTTTTAGGGTTCGATCATGTATGTGTGTATGTATGTGAGTTTCTTTATTCCACCATAACTGAATACATTTTCACATGAACAGCTGAATAGATTTGGACTTATGGGGTATCGTTAGAATCCTTACATCATTCCGAATAACAAAGGCTGTATTTTTTTGGAAAAAAGTCGTTATACCACAGGGCAGACTTTTCTTTAATTTTTAAATTATTTTCTTGTTACACTATACTCGTTAGTACTTGACTGCGATCTCGCTGATGGTAAGTGATGATGCAGCCGAAGATGTTAAGGCGAACTCAACAGGTCTGCCCGCGAAATTCAAAATTTTCGTGGTTTTTTGCTATTTGTACGCTAATTATACATAATAGGCTTATGGCAGTCATTTTTGCGAGAATGGCAGTTACTTCTTTACATGTTTATATCAAAATTTTTGCATAAAAATGTCTATACTAGGAAATTAGTCCGAGTAAAGAGTTTTAAATGAGCAACTCGCAAATCTCGGATTAATTTCTTTAACTCGACACTTTCAAGCAGAGATTTTTATATAAATACGTGATGATCTTGGGATTATCGCAACATGACCGCCAAAAGCCTATTACGTCTTACCAGCTTAAAAATCGCGAAAAGCCACAAAAAATTTGAATTTCGCGGGCACACCAGTGGTGTGCGCCTTAACGTAATAACTTGGAAGGCGTAAGTTAAGTCAGCCCAACGGTTTCTACACAGCATCGCACCGGAACGCTAAATCGCTTGACGGTATGTCTTTGCTTCTAGAGAGGAGCAGCAGAACAGTATTCTCACTCACCTAGTCTTGATGGTGTCTAACAATTTCCTGTCCCGCTCGTTGAGGCGGTCCACCTGTATGGCAGACATCCACTCCGTCAACTTCTCCGCCGATTTGTTCTTCTTACCTGTGCGAAAATTGGAAATAAAGAAGGTAGAACTGTTATAATGTCTTTTTCTTTGTGATGTGACAAACAGTAAACAAAGAAACTATGAATTTACCTTACAAAATTTTTTTAATTAAGTACAAAAATTCTTAAGATGTGTTGGAAAAATTTTGACATGGGAAAAACCATTGAAATCGCGACACTGTTACCGCTACCTACAGCTCTGTATATACGTAACAGCCGGATGAACAGTTGTAGAAAAAAATCGATAGATCACATGGCTAGACTTGGCGCCTAAGTTCCTCTCCCCTCAGTTTCGGAGATGTCAAATGACGAAATCTGATTGGTTACTCAAACTTATATATTCGTTGCTCAAACACAGTATTCAATACAATATTATGCTAAACTTAAATGGCATGGACAGATTCTGCCCTCGGAAAAAATATTCATGGCCATTGACAAACAGTACGTCATATTAAAGCTTATATTTATGTCTTTACAATCGTTTTATTTTTATGATCTGAAAACATGCGAGAGACATAATATCAGCATAACAACTTACAATAAAATGCACCTAAATATTTTTAATAGCAATGATTTTTTATTTGTTGCCGCTACATCAAAAAATACTATAAAATAGAATAAAATTAAGATTAAAGGGGCTTCCATACAACAAACGTGATTTTAGCTCGTTTTTTGTCAATGTTCCAAAAGACCCAATATTTACTCTACTTGTATAGAGTAGTATGGATTTCTGGCTTCTGCATCATCTTGCTACGATAAATAGGTAACGGTACAGAACCCTCCGCGTGCGAGTCCGACTCGCACTTAGCCGATTCTTTTGATACTACTTGAAGTACTAAAAGACATATGTCCAGTAAAATAAATACAACTCACTCTTCTTCTTCTTTTTGGGCTCACTGTCGGAATCGCTGGAGCTGCTGCTGGAACTGCTGCTGCTGCTTCTCTTCTTCTTGCTCTTCTTTTTCTTTTCCTTCTTCTTCTTGGCTTCTACAGGAGGCGGAGGGCTATCGAGCTTGCGCTTTGTGTGGAAGCCGTCCTGGTAAAAAAATAGGTTTTTATCTGAACTTTTCACGGCCGTAAGCAAATTATTATGAGCAGTTTCTTCTTTTATTGACACATTTTCATCTTAGAAAGAAGAATTACCAAAGGTGTTATCAAGTTTTGTCCTGATAATATATTTATTTACTTATTTTGCTTTCCAAAAAAATTTTTTATAGATTCCCTGTCATGTAGTTTTTATTGAGATAGACAATGATCCAGCGATAGAAAATATTGTACCCAGTCGAATGAGACCATTTGAGAACATGTGAAGCAACAGACTTTCAAGTTATTACTGATTTTGTGTGCATATACCCAAAAAACGCAACCAAAATTGAAATGGCTCTCACGGGGAGGGGGTGAGGGGACGCCCCCCCTTTATAGAAAATTTTTTGCTTGTAATGAGCCATAGAACACTCCCTTAAATTATGGCTTGTTCGATCCCGGACACACTGTATATTTGTATAAGTGCAGTCTTGTTTCAAAAATAAGTGGAAATAATCATTTTTAGGGTTCCATACCAATTTTGTAAAAATGGAACCCTTATGGTGCGACTTTCTCCGTCCGTCCGTCCGTCTGTCACACTCGATTATTTCAGTAACTATTAAAGCTATCGACCTGAAATTTGGAATAGTTGTCGGTAATTGCGGCGCGCCCCCATTGCAATCATAAAAAATTGAAAATCTATTTTATTTTTATTTAAAAAGGGGGGAAAACCGGGTTGTCAAAATTTCAAAATGAGGTAACAATATTGAGTAGGGTATCATATGTAAGGGCGTTCCTTGTGTATTCTAAAACCAATTTTTATTTATTTTTATGCCTGGTAGTTTTTGATTTATTGGGCAAACTGTTGAAAAAAACACCGTTCCCCCCCCTTATCTCCGAAGTTTACCAATCGAAAAATCTGAAATAATTATGATCAATAGAAATTAACGTATATTTTACAGGAAAAATAAAATCAAGTCTCTAACTATTATACTTTTTTTTTTGATAATAACAATAATCCGCCGAAAACCAAGTTAGGTTTGCGGTTTGCCAACAAAAGTACCTATATGTAAATTACGAGTATACTCGTAAATTCATGAACCAAAGTGATTATTTTAATGTTTAACTTCTTTTATAGTATGGAACCCTCGGTGCGCGAGTCCGACTCGCACTTGGCCGGTTTTTATTTTTTTTTATTTGAGCCATCTACTCAATGACTGGATTGTGATTACCTTGTTGAAGGTGATGGTGTGCGCGGTGTACTGCGGCTTCTCCTCGGGCTTGGCCTTGCTGCTCGCGCGCGCCTTCTCAAAAGCCTTCTGCCGGTCCGACATCCAGTCCGTCTCCCAGTGCGGGTTCTGCTCCACGAAGTTCTGCGACAATTATGTAGGTACAATAAGAAATTCTTTTTCTCAAACATGCTTGGAAAGTTGAGCATAACTTTGACAAATTCTTCGAGATAAATCGAGCTCGCTGTAGCGGCCAATCAGCGACTGCCAAAACTTGTATGAAAATCCATATCTGTCGTGGGTTAGTGGTCGTATAAATTACATTCTAAAATCATATTGTCGTGTAATGTCGTGTGAACAAGTGATGTTCCTTCAATCTCACACATGGCAACCAAGGAGGTAACTTAACTAAGGTTTTATTTAAATTTCGAACCTGGTTTGCAAATATAGAAAGCTAAAACAAATGAACACTTTAATTATAGCTCTACAGTCTACACAGTACACACAGATCAGTCTTGTCTTGGCGTGTACTAATTTTTATCAGATTGCTTATTTTATACCATCTTTCGGAGAGCCGAGGCTGTACTCACGGTGTAGTTCTTGGAGTGCACGAGCGACTTGAGGTGCGCGGAGGCGCAGTGCAGGTCGCCGATGAACTGGTCGCACAGCTTGCAGTACCACGCCGTCGACGGCACGAAGAACGGAGAGCTGTTAAAGCTGTACTCACGGTGTAGTTCTTGGAGTGCACGAGCGACTTGAGGTGCGCGGAGGCGCAGTGCAGGTCGCCGATGAACTGGTCGCACAGCTTGCAGTACCACGCCGTCGACGGCACGAAGAACGGAGAGCTGTTAAAGCTGTACTCACGGTGTAGTTCTTGGAGTGCACGAGCGACTTGAGGTGCGCGGAGGCGCAGTGCAGGTCGCCGATGAACTGGTCGCACAGCTTGCAGTACCACGCCGTCGACGGCACGAAGAACGGAGAGCTGTTAAAGCTGTACTCACGGTGTAGTTCTTGGAGTGCACGAGCGACTTGAGGTGCGCGGAGGCGCAGTGCAGGTCGCCGATGAACTGGTCGCACAGCTTGCAGTACCACGCCGTCGACGGCACGAAGAACGGAGAGCTGTTAAAGCTGTACTCACGGTGTAGTTCTTGGAGTGCACGAGCGACTTGAGGTGCGCGGAGGCGCAGTGCAGGTCGCCGATGAACTGGTCGCACAGCTTGCAGTACCACGCCGTCGACGGCACGAAGAACGGAGAGCTGTTAAAGCTGTACTCACGGTGTAGTTCTTGGAGTGCACGAGCGACTTGAGGTGCGCGGAGGCGCAGTGCAGGTCGCCGATGAACTGGTCGCACAGCTTGCAGTACCACGCCGTCGACGGCACGAAGAACGGAGAGCTGTTAAAGCTGTACTCACGGTGTAGTTCTTGGAGTGCACGAGCGACTTGAGGTGCGCGGAGGCGCAGTGCAGGTCGCCGATGAACTGGTCGCACAGCTTGCAGTACCACGCCGTCGACGGCACGAAGAACGGAGAGCTGTCAAAGCTGTACTCACGGTGTAGTTCTTGGAGTGCACGAGCGACTTGAGGTGCGCGGAGGCGCAGTGCAGGTCGCCGATGAACTGGTCGCACAGCTTGCAGTACCACGCCGTCGACGGCACGAAGAACGGAGAGCTGTTAAAGCTGTACTCACGGTGTAGTTCTTGGAGTGCACGAGCGACTTGAGGTGCGCGGAGGCGCAGTGCAGGTCGCCGATGAACTGGTCGCACAGCTTGCAGTACCACGCCGTCGACGGCACGAAGAACGGAGAGCTGTTAAAGCTGTACTCACGGTGTAGTTCTTGGAGTGCACGAGCGACTTGAGGTGCGCGGAGGCGCAGTGCAGGTCGCCGATGAACTGGTCGCACAGCTTGCAGTACCACGCCGTCGACGGCACGAAGAACGGAGAGCTGTTAAAGCTGTACTCACGGTGTAGTTCTTGGAGTGCACGAGCGACTTGAGGTGCGCGGAGGCGCAGTGCAGGTCGCCGATGAACTGGTCGCACAGCTTGCAGTACCACGCCGTCGACGGCACGAAGAACGGAGAGCTGTTAAAGCTGTACTCACGGTGTAGTTCTTGGAGTGCACGAGCGACTTGAGGTGCGCGGAGGCGCAGTGCAGGTCGCCGATGAACTGGTCGCACAGCTTGCAGTACCACGCCGTCGACGGCACGAAGAACGGAGAGCTGTTAAAGCTGTACTCACGGTGTAGTTCTTGGAGTGCACGAGCGACTTGAGGTGCGCGGAGGCGCAGTGCAGGTCGCCGATGAACTGGTCGCACAGCTTGCAGTACCACGCCGTCGACGGCACGAAGAACGGAGAGCTGTTAAAGCTGTACTCACGGTGTAGTTCTTGGAGTGCACGAGCGACTTGAGGTGCGCGGAGGCGCAGTGCAGGTCGCCGATGAACTGGTCGCACAGCTTGCAGTACCACGCCGTCGACGGCACGAAGAACGGAGAGCTGTTAAAGCTGTACTCACGGTGTAGTTCTTGGAGTGCACGAGCGACTTGAGGTGCGCGGAGGCGCAGTGCAGGTCGCCGATGAACTGGTCGCACAGCTTGCAGTACCACGCCGTCGACGGCACGAAGAACGGAGAGCTGTTAAAGCTGTACTCACGGTGTAGTTCTTGGAGTGCACGAGCGACTTGAGGTGCGCGGAGGCGCAGTGCAGGTCGCCGATGAACTGGTCGCACAGCTTGCAGTACCACGCCGTCGACGGCACGAAGAACGGAGAGCTGTTAAAGCTGTACTCACGGTGTAGTTCTTGGAGTGCACGAGCGACTTGAGGTGCGCGGAGGCGCAGTGCAGGTCGCCGATGAACTGGTCGCACAGCTTGCAGTACCACGCCGTCGACGGCACGAAGAACGGAGAGCTGTTAAAGCTGTACTCACGGTGTAGTTCTTGGAGTGCACGAGCGACTTGAGGTGCGCGGAGGCGCAGTGCAGGTCGCCGATGAACTGGTCGCACAGCTTGCAGTACCACGCCGTCGACGGCACGAAGAACGGAGAGCTGTTAAAGCTGTACTCACGGTGTAGTTCTTGGAGTGCACGAGCGACTTGAGGTGCGCGGAGGCGCAGTGCAGGTCGCCGATGAACTGGTCGCACAGCTTGCAGTACCACGCCGTCGACGGCACGAAGAACGGAGAGCTGTTAAAGCTGTACTCACGGTGTAGTTCTTGGAGTGCACGAGCGACTTGAGGTGCGCGGAGGCGCAGTGCAGGTCGCCGATGAACTGGTCGCACAGCTTGCAGTACCACGCCGTCGACGGCACGAAGAACGGAGAGCTGTTAAAGCTGTACTCACGGTGTAGTTCTTGGAGTGCACGAGCGACTTGAGGTGCGCGGAGGCGCAGTGCAGGTCGCCGATGAACTGGTCGCACAGCTTGCAGTACCACGCCGTCGACGGCACGAAGAACGGAGAGCTGTTAAAGCTGTACTCACGGTGTAGTTCTTGGAGTGCACGAGCGACTTGAGGTGCGCGGAGGCGCAGTGCAGGTCGCCGATGAACTGGTCGCACAGCTTGCAGTACCACGCCGTCGACGGCACGAAGAACTGCAGCCCTGCGCCCACAAACAGTGGTTACAACCTATTCTATCAATATATTTTTAAGGCTCAAAAGAAAAACAAAACCAGAACCCTTATAAGATCACCTTGTTGTCCGTCTGTCTGTCTGTCTGTGTGTCCGACCCATTATTTCAGTAACTATTAAAGATATCGACATGAAATTTAGAATAGTTGTAGATAATGATGGCCCGCCGTTAGTGCAATCATAAAAAATTAAAAATCGTTTTAATTTTTATTTAAAAAGGGGGAAAAGTGGGTCGTCGAAATTTCAAAATAAGATAACAATATTGAGTGGGGAATCATATGAAAGAGCGTTATACTAGTCAGTGTATTCTAAAACCGAATTTTATTTATTTTTATGCCCGATAGTTTTTGATTTATTCAGCAAACTGTCAAAAAAAATGCCGTCGTACCCCCCTCACTTATATCCGAAGTTTACCGATCGATAATTCTGAAATAATTATGATTAAAAGAGATCAATGTATATTTAACGGAAAAAATAAAATTAACTCAGTCTGTATCTTTTAGTCGGGCACCTGACCATTTATTTTTATAGTCATCGCGAGCAAACGAGTGAGCGGTCACCGCCCATCGACATTTGTAGCACCAGAGGAACTACAAATGCGTTCGTAGCACCAGAGGAACTACAAATGCGTTTGTAGCACCGGAGGAACTACAAATGCGATTTGTAGCACCAGATTAACTACAAATGCGTTTGTAGCATTAGAGGAACTACAAATGCTTTTGTAGCACCGGAGGAACTACAAATAAGGTTGTAGCACCGGAGGAACTACAAATGCGATTTGTAGCACCAGATTAACTACAAATGCGTTTGTAGCACCAGAGGAACTACAAATGCGTTTGTAGCACCAGAGGAACTACAAATGCGATTTGTAGCACCAGAGGAACTACAAATGCGTATGTAGCATCAGAGGAACTACAAATGCGTTTTTAGCACCAGAGGAACTACAAATGCGTTTGTAGCACCAGAGGAACTGCAAATGCGTTGCTGTAAATTTTGTATAATATGTGAGAGTACCTCTGATGGGCGTGCGCTTGGTGGGCGCGGAGGGGAAGCTCGGAAAGCCCTCGTTGATTCCAGTTACGCTGTGCCACGGCGCCTCCATGTGCTGCGCCGCCATCCTGAACACGGGGACATTTTGCCACTGAATGTTTTGTATAGCAACACATTATACGCGACCGAAGTTCGGTTCGATTGTCGAGAAAGATGGGGCGTGGGGAGGCAGCAACGCCCGCAAAGAAGTTACTACTGAATTTCTGCCGCGTAATTTCTACTCATATCAGCCGAATGCTTCGGAACGTCAAATCAGCCACGGAAACAGCCACTTCGGTCGCGTATTTTTGGCATAGTTTTTTAAACACTTAAATCATTCTGAATGGAGTGCAGACGTACTTGTGATGCGCCGGCGAGTGTAGATGGTTAAGGTAGTCCTTGGCGGTGGGCGGGAACTCGTTGCACACGCGGCACCAGTGCATCTCCGGGTCGTAGTACACGTAGTTGAACTTCTTCCCCGCGGACGGCGACCTACAACATTCGCACATCTTGAAACAACATTCCTAAACTAGTTATACTTTATTAAATCAAGTTTTATTAAGTACACAGAAAATTACGGACCCTTTATCTTTAAAGATCGTAATTGTACCTACATTCTTATAAATAAATTTATATTCTTTTACTATTTATTTATTTTTTAAACCCTAACGCAAACAATTGTTTATTTGTGAGCGCTTAAAATGGCTCTAATATTGTTTTGAATTTATTTAAGGATTTGAGTATTTGGGAGAAAGCTCCGAACGTTACTGTGCACCAATATGTATACGAATATTCAAACATAGGACCACAGCATGGGACTTTGTTTGTGAGCGCTTAAAATGGGCAATGGCTCTTCACTGTATTGAGTTCATTTAAGTGGCCCCTTCCCGGACGATCCAAGTTCAACGAAGGCGTGGTCTATAGACTTGCTGTTTAGTCTAACGCAATCCTAGTAAAAGATATACTGTGAAAAAAAATATATAACGCCCGTTTCGTCGGTCGGGCGTTTGGGAAAAAGAAAACAGCGAAAAAATTTAATGAAACGTGTTCCAGGAAATACGCGATTTTGAAAAAGCCTTACAAGTATGTGTAAATAATGTTTGTTATTTAGAATCTCCATTAGTTGTACAAGGTTTCTATAGAGTTGTTTTTTTTTTACTTTTGCAATATATGAGCCAAGCGAAACGACAAGTTTATGTAAAATTTCTGCCAGAATGCAGATTTTTGGAGGCTTGTACTGAATTCGTTGCTAATAAATTTCAGTTTTTGTTTCTATACAAACCTAGATATAGTGTGCAAGGTAACTTCTTATTAAAAATATTTCAAGAAAATTTTGTTAAAACGCCATAATCGCGTACGAGCGTTTGTATGGAAAATCTACCGGGATGGCCGCTCTTAAAGTTAAGTATTTGAGAGACTTTCCGAACGTTAGTGTGCACCTACATACGAATATTCAAACATGGGACTTTGTGAGAAGTTTATAAACGCTTAAAATGGCTCTTCACTGTATTGAGATTAATTAAAGTTTTGAGTAAGTATATGAGAGAAATTTCCGAACGTTAATGTGCACCAATATACGAATATCGAATATAAGTTACCACTGCAGTTTATTTTGTTTATTATTAAACAGTTTTCCACAATTAACTGAATATAAACTTGCACCAAAATGTCTTGTTATGCAAAGAAAACTCGACAAATAAAAAATACTCGTAAAGTACCCCTAAAAAAGATAATATAAAATGTTCTGCCCGCGAAATTCAAATTTTAATTAGTTTTTTCGTAATTTGTAAGCTAAAAAGTAATAAGACATACGAATATGGTAGCTTTTTGTTTGATTCTTGGTTTATTCTTCATGTTTTCTTGAAACGATTTTTTCCAGTAGACACTTGTCACAATTCTTCATATTTTATCAGAATTTCATATTTTCATAAGAAAGGAAAATAAAACTACAGTTGTAGAAGTACCCTCGTTTTATTCAATAGACAAATTAGATAAAGACAAAAAAAATCATTACTTATAAACTACAAATAGCAACTTAAAAATAATAAATGGTAAGTGACTAAGACATACTTATTGATTTTATGATATTGCACAAAATGACAAAACAAGTAAAATGGTATTTATTATAAAATAAAAGTTATACAATTAATATTATGCGTAAGCCAAGTCATACTTTTGCAACACTTACAAAAAAATAGGAATGAAATAAAAACAGCAATTATTAGAAAAAATAAGCGTTTACAACTTATTTCAGTTGATAAAAAAATATAAATCATTTCTTCGAATATCTGCCACTGTGCTCGAGTCCTTGGTGCCTGGAGATGTATTAATGCGCCTGCTAGCCAAACGAGCGTTGCGTGTTACTTTTATTCCTGCTTAGGGATGTATAAAATATCTTACAAAACCTACGACTGTATAAATTAAGATTTTAAAGTCAAAATAGTTGTTAAATTTGATAAAATAGCCACCGAAATGTTGCTTCTTCCAATGCTAAATGTTCTACGTACTTCAATAATTTTCTAAAGATTTTAGCCATGGCTGTAAACTATTTACCTTTATCATTGACTGTTTTGGACAAATACATTAATTAAATACTTTAAAAATAAAAAGGATTATACCAAACAAGAAGCAGATTCTTCATAATAGAACATTTTGCATTAATAGCAATGTTATTGTGTATTCTTGCATACTTGCTCGACGTTGCAAGATTTGAGAATTTTATCTAAAGCCATTGCAATGAATACACAGAAATGAAATTACATCTACGATAGCTTTTTCTGTGATATGAAGCTTGTTCGTCGAACAAGCACAACTGTAGTGTCCTTGCTTTTAACAATAAAAGCAACTGTATACATATACATGACGTACCTAGATTTCCTCTTGGAGCCTCGTTCAGGTGACGTGTCAGTGTCCACGACGTCTGGCGCATGCTCTCCTATGATCCCATTGAGCATGTCAACCACGTTGTTGATAGTCTTGAGTTTGTTTTGAATCTCCAACTATGCAAACGCAAGGCAAAATTGATGCAAGGGTTAAGATGATCAACACATATTCGGTTTTTATACAAGTAAAAGCTTAATCTATTCTATGAACAAAGGCAGCGAAATCTGCTTTTAAAACTAAAAGTTCTGTGCGAGCTAGAACTGTTATTAATTTAAGATACAGGATAGTCACAGTCATGTAATTAAATATATTCAAAAGGTGGGTTTAAAACGTGATCCAAAAACTTATTTCCCCTGCAAAAAAAGCGTAAAGCTTTTACTAGTAGTGAATACCACAATAGTGTAACGGCACGGATTTAAGCGTTCTGTCGGATTTCATGAAGAGTTCTTAGCTTAGAGGTTTTCATTGATATAACGTAATCAAACCTGCAGTTTCGTGTTCTCTTTCAGGAACCGCTTGGTGTCGGGGCTCGGCGACCTCTTCGCATCGCCTCGGAGTTCATTGCGTTGGTCTCTCAACGTCTCCAGTTCCTTTTTCAGTATAGCAGTTTTCTTTATGTAATCTTCACGTTGTTTGGAGAGAGCGGCTTTTTGGTGACGCATCTCTGACTCTATGGCGGCTGCGAGGGAAAACACAGTGATAACTGATAACACATTCTAATTGAAAAGGAATGGGCATAGCATTTATATTACCTTAACATTTGTAATAATAAGTAACTTTTCTTATATTTATAAAAGCGTTTGAAACTTTGAAATCAATGTTACACTTGTATGAGCAAAATTAAATTGTGGTGATTATGAAAAATCTAAAAAATAATAAGGAAAACATTCAACATGTGCTCTGGTTGCCTCCCGACAGTACTGTAGATTGCTGAAGAGTATAATTTCCCATATTCAGTGGAAAATGGGGAGAATCTAACCACAGTCGAAACCTGAAAGAGAGGTTAATGTAATAAAAGATGCACGTTCAAATAACCATTATTAAAAAAGCACAAAACGAGGCATATAATGCCATCAGATTTAACGTCCAAATAAAAAAAATCTAAAGTAAATCAACACTATAATAAACAATCACAATAGTTAACCTCAGATATTAGTTGCAGGTATCTGTCAATGAATAATTTTTCAAAAATTTGCAGAATTAAATTTTAAGTTTTGTTTTTCATTACAATTATTATCTAAGATTCTCATCTTCCAGCTTTTGGCATCTGATCACAGTACTTATATCATACTGGTTACTGATGAAAATATATCACTGCTTTATCATGGAAACATTCTTTTTACACACCAAGATATATATATATATATATTTAATATTTATAATACATAATTCAATAATTAAATTTTAAATAATTATAATAATTTTATTACATTAACTAATAAAAATTTAATAAGCAGTTCTCTTGTTTATAATTTTTTTTATTTGACATCTGAAATCAACTGTACATCATACTTTTTTTTCAGATGAGACTGTTAGATACAAATATTCGCTTCACATCTTCACATAGTGCCTTTATGTAGCCAGTACACAATGGCGTATGCTGGCCCACTGCAGGCCGTCGCCATTGTGTACAGGGGGAAATTGTATACAGTGGCGGACAATGGTCAACGATGGCACGCGATCGGGAATTTGTCGGTTTTTGGGGCACACTTCAAAGGAATCGTGGCGTTGCGTGGTCGGTGGTGTTCACACAATGGCCTATTGCTTAGTTCATCACCGACCGCTGATACGGCAACATTGAGCCACAACAAGTGATTGTGGCCTACAGTTATGCGTTGCAAAGCATTGCCCATTGTGTAGAGGTAGTTTTAGACAGCAAATAGCTATGTACAACTCTATTTATGACAAGTACTGTTTACTACAGTCCTGCCATTATGGCCGCGGATGAAACGTGAACGTCATGTAATTCGCCTAATGCAGGTAATAAGGGGTAAATATCGTTTATATTTTTTCATAAGACCAAGTGTTACTTGGTCTTATGAAAAAATTTGACCCCGGATGTACTTATATATTTATTGTGAGTTCTGTCAAGGGCATTTACGTATTAATATGATTGAAGATATAGCCCGGATTATTTTACACACAGTACACTTTACTGAATCTTGAATATAACGACCTCCTCGACGACGACGAGCTCCTCTCTGTGGTTGAGTGGTTAGCGTGCCGGTTTTCAAGGCACCGCCATCACTGAGGTTCCGGGTTTGATTCCCGGTCAGGGCAATGTAGGAAAATAAGTTTTCTACATTGTCTTGGGTCTGGGTGTTGTGGTACCTTAGTTGATTCTGATTTCCTTAACACAAGTGCATAAGTTACAAAGGGATCGGAGCAATGTATGTGATGTTGTCCACTATTTATTTAGGTATTATTTATTAAGGTATTTAGGTATCTTGAATATAGATAAATATTGAAATTTTGTTTCCTGTTTTTTTTTTCTTGAAAGATACAAAGTTAACACTATAGCAACAACTTGTGATGAGGAGCACTGAAACATTGTTTACGGCAACATCTGTGTAAAGTTTCAGAAACAGTGTATTTCAGTGCATATGTGGCTTAAGTTTCAGTTTTTAGGCAGCAAATAGCCATGTCACTATTTATAACAACTATTTTCCCTTACACTTAATTAACAACAATAATTACCTTCTTTCTTAATCTGCTCTTCAACATTGTAGACTGGAGGAGTGGGGGGTGGTGGCAGAGACATCTGGTTCCAGCTGGAAATGTCAGGGGGTTGTGGTGCTGCTGGGATGCTGGACACCGATGGAAAGTCATCATATATTCCTGAGTAGGACGGTTGGTAGTTGCCAGCGTATGCTCCCTGAGAATATACAAAATTTATCTACATATACAAGGTGTGGGTTAACTCGTATATTGTGCCCTCAGCTAACTTTTTCACTTGATCCTAGAAACACATTAATGCGATAAGAAGTCCCAATTATATTATTTTATTTTCAATAAAAAAAATATTATTTCATAAAAAATAAAATTTAGCAACCCTAACTGTGATGACAGATATTGAACCAGCTGTTTTTAGGGACATCTCACTACACATTATATTCTACACACTGTATATTGTGGATGCAACCCATTCGTAGGAACTTTGCCAGTACCCCTATTTCATATGGCTGGAAACCACGCTCACAAGTGGGAGGGGAAGTCATAGGCTAAGCTTCTGCAAACGGGTAGCATAATCTATCCATAAATAAGTATGTGAAAACTTGGTACAGAACAGTGTAGGAGATTTGTCATAGTAAAAATGGAGAAAGAGTATTATTGTGATAATTACAGTCGACCTACGACGCATGTGTGTGAGTAACCACTAATTTTCTTTGTTTTACGACTAGATTATTTAAAAATTACGAAATAAAGTACACACTGCCACAGAACAGATAACAGGTAGTAATTGCACTAAGTAAAGCATACTTCAGGTGGAAACGGCGCAATCGGCGGCGGCGCCGGGAAGCGGCTCTCTTGCATGCTCGTTTGGTTCTGACTTTCCCACAGTTCACTGGGCTCCGGCAACTTGGATATCTCACTCAGGATGTTGTCATCCAGTATGTCCTTCTCACTCTTCCGCGGGGACCGACTGCCGCGCTTCTGCAAGTCCCGCAGAGGCGGACTGCGGCTTCGCTTCCTCGGCACAGCTCTGTCCTCGTAGCGGTAGTCTCTGGTCTCGCGCCACTCGCGTCCACGCTCGGGCTCACGATTGTAATAATTCTTGCGGCCAAAGTCTCGTGACATATTCAATACAAGCACTTCCTAGATTACTAGGATTACATAGCAACAGTAAAATTGGTTCCAAAATGCGCATTTATTATCAACTTGATATCAACACACAAAGCACGCCATTTTGATTGGCTTTAATTTTTGATATTGACTTCAAAGTTGAGAAATGACAGTCTCTTGGCACTTGAATGACGCTGTCAGGAGGGCATTGTTATAAGATTGTTATCAAAGAGTATATCGCACTCTTAAAACATAAGTGGCACTATACCTACAAAAAATGTCATTTTTTAGTTAAGTATACAGTCTAAACTAAACGCATAAAACGAAACGCGCCTAATGCAAAGACCCCGGTAGCTCTAATGCGCCAAATTTTTGCTAGATGTCGCTAGTGTCACTTATGAATTTGTCACAATTTGTCCGGTCGGTAATTGATAAACCGGCACTACGCCAATTCCATAGAGTAAAGTAATATTGTCGGGAAGCCAATTCGCGTCAAGTCTCCGGCGGGAATCCTCGTCGAGGTGAGTTAAAAACTGGCACTTTGTGTAAAGTGCCACTTATTTAATAAATTTGCTTTTGAATATTTACAGTGAGTAAATGCATAAGTGGCAGTTTGAATATAATGCCAGTTATTTAATAACTTTAGTGTGGATTTTGTTTTAAAATGAATTCAGTAACGGGCATTTTCTGTAAAGAGCCATTTAATCAATAAATATGCTTTCAAATATTAGCTGTGCGTAATTGCATAAGTGGCAGTTTGAGTTTAGTGTCAGTTATTTTTTAACTTTAATTAGGATTTTGTACATATCCGCTATCAGAAGTGCAAAAAAACATGGCACACCATAGTAAACGAAATGGCTTATAACGATTTCAGAGACATCAAACAACTGCCAGTTCCTAGATTGAACAAAAGTGTTGAAAGTGAAGTTGTAAAACTATCTGATATAAAAGTTATCAAAATGGTGAAAATTGAAGATGATAAGGTAAAAATTTATTATAAAAAATCCTACTTTGATGATTTCAAAGAACTTGACCTGGGAACTAAAAGGGTCAGTAGGTACAAGGAACCAGCGGACTCAAGAACTGCAACAGCTGTATAACCAAAAGTTGGATTTATCTGAAAGAAAAAAGAATGACGTGAAAAGCCTTCTGTATGCTGGTTTCTGGTTTGATACCCAATTTTTACAATTCCTACTTTGATAGAGTTTTGAACTAGGTAGGTAGAGTAGTGAGAACGCCTTTAAAAAAACTGTTGATTTATAATTTGTAAGAAGTTATATCGATAAGTTTGTTTTGTAATTTATGTGCGAAAATGTTTTTAAGTTACTGTTAGTTTATTAATATTTTTCTCGGTTCTAGAACTAAGCTTAACGACTAAATTGCTAAAAAGCTTTGCTGGTTTTTACTTAATTCAGTTTTTACAAGATTTTATAGTATGTACAAGGTTTTGATACAATATTTTTATAATTACTTACTGTTTTTTGTGAAAAACTATATTTTTAAGTTACTGCAACATTTTTGCTGACTCTTATGATAATTAAACCTTTAATACGCTGATTTCTACGTAACTTTTACAGTCTAATAATTGTACTGATTAGTATGTACCTAGTAAGAACAAGATTTTAATGTTAATGTTATTTATGATAAAATGACGAAGTTTCTGTTATTTTGATAATACTTTTATCTAGATTTAAACAGATTTGTTAATTATGAATATGTGTGGTAATTTTGACCGAAAACTGTGAGCATGTGCCAAATAAATATAATTCTTTATTATTTTAGTAGTTATATTGTTTTATTTCTCTCTTTTTTATCATTACAATGTAGGTAAAATAACAATTTAGAGGTCATTAAGCAAAAAGTTTTGAATAACTAGAAAACTATAACCGACACAATGCTAAACTTTTTTTTTAAATGCTTCTGCATTGATAAATAATCAATAAATTTATTGTATGCCACTGGATACTGAAACAGCGTTAGTTAAACTGTTATTTTAAGCCGATCACAAAGCTTTATTTATATTTTTTTAGTTCCATATCACCCATTCAATTCTTAAAAAATCTTAAAACGGCCATACTGTAAAAGTAACATTTTCGTTTAGTGCCATTTATGTTCTAAGGGTGCGATATAATCACTACGTTTTAATTGTTATAGAACAAAGGCAGCCAGACAAACAGCCAGATACTATAATAAGATCTCCTCAATTTTACTTCAATTTTATATTATAGTTTTATAAAAAAAATACAATAGCGATCATTAATCTATAGATAGCGATATACCGACAGAGCCAACTATCAAACAGTATCACAAGATAGCGGAGTTAGTTCAAATTTTGGCCACGCGCCAAGAAAGCCTTGTTGTTGTTGTTGTTGATTTCGTTTATGGCTTTTGTTTGTGCCAAAGCAGCACTGAGCACTTCGCCAATGTCACGTGGGATGGAATAGCCACGGGGATTTGATTGAAAAATTTGAAATATTAAAATGTATCGAGCTTCAAAGTTCCAATAGCCAGGGTTACGATGTTAGACGTTAGTATACCTAAAACAACACAGCACACAAACTTTATTGATAAATATCTACGGATAAACATATAGGTATAAATATTTACAGTTTAATTTTGTTAGAGTAAATATATTTATATACAAATTTTACATAAGGGCTAAAAACTAACATAAGGAAAAGTTCAACATTTATGGGACGGGGGATATCAGGAGGAAGGACATCGTAGAGTTTATGAAGAAGTTTAGGACAGGAGAATAGGATGTGTGTGACCGATCCCTCTTCTAGTCCACATTCACATATAGAGTGGTCTCGTATTCTTAATTTATTGAGGTGGACTGGAGTACAGGCGTGGCCAATTCTTAAACGGCATATGGTAGATGTCACCCAGCGACCTGAACCTCGGAATAAGAAGAACCATGGGCGAAGTGGTATATCCGGTTGAATAGACCCGTAAAACTTGCCTTTAATTAATTTAGACTCATTCCACATCGCGTTCCAAGAGTCATTGAGGTGGGATTTCGCGAGGGAGCGTATATCCTGGGGAAGGTTCTTAAAATGTTCTGAAGTACCCATCTCAGTAGCAAGTTTCGCACACGTATCTGCAGTCTCATTACCATTTATACCAGTGTGTCCTGGGATCCAAGCCAACGTGACAGATAAGCCTTTTTGTTCACAAGAGTTGAGGACTTCTCTAATTTGAAAAATGACGGAAATAAGAGCTTTATTACGAAACGGGTTTGACTTAAGAGCTTGAAGGCAACTTAAGGAGTCAGTCAGTATGATACTTTGTCTAATGTTATGGACTTCAATAAAACGGACAGCTTCTAATATAGCAATGGACTCCCCAGTATAAACTGAGGATTCCGGGGGACATTTAAACTGTAAAGATATGTTAAATTTAGGGATCCAACAGGCAGCACCAACACATCCATTTACAGAAAGTTTAGACGCATCTGTATATACTGCCAGGCAATCGGAGAAATTCTCATCCAAGATTTGTTTTAATTTAGTGTTTGCCTCAATCGTTTTTTTCGTAAGACCCAAATCAGTAATTGAAGGGGAAAGAGTTAGCGAAGAATAGCTAGTGGAAAATATAGGGAGTTTAGAAGATGAGAGCAATGGATGAGGGAGGCCGGTAAATTTTAAGAAACTCTTTACAAGACAAGGTTGAACTTGGTTAGGTCTTAAGGTTGAGGTTAGTTTTTCAAGCTTGTCTAATAGAGGATGAGAGGAAAGTTGTAAAACCTTGCACATAAAGCGATCACTGAGGAATTGACTGCGAATAAGAAAAGGTGGATCTACACATTCCACCTGAAGAGCGTTGGTGGGAGAAGATTTCATAGCGCCTATAATAATCCTTAAGCATTTATATTGCAATTTGTTAATTTTATCAAAAGCCAATTTATTAATGGGGTCCAGAACGAAAAGGCCATAGTCGATATGACTACGAACTATCGCATGATAAAGTAGTTTTTGAGCATAAGGATGGGCACCCCACCATACTCCTGATAGAGCACGGAGAACATTGATGTTCTTTTCACATTTTTGCAAAATATATTCTACGTGAGCAACGCCGTTTAACCTACTATCCAGTATTATGCCCAGGAATTTCGCCCTGCATGCTAGTGGGATTTGTTGATTTTCAAAAATGATATTTGGAAGAGGAATTTGTCGTCTTCTAGTAAAGATTACTGCTTTACACTTATCAATAGAGAGAGAAAGGCCATGATCAGACAACCACTGTCCTAGATACTGTAAAGCAGAGTTTAAACGGTAGCAGATTTCATCCATGGAGTTTGAACTGGAGTAAAGTGCGATGTCATCTGCATACTGAAGAATATTGCAGAAACTGTTGACAGACAATTCGAGATCATAAGTGTAGATGCTATATAGTATAGGGCTAAGAACTGAACCCTGAGGAAGCCCTTTCCAGATTGTTCTGGAAGGGAGAGTGAGAGAATTGGTTTTAACTACAATTGATCGCGGTAAAAGGAGATTGCATATAAACCGTGTAATTCTCGGCGACACTCTCAGCTGTTGCAATTTATGCCTGAGAACCGGGAGAAGAACGTTATCATATGCAGCTGCGATATCCAAAAATACTCCCACAAGGAACTCACCTCTGGCTAGCGCAGTGCGAATGTCAGTCGTGAAGATACCAAGGCTGTCCATAGTGCCCAGGCCTTTTCTAAAACCAAACTGTGATTTAGCAAGTAAACCTCTGCTTTCCATTGCCCATTCTAAGCGGTTTTTAATCAAGTGCTCCATAGTTTTGGCTAAGGTTGAGGAGAGGGCTATAGGGCGATAAGAACTAGGGTCTAAGGGGTCCTTGCCAGCTTTTAAAATGGGAATTATAATTTGAGACTTCCAAGATGATGGAACAACACCTAATTCAAGAAACTTGTTTATCATTTTAAGATAAGCAAGTTTGGCTTTAGGATTGAGGTTAGTTAAAAAAGAGTAGGGAATCCCATCTTCTCCCGGGGAGGAGTCTTTTAGATCAGATAGAACACATTGTAACTCGGATATGGAGAATGGGGCATCCATTGGATCTGAACTGGGAAGAAGAGAGATAGAAGGGAGGCAGTTTTCATGAGGGACAGAAGGAGGAGCCAGTTTGTCTGCAAAGGAGTCTAGCCAAATTGATGCGTCATTAGAAGGAGGGTCGTTAGCGCTTACAGAGCGGCGGAATTTTTTAATCTTATCCCAAACAATGGAAATCGGGGAGCGAGGATCCAGGGATTCACAAAATCTCGTCCAACCATTCCGTTTCTTTTTGGACAAAAGTCTCTTACATTTGGCATCAGTGCGTTGATATTCTAAAAAGTTTTCTTGAGACATAGACATCTTATAGACGCGTTCTGCCTCTTTACGCTTGTTTACCATGTTGGTGCATTCCTCATCCCACCACGGGGGGGATAGTAAAAAATCTCGTTTAGCCTTTTTTAGAGGAATGTGGAGGTCAGCTGAAAATTTCAGTATTCTAACAAAATTGTCATAATATGCCGTAATATTATCATCCTCAATCGTTTCTGAAAGAGTATCTGATAAACAGTCAGCTGAAGCTGCAAAAGCAGACCAGTTGGCCTTGCTAGTTTTATGCTTCAGGAGAGGGTTAGGGTTAGAAGTTGGAATGGATCTCTGAGCAATAGATAGGACGATTGGGTAATGATCGCTGCCATATGTGCTTGGGAGGATATTCCAAGAAGATAAAGAGGCTAAGGATGGAGAGCAAATAGACAGGTCAATGGCAGAACGAGGATTTTGATGAGGATATACTCTCCTTGTTGGTGAGCCGTCATTAAGTATGCAGATATTTAATTCATCAAAAAGATCTAATAGGCGAGCTGCAAACCCATCACATGAATGTGAACCCCAAATTGTGTGATGAGCATTAAAATCTCCCAGAACCATAACTGGAGGGGGAAGGGAAGATATCACTAATTTTAATTCTGGGATTAGAGAAGAGTGAGGATGGGGGATATAAATGGAAAGGAAAGATATGTTAAGGGATCTCACAGCCACAGCATTAAGCTGTTGGCTATGAGGAGGAAGAGGGATAAAAGAGTAAGGGAGGCAGCGCTTAATCAAAATAGCGCTTCCTCCGAACCCGTCATCCCTGTCATCCCTAAAACAGGCATAGTCTGATACCCGAAAACGGGAACCAGGTCTGAGCCATGTCTCAGAGATGGCAAGGATGACGGGTTTGTGTTCACTTATAATTTGTAAAAGTTCAGATTTTTTGGAGCGGATGCTCTTGCAGTTCCACTGAAGAACTGTTACTGTGGCCATAATTAAGGGCTGAAGCGATTTTGAGGATAATTTGTGCAACGTTGGACGGTGAGGAGTCTTGGCCTAGAATCTCCACTATGGTGGAGAGAGATTTTATGAGGTTTGATGTTTGAACGTCATTTGGGGGTTGTGAGTATGTATGATCATTATTTAGGGCGCAACCATTAGGCAAGGGTGAGGAGCCTGTACGAGTAATATTGTCGTGTGCTTGTCGGTCGTAACCCTTACCTAATGGGGCTCGAGCCCGAGGGGCACGGAAGATGGTTTGTTTGTATGATTTTGTGGGAGGTTGAGACGAGGAGTGGGAGGAGGAAGTTGTGTAGTTAGGAATGATTCTGGATGAGGTAGTAGTATATGCCGGGGTAGTATACATCTCCTTAGCCATATCTGCATAGGAGCGACGAGTAGGGGGGATCAGTGAAGAGGCATCGTAGTAGGACAGATTTTCTTTCGACATCAATTCCTTAATTTTTTGTTGCCGGGTGTGTTCTGGGCAGCTTTTATCAGTGGCAAAGTGGTGTTTACCCGAGCAGAGTATACATGTGGACTGTTGAATGGGAATTTCACAGGAGGTTCCAGTATGGTCCTGGGAGCACTTAAAACACCTAGGTTTGGACCTGCACTGGATTTTCACATGCCCGAATCTGCAGCAATTCATGCATTGAATGGTGGGAAGTCGGTACGTTTCAACTGGCAAGGAGGTATGGAATGAATAAATTTTATCGGGAAGGAATTGGCCTCTAAAGGTTAGCACAATCGATTGGGTTGGAACCCAGGACACGTTCCCGTCGACAACCAATTTGCGATTTAATCTCCGCGCTTTCAGAACCTCCCCGCATCCAGAGGGGAGCTCCAGAGATTCTACAAAATCTTCCAAAAACCATTCACATGGGATCCCTCGCACTAGACCCATACGTGTGATGTTGAACGTAGGGATGAATGCTTTATATTTAGATAGTGACAAAGTAGGGTTAGTTATGAATGAGTTTGCCGCTTGAGCATTTTTAAACTCCACGGAAATCTTGTTGCGGCCTACATTTTTTACACCATCATTCAGGATGTCCTTAATATTGTGTCTGTGGAGGTATTGACCAAAAGCAATGGCCCTGATCGAGGTACCAGCAGAGGGATCGGACACTTCACGGGACACGTATGTAATAAATGGGCCTTTGTCATCAGGTCCGTATTTTTTCGGTGCCTCCTCCTCTAAGGAGGGGTGCAAATATAGGGACCGACGGGATGTTTCATCGCTGGTCGTTTCTATATATGGTCGCTTACGTGACGCGGGTTGAGAGGCTTGAGGAGCTTGAGGGATTGTAACATTTTCCCCAGGATCAGGGGGGTCGGGAGGTTTATCAACCTCCATTTCTACTCACCACCACCAACACTTATTAATATTAACACCAACTATTAGGAATTAAAGTCCAATGATAGCTAAAATCGAATAAAAACAACTCCGAATCCCACTTGCGTGGAGCAACCAACACAGCGCGAAGCGAAGTCCTACTCCAAGAAAGCCTTGTCGCACCATAGTTTGATATGTTTCTTGGTTTGACAGTCATTGACACTGAGGTTTGACATTACCACAGAGTAAAAATTATAGGTTACAGTTACAGATAGTCACAGAGCGTAATTAACAATGAATAAAGAAGGTTTCTAATTTCTTTATTCATTGACTTTAGAAATTAAAGTAATGAGTAAAATACAAAGTTCCTTCTAAAAGCTACAAAACTTGAAAAATTAGGTTGTTGCTGCTTCATTGATGATAGGATATAATAATGTTCTATCATATTTTATTTCGTTCCCGCACATGCACAGGTAGTATATTTTGCTACAGCATTTCATCAGGCAACAGGGAAAGTTCAGTTTTCTTTTGTAATTTACTGATAATAAAACATTACACTAATCATACTAATATAATTATAAAAGGCGCCAGTTTGTATGTAAGTTTGTAAAATTGTATGTAAATCATGGGCGTGACCAGGGTTAAGTTTCAGGGGGAGGTTTTTCAAGAAAGTACATGAATATTTGAAGAAAATATAATATTCATTTGGAAAGAAATGTGAAAAATTACGGTAGGACTCACAGTAGGTCGTAAGCTATTTTTTCTATCCCTAAATGACAAAACAAAGTTTGCGGATCTGCTAGTATTTATCTAATATTCTGCACATTTCGGGGGGGGTTTGAACCACCTAAATACCCCCCTGGCCAAAGATTATTAATTACTAGGTACTCACTAATTAATGATCTTTGCCTCTGGCTACGCCCATGGCGTACAAACCCAAAGATTTATATCGCTTACAAACCTAATAATATAATATGTATGTATAAATAATTTACCAATGTTGCGCCTTTGACAACTTTTGTTGTTAAAAGATTTGAAGTTGGGGTACAAAAGTGAAAAATAGTAACTTAGCAAACTACCAAATACTTATACATAGAAAAATTATGAAACCGGTCGGAGTCTTTCCCGATGACAATAAGATCTGCCTAACCAACTAACTATGCCTAACATGTTTTCGGGTTATACGAGGGTTGGGTGTTCGATGTCACGAAACTTTAATTGGGGTACGTGGAACCAAAAGTTTGAGAAAGCCTGGTGGCTGGTCTACAAGAAATCACGAAAGCTTTCAATACGAATCTTTACACAAACTTTCCTGTAAGTACGCATGTTTCATTCGGCCTTTAGATTCTTATATTATTAAATAAATTCTTTTTCTTTTAGGTATATTATAAGTAAAATCTGCGATTATAAGTAGCACTCAGCTAAAAATGTTCTGTCGAATTATTTCTACCGTTATTAACTCTTAACTTTTGCAAGAAATCCGTTATTTATATTTCTCAACTCGTCCGAAAGACAAGACTAATTTTCTATCTGAATCCCAGCTTGAAATCGGCAAAGTTTCAAGACGCAAATGATGAAACTGTAAGAGCGTTAGTTAAACCAACTGTATCGCGATTTCAGCATCCGAATAGCGCCGCGCGTCTTACCTTCAACTTTGTGTACATTTCTGAATCTGGCGGGCTGCACAGTGCACTCTAGGTTGAGGGAAGCAGTTTGCGATCACGGGTCGTTGCACCGCTATGGCGGGAAAGAAAAACCACTGCTGTGTCTGAGGCATTGTCATTGTCCGTTGTCGTGTGGCCGCAGACCACGCATGCGCGGCGCGAAGACAAATCCGACGTGCGTTTAAAAACCGACGTTAGTGTGTTGAAAGAAAACTTTTCAAATTTAATTTTATTATTAAAACAAAGACTTTTGAATTTTAGAATTTAATAAAAAGTGATTGTGTCTTCTAAATTTTAAACAGATTTACGTAAAATGAAGTATAAGGTATGTTTTGAAATTATATTTATTCATTTCGCTTTCATAAACAATAAGTACCATTCAATTATTTGTAAACTTATGAATACTAAAATTTAAAAGTTTATAATAGAACAATTAATTAAAAATAAAACCCTTTTTTTTAAAAGAGGAATCACATTTTATTTTTATTTTAAAAAGATCGGTTGTCGTAGAAATGCCGGTAGGATCGAATCAATAGATCAATGGATCGAATCGATTTTTTTTTCTGAGACAAAATGGAAGCCTCTTAAAGCTTTATATTTCTATTTTTTTTTATACAGAATATAAATTTATATCTTAATAAATTGTTAGACATTAGATGGTTAGATACTCGTTGGTAAAATCTGTGCTCGTTGGCATCAACAAAACCTTGATGGTGTTTCGTGAAGCACGTAAAAATCATAAGCAACGATGACAAACTATTCATTTTTTACTCAACCTCGTTTAAATAATACCTCATTACGTCCTTGTCATTTCGCGGAAAAAGCGGAAATCAATGCTACAAAGATCTATATTTTATAAGACGGACAGATAGACAGAGAAGATAGGAGAAAGTCTCACCATGAGGGTTCCAGTTCCATCCAAGGAACTCTAAAAATGGGTCGGCTGTGCCCTGTGGTTGTGCCACTTTCGATGCATTTTTTGTTTTATAAACTAAACCTTGAAATTTAACGAGGGCAGTTCGAAAAATTTTAAGAAATGTAATGATGCTCGTTTACTAGACTACCGTATGCAACCTCACCTGACGGTAAGTGACAATGCAGCCGAAGTCTTGATCTTAATAACCTGGAAGGCGAGTCCCTACGAATACTACGAATTCTATAATTATTGTACTTAGTAGTCACCCGGAACGCTAACATCACTTGGTTCTGCCAGAAATTTTTAACAAGCCACGGCCGAAGTCTAGTCTAGTAGTCTAGTCCGCTACCAGATTTTGAGTCACTACTTATTAATAATTTTGCAAACAATTAAGTATTAGAAATGATAAAATTATGAAGTACCTACCGGGACTCGAATTTCTTCGACCTTTCGCTCGAATCCGAACGCGGGACAATAGCATATACGCAAGTGAGCTAATTATTTTTCTACATGTTTGTAGATCCGCAAAAGCAAAGTCATGACGAAAAGCCTAGTATTTCAGTCAGTACTTAATCGCAGAAAATTTCCCATGCTGAAATTTTAAAATTAACCTCGAACAATGCAGTAAAACATCTTGAATAACTTACTTACAATATTAATGTAATAATTGTATCGACCGCCATTGTTATATTTCGTTGGTTATGAATATAATATTTATTCTTAGGTACATGATAATATTTTAAGCGCTGACAACCCAGTGATTCAGATCTCTCAATTAGACGGTCGTAGATTCGAATCCCGGACACCTTGAGTTATCGTAGTTATGTGCGTTTTTACGAAACCAAGTACATATCACTTGCTTGGCGGTGAAGAGAAACACTGTGAGGAAACATTTGAGTTTACTATAGTATGTGTGAAGCTTGCCATCCCGCAATTGGCCCGGTGTATGCTAAAAGAAGACTCGTGTGGGACATTCTCATATTATACCCACTCGTATATACGACAAGTATTTGGAGCAGTGAAATCTAGTGCAAAATGAGGTAGAAATGTTCATAGGTTCGACTTCATAGATATTTTAAATACACGATGACGCGCCCCACTCTATCAAACTCAATGCAAATCGAACGAAACAAGCGATTTTGATTGTTATACATATGGGGGATTGAAATAGGTATAAGGTACCTACCTACTTATACATTTTGTCCCGGCGGAAGGCCGAATGTTATATAGCCGCGGCCGAAGGGCCGCGGCTATATAACATTCTACCGTGAAAGACGTACCGTTAAGCTATGTATTAAGCGTTCCGGTGCGATGCTGTGTAGTAAACGTTAGGGGTTATTTACCCCGTGGGCTGTATCGTCACTTATCAGATTGCGGTTAAATTACAAACTGTTAATTGAATAAAATAAAACTATCACAAGCCCATCCAATTACCTATCGTAATGTTTGCCTTGTACACAAAGGACAGCATAAATGAATATTATCAATAACAATTGAATTTAAGTGATAATTCTAATTCATGGTTGTTACTATGTTACCTCCGTTTTTTATTGCACTGTACAAATAAAGATGCAGTCATATCTCACCTGATGATAAGTGATGATGGTGATGTTATCGTACTGATTTAAAGGGGTGTTTAATTGTAATTTGTAAGTAACTCGTAATCGTGGTTTTTACACAGCTTCTATCGATAATATTGTAATGAAACTTATCACTAGCCTATTGTAATCTAATTACTATAGACTTGAACGCGAGGAATTTTGTCAAGAATACTGGCTGGTCAGCTGAACTGCTGAACAGCTAGGCCGATACGTTGCTCAAAAAATGAGCCAGCCCTTCTGTCACAGTTGAGGCTATTAACCGCGGGGAAAGCTCTCGAAGGAATTTTTTGGCACTATGACTCCTTGGCTCCAGGGTCTCCTCGGCAAACGGGACAAATATGTGACAATCTCTATTATACAGAGGGATAAGTATTTGCGACGCTTACCGGATTCTGCAGTTTCAGCTGCCGCTCCCGGCTTTGATTCTGTCTCCCTGATATGAATCGAAGCCAATGTTGCGAACGCATGTTGCGTTCCACATCAGCGCTCGACCATTCCCATGGAATCAGCGTCAGTCCATCAGGTCTCATTACCATCATCACGACTAATTCCTGCTGGCTGCAACAGGGCCACACATAAAAATATAAAATCGAGTTTTATTTTAGGTGTTTTTTCCAAACTTTGTTTCTAACGAGTTTCCTACGTCGTTTTTTTATTTTACAATTTCTACTAATTTCACACCTATTTACCTATTCAATGAGATTTCAGGACCAACGCTTGGCCATTGATTTTTATTGCATAACAATTTAAAATTACCTACCTATATCTATGCCTATTACATAGTATGCGTTAGTCTATAGATCATCTGTTATTATAGTATTATTATCTTTTCATCAAAAAAGCTCGGGCTCCCATAAAAATAGTGACGTGCGAATTGTTAAACTAACAAACATGCTTGTGTTATGGTTTGTGTATACACGGTGTCACGTTAAAAGAGCAGTGACGTTGACAGGGAGTCAGGGCCCTACATTTGACATATTAATAGTTCAGACAAAATATAAAAAATGCAGTGTGTATAAGTATCATAATTTGTCATAATAAAGTACTTCAATAAAATGTTAATTATTCCACCGTCACCCAAACTGATGCAATGTAAGTTGTAACGTACCTATAGGTTAAAAAAATAATAGGTTGATTGATAATAAAAAAAAATATGGGACCTTTAGGACAGTATAGCCTCTATCAATCGATGATTTATGGCAGCATTAAGCAAATCGGTATTTTTCTTAACCTCGAATAATTGTAACTAAATCCTTCTTTTAGTACTAACAAAAGACAGTTATTCTTTGTACCTCAATAATCCATTACAGTTTTTAACATGTGATAAGTGATTACATGCTCTTCTTACGTGAAACCTAGGTTCAACAATCAGATTTATTTATAAAGGTTCTATTAATAAGTTATCTATCAATCTTTGCATGTGTATTAAAAGATTCCACAACCTGTCTCGGACTAATTATTACGGCAGAGGTATAGGTATTATAACCTATCTATACCTACGTTTAATCTACCTATTACGCAGAATAATGTACAAAAAACAGTTACCTTACATATCATTTTGTATGGATCTTCATTTATGTAATTTGAATCTCAATTAAAATAATTGTCTTATTTATAGGTATTATTATGTTGATTGTATTACCTAATAGGTGGAGATGTATTATAGTTCGTAAACACATAATTTTGAGAACCATAACGATATAAATATGAATATAATATCTTATTCTGATTTTGAACACCTACTAGTGATCTGAATTTTCATCCTGTATATTTCATCAATAGTTTTTAGCAGGCATAGTTGCCTGCTAAAAACTATTTAACAGTTAGAAAACTATCTCTGTCTGTTGTTTCTTTCTACCTTGGTAGATCCTCTTTTAAAGGCTCTTCTTAAAATCGATCTTATATTTGATAAGAAAAGGAACTAGGTTTCAAAGGGAAGCCTGTAAAGACTGCCTGTATTTCTGTTCTGTAGTATGAAATACACAATGACGCGAAGTAAAAAGTTACCATTTTTATTATTGGACATTCCATCCACGGGGTTAAATGATTAATCACAGTTATACCTAAGTTGTCGTCGCCACACAAGTCATGCTAACGATGGTTAATGATCATTAAACCTAATTACCATGAGTGGATAGCTATCCACATATTTGTCGTGCTCTCACGGACTCGGGCCTCATGTGTCGTAGTCACTTACTCATCTTCCTTTACCACGGTTTCCCATGCCGTTAATGGTGCGCGAAGATGTTTCAATTATGCACACTCGTGCGCATGTTTAATTCATCCGCGTTGTCGTTTAATTGCACAGTGCGCCCATCATTACCTTACCGGCGATTACAGTCGAGGGACGCGCTTTACACATACAAACTTACATAAAGAGCTAGTGATGTTTAAAAGCACCTCTCACCCTGTGCTCTCACAAATTTAAGGGCACCACCAGTTAATAGTGCAAAAAAAATGCCATTACACACCTAATTTTCGCACAAGAAATGGTTAACTTTAATTTAAGTTTAAACTAAATAAAGGGGTATTAACTGGCAGTTCATATTCACAATTACTTAATTTATTTAACTGATGTAAATTGACAGGTTAGTTGTAGATAAATATTAAATACTCAGGGAACCTATTTACGGAGAGAATTTTGATAATAATAGCCCAAGCTGTATAAGGCTGTCTTTCTAAAAAAAATTGTGTCGTAGGTTTAGCAACAGAAGAAAATACTTTCAGATAATCAGTTTCCAAAATAATGATGAGTATGTAATTTTACAGCTTAAATTAGTAAATTTTCAAACTTTCGATAAAAGGAGGATTATTTTTATTAACTTTTTTTGCGACACCAAGAGCCTTAAGTATCTACGTTTATAGCGTTGTTGCGACGTCTTTTATGCTGATTGTGTATTTATTAAGATAAATAAATTAAAAAAAAAAAAAAAAAAAAAAACTTTGATCTATGATGAGTACCTATAGGTAGATGATGAGTTTTTAAAACTACATATCTCCAACGAAGGTCTATTCCCTTTTACTTTTTTTATATTTGACAACCTTAGTTTGGTTGAATTTGCTGTAGTGGCTCACAAGTACCTACTCGAGTAAGCAAGAAGTCTCGGCTTTGATTACTTGCGAGGATCAGTTGGAGGTTTATAATTTTTAAATTGAGTCAGACTTGGTTCGGTTTTACGCCGTGCGATGATAATATGTAACTAACTGGTAATGTTCTACAAGAGTTAAAATATTATTATCTACACTTTTCAAGATGTTCATGATGGTTTCGTGTTTTATAATATCTGTAGTAATATCTTAATTACTAAAGTCGAGACAATTTCGTTAATTTCTACACTTTTCAAGATGTTCATGATGGTTTCGTGTTTTATGTAGTTTGTAGTAATATCTTAATTACTAAAGTCGAGACAATTTCGTTAATTTCAACGACAAAATCTGCTACATTGGCAGATAATGTCACATATGGTCACCTTTCTTCCCATTCGCTTTTCCGTGCTTTGATTGAATCGAACCTTTGAAAAGAATCTCCTTTAGGTGTCATGCGTTAAAATTATCCAAACCAGAAAAATTACAACTATTACATCTCTGTTCAATTAGTTCATTCTTACCAAATTTTTTGCAAAATATCAGATTAGCCTTCGCCTTACAAAAGTGTTTACATCTTGTAGATAAGTGTCTATTGCTAAGGCATATTTCGCAAAACTCACTGATCACAGCGATGATTCTGTAATTTTTAATTTGGGGAGCTGTTGAAAAACGAGCAAAATTCAAAAGCATAGTCATGTATGTGTCAATTGACCAATAACAATTGTCCAACTTTTATTATTTTTACTATCATAATATTATCATCGCCATCAACATTTTATATTAACAAAAACGTGTTTCAAAATTCTCTTAGGCTCACTTGCGCGAAACCAGAGTTAAATATTTACATTTTTAACCCTAGAGTCAACTTCTCTCATTGGACAATTTTGACAATTTACTCTGGATTAGCGTGCTAACTCGGAGTTAACACACTAACCCATGCCGACGCAAGTGGGCCTTATAATATTTTGTTACTTAGTACCCGAAGTTATTAAGTCATTTTGACAGTCGGCTATGTACGGTAACAATTACTCACATCAAGATCTAAATCTCAAGATGGGCCCTAACTCCTAAGGCCCACTTACGTCAACTCGGGTTAGTGTGTTAACTCAGAGTTAACACGCTAACCCAGAGTAAATTGTCAAAATTGTCCAATGAGAGACGTTGACTTTAGGATTAAAAATGTAAATATTTAACCCCCGTTTTGCGCAAGTGGACCTAAGCCTACTTTGCGCATACCAAAAACGTCCACAAACATGATGAGTGAGTGCTCTCAACATTCTAGTTTCTTTTGTGACAGAGAGAGTGACAACGTGTCGGATCTTTGACTCACATATGAGTAAAACGAACTCTTTCGTTTTCATGTGTAGTTGGACTGTCATCGTTCTTTTTACGTGCTACGACTATCCATTTATAATATTTATAACTAGAGTACTATGCAGCAAGTAGCAGTAAAGTAGATAATATTGTACAGAGAACATACTTATATTACAAGTACAATACATACTACAGTGGAGCGGAATTCGACGTAACAGCGCAGCACACTGCCTTGTTGTTACTTGTTACCAACAGATTAAGTTGTTTAATGTAATGTGTGCTTAAATTACTGGAATAAACCGTATTAGTAGGTATCACTCGTATGAAGAATCAGAATCTAAATAGGTATAAAACCATAGATGTGTATAAAACTATAAACTATTCATTCACAAAACGCACATTTCATAGGCTTTAGTAAGGCGGTTTGTCTACCGACATCCGACAACCGACATCACTTATTTAAATAGTTGTTTTGATGACACACGAGTCACAACACGCAATAGTCGACAACCGATCTAAATATCACCGTTCATTAATCCGCCTTGTGTCGGTGGTGTCGCCTAATCGTACCGACAACAATGTCGGTATAATCTAGCAAGTAGAAGCCGGGACAATTAGCAACAAATTATGTTCTTACATTTTTTTTCTAAGACGGATAGTTTCCGAGATATCGCGAAAAAGCGTTTTAACCCCTTTTTCCAAGATGGCGACCTGGGGACAAGGGTGGCGACCCCATCTATTGACCCCCCAAACATACCCCAAAAATGAAATTACGTCCTCTAACAAATGCAACATTTCAATGCACTATACGGGACTGCTGCGTTCTGCAATTGATCCAATCATCCAACAGACGAACGAAAGCTTCTTGAGACATTGGTCGGAGCTTTTCGCTATACGGCCGTTGACTGATACGACTATACTTAAGTCGATAGCAAACGGAACAAAAATAGAGTAGGTACTCTCTCCACATGGCGGTAATCTCATGAGCAAGGTAATGTCGATACGATGATTGGATGCACATAATTACATCTTCATTTTACCCAATTACTTGTTAATTAATTCGTAGCGTCACATTTACCCAATGTCACATTTTAATGTTTACATCGGAACGCCAATGTTGCATTGAACATTTTGTAGACATTTGTCAACTTAGTAACTTGTTACTGTTAGTTTTTTTAAACATTGAATTTATGAAGGAAATTCCATAGTGAAAATGTGGGTAGATTTCGACGAAAATTCGTTGCTACTAAATCGGTTTCAGAGGAAGACGAATTATCTGAATGCGGTACGTATCTGATTATGTATTTTTCACAGATTTCTGATACCGAACTTTTTGTAATAGATAGAGAATAAGGCATAAGGCAATTGTTTATATATGAGTGCAGAGTGTGAGTACGCTTGGAGTTAAATTGTTTCGGTTACCTGAACTAAATGATAGCTACGACTACTTATAAGATTATACCGAAACGATTTCGATAATAACACCAGAACAGATGGCATTGTGTGAGAACAATGGCGTTGAGATAAGATACCGTGATGTGATGCTGCAATAGACATGTACCCCGGACAGGGCGGACGGCGCGAAGAAATGTCGCCAGTTTATCGGTGCCAAAAATGCTTGTTTTGCCACCAACAGCAAGGCCACGCTGTAGTTCACTCAGCAGCCACCTATAGCATTTTGACAGATGGCGCTACTGTTTGCTTGTACGTAAATCGTTCAGATGCCTACTTATATCCTGAGATTTCTTATTGGTGGATGCTGCAGCTACATTACACGATTATTTACATGAGTAGAAATATGCGGAGCGCGGCGAGTGGCGACGACGTGTGAGCTACTTTATTTAACGGGCTAAATGGTTTTTAGTGAACCTTCATGCTGCAAATAAAAAACTATAAAGATAAATTAATTTCAAATATCTTACTATTTTAGTAATGAACTAATTACTTTTATACTTTACATTTGCTCAGAAGCAGAAACACGATAGGGAAAAAAATTTCGTTAGAATGAATGAATGTATTCATGTAATAAGCTTTTTCAAAAGCTTTGACGGTGACTTCCCCTTCATACCTACAACTGCGCCCCGCATTCATCGGATAAAGGGACGAGCGCGGGTCGCGGTCGCGAACGGGTAGTATTCGTAAGAGAGGAGGCGAGGAGAACAAAAATAAAAACATCTTTAGATCTTTAGTGTGCTTTAACCTTCAGTTTTTTTGTTTGCTTGCTTGTGTTCGCCATTCTTCGAGCTGCATGCCTCCTTGACTCAGGAAAATAGTAATCTCGGATGCAAATTAAGAAGTAATTTTGGCAACGATATAAAAAAGTTATGCAAAACGCGTTGCACACTATAAGTACGCCTCAAATTGCTTTCAAATGAACTCAGATTGTTTTTTGTTATTATTATTAACTTTGTAAAATATAAGCGAAATCTGTGGAGCAACGAAAACGCACTAGGGTTGCCAACTAGATTTGATTACCTACTTTCACTAACGTATTTTGAGGGATAAAATATGTGATACGCTGCTCATGTCAGATGCAGGCAATTTTCACAAGTTCCTAGTTATAAACTAATAAATTAGTGATAAAAAAGTAACAAGCATTTTAATATTTCTGATTAGGCAGAGATAGGCTACATTAAACCTTGACGTCACACTTCTGTAGTGCCATATAACTAGTATGTTTGTTTACGTCATTTCATAATATATGTCTATTTAAGTTTATGATGTTCTGAGGATTACGCAACATCTGGTTTTTTACAGTAATCCAAGGCGTATTTATGAATTATTGTTATTTGTTATGTATAGGCATCATACGTCGCAAATAAATTATTTATGATACGTGTACCTATGTTTAATTTAGAAATTCTGTCATAGTAAAATCTTATAAAGGCTTTAGAAATTACCAAAAAGTTCAAAAGTTTGAAATCTTGTAATTTTGTCTTTCTTTATTTGATCTTAATTTTACCCTTGTTTATAAAAAAACATTGAGGTAATTCCCGACGTGCAAATATTTAATAATTTATTTATTCAATATTATATCGATTTCATTAAAAATACAATGCAAATCTACCATAATTTACCTATGTCAATGCAATATTTATTTTCTTGTACAATAATACAACAAAAAAATTTAAGTACATACCACACAGGCACTAATTATCTCAGTCTAATAAAACATAGCCTGTACTTAATTGGTAACTACTTTATAAAAATAATGCATGTTAGATTCATGTTTGTATTTAGTTAGATAAGATACTTATAGGTTCTTCATGAAAGCACACCCTGTAATCAAATGTTTCTGTGTAAGCTGCAACCCTAGCCGGCCGTCGCGCATCGTCGCCGTAAAGCGAAGCATCGAGCAAAACAAAACAACGTAGATTGACGCGCCGCCTGTTCGCTGTTCGCAGGTCAAGGACGCCGACAGCGAGAGCCAGCGCTCGGCGCGTCTGCCCGACACCGCCAGCGGCCTGGAGGAGAGGCTGTGAGTACTCTGATGTTGATCTTCTCCATATTTTATCTCCAAGCTTCATATAGATACTGCAGCTATCCTACTTTGCTGTGAACAGCTACAACGATAGGACAGTCCGTTACTGTATGGTCCTGCCCCAGAATAGGGAGACAACTGCAGCTTTCCCACTTTGCTGTGAACAGCTACAGCGCAAGGACAGTCCGTAACTGTATGGTCCTGCTCCAGAATAGGGAGACAAGGACAGTGAGCACATAGAGACAAGGAGCGAGAGAAAACAACTTGGAAGTCAAGAAGGTGCCCCGGGAACACGCCAAGAGCAAGTACCGAACGGGCACCCTCTCGCGATTCGGCCCACATAACCGCGAGGTTGATTGGGCCATAGGATGGTGGATGGCCATAGGGCCACCGTGGCTTTGGTACCTTTATAATATGTAAAATGATACCAAGACGAGACCATACGCCTTGCCTTCTCAAGAAGTTATAAGACCTCACATCTCTTAACATTTCTCAAGCTTAACTAGCTTCTAAAGTGAGGTTTACTTTAGCAACAAAACTTTCAGAAGTTGATTTGAGAAATAAGTAGCTTTCAGAAGTCAGCTTCTAAAAGTTTTGTTGTTTATCTAAGCCTCGCTTAACTAAACGCCCTAACTTCATAAACTCTACGTCCACAATACAATTATATTAAAATATGTGTCTCGTCCCTTGGGCTTAAGGTGAAAAATAGTAATGAAACAGTATACCTACTTACAAATCATGTACTATACCTAGCTCTCGAAAGTAATGTTTGCAGCCTACAGGTGTCATAGCAATAATGTTAATGTATAACAACTGCTTTAAATGATGTCATCTTAATACCCAGGAAGTCTATACTCTAGACATCGTCGAAGCAATGCTGCATCTCATGATGTAACGAATTTAGTTGAGAGCTCTTGGGACACAAGTGAATTAAGCTCAGCTTAATGTTGCTAGCAGTGTGGTAGTTACGTGTATATTATGTATAGTATAGGTTATCTTTGATAACAACAGTTTGCCTTTCCTAATTATTTAATAATTATGATCAGATGCATTCCTTCCCTCTGCCAAACCCTTTACCTAGGGTTTCCTCCATTTGAGTAGACCCCCCTTCCAGGGTTTCCTCCATTTGATAAGAACCTCCACCTATTGGTTTCCTAGGGTTTCTGCCTTTTCCTAGGGTTTCTTAGATTTGATTTGATATTTCATACATTTGATAAGGATGCCTATATAACTCAAGGAAAAACTTTTTGCAATATAAGATTTTCTTTTAGTTTTTCATGTCTTTAGAAAGCAATCTTCCTGAAAAAATAGTAGGTTTCAGTCACGTATTATTACAAAAATCCAAGCTCAACTTTTAACAAGCTCATGGATAGCAGGCTATTTGAAAAGAATCTGTATGATCCAATATGCAGGAACACCGCACACATGAAACACAACATACAATAATTCTTCCAACAATTTCTTCGACGCACGTTTTCGTCCCGACACCGGAACATCCTCAGGAGATTATGACTCCAAAATACGAAAACGTAAACAAATTTATGACTGACAAGTGACATATGAACTGTTTGTCACGCTATACTAACCTCGAGGGATGTTTTAAAGAAGCTTATAACATTGACATAAAACTGCAATTATAAGCTAACGAAAATAAGCAATAATTTAGCCTGGTTAATAGTGTTAAATGTTAAACCGTTCACTGCACTCTACAACACAATGCATGCCAGTAGTATTTTGCTACAAAACGCGGGTAACTAGATCGGCAATAATGTGAGATAATACGAACACAATTACACTTAACATGCACAACAAGAAGTGATCGAAACAATAGATGGGCAAAAACTGTGAGTCGGCGACTATCCACACTTTTCCATTCCTCCGTAAACGGTTACATTAAGTAAAACTATTCATTTCAATAGGTACAGTTGTTAAACATGGCGTACTTTCAGAGGCCATAATAATGATTTGAAAATTTACGTCACAAGTTTCTACCCTTGTATCGTCACAATGTAGAGTAAGGGAACAAAAAGGTTCGTCAATTTTTAAACAGATCCGTTTATACTAGTCGATGGTTTTGGTATGTTGACATTATAGAATCTTGCAGTACTAGTGCAAGCGAAAATCGACACTAAGGTGACGAACCTTTTCATTCTCCGACTATACTTATTCCGCGTCTTTACGTTAATTTTCATATAACACATAAACTGGTTATTAGAGTATGAAATAGAATTAACTTCAATAACTTTTCAACGGGGTGAATCTCGTAAATAAAATTGTACATCGCCCAAACATCGCCGGTAACCATGCAACGCACCCATCACTAGCCAATCGGTGCCTCAGCTGATAACCGATGCAAACATTAAAACCAATCAGAGCCTAAGATGTAACTTCGTCAATAGTAGGTATTTTTGCAGAATTGACACCTGCCTCTTGATTGTGGAAGAAAAACGTATTCACCGTTATCGTAATCGTTTAGAAACTCTGCCCGCTGATTGGTACCCTGATTTACGTCAGCTAATAGGGGTGCAGAATTAGCAGACGATTGCGATAACGATGAATACGTTTGTCTTAGGCAGACAGACCCCTGTTCAGTGGCAATAACTTAACACATTAACTTAAAACAAGAATTTACTTATTTATACGTAGAAATATCAGTGATCTTACCAAAAACCTGCCTACTTGACTGCTATCTCACCAGATGGTAAGTGAAGATCCCGCCGAACACGTACCAGTTATAGTGCTAGTACTAGATTGGGAGGGGTTAGTAATCACTCTTACGGTTGCTACACAGCATCGTACCGGAATGCTAAATCGCTTGGCCACTAAACTCTGTGCCGGGAATTGAACCAGGGAACTCTCGCCGCGTCTACTGTGCCAGAAAGCTCGGAAAACATAATGTTTGAATATATTTCGTTAAATCTGAACATTTCACCTAGACCTAGTTAGTTACAATTCGTTTCCATAGAATTTTCATTTAATTATCAACAAGAGACTTCCGTTAAAATAACGTTGATGTTAATGTAGAGTTTGTGCATTAATTACCATTCACACAAAGTGATCAATGACCTACTTCTGTCAGTTGTCATGGTGCCACACTTTATTATTTGTAGATAATTCGTGTACAGTCAACTTCAAAAATCCATACAAAGTTTTAAGGCTTACACAGTGTGAAAGTAACCGCATACTACCATAAACTGACTATCAATTTTAAGAGACGTGCATTAGGTTTAAAATATTTCTATGATTCCTATGTATGTAATGCAACACTATGAATCTATACTAATATTATAAAGAGGAAGCGTTTGTGAGTTTGTGAAGTTGTAAGGGGTAATCTCTGGATCCACTGAACCGAATTCAAAATTCTTTCACCAATAGAAAGCTACGTTATCGTGAAGTGTCATAGGCTATAATAATTTCCAAAATTAATTACGTATCTTTACTTAAACTTGAATAATGTAATTCAAGTCATAAAAATAATTGCTTTCATCGCGTACGCTGCGGAAACTTTTGATGATAGAACAAAACAATGTTCTAAGAACGTATCAAAATCTGTAAGTCCGCGACAGCATATATGCCTATCTCCTACGGGTAACTCACAATTAATGCTTTTACTGTTAAAATTGTGGATTAAAAATAAATAAATTTTGTGAAGCTTATTTAGCCCATATGGTATTAATTTATATCTTTATAAATATGTTTTTTAGAACGGAAATTTAATTTAGAATATTAATTGTGCCCTTTACTCTATACATTTTAAACAAATATCTTCAAAGATATTAGCAAAATAAAAACGTGCCGCCCCGGTCGTTGCGTGGCGATAGGTAAGTATACGCAGTATGATATGTATCCAAATGCCTCGCGTCCTGTGGGCTGTGGGTATAAGGCCCGGTTTCCACCAAAGCGCAGCGGAGTTGTATTTGGGTAACCGTTGATATTTGTCATTTTGACATCTCCGAATCTGAAGCGAGAGGAGATGCCGAAATGATGAAATCTGGTTGGTTATTCAAACAGCTCCACTTTTGTGGAAACCGAGCCTTACGCGGGACAAACGGGCTGGCACAAAAATATTTCTAACGCGGAACGGAGTCCGCGGGCACTGCTAGTACTGAATATAGGGAGAGCATGCAATGGATATTGTTTTCAAATTCTTTATGGATTTTTGACGTTGATCGTACTATACGAGCTTGTTCCTATCACCGGAAGGTATAAAAACAATGTAGCGAATGCTAACATAGTTGCATTTTTGTTGCGCTATGTCTTGTATGTAATAAATATTTCAAAACAAACCTGCTGTTGATATTCAAAGCAACCATTAGCTGTAAAAACAATATTACAAGAACTGATATGGCACGAAAGATGTCCTTTCTCACAAAGTAGAACCTAAATGGATAAGTATTATCTATACTAATATTATAAAGAGGTAGCGTAACGATATTTGTGAGTTTGTGACGTTGTAAGGGGTAATCTCTGGATCTACTGAACCGATTTTCAAAATTCTTTCACCAATAGAGAGCTATGTTATTGTGGAGTGTCATAGGCTATAATCATTTCCAAAATTAATATCCAAAAGTAATAATTAAAATAACTTCAAAATAACTTTACTTAATCTTGAATAATGTAATCCAAGTCGTAAACAAAAATTGCTTTCATCGCGTGAGCTGCGGAAACTATTGAGGATACAACAAAACAATGTTCTACAATATTAAAGAACGTATCAAAATCTGTAAAAAAGTCTGCGATAGCATATGCCTATCTCCTACGGGTAACTCACAATAACTGCTTTTAGTGTTAAAATTGTGGTTAAAAAATAAATAATTTTTGTGAAGCTTATTTAGTCCATATGGTATTAATTTATATCTTTGAAATATATTTTCTAGAACGGAAATTTAATGTAGAATATTTGTGTCCTTTACTCCATACAGTTTAAACAAATATCTTCAAAGATATTACCGAAATAATAAAGTGTGGCCGCGCCGGTGCGGTCGCGCTGCCCCGGCGCGGCCGTTGCGTGGCGATAGGTAGGTAAGTATAAGTATAGCAGTATCTATATGATTGCGTCGCATTCAGCGCTGTGGGGGAAGGGACTGTGGAGTGTGGGTATTACGCGGGACAAACGGGCCGGGACAAAAATATTTCTAACGCGGAACGGAGTCCGCGGGTACTGCTAGTACTTAGTAGATATAATATTATGTATTTAGTCAGTTAAATTAAAAGGTTTCTTCATATAATAATGAAAGTATGGTATACGTAAGCGATTGGCCCATATCGCAGGTGTAGGAGGTCAAGAGTTCAATTCTTAGGTATACTGAGCCTCTGAACTCATAGCAGTATATAATATCTAGTAAGCATTGCGTGACAACAGCTGTCATGTAAGTTTGCAGCAGCCTGCAACTTCATGCATTGAATTAAGGTTTGTTCTTTTAAATCCCACGGTAACTATGCGCTCAGTATAAATAATATCTAATTAGACGTATAAAAAATTACGTTGACGCTACTTGCTTTATTGTGTTTTATTGAACGCAGATAATTTTACAATTTGTTTAAAAGAACTATCAGCATTTACTCGTATAACTCAAACCGGAAGATCATGTGTGGGACGAAAGCCCTTTGTATCCTCGCAAACGTATTCCTCGATGTTTACAATATAATATGACAAATGACAATAATATGCAAAACCAACCACAAAATAATTAAGCATCTCATCTCCCTTGCATACAAAATGTTGTCGGATATGATAATTTATTGATCGGATCTTTCTTTTCTTTATTCATGAGCCGTGACCTTGGGATGCACTGCCTTTGTCGATACAACTGATAAATATAATACAATCATCTGCATTGTAATTTATGTAGATAGATACGAGTAGGTACTGAGTTCGTTCTTTGTTCGTTTCACTTGCACCTATCACGGTGTTATTGTTTATTTTCGATAGCACAATATTGATTTGACTTACGAAATATATTGCAAGAGTCCACTTCGAAAATCACACAGCCAAAGTTGCCCAGCATATCAGACTTAAGGTGTTGCGGCCCTACCAGCCCGCGAAATTCAAATTTTATTTAGTTTTTCGCAAATATTAGACTAACTACACATTGTAGATTTATGGCAATGCATTTTGCGGGCCTACTTTTTATGCATCTACACGTTTTTAATAGAAACTTTGCTAGAAAGTTCCCACTCATCTCATATTGGTTCCCGAAAGATAATTTTTTGCAGTTTCCCAGATTTCTAGCTATCGGGAACCAATATGAAGTAAACGAGTATTGTTGAGCAGAGATTTTGTTAAAAACATAACAAAGATGCATAAACGTTGTGCCCGCAAAACACATTGCCTTAGCCTTCGATGTGTAATTAGCCCACTATGAGCGAAAAACTCTAACTCTATCTCTATAGAAACCAGTCTATCGCTCAAATCACGTGACTTCCACACCGCCAACTGTCAGTCTCATACGTTTTTCCATTTGAGCGATCGACAACTTTCTATGGTGATCTCATATACGTTCGCTCTTTGTCGTTTAACTCTCAGTGCCTCAAACAAAATTAAGGAAACATTCCATGCCTGTTCTAAGCAGTCGCTGCCAGCGGGGCAGTGGGGGTACAAGACTTCGCCTGTTGTTCGACAGGCCTGCCATAAAGCCCGTGAGTGCGATAGAGATAGCAACGGATGGTTTGTTTTCTTATTTTACTGGCCTATTATTAGTGACTGTTTGCCAATAGTTTACCCAAGGATTTAAATTTTTGAGTGGATTCTGTTATATCCACGGTTACTTAGGTCTTCGGTTATCTGCCATTTACCAACTAAGTCCCTTTTCTAGTGAGCGGCTGGAGGTAGAGAACCTATTTACCAAAAGTATGTGTATAGATAGTACAATCCACGAGGACGCGACGCGCCCCATTTCTTGACAATCGGTTTTTGTTTCATGCGATTCTACAGAAGTAAGCAGTATAGCAATATTGTTTGTCAGAGTGGGTCTCTATAATTTGGCGGTAACTTGTAATAAGATCAAGCAAGCATAAAATTAAGTATTTATAATTTTTCCCAACGTTGTTTTTCAAATGACAGAATGCTTGGAAGATGACAGCATCTGCACAATACATGATTGTTAATTATTGTGCTCAACGTTTTTTGTCAAATTATTGTGACACCTCAGTTGGCAGATGACATCACAATATTTATAAACGATCCGACAGCAATCGTACAATTTTTTTTAGTTTATTGTTCAAAAAATTATACACACTTGCCATCCTCATGAAACTCCAAGAGTTTATTAAAACAAAAGCTCAACACTAAGCCTATAGTATAGGGATACATAAATCAAATCCTTGGGAGTGAATGAACTGCGGTAGTTATACTAGCTCAATTCGTTTTTAAGAGCCATTGTGAAGTGGTGATAACAGAAAACAAAACCCGGCTGAGTTTGTTGTATGCGACAAGTATCATATTGACGTTTTACATGAGGCCTATGTGAAATAAAGGTATTTTTACTTTGACTATGCGAGGAAGTTGGCGAATTCACACACACACAGTACACTGAATTTTAAAAATTTACTTATAGAGACAAACAAAAGATGAGATGATAATTAAATTATGATGATTATAAATCGAATAGATAAGATGACATGGCTACGGCTGCAGATGTACCAATCACCATAGATCACGCGATGCTCCGTCGGGCAACGAGTGCATTAGACAACAACGTAACTGGTGCATTAGGTTGGGCGCACACACACAGCGAACTGACTAATGGATCGTGTAATAATCTGTAACATTGCATGTAACCCAGATTCACTTCTCTTATTTGATTATTGCAAACATATTGGGTACGACAGGGGCTTCGTAAATCGTGGTTTAACAGCATAACTGTCGAGCCAGCGGATAGTTCAATAACCATGAGTCACATGTGACTCACAGACAGGGAAGTGGTTAATAAACCACGTGACTTCAAATTTAAAAGATTCTTCATTAGCGGATGCACATACGCCGTGGTAGCTAGCGGTTAGAGTTGTGCGTTGGTAGTTCAGTCAGTAAGATAGACGGTCAGTCAGACAGTCAGACAATTCAATATACCTTACTGATGTATAAAAATCAATTCGATTATTTCATTGCAAAAGTATTATGCACACTGTGGCTTGCTTATCTGTAAAAATAGCAGACACGATAATTCAACAATCCATGAGTCACATGTGACTCACGGGACAGGGAAGTGGTTTACAAACCACGTGACTTCTAATTTAAAAAAAATCTTTATTAGCAGATGCACATACATGATAGCTATACCTGAGTCGATTATACAGATTTAAGCAACCTTAACGTGAAATCAACGGGTCTGCCCGCGAAATACAAAATTTTCGTGTTTTTTTGCAATTTGTACGCTAATTAGACATGAAAGGCTTATGGCAATCAATTTGCGAGAATAGCAGTATCATCTTTACATGATTATATCAAAATCCTTGCATAAAAATGTGTATCCTGAGAAATTAGTCCGAGTATCGAGTTTTATGTGAGTAACTCGCAAATTTCGCACTAATTAGTTTAACTCGATACTTTCGAGCAGAGATTTTTATATAAACACGTGAAGAAGATATTGGGATTATCGCAATTTGACTGCCATAAGCCTATTTTGTCTTATTAGCTTAAAAATCGCGAAAAACCACAAAAAAAATTGAATTTCGCGGGCACCCCCGTGGTGTGCTCCTTAAATAATATATAAGTTGTGCTTGACCTTTGTTTTTCAATAACGGCTACTAAGCAAAATATTTACAACTCTTAAAACCAATAATAAATCAGTAATCGCTTAGTTTCACAATTTTTATATTAGCGTTTAGTAATTTAAATAATAAACAATAAACTAATTAACCTCTTTAATATTATCTGAAAATTTCAATCATCCGACATCGTCTGTTATTTCTATTTGAATTTAATACAATTAGGTAAGTGGTTACAGTTTGTGAAATAATCGTTAAGTTTTTTGCTCTCGGCGTATTATTTCAAAATTAGCAAAGGCTAATAAAATTCACCACGGTGTACTAATATTAGAAATCTTGGCTGTTAAATTTTATGCTATGTAGAAATCATCAAATCATAATGGAATGGGTTGAAGGTGACTTGAGAGGATCTGAATTGACCACAGTGTAATCGTGATAAGTACGTAAAAAATAAATAAATGCTCATCGCAAGATCCAGTCCTACAAATTCTATTTAGTTTTTCGTATATTGTGTTTATCTATAAGGTGTATATCTTAGCTGTCTTCATATCAAATCCTCATTCAACTTACTTAATTTCATATTTATCTCTGATATATAAAATTAAATAAATAAATATTATATCAGGACATTACAAACATCGCAATCTAGCCCCGAAGTACAGCTTGTGTTATGGGTACTAGATAACTAATATTTTCTATACATAAATATAATATATAGGGAAACACCCAGACACTGGAAAACAATCATACTCATCACACAAACAAAGACATGGACCATGGATGTATGGATTCCCGTATAAAGCTGAATCAAACCCAAACTTTATTTTTTACAGACTACGGTCTCCACATTAACTCCTACAATTATTACTTTTTTTAATTAATATCCGGATTCTAAAGTTATAGGCAAACAAACAAGTAGTACTTCTTAGTAAAATCAGTGTAACACAAAATGTGCATCGAAAAGAAAGTAACTTTTTGTATGGAAAATTAAATTCCGGACATGAAAAACAAATTCTTAGTACCAATAGTTCTTAAAAACCCCTATTTTATTTTCCTAGACTATTTTGGTTTTGGTTCATGAGAAAACTTAATACCAACTTTGGTCATTCTCTTTTACCAGTAGTGGGAATTGACCCGACGACCTCCGACGCAGATGGCAAGTTCGCTACCGCTACGCCATTCGGTCGTCCAGAAATTCTTGTGTGTGCAGTGTTTGTAACCAAAGTCCTCTCAAATTCTAGTAAAGTTGAGTTTTTAATGAATCCAGATAAACTCAGGACCTCGCGAATTGCAATCCGACCATTAAACACTCAACCGATGCAATAAGATGAGTATAATTGAAATAGTCAGCAATTTAATCTGCATGTTGCGCTAATATCGACAGATGTGGCTCTCATAATTGGCACTGTATCTTAAGCCCTATTTACACGATGCGAGCTAATCAAGAGTAGATCGCGTCAAACTAGTTACATACCCGTAGCACGTATTGCCGTTTGAGTTAAAACTACAAAATTTTACAAAAAAAAATAGGTTCACTGGGTTTGAGCCAGTCAAAACTTTTCAATAACTTCTTTGAATATTTCTATGGAGCCGGATTCATTGTGCATTGATCAGATTATTTGCTGTATTAGATTTATCTGCAATTTTCAGTGGCCTTTTCTAACTTTAATTTTGGTTTAGTATTGTAGTTATGCAGTACAGTTACACAGTAGCACAGTCATAAGGTACCGACAAGAGTCTCTAAATTTAGCGCGTCTTAAAATTTACAAATCCCTTTTAGTACGGTATAGTCATTTCTACAAACAAGTGGCACTTTCCCTTTCTGACTCAGCTCTCACTCTAAAACAGAATCGATAACAGGGGCTGTCTAGTCTACTGTAAAGTCAGCTCGTACTATGTGAACAGGCTTTGACGAAGCATCGCTCGAGGCGAACGCGTGCAATATGCCTGTGACATAATTACACATAATGCGACACGCAATCGTGTTTGTTGTTCGCTAGCGATCAATAGAGTAATGGAAGCGATCATCAAAACATTGTGCTATTTGTTATATTACATTTAATAGCCGAACTAAGGAGCAGTGATGCTTCCTGTGGTCGTATAGATATGAGGTTCAGAGTTTACGTCATATAAGGTCCACGAATTTGACAGTAGAGCAAGAAGAATTAACGTCTTGAACTAGGTAACTTATAGCAAACAAGACAAACTGATTACTTGAAGTAACTAATTGAAATGCAATCGCTCGCGATTGTGGGTTGGTGAAATTTATAAAAATGTATATTGTGTTTGGATTATATTTATTCGTATTGGTTACCGACTGTGATCGTTTTTTAGGGTTCTATACCAATTTGGTAAAAATGGAACCCTTATGGTGAGACTTTCTCCGTCCGTCCGTCCGTCCTTCCGTCCGTCCGTCTGTCACACTCGATTATTTCAGTAACTATCGAAGCTATCGACTTGAAATTTAGAATAGTTTTAGGTAATAGTGACCCAACGCCATTGCAATCATAAAACATTGAAAATTGTGTTTATTTTTATTTAAAAAGGGGGGAAAACCGGGGCTTCGAATTTTCAAAATGAAATAACAATATTGAGTGGGGTATTATATGAAAGGGCGTTACTTGTGTATTCTAAATCCGATTTTTATTTATTTTTATGCCTGATAGTTTTGGATTTATTGAGCAAACTGTCGAAAAAAATACCGTTATCTCCGAAGTTTGTCAATCGAAAAATCTGAAATAAGTATGATCAATAGACATTAATGTATGTTTTACAGGAAAAATAAAATACACTCCGTAACTATTATACTTTTTTTGATAATAACAATAAACCACCAAAAACAAAGTTTCGTTTGCGGTTTGCCAACAAAAGTACCTACATGTAAATTTTACTCGTAAATTCATGAACAAAAGTGATTCTTTCAATGTTTTACTTCTTTTATGGTATGGAACCCTCGGTGCGCGAGTCCGACTCGCACTTGGCCGGTTTTTTTTTTTGATGAATTGATGATTGGGAATTGTACTCGTAATGACGAGTAGGATCACGGTTCGTTGTTTTATAAAATGGAATTATGGAAAATTAGATAATTGTTTTATTATGTCCATCTCGGTTGAAATGTAGGCTCTAATTATATTATTATACCTACATTTATAGGGCAGACGTAAATTGATATCTCAGTAGTAACATCTCTACTTCAGAAATCTTCAGAAATTTATCAAGTTCGGGTATGAAACTAACTTTACATATTTAAACGTTTAAGAAAAAGTTCGTTTTAAATAGTTTAGCACTTTATTTATTTTAAGGATAAGGAAATTCAACAGGGTTATCATATACTAGAATAGAGTTTTTTTACTTATATATACCTGCCTTAATGTTATAATGGCCAAATAACAATTATTTTTTTCCTAATGAGTAAAATAAAAAAAGCTCATTCTGAGACACTTCATACAGCTTACAAATAACAAAAATACATGCGAGCTCGTTGAAGTCTTTTTAAAGGCGAATTATACTTTATTTTTCGCCTTTAAAACTAACTGATTACATCATAGTAACAACAGAACAATCATAATATCATGTAACATGATCATAACAACATCTATGACAATGACTCCAGTATTACAGAATTTTATCACGTCATTTCAAAACATTTCATTGCAGTGCTAATTCCAATTTACTAACAAGTATAAGCGACGCTCCTGTTGCTATTACGTGGTGGAAGGGTCCTCTCCGTCATCAGGAAGGCACACCAGGCTCCTGGCAAAGCTTCTGACTACCTTGCTACCAGCTATAGTTATTGGTGGCATAATTCCCGGAAGTTTTGCAGTTACCTTGGCAAGCTGGCTATAACACGTTGTAACGCATCGAGCATTTAGATACCCCTCCTCGCTACAGTCGCTGACTACAGAAGATAATAATAAAGAAAGCTAAAAGATGCGTCACAGACAGACTGGCTAATAAATTAGTATCGTCCACCGTTCCGTGTTGATGGACGACCTTCCGTTATCTGATAATAACTTTCATGATTGATAGTTCGTTTGCATGCAAATCTTGTTGATGTTATCGTGAGGTTATTCACATTTAGCACCTGAACCGGCCCCGCATCTTTGTCTTTGTAATTTTTTTTTGTGAAAGTTTTGCTAAAATCGAAGAAGTCTTATTCAATACACAAGTAGATGGTGAAAATGAAGGTGTATCTCTCGGTAATGGTTAAAAATATGGAGAGATTCTTCATTCTTGCAAAATAAGACTTCATAGTTCTTTTTAAGTATAGTGCTCGTATGATGTAGAATGAGAGTAGGTTTAGTCACCTACCATGTATTTAAGAAGGGCTGCAGCAATATAAAATTAAAGGTTTGATTAGAACTTCCGCAGGAATGGTTTCAATTGGAATTAATTTTTGGACTCCTAAGATAGTCAGCATAAAATTTCAAGCCGATTCTTTGTTTTATTGCTAAGTTATACTAAATTAAACCGAAGTACTCGTATTTATTTAAACCTAAACGCCTATTACTCCAATAAACCAACCAATGATCTAGATAATACTGATGTGACATTTATAGATAGCGTTTTGTAGGAGTTCGGCTACACAGCTACACCGTACAGAGTTTCTTGACCTCCCGGCTGAGTTTGTTGTGGGCTTCTTCTCAGCGGCAGGGCGCGTTTGGAACCCTCGTAAACTTAGTTTTAAGTCGACTCGTAGTTATCACCATTCTTATGCAACAAATATCATACCGACATTTTACAAGTGCCTGTATGTTAGGCCTATGTGAAATAAAGATATTTTGAGTTTGAGTTTGAGTTTGACTTACTGTTGCATGGCTCCAGCGAAACACATAACAGTTAGGTTGATTTATATCCGTTTCCTGCGCTTAAGCCTTATATATCGGTAACTCTTTAACGGTATTTTGGACATGTCCTTTTATAGTTCTCTGAAGCTCATAACTCCAATATGAATTATGTTAGAGATAATATCACTACGTTCCTAAAAGTACTTGTTTTATTCGCTCAATGACCCGAAGCTATTACTAACTTCTAGTCGTACCAAAGTTTACATTCAATATAGGTAGACGTAAATGATATGTTTAACTAAAATTTAGTTCCTATATTGTTATGTAAAACTTCGGAAATATTAAATTAAAGAGCATCTTCGCAAAAGGATGAAAGCTCCGGATTAAATTCAGAATTTCTTTTCACCTAGGTGCAAGACTGGTTTTTGTATAAGCATCGTCCACCTAATTTATAGCGTCTTATTTTTAAAATCCCTTGTACCAATTTTAAAAATCCCGAACTAAGATGTTTGCCAGTGTACAAGTCGGAGCTCGAGCGCCAATACGTTCCTGTTAATCACTGAATTTAAATTACATTGTGATAAAAATTACGTTTATACATTTAGAAATATATCACAGATAAATCACCAGTTGTAAATTTTACTGTAATTTTTCTACGAAACACCCTGAATGTACGAATAATCGCGTACCGTATTGTCTGTAGCTATCGGAAGTTACGCGAGCATTTCCCTGTCGCAAGCCGTAACCTAAAGGGCAACGGTTATCGATATGAGACACGTAACATGCGAAAGTTCACGCTCGTGCTGTTCACTCGGTGCACAAGTCGGAACAACGGCAATTAAGAGGGAAAGCACACCCTTGTAAGGAGCACGAGCACGATTAGGTACGTGGCCATATAAATAGCTGAATTTTAAATACATTGCGACGATTCTAGTTGCCAATAATTGATGAATACAAACGTTTACTTTAGGAAAATATGGGATGAATAATTAATCTCTAGCTCCAAATTTTCTACAAAACACCCAAAAAAGGAGGATCACCCGCATAACATACCTATTCTCTTTTAGACGCGTTACGCGAGCTTTCCCTGTCGCAAGCCGTAACCTAAAGGGCAACGGTTATCGATATGAGACACGTAACATGCGAAAGTTCACGCTCGTGCTGTTCACTGTGCACAAGTCGGAACAACGGCAATTAAGAGGGAAAGCGGGTCCTTATTAGGAGAACGATCGCGATTACGTGGCGCGTAGGCCGTAAACCGCTGCGTGTAATTATTGCGACGTTATGTCCCAATTGATGAGCGTCATGCGATCATAGAGGTCCAAGAGGGAGCCCTCGACTTCAAAAGTGCGGCAAAAATACTTTGCCCAAATTGGCAAACCCGAGCCGTCATTACACAATTTTTCATGCACACTTAAATCCGCGCACAATACAAATTACAAATTGACACATTCACACGACAAAAAAAGTTGCCGTACTCTCGGAGCTGTCGTTGTTAGGTAGGGCTTTATCTAGTCGGAGCGCGAACGACGGCCTATTATAAATCTATGCATGCGATACATTTCGGTTGGAAACTGGATCTCTTTACGAGTAGCTATTGCGAAAGCATCGAGAAATTCTAAACTAAATGTTTATTCTTAAAAAAAATTGTTTTATCAAAATGTGTCAAAAAGAGTACTGCCACGTTCTTTCTCAAAAAATTTGATACACATTTAAATTTTAATTTCAAACGATGGGCATTTACTTTCAAATACCCATCGTTTGTATAGTTATATTGATGGTCAGGACAGTGAAAAGGATTGAAGAAAACGTGTTCTGAATAAATTCAACTGTGCCCAATCTACTGATATGCTTTTGTATCATAAGCGCGAAGCTGTCATACTTAAAGTTAAGTATAACAGATTCGCGCTTAGGAGGCTTGAATGAGGCTTTCAATGGGGCTCCCATAACTTACTTATCTATTGACTTTTCTGTCATGTGTTTCTCAATTCAGACAATATCAAATACCTATAATATGAGCCAAATTGGTAAAGTCGAAAAAGTCGCTTGTGCCGGTATCTTGCACCAAGTCAGTGAAATGTAGAGGACGTGCGTTGGTTTAATTGCGCGTGCGCCGCTTGGCACTATGTAAAGGTTGCTATACACCTGCGTGCAGGCTCGACAAAGCCAGCATAAACGGTCCACTTGTCCACACAACCTCCACCATGTAAGAACAAATCACATGTGAAACAGAAAGCACAACACAAAACACAACCTCCACCATGTAAGAGTAAATCACATGTGAAACAGAAAGCACAACACAAATTATAGGATACTTATAGATAATTTGGTGTTATTTCAAGTTGAATCAAGGTACCGAAGATATTATACGAGTAGAAACTAGCGGGGATTTTAATGCGGACCCATGTGGTGTGGGAACTGCGATGATTGAGGAGCCCTTGAACAGGTCAAAAAACAGCTGTATAATATTTTATTGATTGAGAGTCAAGACCGTGAGCAAATTCCATTTAGTTCAGACACTGTCCAAGCAAGATGTAGAAAAATTAGCTTTCATTCGATATTGTAGCTGCATTTCATAATTTTAAAATTGAAAATAATTTAATAAGCTTTAGTACTTCCATATTAATTAATTTACTAATTCCATAGGTATAAATATTTTTGAACCGCACAAAGAATTCTTTTTAGCGTGGTAAAATAAATTATTTTCCTCAAACTGTTCACTAGAGTCTATTCCTTGGACGTAACGTTTAAATATCTTATTTAATGTATGTGAAAAGGGACGAATTTAATCTGGTTTTAATTTACCATTACAATAAGTTAATATCAAACTTCTAGTCCCATTGAGAAGTTCTCAATCATTCAGTCTATAAGTCTCTAATCATTAGAGATATTTTTAGATAGAGTCATGCCACCAGAGCAAAAAAATTCATAAGTCAATCTCACAAAAGCATCCGCACGCCAAAGCACGCTTGCTCATAATGAATTTCCAGGCTGGTCAAGCTTGTACTGGCGTGTACAGCCACCTTAACGCGCGCCTTCGCATTCTGGTAATGAACCTGACCGACACGAGCACTTTACTGTTTCACTTTAGATACCTACGTAATCGAAAGTTTTAACTTTTTTCATTGTACTTAAGAATTTTGGTAAGTATGATTGTTTGATTGCTTCCTAATGTCCCCTCGTCATATTCCCGATTGGGAATAATTGGACTAATCTTATGGAGGAACACCAAGAAGTCCATCACCTAATACTAAAAATCTTCATAATATCATTACCAAATTTGAACGGGGACAACTATGTATATTTTTAAAATTCATAACAAAGATTATTACTAAATAATTGAGAAAGGTTCGTTAGACCATAGAAATAGTCGTATAGCTCGGAGAAAAACATCACATCTTCACCTTAAGGGTGAATCCAAATATCCAGAACCCTTCCAAAGTCGTAAAGAATGATCGAAATTATTGTTTTTTTTATTAACTATATGGGCTAGCGCTTGACTGTGAATTGTGATCATACCTGATCAAAAGTGATGATATAGTCTAAGGAGCGCGCTTGCATAGGAAATTCCTATTCGCTGTTGCTTTGAAGGCGCCCAGGTGGTGGGAAAGACATTGCCTGGTAGGGTATTATTGCAGACAATTGCGGTATTTAACAGAAACGAGGAATCAAACTGCTTCGTGTGTGTCTTTGGTACTTCTAGTTTGTAGGGGTAAAAGCCTTTTCGATGCCTTGCAGGTCTATGGTAAAAAGGTGATGGGGTTCATGAATTTAAATCTTTGGGTAGAACTAATAACATCCTCTTCTTTCGCTTTTGGAAGTCAGTTAAAGTGGACACACTAACAACAATCATGAATCAACAAACAGTTAGATAAAGGCGACAATTGTGACAATAATTTTTCCAATAAGTTTGGGGCGTGCATTGACTTCCCGACTCAGACCGCGTGGGAGTTATCACAAAATATCCTACGGTTGTTGACCTCAAGGAGGCTTTGTAAAAACATGACGCGTCTTAACGGAAGCAGCCAGATTCCTCGATAAACATCCCAATTATTACAAAAATCCTCCGCCCTTATATGGTAGCAGACGCTGTCGTATACGAAAACCTTTGTATAACTAACGAATAAAGTTAACACAACAATGGATACGTACTTTCTCACTTTTCCACGACTTCCCAGTCGCATATGTGGAACTTGGAACCTTCAGTCTACCTATTTAGGAACCAAGTTCGATCTCCAACAAAGGCCTGATAAAGGGGTAAACCCCAGGTTTGGATCTTGGCTTTTCTTATTCTTGGCTGGAATTTTGATATTTTTTTTTATTATTATGGATAGGCTTGCGCTTGACTACAATCATATCTGATGGGCAGAAATGATGAAATGATGAGGTCTAGGATGGAGCGCGCTTGCCTAGAAAATGCCTATTCACTCTTCTTTGTACTGTATTTCTTTGTACTGGTTGTACTGGGCTGGGAACACAGAAGCTGGAAGGGTGTTCCACACCTTAGCGGTACGTATCAGAAACGTGGAAGAAAATCGTTTCGTTCGAGCTTGCTGGACATCAACCACATAAGGATGCCACTTCTCCCGGCGTCTTGCGGTTCTATGGTAGAAAGGTGAAGGAGGAACTAGATTGTGGAGTTCTTGAGCACACTCTCCAAAGTATATCCTGTAAAAAACCGCTAAACAGGCAACCTTGCGTCGGTGTTCTAAACTGAGCAATTTTGCCCGTGTTAGCGATTCCTTGCCGATTATTATTTGGCAGAGGGAGCTAAATGTCTAAATTGGCTAATGTCTGTTCTTACGGGAGGCTTTTACTCTATATTAGGACAAACGTACTGGCTACTGCCAAACGAATTAACGTTCGAGAACGATGCTGCGTAGCAAGTAATTAAGCTAATTAGGAATTATTTGTATTCCAAGTACCTAATTACGACTCTATAACCGACTGCATTATCACCCATAAATCAAAACGTACGAAATTTAACACAGAGGTTTAATGTAAGTAAACAAGGGATAAGGGAGCATTTCTAAAAATACCCAAAGGGAAAAAGGGCGGGTGAGCTCGTAAATAAAATAATCTATTTAGCGTATGCCGAAAATAGCTTCAAAGTTTTGAATGGAATTCTGTATTTAGTTAGGCTTTTTTAGTTAACCCATGTATAGTTGTACAGTGTCCTTCTTAAACTCAGTTTTGCAAAAAAATACTGTGATCAGGTTCTTATTTATTGGAGAAAAATCCCGTTACCTCGCCGCTACGTTACATTGTTCCAAATACTTTAACTCTTCGCGAGACAATGGAATCGCATGACCTTTACAGAGTGATCCCAAATCATACTCGTTCGAATACCGTTGGTATCACTATTGTAAGGATTAGAGATTAATGATGGACTAGAAAAAGGATAACAGTTATTGTTTTAGTTGATGATAGTCTCCGATATGGTATAAGTTGAGAAAACTTATAATAATTTAAGTTCAATGTTCAACTTATGTTAAGACTAAAGAGCCAAGACGGTTTTTAGGGTTCCACACTATAAGGGTAAAACTGTCCGTCTGTACACCCGTCCGTCCATCCATCCGTCCGTCCGTCCATCCAACCTAGAACCAACCTAAAATCTTAGCATCTTTAGAACTTAATACTATCTGCACAAATTACAAAAATACGTACATGCGTTGAACACTCCGCAAAATTGAGATTTTGGAGCAACTTTTGAGAAAACTCTTTATCAACAAAATTACTTCCAATTTTCTCCATTTTTGTGAATTTAAACACAAAATTACGTTTAAAGAAAGTAATTAGTATTTAACCTGCATGCACTTTTACTCGTAAGATGCCTAGGCTTTTTTTTTAATAATACGCTATACATCCAATACAATGTCCTGCCTATCGTATTCTTGTAAATACAGTAACATAAGTTACGTATTTCGAATCTAGAAAACATATAGGAAGCGCAACTTGATGGATCATTCATCCAGGCACAGACGACATTTGTCTTGCTTTTATCTTGCGCACTGACAGTTATGCAAACGGTTTGTCGCGTTTGTCTGTCAAAAGAAACGAGGAAATGGCACTTTGTCATGACTCGGAGGTGGGGTATGTAGCGATAGATTACATGATGATGATTTGTATACCTAAGGTAAGTGAGGTGTAATTCGGTATATTAAGGCAACGACGACTTCAAAAATTAATATAAAAAAAACTAAACCTGATTTCTGTTTGAAAGTTTTTTTTCAAAGAACATTGGTCTTTTGCCAGCTAATACGTGCATGAATTAAGTGATTTTAGTTAGAATTTTCTTTTTAAATAATTTATTGGTAGACCTCTTTTTTCCTTCTTATTTCGTGATAAAATTTGGCTCAGCTTTTTAATTCGTGAATTCAGGGTTTTTATTTCGGGATAAACTTTTGTACAATAATTTTATGATATTATATTAAAAAATTTTAAATAAAAATATAACAACAGTTTAATACATTAATTTAGCAATAAAGATATTCGATTTCTAAAGGAAAAACATGTAACATTAAGCTCAAATTCAGCTTTAAGTACAAACTGTTCCCTAACCATAACTGTTTTCCACGATATCGCTTGCATACCTTAGGAAAAATAGATTTTTTCGAGATAAAAAGTAGCCAATATCCATCCAGGATAATGTAGCTCTCTATTAGTGAAAAAAATATCAAAATCGGTTCAGCAGATTTCAAAATAAAAAATAGTAAAAAATAACCCTTAAAAGTAAACAATGTTAATACCTAATTATAAACTGTAGAGATTACTCAAATATCTCTTATATAATTGGAATCTCCAAAATTCAAATACCAATTTCTTGAAAAAAAAATTGGAGTCCATCAAAAATCATTAAGTTTTGATTTAACATGGATACAAAGGATTTTGTTGCTATTATTTCAACATGAAATTTTCGCGTAAAAGTTTTAGTTTCAAATAATTTCCTTTATTATAAAAGTAAACTAAAAATTTTGAAAAACTAAACCAACTTTAATAGTAAGTAATTTCAGCAAGTTTTAAGTTTTCTAATCTCGATTCAATTAATTTAAGACAGATGATTTTTTGTACGGTATATCTCATTATATTCCATGTGGCTGAAACATAACAAAATAACTATAATTTTTTCTTACTAATCACAAACCTTTACAAAGTAATGCCTGCAGGTATTTGATGGGAACAGTTACTTTTTTATTTTACAGAGAATTTTGAGTTTAGTACCTAAGTGAGGTTTGTAATGAAATGTAGAACTTCATGTTTATTAACCTAAGACATATTTCATCACTAAAACTAATAAATTGATAAGCATACGTCAATAAATAAGTTTAAGTTCCTTATCACGAAATTAAAAGTGAGTGCTAAAATAAAAACATCTTATTTCGTGATACTTATTTTGGAAAAGTCCTGTACTTAAGTTTGTAAATCATTCAAAAATCATTTAAAGTAACTATTAAATATCCTGAATATAAAGATATTATATGAAAATAAATGAAGCAAAACGAACTATAAATAAAACCATGCTACTAGTACCTATGCGAGTTCACCTTAAAAATTCAAATTTAGGTTTAGTTCAAACTCGTATTTTAAGAGTTTTATTGAAAAAATCATATACCGAATTTAGCTCATAAGAAAGTTCATTACTTTCAAATTATGATTTTGATTTTATATTTAAAATATCTTGATTAATAAATTAATACACTAGCTTTAAAAAAGAAACTCATAAATTCTTAATTCGGTAGTGATACGAAATACGCAACCTAAGAAAAATAAGATGCCGGCTATTTCGTGAGTCGATTAATTGCAATTTTAAGTGAATTTAGTACTTGTATTTATCTCTGTCCTATATTATATTAATTGTAAAGAAACACAAATTTACACTATAAAAAACTTAATTCAAATAGACTTACCACTGTCTTTCTGTAAGCTTAGAAAGTATGATGTTTAAGCTTACAGTAAATACAAGCACGCAGGTGTATTACAACGGTTTGCGGCCAACTTAGGTTTTAAAGAGTCGTATTGGTCTGAGCTTTTTCACCAAAATTCTCATACTCGATTTTTTAAAGGGTAATATGATGAAGATTTAGAATTTACGTTTAATTTATTTATAACATGTCTTTATTGCTTATTTTTACTCCAAAAGCAAAAACTAACGAAATTACCAGACATACCGAATTACCCCTCACTTACCTTATTATATTATTATAACAAATTCGTAAATTAAAACTTTGTTACACACTTAAAAAAAAGTTTTATCATTGATATCTGTTAATTAAACTGATATCAATGATAAAAACTTTCAAGGTTTGCGAAACAATCTTAGAATTACCTTTCCTGAGCCTATTTACAGTCGTCATAACTCGTGACAATAACCTCAGCTTGTCACGATAACTCTGCGTTATGCTAGGCGCGTGCGCATCTTGATCCCTGCCTTGAATACAGAGTAGTGACTCGTGTTTCTACTCATACTTGCGGTTTACTCAAAAAGACAATCACCGTTAGCCCGAATCAGTAAAGTTTCCATATTTGATAGTATGGTAAAGGTACCAAATTCTTACTTCGTCCTCGTGGAAATTACCTATGCCCGTTGGACAGTCATGGTACTAGTAGGTACCTATACTGTCAAGGAAAGGCGGTGATAGACGGTCGTTTCACTATTGTAAGGATGGAGGTTAAGGCGACTATATCCCAGCACTTTAGGTATTTGTCGCACAGTCAGACCCGCTCTGCGATACCTAGCGACCATTGCCGTGAGCCGAGAAGTTAGAATGAACTCCGTGAACCTATTCATAAATATTTGCGTCACAGTACTGTGCAGTGGTGTACTGTTACAGTTGGACTATTTGTCATTATAATTCGCTTCACGAAATATATGCTGGAAGTTGCGTTTTTTACGTATATTTTGACTTTTTATGGTAATCGATAATATCAACCGAGGTATTTATTTATAATAATTATGTATTACTAAAGTAGCAGGATTTGTAGAAATTTTTCTTGTACATATTAGGGAAATGAAGAGTTTTATATTTTTTTTTAATCTTCTCCGCATCTTTCTTTTCACAGTAGTAGTTTTGACACATTCTGTGATCACCATAAGAGTGCGGCATTGAGTTTAACAATATCGTTGTGCAGAACAGATATGGCAACGTTTTTAGGGTTCCCAGATATTTTGTGATATCTATACTAATATAATAAAAAGGTAGCGTAACGATGTTTGTGAGTTTGTGACGTTGTAAGGGGTAATCTCTGGATCTACTGAACCGATTTTCAAAATTCTTTCACCAATACATTATCGTGGAGTGTCATAGGCTATAATAATTTCCAAAATTAACTATGCATTGTTACTAAAACTTGAATAATGTAATCCAAGTCGCAAAAAAATTGCTTTCATCGCGTACGCTGCGATTGAGGATAGAACAAAACAAAATCAAAATCATCAAATCAGTATCAGAGTGAATAGGCATCTTCTAGGTAAGCGCGCTCCATCTTCGACCACATCGACACTTTCCATCAGGTGAGATTGTGGTCAAGCGTAAACCTATAAAGTATATAAAAAAAAAAAGTATCAAAATCTGCAAAAAAGTCCGCAATAGCATATGCCTATCTCCTATGGGTAACTCGCAATAACTGCTTTTACTTTAAAATTGTGGATTAAAAATAAATAATTTTTGTGAAGCTTATTTAGCCCATATGGTATTAATTTATATCTTTGTATTTTTATGCCCGATAGTTTTTGATTTATTGAGCAAACTGTCGAAAAACATACCAGCCCCCCCCCCCTTATCTCTGAAGTTTATCAATCGAAAAATCTAAAATAATTATGATCAATAGAAATTAACGTATATTTTACAGGAAAAATAAAATCAACTCTCTAACTGTTATACTTTTTTTGATAATAGCAATAAACCGCCGAAAACAAAGTTAGGTTTGCGGTTCGCCAACAAAAGTACCTAGGTACATGTAAATTATACTCGTAAATTCTTGAACAAAAGTGATTCTTTTAATGTTTTACTTCTTTTATAGTATGGAAGCGGTGCGCGAGTCCGACTCGCACTTGGCCGCTTTTTTTTTAATTTTTTAATTACTTATTTTTATTTTATGTTTTTTACTGATGGTCAGCAGTTAGGTGAAGTTATTTTCTGTTACTACTCTCCAATACCTTCATTTTGATACCCATATTATGATAGTTGAAGAAAAAAATTTTTTTCCACTTTTGAAAATGGCGCCTCACATCCGCCATATTGATTTTTCCAAAAAAATATAGTCTTTGTTACTCGGGAGGATCCAACGATTCTAACGATACCCCATATATCCAAGTCTGTTCAGCCGTTCAGAAGTTATGGAGGAATAAAGAAACATCACATACATACATACATACATACATACATACATACATACATACATACATACATACATACATACATACATACATACATACATAAATACATACACACATACATACGTACATACATACATACATACATGAACCCTAAAAACATTACACTCCTTTTTTTGGGCAGTCGTGTAACAGTATTTAAACTGTGGTTACGCGTGATGGTATTTGCACGTGGTGGAATTTACACTACCTACCATAATTTTCTTAGTTCGTATCAGAGTTTCTTCGGAGCTTTTGAGGACTAGGTATTTTGATAAACTCAAGAAACACTTACTATATAATTTTTTAAAATTCTCCTTCGCTTCCTGTCAGATAGTTTTTTTTTCCAGCGCATTTAAAAAATAAATAATTTTAGCGCGAAAGGAGCGTGAGTCGTGAAAACTTGCGCAGGTCCGTCTCGTATGGAGGCTCGTGAGCCACTGGGCAGTGGGCACTGAGTACATCGTTTATTCGATGCGTTAGACCATTTTATGACTTCTGTTAGGCGAAATTTTGCAGCAATTTTTTTATTTAATATCTGTCTGCTCAATGGATAGGCAATACAATGAGCTTACTTTACGTATAATTTTTATGAAATTTAGTCTAAAGCTTTGGAAATACCATTAAAAAAATGAACAAAAACGACCTGTTTTCAAAAATTTTTATGATCGAGGCAAGTTTAACTTATCGTGTTTTCATGAGGCCATTATAGAGATAAAGCATGTATCTTTAATATGTATTTTTAACAGTGAAAAAAAACAATTTTTTCATGACTTTGAATTGCTTTGAAAAGTGGCGTAGTCGCTAAAAACCGGGATAATGGGCCGTTAATGATGGACTACAAAAAGGATAACATTTATTGTATTGGGTGATGCTGATGATAGTCTCCGATATGTAAGTTGAGAAAACTTATAATTTAAGTTGAATGTTCAACTTATGTTAAGACTAAACTTAGCACGTACCTATACTTACATACTATACTTATAGTAAGTACCTTTTAAATTTCTTAATACTTTCAAGGAAAGGTGATAGACGGTCGTTTTAAGCGATTATTAGTGACTTATCCTTGAAAAACTACCTATAAAGAAAATTACTATAAAATTTAAACGTCATGTATCTTGGGTCTAATCTTAATTCGCTGTGAAACATAAACGCGATTGGATAAAATTTTCTCTATAGATTTTTTTCCCACAAGTAGCTACAAAATCTCCAATTTTTTCAAATTTTTATCGGAAACTACAAAGGATGTAATTGCAATTTTTATTTTAATGTGTCGTTAATAATAATAGCTTAGACTAAAGCAGTTTCCATAGTATACTAGCTGATGCCCGCGACTTCGTCCACGTGGGATAAAAACTATTCTATCTTTTAAGTTGGACCAAATGACAGATATTCACGAAGTTTGAACTAAATCGGTTCAGTAGTTTAGGAGTCCATTGAGGACAAACATTGTTACACGAGATTTATATATATTAAGATTATATATAACCAGCTGACTCGGTAAACTATATTATTCTTTCGTATATTATACTCGGTAAATTATTTCTTACTTATAACATGCACAAAAAAAACATAAAAATCGATCAAGCTGTTTCAAAGGAGTTTTAGACCCGAAAATTGTATATAGGAACTTAGAAGATATCTTAGAATTTACGTATTTTACCTATTATATGCTTGCAGACTTTCTGACAAGCATATTCTATACTTATATAGGAATCACTTTTTAGTTATTACCACTACTCAAGCTACTCGTAGTTTCAAAGAATATTCTAAAGGAGGTAGTATCATCTATAGAATTTATTAATAGAAATACTGATAATAATCACCATAGAGGTATAAATATAAATGTACAATTATAGTAGGTACCTATCTTTTTAGGAGAAAAAATAGCTTTGCGGTTTCTTGAAGGTTTCGTTGGTACAGTTACACGTGGATTGTCATTAGGCGAAATAAAACATTTCGTAAATTCGCAATAAACATAAGCAACATGTTATTGTAGAGTTTATCGTGGCCATCTTAATGCCAAACGAAAACGCATGTACATGTGTACACAGGAAAACCGCTATGACACACTAGACTGACTCCCCCGACTTTCAGCGAAACAATTGATAAAATCACTGTAAGTACTTACTTACATGAAATATTACTATAATACTGACAAGTCAAGTGAACAATCCCATATATTTTTTGAAGTTCGCTCTATAAATCTATAGCAATCGTAGAAAAAGAATAGATCATAAGTATAATGACTGCAGTATAGCTGAAAAATTTTGGATGCTCTGTTTCGCAGTCAAAAATTACACAAACTTTTAAGAAATGTTTTATGTAAACACTAGGCTTTTTAGGTATTATATTTTACCTCAATTCAACTAAAAATAACATGACTATAAACCGTCATAATATTCAGGTAACTAAGCAATAACTATGAACTTTTATTATAGACTTTCCCCTGTTTTATAACTTCACTTCTAACGTAATAGCTCGTAGTAAATGCAGGTAAATATTATATTAGCCACAATAAGTGTTAGTATCGTTCCTAGTTCCACGTTCACCGTGATTAAATATATTAAAGGATCAGCACTTACTGACGTCACGCATACATTTTTAGGCTCCGCGTTGTCATAACTGTAAAATGGCGCTAATTTATGCGACCGAGAGCGTTATGTGCTGTCAGCGGTACCGGAATGTATGAAGCGCGACGCCATATTTGAGAAATTTTTGGCTTCAAAATACGTCACATCTTTGCCGTCCTCTAAGCGTAGCGTATTTCGTCATTGGTTCCACGTCACGCATGTAGGCTTTACTTTGCGACTATCAATATGAAAGTTTCTGCAACTGCACTGCGGTAAAGTTACCTGCACACTGGAGTCATGCATAAACCACAGAGAAGATTTAATGGAGAAGGTACTGAGGCCGTCACCGAAAAGTCCAAGAATATGAAGATAGCGCCGCAGTAGCGATAGAAGCGATGTAGGTACGAAAAGGGCTTTTATATTACCTTTGGTATATACATATACGTCTACGTGACGATTCGTTTGTGAAACACCGCAGAGCCTGTAGAGGCATTCTATTAGCGATATCGCTATATTCAGCGATATAGAATTCCAAAATGTACGGGATTAACGCTAGCTAACGCTATGCCAAGCGTTAGCTAATATAAATCCCATACATTTTCGACTTTTTTATTCGCAAGATCGCTAATAGCATGCAACTTTGTCTACAGGCTCAGCTGGCCTTGTACGCGAAGTGTTGTGACTTGTGAAAATACGCTCCTGATACGACTACGGTTACAACCCGTATGCGAAGGAAGGTGTTTCGGCCCTACTAGCCCGCGAAATTCAAATTTTATTTAATTTTTCGCAAATATTAGACGTTTTAGGTTTATGGCAATGAGTTTTGCGGGCGTAACCTTTATGCATCTACATGTTTTTAGTAAAAATTTTGCTCGAAAATACCCATTTACCTCAAATTGGTTCCTGAAAAATTGTTTTTTGCCGTTTCCCAGATTTGGAGCTATCGGGAACCTATATAAACTAAATGCGTATTTTAGAAAAGTTTTTATTAAAATCATCTAGATGCATAAATAGTACGCCCGCAAAACTTATTGCCTTAGGCTCAAAATTAGCCCAATATGAGCGAAAAACTAAATACAGTTTGAATTTTCGCGCCCGCATGCATCCCGCATTCCCCTTAATGTGGCTTGAAAGAAACACAAAGAAGCAGATTTTTTCACTTTTATAATAATAGTGTGAAGTCGTTAGTATGCGACAGTCCTTACAGAGAGATAACAATAAATTATTATTATTGTAAGTAAACTGAGGTTCCAACGCTTTGCGGAAGCTCGGCTAGAATACTGGTTGCCTACGAAAAGTGTGAACTTACGCAAAAAACTAGCAGGACAGTTTACATTACACGAGAGTCACTCTACGATTTCGCATTGTGAAGTCAACATCTCCTGAGGATGTCCCGGTGTCGAGACGAAACGTGCGTCGAAGTGTTAGAAAATTGTGTGTGGTGTTTCATGTGGGTAGTGTTCCTGCATATTGTATCATACAGAATCTTTGCAAGTAGCGGATTATAGCAAAACAAATTAATGTGTCCTGCTAATTATGGATTTCCGCAAACTAACGCCTGCTTCCATTCAATATTACGCAAAAAATACAATTAGTATTTAGATACCTATGTATAACCGCTTCTTACCCCGATTGCCTGGAAGAGACCGCTGTGTAGCGATAAGACCACGATATTTGTTCTTTTTTTGCCGATTATTTTATTTGTTTTTCCTTTCGTTTTGTTTTGTTGTAAAATAAAAAAAATTCTATCTATCTGTCTATCCATTACTTAACATTTTACCACACTAATTTTAATAAAAGTTTGTGTGTATGTGGATTGTGGGGGGTATTTTGACGACCTCCCTGGTACAGCGGCGCGCGCTCGAATTCGAGTAGGTCGCGAGTTCAGCTGTCAGGTGGCTGTCTGGTCTGGTGAGAGGCTTCGGCCGTGGCTAGTTACCACTCTACCAGCAAAGACGCACCGCAATGCAATTTAGCACTCCGGAGCGAGTCTGTGTAGAAGGTGCGGGCAAATCTAATAAGTAGGTACGTAAAATATTCATATAGGTACATCCGAAATTTCACTAACGCTTCGTCACTAATTATAAGGCCTATGTGAAATAAATAACTGTGAAGTTTGGAGATGAAAGTGTGCGTTGTTTCTCACAAACGAGAGTGAAACCTATATAAAGGTATTTGCTGGAATATCTCTATGTTCTTATTAACGTTTGTCGACGTAATTTGCGTGATAGAATAACTTGGATATCTAAAAAATGCACACAGTTAACCTAATCTCACGTTACCTACGCTCGTGGGATTTCCTGATTTTATTATTACGAACAATAAACTAGAAAATCTTGATAATTTCCTAAATAGGTATCGACGTCATACATGCAAAACAAAAATCTTTATAGGTATAGTGAGTTTGTATGTCCGTCTATTTCGTTTCTAAAGCTTTCACTCGCGGTTCCGCCCCGTTAAAATTCGGTTTCCCATTTATTCCTCTAGATTTTTTGAGGAAAATGTAGACTATTCTTTAAACTAGGGTAAAATCCACCGATATAAACCTCAAGATGAGTATATCTGAACATTTTACGAAAACCTTCATACAAGAAAAAGTAGTGTCTTCTGCCAAAATTCCCATTATCACGCCTGTGGAAACCCGCGGATTAATAGTATAATTAATAGTGATCTGTAGCGTGGACCGTGGTCCATAGTCAATACTACACGGCTGTTGGTTACCTACTAACGCTGTTGGTGTCTAGACAAAAAATTTTAACACCAATAAACCGGCGACATTTTGCTACGCGGTCCGCCGAGTCCTGTGTATTTGTCTATTGTAAAATTTATCACTAATGTAATATGAAATGTTTAACAAGGTCAAGGTATTTAGGTTACATATAAACAGACTATATTTAAACCAATTTTTTAGACCTACTGAAAAATTAATTTTACATCAAATTATGCACTCTAATTTCTAAACCAATAAATATACCTGAGGTTAATTTTTCAGTGCTATTTTTTTATTTCTTGATTCACTTTGATTCTAAAAACGTTGTGATTGTAAACACGTGTATCGCCCCCCTGGCAGATTTTCTACAATACTTACTGAAGTAGTGGATAAGTTTCTAGGCATAGATTTAAAAACGTCGTCGCTATGTTTCTAGGTCAAAAAGCACAGATATCCGTGTCAAAAAGCGTGATCTATCAGAAGCGCGTAGGCACTATAAAATACCTATAGACACGGCGCACAAGACATTCACCTTAAAGCATCGGCTTCGCGGACATTGCTCCACTTTTGAGCAGACATCTGAACTGGCAACCTTGATCAAGATTACCTTTACACCTTCCGAATATTCACGCGTAAATTAAATTGATATATCTGGGTGACCGAGCTTCGCTCGGTGGTTAATAGATGGCACCAATAGTCATATTTTTTTTTTTTTGGATTTTTAAAATGAATCCTAGCTAGATCGATTTATCGCCCCCAAAACCCCCTGTATACTAAATTTCATGAAAATCGTTAGAGCCGTTTTCGAGATCCAGATTATATAGAAATATATATACATACAAGAATTGCTCGTTTAAAGGTATAGGATTATGTACAGCCGTTCACCTACTGTCATTATTACTCTCACGAATATGCCGGTGAGTGCGACATGCAGCGTCGCGGAATAATATAACAGAGAAATGACGTTTTACCTAATTACTTAAAAACTAAGCCAGCTATCAAAAATCTGTTTCTGAGCGTTTTTGGATGTTGTTATTACCGACACATAAAAAAAATTACAATTAAATATCCATTGTAGTTTCCGATAAAAATTAGAAAAACTGAGATTTTGGAGCAGCTTTTGAGAGAACTTTCTATCAAGAAAATTTTATCCAAACGTGTTTTTGCTTCACAGCGATTTTATATTAAAGACCCAAAATACATGACGTTTAAGAAATAAATTGTCTTTATGGTTTTAAACTACAGGTCACTAAAAATTGCTTAAGTATGCCGTCTACGCCGTTAAGTGATAAGCTTGCCCACGGCAGATGCAGTGCTTCCCACGCTTTGCATTGCAATGTCACTGCACTGCACTGCGCTCATCATTCGGAGACGTCCTATGATAATAACATCAAGATGAGCCCATCCGATCATTTTACGTAAACCTTATTCATACAAGAAAATGTAGAGCCATGTGTCGAAACTCCTGCGAAATACTGCGTAGGCTTATAGCTTACTACTGACGCCGGAGGGGGGGTTTTGCTCCCATAAACTGGAGACATTTTTTCGCGCGGTCCGCCGGGTCTATAGTATAGGTGTCTTTGGAGACGTCTCCTTTTGAACCGTAATCTCGTCAGCTACATTGCCCTTAAAAGTGAAAACAACTTACCTACTATTTTGTTATTAGTTACGTTGTATTTTAATTTTTAGGTTAAAAAGTGCAGTAAGTATTGGAATTATCCACGACGGAAAATCGACAGCTATTAAAAATGCTGTTATATTAGGTAACATAGGGAAGTTTTATTTGAATTTTTTCTTCCATAAGGAATATTATTTTCACAGAATCGTTGCTACGTATCATATTTGTGTGACGTATTTTCTTCTTATACATACGGGTATGTAGAGTTTACGCTAATTGCATTAGCGTAGGTAAATTATGACTAGAATACCACCAATTACTGACGTAACACGTCAATGGTATCTAATGAAACTTTATCTGATTAATTAAAAAATCAGAAAACATTTTTATATTCAGAATTTGCTGGATCTTGGCCTTGGGCCTTTAAAGTCCTTTATAAGATCATAAAACATGAATATTGAGTAAGTAATGTACCTACTGAAATTATTGAAACCTCCAGATATACGTACAAATGAGACCAAACTCGAGAGGTTTACGAAGTGGGTTTACGAACTCGAGAGGTTTCACTACTCCGGAATTCCGAATTGGTGTATACAAATACCTTAAAGAAATGAAATTAGCCCATACTCGAATACTAAAAGCTAGTGGTGAGTTTCAGTAACTATCATTTTCAACATTTCCAAATCAAAGGTAGTAAAATTCAACTTTTCTTTTCCTACATTTGGTTACATACTTTCTTAAGTGGTGTGAGGCTCTAATAAAATCGTTTTAAGTAACTGAGTCTATTACCTACGCAGTTTATAGATATACATAAGTATAAAATGTACCTATTGTAGATGCACGTTGTTCGGTCAAGGACACAAGAATAGACAAAAACCTACACAGGACGCGGCAAACCGCGTGAAAATATATCGCCAGTTTCCTGGTGTTAAAGTGTTAAAAATGTTTGTTTTAACACCAACAGTATCAGTTGTGAGTCGATCACAGTATTGCCTATGTCCACGCCACAGATCAATACCAACTTGCCGCACGCGAGTTTCCATAGGGTATAATATACAGTATTTCCGTTGGATATTTTGACAAAATATAGCGCTACTTTTTTTTCGGGTAACTATTTTTATATCTCTAAATGACAAAACAACGTTTGCTGGTCTCTGCTAGTATTTGTCTAATATTCTGTTTGAACCCCTTACACCCCCCCCCCCCCTGGCTACGCCCATGTCCGACGGGCTTATCCTCGGGTTTATATCGGTGAGCGCAAACTTTTTTGTGCGCCTTCGGGCTGAACTTTTCTTATAACTAATTGAATAATCGTGTAGTTTTCCTAAACGACCTGTTATTTTTTCCAGAGAGCGCACCGTGCGGTGCTCGTCCGTGCTGATCGCGGCGCTAGGGCTGTCGCTCGTGGCCCTGGGGGTGTACACCGCGGTGTTGGTGCTGACGGAGTACCGCAGCCCTAGGCCCTGCCTTAGCGAGGTCTGCGTCGGCACTGGTGAGACAGCCATTCAAACTAAACTGTTTTACTACATAATGTCCAAGTGGGAATCAGATTTTTAAGCTATTGCATAGCTTCTATCGCGGGCTTTGACGGTGCAGACCGAATCCAGAAATTTCGTAACGAAAATAGCCTGGCACTCCTAAAGTAGAGCTTTCGTCATCACGTGCGTGATATTTCAAAAAGTCATTAAAAAGTTCTGCTATTTTTTGATAGATGGCAAACTAAAAACTAAAAAGTTTGTGAAGTTGCACTCTCTGCTTTCATGGCAGCCTGGTACCAAAAGTTCTACTTTTCGATTGATGGCAAAACTAAAAATAACTTTAAATTCTATGCAATAGCTTTACCACGGCAGTCTCCGAGTGACACGCCTTTTTTTGTATATATATATTAGGATATTTCGATAACCCAGTCGAATTAAGGCTAAGCCACTGCAAACCCATTTTTTGTAGCGTGATTCGTGAACGAGTTTATGATGATATTCGTTTGATATTATGATAATGATGGGAAATATAATACACGGCTTAGCTCGCGCAAGAGTCGTTTGATGAACTGTTAAATTGAATATTTGCACAGATAAACGATATTTTCAATTCTAAGTGAAATCTGATTTATGTTAATGGGGATTTTTTTCCAAACATAACTGTAGCATCAGCCACTCAGTACAATTAAGTCAAGAGCGAGTCAGAATCAAAATCGGGGGTAAAAACCAGCCAACGTTTATTTATTGATTGACGGAATTAGCAGGAAAATACTAACATAATAAAATTGAAGTGTCCTAATTTTATCAAATTTTTAAGAGATACTTTGTTTTTCTTGTATGTTATTGCGATATGTTCAAGAATTTAATCCAAAATATGCGCGGACAAAGTTCCGGGCTAGTCTTCGTTTATTTATTAAATCAAACTTCAGTTGATACAAAAGCTCTGATCCGCCGTCACAGCTAACTCATTGGATTAGTCACACAATTAGAACGATCAAACGCCATCTCCGATGGACATAAGAGTTTTCAAAAATTCACACTCAGCTCAGTCAGAATCCACTCTCCGATAAGATCACTTGTCCTTCAAAATATGGAGCCAGCCAAATACTTGGCACTTAGCCTTTTAGTCGTTAGTGTATCCCCCTCCCCCGTTCCCGAGGGGGAATGGTCCCCTTGCCTGAGCGAGCTGTGTAGTGAGACTGGTAAGTGTGCGAGCACTTTTACTATTATGCGTTTTGGCTATTAATTTTTCAAGCATTTTCTTGAATTATAATATGTTTTTTTTTTTTAATTTTTTTGGTTTTTTAACTGCACAACGATAATTTCTACTCGATATTTTTAGATGAAGAATCAGTTCATCTGGATTTTTGTGGAAGACGTGATTTTAATTGCACGGAAATAACACTTATTATTTAGGTACTCGTATTCTATGCTAGCTTCGATAAAATAACTTTCCCCAATTTTGCATACAGTTTTTGTGAGTGCCCCGTCCCGTAACTGTTTGTTTTTGTCTCTCTTAAAATAAAAAATAATATAAATATAACAACGAGTATTAGTTTATTTTTCATTTAAATAAAAAACAATCATAATAATTGATAGACAATATGATAGGGAGCTACTTTAATTCGTGTTCGTATAACTTTATTAATGGTAAGTGGTAACCATAAATATTGTGAGTCTTCAAACATTGATCTATGATAATTCGATTAACATATTCCACTTCGTTCATACTAGTAACGCCTTGAAAGCTCTCCAGTTTAAACTGATTGTCTGACTAAGTTTGTTGTGGGTATGTATGTACCTATGTAAATTACGTAATTAGAAGCAAACTTAAAAAATCTGAAACAGGGTCTAAATGGACTATTTTCGGTATCTCCTATTTTAATAACAGGGGTTTATTCATTTGAGCGACACATCTCTACTGCGGAAAGATTAAAAAAATCCTGTGGGACAGGCAGACGGACGACATACTTAGCGCATTAGGCCTTTGGACACCAAACCGTAAAAAAATTGGTCAAGAGTCGGGCTCACGCACTTAGGGTTCCGTACCATCAAGACCAAGCAAACTAAAACACCTAAAATTTATAATATAATATATGTAACTAAATACTCTGCGTTTATTTAAAGCTTCTACTTGTTACCTGAGCAAAAACAAGCAACAAGTAAATAATTTAAAAATTAATTAAAAAACACGACTGCATTAAGTTAAAACGACGTTTTCCAAAAAAATATAGCCTAGGTATAATATGTTACTCGGAATGATGTAAGGATTCTAACGATACCCCATTTGTTCAAATCTAGCCGTACAGAAATTATGGTGGAATAGAGAAACTCACATCCATACATACATGAACCCTAAAAACATTACATTCCTTTTTTTGGGCAGTCGTGTAAAAAATTCACGTTGGTTGTATATAGTGGATACCCGTAAATATTTTTTTACTCTATTTTTTAGTTTTTGTTGTTATACCGGCAATACAAATACATCATCTGTGAAAATTTGTAGCTATCGCGATTCAAGAGATATAGCCTGGTGACAGACGGACGGACGGACGGACAGACGGACAGTAAAGTCTTAGTAATAGGAGCCCTAAAAAAATTACCCACTTCAAACGTAAAATTACAAAATACGACTGAGAGAGCAGCTCAGAGCGCGTTGATCTCTAATACCTTTTACAGTGAAATACAATACCTACCTATGTGTTTTGGATGAAAACTATAGCTGAATTTCACAAACGAACGAATCACGAAGGTAGTGCTATCCTGTACGTTTGTCATCCATAAGACTTATTAACTTAATTAATACTTCAAATATAAAATCTGTGTTATTCAAATTAAAAGATATAAGATTAATTCAAATATAAAATAATTCAAATATTAAAACGAATATTTCATATTTTATTAATTAGGTTTCTATTATTTATTATCACATAATACTACTTTTCATATTATAGTAAGGGTTATTTATTCGAACGCAACGCGCGCTTGGCAAACCTAATTTACAAATTGTTTGGTACTCTACCGTTGCAATATTTCGGCATTCTAACTCGTAAAATGAGTCCCACAAATACCAATAAATGTACATTTAAGATGATAGGATGTAGGTACTGATAACGAGTATGTTTGATACAATATATCAAACATACTCGTATTTAGGTACCTACTTATATCAATTTTTCGTGTTATCCTCATCATAAATTCCACGCGTGGAATCAATTAGGTCACAGCTCTACAGTAGATGAAACTGCGCCAATTCCAACTTACGCTTGAATAAATTACACGTATGACTTAAAAGGGTGAACTACTTACGATTGTTTACTATCATGGTAAAGTATAATGATATTGTTATAATAACAGTAAATAAATCAAATATATGTAGGTATAATAAAATATATTCATCAATTCATCATTGATGACTGATAGTATTAAATGCAAAAGCGTGTTTAATTATTTATTAACAAATTATAAATAATGAATCTCTAGTACCTAATATAGAGTTGTTTTTGTTTATGCGATTTAAACACTTGTCGTTCTCACATGTTTCTCATTTAAAAACTAAGGGTCTACGTAGTTATATGTATGTTAGATGCGCAATACCTGCGTGAATTACATTATTAGACATCGTCGAATGAACGTCCCTCCACTACATTATTCTTTCAATGTGTAAGAGTAAACACGTGGAGTGGTGTTCATTTTTAGATAAAACGATCTATACATACTTAACTATACCTATCTCTCATGATTTACGATACTGTGTCTAAAATCTGTGAATGTGTCAAGCTTCACACAAAAAGACTGTAAAAAAGACGCCCTTTCTCTAATGTCGGTTCCCAATATTCGATCTATCCATGGTTTACCTTACTAGAGATAGAAATTTGACGTAAGGTTCATTCAAGTTATGTCAAATTTCTTTACAACACAAACAATGGATAGATTGAATATTGGGAACCAACGTAAGAGCGCCGAATTAGGATTTACTTTTGGGGTTCAGCCACCTCTAAAAATTTAAAGTAGGAGGTAGAAATTCCTTAGAACTAGAAGTTCCTCAAATCATCCTAAGCGCATCCAAAACCATCTATCAATCCTCACAGTGTTCGAGCCGTAGTATGATTTACTGAGATTTTAGTTAAAGCGTAGGCAGGTACTTACTATACGTATTAAGTACGTAGTTGGTACGACGTTCGTACTACGTTGGTACATTGGTGTACCTCCCTCACCACGTGGACTGATGCAACTGATAAATTAACTTCGTGATGCTCTGACGCCGTTGCGGTTCGCGTGGACCCATTCATTATAATTGTAATTACTAAATTAATCCACTGACACCGCACTTATTGTTCCAATTATTATTCAAATAATTCAATTATTTTAATTTATTATGTGGAGAATGTTATTTATACACGATTTTTTAAAAATAAGAGTATATTATTTATGTTTAATTTAAAGACGCACACGTGGCGTGCTTATGTACGTGCTACATGATCATAACTTTTAATAATTTAAAATACATGATATTATCTCCAGCAATTTTCCTGAGTATATTTTAGTTTACTTGGTTGTTTATTACTTGTATAATTCTGCTGTATTGAGTTCTGGCCCTATAACGCAGTACTCGAAAACATTTTGAGAAAAAATAAAAGTAAATTCCCGTGGAGACCCTGGGGCCATAGACTCGTAGTGCCAAAAAAATCCTGCGAGATGCGAGAAAATCCTACTTATCTGGTTTTGCATTTTGAATTTTGAACACCTTGTAACGGGCTATGAAATTACACTCGCATATTTAAATTCCCTAGCCTCCCGCGTCCTCGCAGCGCTGAACAAGACCGTCGACCCTTGCGACGACTTCTACGAGTTCGCGTGCGGGGGGTGGGTGGAGAAGAACCCGGTGCCCGAGTGGGCGACGTCGTGGGACCAGCTCGCGATCCTGCGTGAGCGGCTGGTCACCGACCTGCGCGAGCTGCTCGAGAACAAGACCGATGACGGACTGCCCAAGAGCGTGCTCAAGGCGAAGGCGCTGTACCGGACTTGTATTGACGTGGGTAAGGATCTTCTGCTAGGAAAATGTTAATTGCCGAAATTTTTGCGTCTCGTATCTTTGTTTCGCCATATTTTTTCTTAACTATACCTATAGGCTAGTGCTTGACTGTGATCACTTGTGCTGGAAGGTGATGAGGTGGCGCGCTTGTGTAGGAAAAGCCTAGGCTATTTACTCTTGTTTTGAAGTATTGCGCCCATATTGTAGGTGGTGGGAAAGACAGTACCTGGGAGGGTATTTTAGACGTTTGCAGTGCGTATCAGAAACAAGGAATCAAACCGCTTCAATTCAGATACTCAGGATTGTTCATAAGCGTATCTCTGCTCAGCTTTTAATTTTGACAATCGGCCTAAAAAGCTACTTTGTGCCCTTTAATAATACGAGTATCCCCTTTGCCGATTACGGTGACTGAGTTCCTGAAGCATTATTTAAAGGGCTTTGTTGATGCGCCCTAACCTATGGCTTATGTACCTTATTTTCGCACTAAGAATACGAGCGCAATGCGGACAAATTAGAGTAAGAGATAGTTTTATGTCTTGAATTTGGAGAAATCTCTTGCGGTCTAATGTAGGTTATTCCTTCTTTTCTAGAGGAGCTCCAGTGACCAAGGTAATCCAAAAATATATCGTGATGTCTACTCAATGCCATCCTTTATCGTTTTTGCAGAAAAATTGGAAAGAGGCGGCATAAAGCCGATTTCGGATCTTTTGGAGTCGATCGGTCTGCCGGCGCGTCCGCCCTCTGCGGCCAGCGCGAACTTCAGCTGGGAGGAGATCGCGGGCCAGAGCCGCCGCCTGCTGGGGCTCAACGCGCTCATCAGCGTGCAGGTCGCCGAGGACGTGAGGAACACCAGCAGGAACCGGATTGTGGTGAGTGGAACCGGCAGTGGCCAATCACTGCAGAGATATTCCATCGCCTTCTCTATTAAATTTTGTCCGTTCTTCCAACAATTTTTTTTGATGCTCCACTACTATTGTTTATAGCGTCATGTTATATAGCCTTTAGCTTTCCTCGATAAATGTATAATTTTGTCAACTGGGACCTGTATTTCCAGAGATTTTCGCGTTCAAACAAAGTTCAGATTTGTAATATTAGTAGGTATAGATTGCTAGGTACGGGTTTCCTCTCAGTAAGTGAAATAGTATCGATGATGCATTGGGCAAATAGCTCGGAGATTGGAGAACCGATAATCATTGGGGTCGTTGGGGACAAAAGGTGGGGACAGCGCCTGATCGATCCAGCCGTGGCAAATCTCTGCCCAGATATTCAATCTCCCTCTCATATCCTTCCCCCATCTCTCCCATCTTAGATGACTTATCTACGATGGGAGAGATGGGGGATATTGGCTAAGGCTGTAAGTGAAAATCAGTATAATATGTCAAATAAATATCAAGCCTGAAACAGCAATCAATTGACTCCGGCTATACCTTTCCATAACATAAGGCTATTGGTCAGAATATTCTCTTCACTTAGGAATTTATTCTTTACCTAGTTATTAATTTAAGGATTAGAAAGTTATTTATTGACCGTTTCGGCCCAAATTTCGTAGCCATATAAATATGTCCTAGTTACAGACTATATTACAGACTCGACTTTAAGATTGTAATTTTGTGCACAATCAAAACTAGGTGACCAACGTAATTTATATCCAGTCATAATATAGAACCACTTTCACGTTTCTGTCTGATTTTTGAATATCGTTAAGGCCAACCTAATAGAATTTGACCAAATACTGATTATAATAATATGCAAATTCAATCATCAATTTTCAAAGTCAATGCCTTATTTATTTATCATATTCTTATTATTCATCATTTTACGACGCCTCTTGAATTTGCATATAATTTTAGAGAAGTGATTCGTAAAAACGATTTACAAGCTTTCAAAGCGATTACAAAAGGTGTTAACGAGGAGGAGGGTGATTGGAACGGTGTCTTTAAACCTTTAGTCTTCTCAGGGAATTTAAATCTGTAAGGTTTCTACCCTGTCTAAATCTAATTGTATGGTCGTACTAAAATCTTGTCATTTGCTAGTTTAAAAGTTTAAAGAGGAACCTTATTAAAGTTACGCCCGTTCATATGTCACATATTTAGGTGTTCTGACTTCTGATATTAAAAAACTTACCTAATCTTCAAAAACTATAGACCACTTACCTACCTACTTTCCACTGACCTAAGTAAGCATCATCATTTTGCAAGAAACAAGGACATAGGCGCAAGGAATAAGAAAAATCCGAAGAACATAGAAATAGGTAGGCGACAGATATATTTTTCCCAACTCGGGACACCATCTTAGAACCTTGAGATAAGACTTAGACCAGTTGAACTATAACGCGATTAGGTGCATTATTTTAAATTCCGTTCGTGATTTCCTCGGCGCGATGAGTCGATTACCATTTAAATGGGACCGCATCCAAGGCTCACTGGAGTCACGACGAGGATCCTCCTCCGCATGACTCGGCTGATATGGATCTACCGTTTGTTATTATTTACGCCTTTGATTTGAGAACAACCTTCAGAATGTGATAGTGAACTTTTTATCCATATAAATAAGTAAGTACTTCGGAAATCGGAAGGCAGGTTTGCACCGAGAAGAACTAACAAGAAACTCTTTCCAATGTTACATTGTTTGACAGTTTATGTTATTATAACAATGTTTTTCCATATACATTTCTTCGTCACTTATAGGTATGAAAAACAGTCTTATAACACCTGAGGGGTTAGTACAGATTTTTGTACGAATTTTGAATCGACTCGCATAGCACAAACGAATCGAATTCCTCCATACATTTACAGCCAACGTGATCTATTAACAATGACTTACATGCGGCTGTTAATAGATGGCGTTAGCTGTAAATGTATGGAGGCTTTCGATTCGGTCGTGCGATGCGAGTCGACTCGAAATTCGTAAAAAAAACCTGTACTAACCTCTCGAGATGCGTGTGTCCAGGTGGAGCAGGTGACCCCAGGGTTCAGCGACCGCTACCTGCGGCAGCAGGACCAGTTCGCGCACGAGCTGCAGCAGTACCACAAGTACATCCGCGCCGTCGTCGAGATAGCCGACAACGACACCGACGCGCAGGCCTTCGCCGACGACATCATCAACTTCAGCACCAGCCTGGCTTTGGTGAGACAAGTTTCTTGAATAGCAGCAGTATAGGGACAACCCTCCACCACTCAACACTCTTGCCCAATCAATCTTGCGGTTGTGTGGGATTCTTGACTCCCTACAAGTTGTTTTCTCTCGTTCCTTGTCTCTATGTGCTCACTCTCCACATTCTGGGGCAGGACGATACAACAGCAGTGGACGTTACTTTGCCTGAGGCCATAAGTAATTAGTGAGAAACGACTGAAATTATTTTGTTACTAGCAAACCCAACAGCATTCGTGACAATTGAATTTCTAAAACCTAAATTTATTTTATTTATTATTTATTTATTTATTAAATTAAATCATCAAGGGACCATACCAAATATCTTACCAAATCAGTGATCACAAGCTGTTATACTTACTCCAGAGAATAATTTATTTCACTAATATACAGCGGTAAAGACATACAACCAAGCGAATTAGCGACCAGAAGCCAAATCCGTGTAGCACCGGGTTAAGTATTATTATACCAAGCAAAATATCTTGGAAGCGATCTTTTATCTCCACTATAATAATTGTAAAACTGTTTTAATTCAATACCATTCTGAAGACTATTTATCATCTAAAAACAAAAAACATTTTTTTCAGATAATGACTCCCGTAGAAGTTCGTCGCAGCGGCACACACCTCTTCCATGAAGTGAGCGTGTCGCAACTGATCCAAGGAGCCAGCGGGGGTCCCGCGCAGTGGAGTAAGGTAAACATGAGTTGGAGGGCATCAAGATTGCTGCTCAAACTGCTGTCTTTAATTCCTCCTTAACTACAAATTTTTCCCAACAATATTTAGTGCTACACCTACTTAGGTATTCTCCCACAATAGTGGACCTTAATTTTAACTGACCCGTGATTTGTTATTTAATCCTCGAAGATGCGCCCCAATTGTAACTCTTAACGCGTGAAACATAAGCGATTGTGAAGGAGTCTCACTCTTTCGCGCATTGAGGCGCTCCTTTGTAGATAAACTATACCTATAACAGTGGTTTCACAACAATTGCAGCACAACTGGCAAAAGTACATCGACCTGGTGTTCGCGGACACGAACGTAACCCTCGACCAGAACCTCGACCGCGTCATCGTGATGGATCTGCCCTACCTGCACAAGCTGGCCGCGCTGCTGGCCGACACCGAGCCAGTAATCGTAGGTAAGACACGTATTCTTTGAGTCTCTAGTACATATTGATATAGCCACTTGTGAGCTGTTTCTGTGCATCTATGAAAATATAGTGCACAAACTTGTGTGTCACAAAGTTTATCTTGAATACGAAAAAGCTTCAATAAAATTGTAGCAGCTCATGTTTTAAGGTATGGAGTGAATTCCATTTGGGCCTCCTCAAAGGAGAGGATGTTTTTATTTGACATAGACTAAGTTGTAGATTGACCAGGGACAATCCTTTACCTCCCATTTTACTACCGCTCTCGCGTAGGTATTTGCCGAAACAGCTGACCCCTATTCGTTACTTGCTCTGGGCGCTTTTGATCTCCCTCCTTTATTTTTCTCTCCTTCCTGGGGCAAGCATCAAGATTAGTACTGGCTCCCGCCGCCGCCGTTCGAAGACTACTTCTCGTCCTGATATTTCCCGGAGCGAGAACTGTCACCTGATGTTTCACTGTTCCCGTCTTCCTCAGTTTCCGGAAATGTTTCTATACGTTAATGTAAATAAAATGTGCCCTAATTCACTAAACCGAGAAATTAATTCACAGAGAAATTCCTATGGTGGAGCGTGTTTTCCACCGTGGCGCCGATGACCCTGCGCTCGTTCCGCGACCTCGGCTTCGAGTTCTCGAAGGCGGTGTTCGGGCTGCAGCAGCGCACGCCTCGCTGGAAGAGCTGCACGGCCAACGTCAACGCCAACTTCGGCGTGGCGCTCAGCTACCTCTACGTGAAGAAACACTTCGACCAGACCTCCAGGCAAAAGGTACACACTAACCGCTAACGTCATAATATACCAGGTAAAAGAACTTTTTTGCGAAGTCCACCCGAATGGGTATGACTGCAGTGTCAGATATTCTGCAGTGTAGAAGTGTGTTTAGGTTGAAGGGTACGGTAGTCGGGAAAATTACCTACTAGAGACACAATGAAGTGCGTGATATGTCATACAAATACATAGTCCTGGGGACACATTGCATCTGACAGCCAGCCGTTTGACTTAACCTTCAAGTGAACATCTTGCTCATGGCGTTAGTCTTTGCTATAAAAATATCCTCAATTTTTCTAATCTCTCTCGACAAAAATTATTTCGACTCAAGACTTGACTCAGTAACTTTATGATTCGGTGACTCAACTAGGATCATCAAAACCGATGAGACAAAAGGACAACGATGTTTTAGACCACGAAACTAAAAACATTCGGCGTATTCTGGAATGCAACTGCCAAATGCGAATGTGGTGGCCATGGAACATGTGGTCAGGCTAAACAAATAGGGTATTTGACTCCAATTTTTTTATTACTTTATTATAAAGTAGAATTAAAATAATGACGTGCACTGAAAGAACTAATTAAATCGATCAAATAACAAAAAAGTTAAAGGCATTTAAAGATTTGTGATTAGACAGAGATAGCAACATGAAATTGTGACGTCACACCTTACCAATGCCATAGTAGCTTCGTGCGGCTTCATACAAATTTTCGTTTTGCGAGAAAGGGATAGAAGATCCCCCCACTCCAAAGTTTAAACGCCTGTAACTTTGTAAATCTTTGTTGGATTTTAATATTTCTTTCACTGCACGTTATTATTTTTATCCTAGTTTATAATAAAGTAATATTTTTTATCAAATTCAAAAGTAGTGTAAGACCCCATTGTAACCACATTTGTTTTCGTTTCCAGGCGATAGAAATGATCGAGGACGTGCGCGAGGCGTTCGCCGCCGCCACCAAGGACCTGCCGTGGATGGACGCCAGCACGCGCGCCACCACGCTCAAGAAGCTGCGCGCCATCCGCACCTTCGTGGGCTTCCCCTCCTGGCTCCTCACGCACGACGACCTGGACAAGCACTACCAGCACGTGAGTGACACCTGCATCCTGACAATTTCACTTCAATTTATTTTCAAAAATGATATCTATGCCTGCATAGATAAAGTTGCAAGTCCAGAACTAGGTATACATTTTGTTCCTAATATATTGCTTCGGGTGATAAAGTTTTTGCCCGTTAAACGTTTACCGAATTAGACAATTTTAGTCTCACCATAGATTCAGTACTCAAATTAAAACTATTTTGTCAACAGGTGGAAGTAATTGAAGGAAATCTGTTCGAGTCGTACCTAAAGCTGACGCAGGCGTCCGTCAAGAAGTCCCTGGAATCGCTCAGAGAGAAACCGGACAGGGATCGGTGAGTGCAGGACATTGAGATACCTGCATAGTAAGGCGATGAAGGTGTTCACCATAATAAAGCTGACGTGTCATTTTGGGAGTTTTAGCATTAACTAAAAATTCAATAACATATAGTATTGGGTATTTCTATCCGTATGTATTATAACTAGTACTAGGCCGGAATTTGGGTATTGGCGGTGTTTAACTCCGTTATCCCGGGGGAAGCGCGTTAAGCCGTCGGTCCTTAGCCTGACCTCTCTTCGGCCGTATCGGTGCTGTCATCCTATCGGATTATGAGAGAGAAAAAATAGAGAGTGCACTTATGTTTGCGCACGCGCGAGATGGACCGCCGCAGTAGAATGAAGGACATTATTATAATATTAACTAGTTGACACGGCAAAAATTGTTTACCATTAGGGATATAAAAAGATTCCGACGAATTGAGAACCTCCTCCTTTTTTGAAGTCTGTTAAAAAAATAGCTTAACGACCTACTCTCAGACTCAGACCTACCGAACATAGGTAATATACAGAAAATTTCATAACAATCAATCAAGGTAGCCGTTTCGGAGGAATTTGCTTACAAAAACTGGCAAAGAAATTTACTCGTATATGTATGCTAGAAATAAGATCAATGCATTCTCATCTATTTTTTTCAAATTCCCCAGATGGGTAGCAACAGCCACAACAGTTAATGCATTTTACTCAGCCACGCTAAATTCAGTCAGTAAGTATCAGAGATTCAGTTAAAGATCACTAAGTAAAGTGATTGTACTTAATTAACAAACTTCTTAACTTGTTTTCCTGTTTCTAGCATTCCCTGCTGGAATCTTGCAACCACCCTTTTATGGAAATGGAATTGAGTAAGTTTGTCCATTTGTTATGAACTATTTACATAAATGAATCGATGGAGTTGGCAAAGCGACAAAAAGACCGTCTTAGAAAGATGAATAGGTATTATAAAAGTCAATAAAAACATTGAATTTCGTTTACGAAAGCACAGTAAACCGCATTACGGCAACTTATGGTATAAACTCTTTAGCCATTTATCCTATGAGAGAAGACCGATGCCAAGCAGTTTATGATGAGACATATCATATGTATATTATGCATGTTATAGTATCTTTTCAACTTCTTTTCAGTTTAAACAGTGCAGTAGGTTATAAAGTTTTGAATATTTCCAGGGCCATCAACTACGGTTCCATTGGTGCTATCATGGGACACGAAGTCACACACGGGTTCGATGATCAAGGTGAGGGTACTTCTAAAAAATCCTTGAAACCTTTTGATATGGTATGGTATGACCGTTTCAAAAATGACGAATCGGTCCGACAGTCCGACACATGGCAGTAAATTCTGCCAAAATTTGCCAACTCAATTCCTGAACTGTACAAGTGCAGTTATACTGTACAAACAGTGATAGCTTAGTGGTTTTAACGTCGGGAAATCTCCATACCATGACATGAGATAAAAGTTGTCAGCATAGTAAGTAAAATTTCCGAGTAACTACTTAGTTAGTCGTACAAAAATAATGTATTTTCACATAAAATGATGAGTTTGCTCTTTTTACTTTAAAGAAAATAAGGATTTCCTAAAAATCCGTCATATTCTACCACTTTCTTAAATCGTCAGCTTATACTGGCTGATTTAAAATTTAGGAGCAAAATCTGCCCAAATGGCAAAAATCTGCCACAAATGGTCAGACTGATGGTACTTGGCTACTGCTCGCAGGTCGTCGCTACGACGAGCAAGGGAATCTGGCGCAATGGTGGACGGCGGACACTCTGGAGCATTACCACTCGCGCGTCAAGTGCATCGTGGACCAGTACAGCCGCTACCGCTTGCCGCAACTACCCAACTACACTGTAAGTACTGCAAACGAACACTTCAGTTCTACACAAAATCAAGCACAGGAATACCATATAATATTAGTACCTGAACAAAGAGGTATTATTTTATCCTAATCAGTCAGACGAGATACTATATACGGTACCTACTACAATGGTAACAGAAAATGTTTGAATGTTTTTTCTTTTTTATTTAAAGGAAATAAAGCGAGCACAACGTTCACCAAATTTAATCCATATAGTTTGACAGGAGATCGATGAAACTCGCATCCTACTCGCATCGCACAAACAGCTGAATGTCAGCGGCTGTCTATAGATGGTGCTGGATATAAATGTATGGAGGAATTCGATTCGTTTGTGCGATACGAGGCGACTCGAAATTCGTACAAAAATCTGTACTAACCCTACGGGTAGCATTTGGGCAGGTAGTGGTAGTGATACAGGCAGAGGCACAGGTCAGAGAATGAGTTTTATATGCGACAGGTACACGGCTTCAACACTCAAGGCGAGAACATCGCAGACAACGGCGGGTTGCGCGCGGCGCTGAGCGCCTACGAGCTGTACTCGCGCAGGCACCCCGCCGCCAGGAGGGCCGTGCTGCCGGGGCTGCCCGACTACACACCTAACCAGCTCTTCTTCCTGGGATTCGCGCAGGTAATGTACGCGAGACGAGTGTTTGATCATTCGTCGTCCGCTTATAATCATTTACGAGGCTAGATTTTAATGGAGCCGAATCTTGTAATTGTACGCAAGCGCAGTATGAATAGGGGGCATATTACATGACCCCCTCCCAAAATCATGCACCTCAAATTGGAAAATCTAAAAAATTACGAGTTACAATGATTAGTTAACAGACGCCTCATAACAGATTTTCCATTAACAATGGACGATTTATTAAGGGGTAGTAAACAAATTATGTCGATTGGGGGCTGATTTTTCAATCGTCAGATATCTAAACTATGTGAGGAATTTTGAAACATACCTATGCCATACAAAGTCGTACAAACGTAATATTTATTCCTGAGTTAACGATTATATCTGGCGATTAAAAAATCAGCCCAAAATAAAACTTTTTCTAATATAGGTACTCTACATACTTTATGTTATTATTTAGAAACCGAAAGTAGTTTAACTCAAAATCAAAAATTTTACATACTTAATATATCTAATTAGCAGGCGCTTATGAAGGTATCACAATATTTGTGGTATTTTGTGATAACTGTATATATTAAGGGGCCTGTGAACTACAATGTTTCCAGGCCCCTTAATATCTTTATCTGGACAGTAAAAACTGTGCTCCTGAACTAATGCGACGTGAGATAGAGTTGTTTTTATTACAAATCAAATAAGCAGAAAACATGTCCTCTTTGACATAAAAATAAGCAAAACTAAATTCTTTACAATTTCGTTTAAGTAACAAAAGTATTTCGGAACCAGATATGGCCAGGAGCATAGATTATTACTATATGAACCCGAATAACAACACAACATGATCGAAATTTACACGAATTACAAATGATTTTGGTATTTACGAATGATTTACAAACGTTTGTATGGGAGACATCGTGGGTCAGTAGCCTCTTAAACGACAAGATTACGAAGTTTTCTTCAAAATTTTCCAGATATGGTGTGGAAACTCCACAACTGGGGCTTTAAAATCCAAGATGGTGGAAGGCGTACACAGTCCAAACAAGATCAGAGTCATAGGCACCCTGAGCAACTCCAAAGAGTTTTCGGAGGCCTGGCAATGCCCCGTCGGGTCAGCCATGAACCCTGAACACAAGTGCGTGCTGTGGTAGACAGAAGTTTTAAGCCATGTGATGTTAGTTGTAAGAAAACCAAAGACAAGACTCGAAGTTACCATAAGTTACCATAGTTTAGTTACTTTTTATTTAGAATTCATAGAGGTTTCCGCGGAATTACTGTCATGAACTTTTGCGACGACAAAAATGAAAAGGGGAGGGAGACCGCATTGCTTAGTGTTAATTTATAAGCTTGGATATATTATATGGACCAGTGCGGTTGTGAATGTAACATTGAGAGTGAGACTCAAAATCGTGTACAACTTTATATATTACTTAGTAACCATGTTGATTGTGACAATTATATGCGTAGTACTTAAACTAAAGAAAGCAGTTGAAAATGTTCAAATATAAATGTTTTGTAATTTCTATTACCCTATAAGTGTCTATCAGAAACATAAATACATGTTCAGTATTACAAAATCAAAATAAAATTTAAAGTTCAGCATCGATTGCTAAAATAAATATCGATAATAATCGGATGTGCTTAAAAAAGCATATTAATTATAGTAATCGTAACCAGCAGAAAAATTTACCGCCGATTACGATGAATGTTCTTATACGGTTAAAGGGCTGATTAAAGTTAAGACAGACTCCATAATGGTGCTAAAAACATTTCGTGATTCCCAGTGTTGTGATACTTTTGAATAGGAATTTAAATTTGCATTTATTTCTTGAGTAGACAATATTTAAAATAATGTAAAAATTGAATATAAATAGAATCAAAAATGCTCAAATCTAAAACTTAACGAAATTGTAAAGTGATAAAATTGTATAATTATTCTTATTAATAATGATGACATTTAGCAATAACTAATTTAACAACTTTATTTAACTAATGTGAAAACTAACTGTAATAGCTTTAGTTTTTAGCTTATTCTGAAACTTGTTTGTTTGTATAATTTTCGCAGGAGCCCTGATTTTTAAAAGGAGAACAAAAGAGGTGGAATTATATATACTACCACCTCTGTTTAGTTATTTACGTATGTTCTGCCAAAAAAGCGCTAAAAAGTAATACAAACTATTTATTTTAAATAAAAAAATTCATCGATTCGTTGCAGTTTTATTTTGTCCTCTGCATTAACACCTACACCTATAACAGCCGTGGTCAGTGGTCGTAAAAAGGGTGGAAAACAGGGTCGTCGAAATTTCAAAATGAGATAACAATATTGAGTGGAGTATCATATGAAAGGACGTTATTACTTACTTGTGTATTCTAAAACTGAATTATATTTATTTTCTATATCCGATAGTTTTTGATTTATGTCGAAATAAATAACTGTTTCAGTTTTCACTGTAGAATTAACAGACACTGTGGTGGTACGTACCCGCATGGAATTCCGAAGGAAGAGTCCTATTTACTACCACCAGAAAAAATTCTAGGGGAATTTTGATAGAAGTGGATCTTACGATGAAAAACACGACTAGATAATACCTCAAAGCATTTATTTCTTCCTAACGTACGGGAACTGATAGAGCGGCGGCGCGGCGGCGGAGCCCGCTCGGATCTTCTTGGGCTTGGGGCCGCGCGCTGCTCGCAGGGCACGCTCCAGCTCGATTTTCTGCTGCACTATCGTCAGCTCCTTCTCCCTCTCTATCCTCTTCGCCAGCTCGTTGTACGCCTTCTGCTTCAGCTTTTTGGTTGAATTTATCACCTGGAAATGTAGACGAAAAGATATCAGTGACACAAGTGAATAAATTACAATAGTGCCATCATAGAGCATCATACATGGGTTTTGACCAATCACAACACTTGAAAATCACATTTTGATATTGATACAGATCTTTAATGATTGATACATTTTTAGGCAATCGCCCTGCAGAACTATGAGAACACCCTATTCATTCATTCTAGTCTAGCCTTGCGTGACATGGGGCGCCATGATCTCTTGTCATGCTGTGACCATTATGCAGTAGCCCTAAAGAAGATTTGACTTCAAAAACAAAGTGTATTATTTAAAAAACTTACTCATGTGAATTAATTGCTTTATTGTATTTCATCTTATCTTATCTATACTTATAATAAAACTGTAAAGGGTCGAATTCTGTACATTGAAGATATTTTTAAAATTTTTGTTGGAGGACACTATTTAGCCGATACTGAAGCCAAAACTGTAATTTGTTTAATTTTTGTCTGTCTGTCTGTCTGTCTGTCTGTCTGTCTGTCTGTCTGTCTGTTTCACGACCGGGCATCACGGCTAATCCGCTGGATGGATTTAAATGAAACTTGACATGATTATAGATCATACCCCGAGGTAGGACATAGGATACTTTTTGTCCCGAAATTCATCATGGTTTCCCTGGAAGATGGCATCAAAGTCCAAACGTTTTTTAGTTATAATTCATTAACGCGTTGTCCGATTCCATTCATTCTTTTTTTGTTAGAAAGGAGGTTCTTTAAAGATTATTTCATACAAATCTTATCATCATCACTTTTGTAGTTCAGAATTTACAGACATCAGAACCTTTAAGTTCAAGTAGGTAGGTGACTTGAAACTCGGAATGCACAAATAACCTAGGGCTAGGACGTAGGGCTCAAGTAAGACTGGAGTACCCTTACAGCCGTAAATAAATAGGCTTAGCAGGAGATTTTGTATGGTTTAAAATTTTTCACTTTTAGGGTGAACAAAAATCATGTAACTGGCGTTATCGCTACGTTATACCGTATAGCGCCATCTCTACAATTTATGTGGAACTTGAATGTAAAACTCTGAGATAGGTACTACCGAATTTTTTTAAATAAAAATTAACTGTCATGTTATTTACTGTTTCCTGACTTTATATTAAGATGGCACTGTTAAGACATGAACAGATTTAAACTTTATCATCCGCAATATGGAAAGGGTAAGATAATGGTTCACAAATATTTTTAAATCTTAGGTAAATCTGATCTGCTGAATCCGGTAAGCGTCGCAAATATGCCTCTCTTTTAGAGAGTTACATATTTGTCCCGTTTGCCGTGGAGACCCTGGGGCCATGGAGTCATAGTGCCAAAAAATTCCTTCGAGAGCTTTCCCCGCGGTTAATAGCCTCAACTGGTGACAGAAGGGCTGGCTCATTTTTTGCGCAACGTATCAGCCTAGCTGTTCAACGCGGAAATGCAGCCAGTATTCTTGGCACCATTCCACGCGGGCAAGATTTCATAGTAATTAGAATAAGCTAATAATAAGTTTTATTGTAACATTTTAATAAAAAAAAAACTCTTAGGTCTTATCGATCCTAACCGACTGACTGTCATCTAAGGTCTTTTTATACGTAAGGAAATAATATATAGCCATTGCCCATTCTGATGTTTTGGATTGTATTGAGATGAAGCAAAGATTTTTAAAAGACTCTTATATTATGATGGGCTGGGGAATATTGTTAGTAGAGTAATTTATCCCAGTGGTACCTACCCGGCCGAACTCTGAAAGAAGAGTTCTACCACCAGCTTTTTACAACTTTTTACATGGTTTAATAATTTTTGACATATTACGTGGTTTCAGAATAAAAATCACAATGCAAAGGACGATTTTAACGACGACGACGACACGACCTGTGCCACTGGGTTGAAATATCGACAGTTAAAATCGTCCTTTTGATCTTTCAACTATACTGTAGTGTAATAATATATTATAATGTGACAGATTATGTGGGTAGTCTAATTATAAATGTCAATTAAACGGTCTTGAATCAGCAAGTGGTGTTTTACTACATGGTGGCAGCGGTGAAAAAAGATTTAAATGGATTAGACTCAGATTTAGCCGCATTTATTATTGTGGAATTGTGATTAGTACGCGAGTGAATAAGTTATAGTGATGGAACACGCGCGACCGCCGCCGGAGCTGAGTATCGAGGGCAGCCCCGCGGCGCGGGCCGAGGCGTGGACAAAATGGTGGAAACAGTTTGAGATATTTCTCAAGGCATCGGGTACGATAAAGGAGACACCCGATGTGCAGGCCAGCTTGCTAATAAATCTCATCGGTCCTGAAGGTTATGAAATATTTTCCACATTTACGTACGCTAAGGACGAAAGTGCAGAAAATTTAAAATCTTTAAAAAACAAGTTTGATGCCTACTTCGGCACACAAAAAGCCAACGTCACGATGCGGCGGTTTAAATTCTTCACCAGAAATCAGAACGATGGTGAAACAATCGGCAAGTACGTTACTGCACTCAGATTACTTAGCCAAGATTGTAAGTTTGAACACTTAACGGATGAGTTAATAAAAGATCGTATCGTTTGCGGTATAACCAATAATGTCGTTCGAGATCGATTATTGAGAACCGACGACTTAAATTTAACGAAGGCGATACAAATATGTGAGGCCGATGAGATATCGAGACACGAAAGTCGACAAATAGAGGAGGCGAGTTCGAGTGGCCGGGTCGATGCGGTGGCCGGGCGCAGCGCTCGCGCCGCAGCGACCGGGCGGGCGCAGCAGAGATTCGTAAAGTGCAACATCCAACGGAATGGGTCAACGCTATCGTAATCACTGCAAAAAAGAACGGAGACATCCGTGTGTGCTTAGACCCGAGACCATTAAACTGTGCGATCAAACGCGCGCACTTCACTCTGCCCACGGTGACCGACCTCGCGTCGAGGCTTAGCGGGGCGCGTTTCTTTAGTGTTCTCGATGCGCGCTGTGGCTTCTGGATGCTGCAGCTGGACGACGACAGCGCGGACCTGTGTACCTTTAGTACACCGTTCGGGAGGTATCAATTCCTGCGTCTGCCGTACGGCATAAGCTGTGCACCGGAGATGTTCCATGCGAGAGTACGCCAACACCTGGAGGACCTGGAAGGGGTCGACTCATTCATAGACGATATTGTTGTGTGGGGTAAAACTCGGGAAGAGCATGATTTACGTTTAAAACGGTTATTAGAGAGAGCACGGGAAATAGGCATGAAATTTAATAAAGATAAATGCAAATTTGGTGTTACAGAGATAACATATTTAGGACATATTTTTTGATGAGCGCGGTATGAGACCAGATGTTAACAAAGTAAAAGCTATTTTGGAAATGCCTGAACCTAGCGATAGAAAATCTTTGGAACGGTTTCTAGGTATGATTAATTACCTTGCAAAATTTGTACCGAATTATTCGCAGTCAGTAGCGGTGCTTAGGGGTCTTCTCAAAAGGAATGCAGAATGGGTTTGGGATGCTGTGCATTCAGAGGCTGTAAAGTCATTGAAACGTAAAATTGCATCGGCACCGGTTTTGGCGCTGTACTCCACGGAGCTCCCGGTAGTGTTACAGGTCGATTCAAGTTCGGAGGCGCTTGGCGTGGCGCTTCTCCAGGAAGGCCGTCCAGTGGAGTTCAGCTCTATGACCCTCAGCAGCTGCCAGGTTCGCTATGCACAAATCGAAAAAGAAATGCTAGCTATTGTCTTTGCATGTGAGCGTTTCCATCAGTACATCTTTGGAAGAAGCGACGTGACAGTACAAAGCGATCATAAGCCTCTTGAAGCGATCTTTAAGAAACCGTTAGCGGCCGTACCGGCTAGGTTACAGCGTATGCTGTTGCGCGTTCAGAAGTATGATTTTAAGGTAATATACACTCCCGGAAAGTATATGTATATCGCGGATACGTTATCTCGAGCTCCGTTATCAGACCGCATGTATGAAAATTTGAATGAAAGTTTAGAGGCTCAAACTTGCTTTATGATTAATAATTTGCAATTTAGTGATCAGAAATTAAATTTAGTTAAAGAACACATAGTGAGGGACGAGGAATGTCAAGACTTAGTTAAATATATAATGGAGGGATGGCCTAAAAATAAATATGAGGTGAAAGTTAATCTTAGAGTGTATTGGTCATACCGTGAGAGTCTGCAGTACGTAGACGGGCTGATTCTAAAGGATTATTTGCTATACATACCGGCAGCCTTGAGAGGAGATATGCTGGAAAGAATTCACGAGGGACACCTCGGCATCGAGCGGTGCAAGCGGCGCGCGAGGCATGTTATGTTTTGGGCAGGGATGTCACGCGATATCGAGCGCGTGGTTCGCGAGTGTGTGACGTGTGAGCGGCATGCGCCGCCACCGCGTCGGGAGCCTCTGTTACCGCACGCTGTACCGCAAGTGCCCTGGCTCAAAGTCGGCTCAGATATATTTGAATACGCGAAAAAGTACTATCTCATTTTAGTCGATTATTTTTCCAACTTTGTTGAAGTGAACGAATTAAACAGAATTAATAGTAGGTCGGTAATAAAAGCTATGAAGGAGCAGTTTGGAAGGCACGGCATTCCGGCTGAACTGGTGACCGATAACGCGATGGCTTATTCATCAAATGAGTTCCAAGCCTTTCTGAAAGCATGGGATATTAAACATGTAACGTCGTCTCCTCTGTACCCAGCAAGCAATGGAAAAAGTGAACGCAGCGTTCGTACGGTTAAAGCTTTACTTAAAAAATCCATTGACTCTGGTAAAGACTTTGAATTAGCACTATTAAATTTCAGAACGACTCCACGAGAAAACATGGATTCCCCTGCACAAATCCTTATGGGTAGGAGACTGAACACTCGATTACCTACGTGTCACACGTTATTAGGTCAACCGGTTGACCGTCAAAAGAATCATAATGCCCTGTTGGAGCAGCAACAAAAACAAAAATTAAATTATGATCGGACTGCGAAAGCCCTTCCACCACTTGACGTCAATGACAAAGTGGTGATAGTGGACGGTAAGGAACGTAAAGGCGGGAAGGTGGTACAGCAGGCTAGGGAACCCAGGTCGTATATAGTCGAGGATCAAAGCGGGCGTAAATTTCGGCGAAATAGGCGACATCTCGTGCGTAGACAGCTGACTAGAGAGGGTGAGGGGTCAGGGGAGCAGATAAAAAGTGAATCCGATGTAGGTGTATCAGTTCAACCAAGTACAAGTACTAAGGCGGAAGAAGGTTGCGATTCGAAAGATAACACTCCTCGTGAGACTTATCCTTCGCCCTGTGGTCCAAGGACGACAAGACGACGAGCTCGATTGAATCTAAAAAATGTTATAGAACAGTAAAATTAAATTGCTTTGGTAATAATTAGTTATGGAGTAAATTGCATGCATTATTGTCGCGGAAATATATTAGAAGTAATTTTTAAAATGTAAAATTATAATAATATGTTATATTTTTAGTTCTCAGTACTAGATACTTAGTGCATGAAGATACTGATTGTATAAAAGTAATATTATTGTCACAAATGTAATTTAATACTAAATTCCAAATGTTATATTTGTTCCAAATGTTATGTTTTTGTGAGAAGATGGATAAAGAATATTATACATTTCTATGTTATATTTAGAGAATTCAATATTAATAATTTTAGGGAACTATAATCAGTACAATTCGTTTTATTTTAGAAGGAAAAAGATGTAGTGTAATAATATATTATAATGTGACAGATTATGTGGGTAGTCTAATTATAAATGTCAATTAAACGGTCTTGAATCAGCAAGTGGTGTTTTACTACATATACGTATTAATGAAACTTTATAATATTATTAAGAAAAAGGAGTTTTCAAAATCACCACAAGATAACCCGTGCAAAGTAAGAACAGGTTTCTGTACAACATCACACCATAATCCCGCGAAAAATCAAAAAAATCCAGTAGGAAGGTATATTATGTAAAAAAAATCGTAATTCACGCGGGCGGAGCCGCGGGCAACAGCTAGTTTATATTATAAACTCGAAAGTTTGTTAGTATGGATGGATGGGCCTTTACTCTTTCACGTTGCAACTACTGAACCGATTTGGTTGAAATTTGGAACATAGATAGATTGCAACCTGGATCAACACATAGGATAATTTTTATCTTGGAAAATACATAGTTCCCACGGGATTAGTGAAAAACTGAAATTCATGTGGGTGGAGCCACAAAGCAACAGCCAGTATTTTTATAATTTAAATAAAAACTTGGTAAGTATAAGTTTGAACACTCACCTCCTCAACCTCTGGTAGAGCAATCTTGGTAATATCAGCCAGACGAGGCCTGTTACTCTTCCTGTTGATAAGAGACGGGTGGGTGTCCAGTCTCTTGGCAATATCAAACTCCTTCTCCTCTCCCTTATCAACAAAGAAGATATGGGTGTTGGGAGTGGAGTCTGCTACGTCTGTCATGTGGAGTTGAGACTGGAAAATAGACAGATTTTTTCTAAAGGTTGTCTTCTGAGCATTGTTAGCTTGCACGATTTTCTTAATTATTTTTTCATAATTACAAGTTTTTCACTTTGTAGGTTTATAACAAAGGTAAACATGTACGCCAAAAATAGATTATGAATTTATAGAAATTCATAAATTTGTAAATCTGATTCTACCAACCATATTATGATATAATTTGATACACAGAGAGAAAGAATGGAAGTATTAGAGAGAACTAATGGAATAAGAAACAACCACCCGAATTACGAAAGTGTAACAAATTCAGGACTTTGTTGCTTTGTGGATAGTTCTGCAACTTTCACTTGAACAACAATAGTTTTCCAACCTGGAAGAACCAATTTTTCTTGGTCTCTTCTAATGAAAGTATTCTGTCAAAATCATTGGGGCCCCATTATCCTAATATGCCCACTGCTTCCAATAGGTTAATGGCAGCCTTGACACCAAGCAGTGACCAGAAAAGTTCACAGGAGGAGAAAGATTGGATGTTGTTACCTGCAGCCTCTGTATCCGCCTGGTCTCGATGGTGCGCTTCATGTTCACATACTTCAGGTCCTGGGTCTGCATCAGCTTTGCTTGCTCCGGTGTGTGCTCCTCTTCCTTTGCCAGCTCATGGTGCTCCTGGAAACATCCATTTTAGGTTTACTTTTTGTTAGGTGCATTGGGCTTTTTTAACCGATTTCAAAAAAGGAGGAGGTTCTCAATTCGTCGGAATCATTTTAGATGGAAAAAAACCTGTGAATTCGCATAATTGCAGCCCATTGGTTCTGATCTATGTCTCCTATCAAGAATAAGAGGAGTAAGAATACTGAGTACTGATAAAACTGATCTTTTTTTAATTCCTTACACAACATTGTGAAGTGAAGATATCTATGAAGATAGCTATAATCTGCTACTCGATAAGATTTTGTATCATACAATATGCAGGAACACTGCCCACATGAAACACCATACTTTCATCTATGCATGTTACGTCCCAACACGGGGACCTCAGGAAATGTTGACTTCACAACACAAAATGGTTGTAGAGACTCTACAACCATACAAAATCTTATCAAGCAGTGGATTATAGCAAAACAAATTAATCTATCCAACTAAAGGACTATCTTCATTCTACTTATGCTGTGCTTTGCAGGTGGAGCAAATAATCTTATCCCTTGTCAGCGGATGTAAATGTTGTACCCTGCCCAGGCTACCTGTTCCGGGGGCTGTTACTCACCCCGTCCTTCACCCTGGAGTTGATCATGTGGAAGTAGAACTCATCCGGGTTCTTGTCCAGGGTGCGCTTGCGCAGCAGCTTGAGCGTGGCGCCCTTCTCGTGGTAGTCGTCGGCGCGCCGCTTGTAGTCCTTCTTCTTCTCCAGCAGGCCCAGGTGCTTCCGCGCCTCGGGCTGGTGCCTCTCTTTGTGCGTCTTTTGGTTAGCCTTTGCGGCTTTCTTCCACGATGACATTTTTGGGCAATGGTTAGGTTAGCTGTACCTAGGGTTTCAGTTAATATTTACATAGGCACAGGATTTTGTACGCGGCGCGCGGGCCACAGTCTCGAGAAACTCCGGAACAAGGTTCCTTGTATGAAATTCCTAACCTTTTTTAGCCAACATTCAGAAATTATGCCAGAATTGACAATTGACCAACATTGACCACCACAAGCATGAATTCAATATGTCGGCCGCCATTTGTCAGCTGCTGTTTGTATTTTGTTGTTTTTAGTTTTTACGTTCGAAATTTCATCATAATTAAATGTGTGTGACTCGCTGTTTATCGTCATTCGTCGTGTTGAGCCATTGTTCCTCCGATTCCTCACGCATAGTGCACGAGGGTTGACTCTTTAGTGATTTAGATAAAACGAGATATTAACACTAAATATTGGACTCCATTATTTAGTGTTTGTTATGTATGAACGAAATATTGGACTCAATTAGTTAGTTTAATAAATAATTAGTGTATATAATAATTAGTGTAAATAGTGTAAATAGATAGTTAGGTACTTTATTATGATGAAACCATTAAAGGTCACAGAACCTGTGAGATTTGCGGGATCAAAGAGTGACATGATGAAAGCCGCTTGCTTTTTTCATCATTTCCACTAGAACGAAACCGGTGAGTGATACTGTCATTACAGTAATTATGATCTATCCTTTGTTTTTAGTATTTAAGTCAATGTGAAGTGAATAATCTGCACTGTACTGTATGTCCTAGCTGTTCCAGATGAATATTGAAATATCGTCACAGGATATTTACAGAGGATTTCCCATTGCTTTCATTATTAATAATGATAAAAACTTTATATTACAACAATCATTTTTTGTGACTCTTCTTAATAATAATGAACAGCGGTCATGACAATGTGCACCAAGAGGTTATTGTGCAGCCTGGTCCTTAACCTTCCACTCTCTTTCAATTGTTTGCATCTCATAATTTTTACATTCCAGGTGTCGGGAATGGGTAAAAGTAGTTGGTAAAGAGGATCAATAGAAAAACTTAACAAGAAGTGAAATGTGTGTGCTAAACCACTTTGAAACCAAATACCAACTTTAAATTTAGCTGCCTCGCCTCTAACTGACAGAAAATTGAAGGAATTACCCTTACAACTGTATCTGCCTACAGAGCCTAAAGGTAAGAAAAGGAAAGGTCAAATAATATAAAATTCGAGCCAACAAATTTTTTCATCACTATCACTATACATATATTTATATATGTATAGTTAGTTCAATCCACGAAGACTTGCCCCATTCCTACCTTTTACCATACCATTTTTACCATTACAATCGCATGAAATACAAGCGATTTTGAAGGAGTGGGGTGCGTCCTCATGAATTATATATAGATTAACATATAAGATACCGGGTTTTTCCCCTTTGCTCTGTGCAATTGTATTTCAGTCTTTACAATAGTGTTGTTTGAAGAATTAGTGCCTTTTATGATGTTATTCTATTGTAACAATATTATTCTGTCAGATATTTCAAAGTAATATACATTAAATAATATTATTGTATGTGTTGATTATTTCAGAACACCTCCCAGAAGCAGTGCCATCTACAAGCCTACAAAAAAGTAGCCCTGGGGAGCTGCCTCAAATTGGTGTGTATTTTATACATTTGTTTAAAGGCTTAGAAAGTTGATTTAACAGAAATTGTCCTGCTATGTGGTCCCAACTCCCAACCCCACCTAACAGGTCCAAATTTATCATAATATTATCTTTTAAATTGCACCAAGTTTTAAGTATTTGAATGGATGATGATTAATACTGCACCAGTCTATCCTCTTCCAAAGCACATGTCAGGATTGCACTTTGATTCCCACTACTTGAAAATATTTGTGTGGTGAGCATGAATGTTTTCTAGTGTCTGGTGTTTTTCAATATATTGTATTTATGTGTATCAAATATCTTATACCTTTTAAAGAGCAATATAAATGTATAATATACAAGAATTGCTTGTATGTATATAATCTGAATCTCGGAAATGGCTAGAACGATTTTCATGAAATTTAATATACAGAGGTTTTCGGGGGTGATAATCGATCTAGCTAAGATTCATTTTTAGAAAATTAAACAAAAAAAATACCGAGCATAGTCCAACTAGTTAGGTATATTTATCAGTTATTTAGTACCCCATGTGATATATATTTTAAATATTTATGTACATTTCAAGCAAATTTACCAATAATAATTATCAATTGCAAATGTTATTTATAATTTACATTTTATTCTTTCAGAAAGGACACCTGCGAGACCTGTAAAGAGACCGAGACCGTTGATTTCACGTTAATAAAGATTTAATCAACTGATAATTTTGTTTAATTTTCCTATTTCATCTTCGTGCAATTCTGAAGATAATAATATGTAGATAAGTAGGTACGAATAATTTATCGATATCGACAAAACCCTAAATATCGATAAGTGTCACATCCCTTGATACGTTGTACATCCCTATTTGACAGAGACTACTAAGTTAGTCTTTAGTCTATGCTACTCAGGGTAGTTCATCGGTTGGTAGCAATGTTACCCATTTTAAAAGGTTGGCTAAAGAAGGTTAGGAATTGGTGAAAAAAACTTATTGTTCTAAGTTCCGTCTCTTAAAACGTAGTGATTATATACTCTTTGGCGGGCCAGTTATTAAAATTAAAAGTAGAGATTATTGTGTTCTGTGAAATTAGAAATACCTACTCACAGATTACTCTATATCTACCTACTTAAAAAAATTGTACACCGTTCACAATTCACAACACAGACCATGGACATAATAGGTAATTCATAAACACACAACATTATTATGTTCATAATTCATAAAACACCACAGTAAAACACTACCACAAAACATTTGATTATAATTTATAACTCCTAGACAGGGTTGCCAGATACTTTCCAATTGAATTCGCCCAATTTTGCCTGCTGAGTAGCCTAAATTCGCCCAATATTTTTTTTTGCACAAGTAGCCTAATTTGCCTAAAACTTTAAGGTGAAATCAACGACTCTGCCCGCGAAATTTAAAATTTTCGTGGCTTTTGCAATTTGTACGCTAATAATTACACATCAGAGGTTTATGACAATCAATTTGCCAAGTCAAGTAATATATTTATTTATTGTAGGTAGGTACATATTACCAAACTAACTTATGGTGGGGTCTTATTCTGTATTTACTATTTACACTTGCAGTGATGATAACTGTTTTCTATAGTTCGTTATACATTGCTACTTTAATTTATCATTCAAATAAAATTTTGTAGAAAATCTTTCAATTGATGAAAAATTTATGTTTTATAATAAAAAAGCTTGATGAAGATATTGAGATACAGAATACCATAGTAAACATCCAGGCGCAAAAATTCAAAATTTTATTCTAAAGTTACTACCCACACGAATAAAATTGATACGGATAGGTACGTAACGTAACTTTCCGTCGCTCTGGGCGTCGCGTCTTATCGAAGTGTCACTTAATTTGTCGGCTAATAATTAAAGTATTGTAAAAGATTATTGTGTCAAGCGCACTTATGTAGCTCGATCTCATTCCTACAAATAGTAATTGCAATGCGTATGAGAAAACACACAGCATGGAAAGATAAAGAACCTGATATTACATACGTTTGTATCGAAACTTTTGTTACAAACGTATGTAAAAGAAATTATTAGATATTTTTTGGTCAGGTAGCCTAAAATCACCCGTTTCAATTTTCTAGGTAGCCTAAATGGCTACTGGTAGCCAATCAGGATTTTTGGTCGCCGATTGACCCCCCGAGGTAGCCTAAATCAACGAATATATAATATTACTAACGTAAAGAAGGGATATTCACACCCTCCCGTCAATGTATTACCCCAGAGCGCCGAGCGCGACGCGTCGGGTGGTACTCGTGGGCGCTGTCTCGCGAGTGCGTAATTTCAATAGGTTTGCCACAAATTCATAACTTTATCATCATAGGGCTACTGATTGTAAATAAAAGCATACCTTTTTAAATGACAATTTTTTTATATCAATTTAATAAAAAAATCATATGGGTAAGGAACTGTAATGAATTATTATTTTGTAGTGATTTTGATAAGTATCCCATTATATCCTATTGTCTAATATGATTAATATGGAAGCTTGTGGGTTTGGATATTTGTAACTCTTTCGTGCCGCAACTAGGTAGGTACTGTACCGATTCGGCTGCAAATTGGAATGGAGATAGAGTAACTTGGATTAACACATCTTTACGCTCTTATCCCGAATAATCCATAGTTCCTATGGAATTTGTGAAACTCCATAATTCATGTGGGTGAAGCCGCGGAAAAAAGCTATGTACTTATGAAAATAAATAATATATATTTCTGTTATAATTTTATTCTTAGAAATTAAAAAAATTATAGATGCAATGCAACACAATGGATTAGTTAGTTTCAATATAATTAGTTTTCATGAAATAACTAAACAAAGCATTGCATTTGTACCGCAATTCAAATGTTTTACAGCGGGCTGCAAGTTGTCACCGTGGCATTGTGCATCGGTCGCGTCGTTGCCACGTACACCTCGAGTTTTGCCAGCCCTACGGGCTACGATGACATTTACTCACACATACAAATGGAATGCTTATAGGGCCGGCATTTTAGTAGTAGTGTAGGTAGTTAAGTCACGACATTTGTACTGAGTGTCACCGGCCTGCCTAAATGGCGATAATTCGCCTAATCTGGCACCGCTGCTCCTAGAACACTACAATCACAGATCACTATATATCACTGGCGTTATATAGACTATAGAGTACCTAATCTGTGAATCTCTAGTTTCGTGGTCTGTGACTATAACACAGACGAGAAAACCGGCAACAGACCACAGTCCACAAGATGTAGTTTTGTGGTCTGTGATCTGTCACTGTGAAATGTAGCCAAAGATTTTATATACCAACAACCATAGACGTAGCATGTCATTATTATTTTATTATTTTATTATTATCGTTATATATATACTATATTATCTCTATGCCAACAACACTGATCTCCATAGTCCATAGAGTTCATAGAATATACTCTACAACGTAAAAAAGAAGACACTTGGTTTTCGCCATTTTGGCGCTGATTGTTGCAATATGGACTGTACACAGCGGCGTTAGTTCTGATTTTGGCCAAGCGCCAAGATAGCCTTGTCGCACTGAAGAAGCTCTTGCTGTTCTTTTTGTCCTTATGACTGTTATGACCACTTTAATTACATATAATATATTGTATCACGAACAACAGAATTTGCTCCTGCGACCACTGTGGTACACTCTTAAATAATCGTTTTGAGTGGAAATATTAAAAAAAAACTAACTGCATTCAAATTCATACATTTTTAAATAATTTCCAGTCTGAACCGGAACTGGATGCAATTTGCAACAACTCCATTACAAATGACGAAATTCAAAATAAGCAAGTGATACACTTCGTATCCATTGAAAGCAAAGATTGAAAGTTTCCTTCAAAATGACTATTTCTTTTACTAAACTGAAACAGCAATGTATATCGAATCATAGACAAGGATATTATAATAATATATTCGGTGGACAAGGGGTTTGCAAAATAATAACAATATTGGTTGTGATGAAAGGTTTTATTAACGGTGATAAGTGACCCTTAATAGCCGTTACTCTTAAATAATTACTTAACTATATAATATATACCTAACACACAAAAATCACGTTCAATCATTATCGTCAACCACGAGCGTATTTACGCATCGGTGTCAGTCATGCTGCTAGAGCTCCGCAGCGCGATAGGCAGGCGCACGAATATGAGGAACAGCACCTCCAGTGCACTGAACAGACCCACTCCGAGGAACATGTTGAACACGCCGCCCAGGGACGCTGTACAGAAGATATACAGTCCGACAAGGCTCTCTTGGCACTTAAAGGAGGGCGCTGTTGCAAAACAAAGGCAGCCATAAAATAAAATCGCCTCAATTTTACTTCAATTTTAGTTTAAAATAGTTAATAGTAAGCAAAAACAACATAACATACAATAGTGATATACTGACAGAGCGAACTATCAAACAGTAGCACAAGATAGTGGCGTTAGTTCAGACTTTGGTCACGCGCCAAAATAGCCTTGTCGCACTGTAGTACATGACTGCAGCGGCCAGCAAAAGAGGCATTGATAGAAGTACATGTAAATGTGGGCCGAGGCACATAGGTATACGTGAGTCCATCAATGCCTAGTTGTGGCCAAGACTTGTATAGTACTTTTTTTAGACAATGCGCGGAGATTGAAACTCAGTAATTACTTAGGCAGATTTTTTTTAAATCAGTCACGAACAACGAATAACAATATTTTGTCTGAGTCAAAGTAACTGTCGTCATGTATATTATACTTATTTTTGGGCTCCGCCCTGAAGCCGGATTTTAAAGTTGACAAAATTGTAAAATGGCGCTAATGTATGCAACGACAGCGATAGTGCTGTCAGCGGTACCGAAATGTATGAAGCGCGACGCCATATTTGAGAAATTTTTGGCTTCAACATAATATATCACATCTTTCCCATCCTCTTATACGTAGCGTATTTCGTCGTTGGTTAAAGTGTTCATTTGTTTTTAGGGTTCCATACCAAAATGGTAAAAATGGAACCCTTATGGTGAGACTTTCTCCGTCCGTCCGTCCGTCCGTCTGTCACACTCGATTATTTCAGTAACTATCGAAGCTATCGAACTGAAACTTGGAATAGTTGTAGGTAATTGCGACGCGCCGCCATTGCAATCATAAAAAATTGAAAATCTATTTTATTTTTATTTAAAAAGGGGGGAAAACCGGGTCATCAAAATTTCAAAATGAGATAACAATATTGAGTGGGGTATCATATGAAAGGGCGTGACTTGCGTATTCTAAAACCAATTTTTATTTATTTTTATGCCCAATAGTTTTTGAGTAATTGAGCAAACTGTCGAAAAAAATACCGTTCCCCCCCCTTATCTCCGAAATTTACCAATCAAAAAATCTGAAATAATTATGATCAATAGGAATAAACGTATATTTTACAGTAAAAATAAAATCAACTCTGTAACTATTATACTTTTTTTGATAATAACAATAAACCACCAAAAACAAAGTTACGTTTGCGGTTTGCCAAAAAAAGTACCTACATGTAAATTATACTCGTAAATTTATTAACAAAAGTGATTCTTTGAATGTTTTACTTCTTTTATGGTATGGAACCCTCGGTGCGCGAGTCCGACTCGCACTTGGCCGGTTTTTTTTTTCAGTAAACTTATAAAACCTTTGCTCAACGCCTTTGCTAAGTTACCCCCTTGGTTGCCATGTGTCAGATTGAAAGAACGTCGCATGTTTGAATTACACTGCATAATATATAGGTACCTAAGTGTAAACTTATATATATAATGTAATTCGTATTGTATCGGATCGTATGTAATTTATATGAACACTAAACCAAGACCGAAATGGATTTTCATACAGCTTTTGCCAGTCGCTAGTTTTTCCTTTTTTTCGAGAGGAATCTTCTAGCCCAAAAAATAGGTCTTCCACGTTGAAACTCACAAAGCAACGTAATCCAGGTCTCCGTGGGGTTAACGACGAATATTTGCGACTCTCCCAGCCTCACGGCTATGCCCAGCACCGAACTGATGCTAGCGTTTAAGCCAGCACTGAAAAAAAATATCTTTGTTATTTTCTGAAGAAAACATTTTTGTGCAAGGCCTTCCCTAAAAATATCCTGTATCCGTCCTTGGTATAATGGGATACAACATTATTGTGGCTTCTGCGTTTCTAAATCTATTCTTATTTTGACGACCTGTCAGGCGTGGCACGCGCTCGGATTCAAGTGGGAGGTCGCGGGTTTGATTCCCGTCAAAGGCCTCTTTAGAATTTTATTATTTTTTAGTCTCAGGTCTGGTATGGTGGGAGGCTTTGGCTGTGGTTAATCACCACCATACCAAAAACGATGCTTCGCAAAGCGATTGAGCGTTCCGGCGCGATGCTATGTAGAAATCCTCAGGGGTAAAGTTTAATTTATCCCTTCCTAGTTAGTGCGATAACATCTTTGGCTGCATCATCACCTACCATCAGGTGAGATCGCAGTCAAGTACTAACTTGTACAAAGTAAATGGTAAAAAAACTCACTATATTTCGTCATAAGTATAGTCAAACGCGTCCATAAGGCTCGATTCCAACGCCATATTCGTAAACACTTTCTTGCAGGCGGGCAGGCAGTTGCACGCGTCATTAACTTCTGCGCAAAACAAAAAAGTAACCTACTTCACGGGATTATGAGCGCAGTGAGTCGCATCCATGGATGTAACATAAAGGATGAGCCCTTAGTGACGTTACGCATATATTTTTAAGCTCCGCCCGGAAGCCGGATTTTAAGTTGTCAAATTTGTAAAATGGCGCTAATATTGCGACCAACAGCCGGAGTAATAATGTTCTGTGCCAACAGCGGTATGTGCTGTCAGCGGTACCGAAATGTATGACGCGCGACGCCATATTTGAGAAGTTTTTGGTTTCAATATACGTCACATATAGTTCTCGGCGTACTCCGGCACTTAGCGTAGCGTATTTCGTCATTGGTCGCATCATATTGCAATACTAAGCCGTAGGACGCACTGACATGTGCACTCGTAGGTATCATTCAACATATCAGTCCAGTGCCAGTCAGACTCGCACACGACACGAAGGGGTCTGTACCATTATCTAACGTAGCGAGATGATGATGCAGAAGCCAGAAGGTCCACTTACTTACTACTATTACTTTGAATTTGGTGGGTAAAGGGATTTTGGTTGTAATTGGTCTTGATGGTACGGAGCTCAACTCGCACTTGAGCAATTATTGCTAATACACATTTATTTGCGACGGCGCGAGGCGAGTCCGTTTTTGTATCGTCCTGCCCCAGAATGGGGAGAGTGAGCACATAGGGTCAAGGAGCGAGAGGAAACAATTTGTAGGGAGTCAAGAAGGCGCCCCGGGAACACGCCAAGAGCAAGTACCGAACGGGCGCCCTCCCGCGATTCGGCCCCCATAACCGCGAGGTTGATTGGGCCATGGGTGGTGGAGGGTTGTCCCTATGCTATCGTCTGTTACCGAAGTTAGAAGCCCGCAGACAGCTCAGCTGCGTGACGGCACACGGCGGCAGCGCGCCCGCGCCGTCGTCGTTGCGCAGCGGCTCCGAACATCCGCAGCGCCTCTCCTTGCACTCCGACTGCAAACCCAAGAGTCCCAAAACGATCCAATTTTAACTTATAAAAGGCTAGATGAAATATGACTAAATGAGCTAAAACCATACTATGAGTGAATTGGAAAAATCAATATTGGTCGTTGGAAAAATCAACATTCATGTTTACTTTTTGTCAAAAATACCGCGATTTGATCGATCTATAGCTTGTGAATCGTTTGACTCCTTGTTAGGACTTTCGAGAATCACAGCCCTGTTTGTAGATCGCAGGAAGTAGGAACAGACCAGACAGTTACTCCTGGAGTAGTGGTCGCCGCTGACGCAGGTGCCCTCCGTGAGTTTCTCCGGGTCGCTGTCCACGAGCTGGTTGAAGGTGATGTGCGCCAGGTAGCTGTAGCCCGGCGTCAGCGGCATGGGCGACACCCACTCCTCGCCCTGGTACTTAGTGTAAAACTGACACCAATAGATAAAAATAGTCAAGATAGGCCCATCCGAACATTTTACTACAAACGTTCTTCATACAAGAAAATGTAGCACCATCTGTCGAAACTCCTGCGAAATACCTACATGTTTATTTTTTTATATTTTTTCATCTAGGTAAATATGTCTGTGATCACCTTGTCTGCAATATTATTATTAATAAAAAAAAATAGGTATTTACCTATCTACCATTACTGACTACTGACGGGGTAGTTATTTTTGCTCCCATAAACTGGCGACATTTTTTCGCGCTGTTCGGCCCTGGTCTTTTCAACGAAACGCGAGACCAGACGTAAACAAAAGCCGATCATTTAGTAGTAGCGACGACGGAACAAACAAAATATGACTATCTCTTTCTATCTTGTTTGTTTGCTATCTGCCGCACCGCTCACGACTTTCGCTTTCAAGGTCAAAGCATGTCATGGGGGTTATCGTAAACATTTGGATAATATTTTATATTTTATTTTGTTCCCCTAATCATAAACCTAGAATAAATATTTTAATTGACGCGTGATATTGACGTGTCACTTGTCTCAACATTCGAAGCGATTGTATAGAATAGCGTCCATTCGCGTGGATGGCGTGGCGCTGCATGACCTGACGTGCCACTCAGCGTGCTTCTAGTGAGGCACTGAAGTGGCGCGTAACACGAAACTTTCACTTATGTTAAATCTAGTTTCAAGATATCATTAAAAAAATTCAAACAATACGATATTATTATCAAAACATAAATTTATTTTAAATTTGAAAAATTAGTATACGTTAAAAAGGTTGCGCAACCCTGCTTAAGCGAATGACCTGGCAGTCGGTTTGTTTACGTCTGGTATCGCTCGAGATTGAATAGACTTTAGTATACAAGTCTGTGCTGACACCAAAATCACGGTAAAGTACCTAATATTGTAAAATAAATTCACTTCGTCGCCCAACCCAAACTTTTGGTCTCTACCAATGGTCTAAGAAAGATAAAGGCATATTTTTAGATTTCTTTTGATTTAGTAAGTAAATTGGCGTTGGACATTTTGAGTCAGTAATTCAGGAGGTCTTAAATCATTAACCTGACCTGCCTGATCATAAATCAGTGGTTAGGTACCTATTTCATTTGTGGGGGAGAATGTGCAAGTGAGTACCTAATATAAATGAGTTAAAATATTGCGGAATCGAACACCCTTCGGAGTTCCGTGGGACCGTGCATTTCAATTTGAAAAAATAGTGAATTTACCTACATTTTAAAGGTCAGCATGCCACAAATTTTGTAACCCTTTTGCTTTTTATCGAACTATGCTGAGACAGAGACAAATTAGAAACTCACTCTTTTGTCCTTCAGAATAGCTCTTATTAGGCCTATTTTTGTACAGTACAAAACTACAAACAGTTACCTCACATCCATTAAATGCAGACTGGTCCGAACACTGCACTGCAACACTGAGTCTTCTCGTTACTTCCAGACGCGAAGTTATTATTTCATCGAGTCCTAGGCTGAGAGAAAATATGACTTAACCTTCAAACATTGCGAGTGATAAACTTACAGAACCAATGGACGTTAGGTCTGGAATCTGCGCCCTGATTGCATCGCTATCGAATTCAGCCCCGCGATTGGCTGACGCAAATCCGGAATACATTCAGCGGGCAGAATTAGGAACGATAGCAATAGCGATGAATACGTTTCTCTTAGACAATCTGGGGGCAGATTCTGCCTTTCAGCGGTACTTGCATAAGACAATCTGGGGGCAGATTCTGCCTTTCAGCGGTACTTGCATAAGGGGTTATTAATTGGTGATCCCTACAAAAATGTTTATAAGCAGCGACAAGCTAACATCTAAGTATGCAGCTGATTGGGTATTGCTTGCATTGGTCGAGTCGCGTAGGCACTGCGACTGGCTAATGTTTACATCAATTATGCAGCCATAAGGCGACAATTGTAGTATAACAGAGGTCAGTGCAGGTGATGATTGCGTTGCTTTGATTGGTTAGGTACCGGCGAAGGTTAGCCGGTGTACAATTTTATCTTCCAGAATCACACCGCAGGTTTGTTATAGTAAATATCAACCCTGGTTTGTGAGAGCTTTGCCGTTTGCAAGCATGTGGCCTAGGATTGGTTTATCTTGAGCGATTATATATTATCGGGCATTGTGACGTAAATCGCTATGGGAACTAGATACAGTACGAAATCGCTATACGGTTATTACTTATACGGTTCGCAGACACAGCACGCCCCCCACTCAGTCAGCGCCTTCGAGAACAGTTCCTCGCACGGCATCGTGTGGATCTGCCAGCGACAGCGCAGCACGATGCTGCGGCACGGAGGGGTCACCCGCATCAGCGCTTCGGGAAAACTCAAATTGTTCCTCTCCAGAATGTCCTCCAGGATCGCAAGTTGCTCTTCGGGCGTTTTCTTCCTACGCAGCACGTGGCTCAGGATTATTGGTAAGCGATCCGTTACGTTTGGTGGTATCGATCTGCAAGTTTGAGTGCCTACTTATCATTTTGGATCACTTGTTAGTAATATTCGTCGTATGATAACTGAATTTCGTGAGGGGATTCGTGCACAAATATTACCAATTATGAGTTTCTATAAAGCACAAGTTACACTTAGGTATAATTGATGATTAAACGAACTTACCTTAAGTGAAGTTCTATCATAATTTTATGAATTCCTGTATGAAGATAATAACAAGAATACTAATTAGGTATTCACTCCAAGTGATAGCCATTCAGACACTAAAGTTGAGAGAAAAAATAAAAATTTCAAAATTTTTCATTACGATATCTCACGCTAGCAACACTGTGTCTGTCCTTTCATTTAGTTCAGAGTAATTATTATAAGAGTGCCTTTGTGCTTCGATAAGCTCGTCTTGGTAGGAGCACTACAGAGCACCCAAATATGTATCATATAATATATACATAACTACACAATATTATACATAACCACACAATATTATATATGTAAATATAATAATATATATATAAATGGGTTATATAGTCTTCAATAAATATTTATTATAATATGTACATTTTTTATTTACAAATTCATACATGGGTTTTTCCACAAAACAGGGGCGGGAGGGTGTTATTATCTTCATACAGGAATTCATAAAATTATGATAGAACTTCACTTAAGGTAAGTTCGTTTAATCATCAATTTTATATTCATTCCTGTATTTCTATAATAACAAGAATACTAATTAGGTAGATGTTTAGAGCCATGACATTTGTAAATAAGAAATGCTTTTAAATTAATAGAATAATAAGCATAATCGCTTAACATTGACCAAAAAAATAAAAATAACAACTTAAGTTGATATCTCAGATCACTCAAACACAGGAGATGTCGTACATGCTATATTTTGTTCGGGACCAACTGTCTCCTTGTCCCTTCCACTAATTTCACTACGCCATTGACAAAAACAATTAGTATAGCACACATACACATTTTTTCACGCCTACTAGAATAAAGTTTTCAAACACCAATGCAATAAAAATAGCACACATTTAAAAAAAGAGGCGTGGTTTCATCCTGTATCTACAAGGGCATAGTACACACACATTGACAACTAGAGATGAAAAATGGAGTTGTCGATAAATAAATCGATTCAAAATTAGATTGCGTAAAATGGTTGTTCAAATATTATAAGAAACACACATAAATAATATTTATGTGTGTTTCTTATAATATTTGAACATTCTCATATTTATTTTTTTGACAGATGCGAGTGTATAAATAATATTATTAAACACTGATGGTATTTTAGATAGTTTTTAATAATATCTAACCAAGGCATCTGGAATTTCGGGGTACTCAATATTCACACCAGTATTATATTGTGCTGTAGAAGTTGAAGGCTCTATATATTCCTGTCAACAAAATGTATACAGGACAAATTAATTTGTTTTGCTATAATCCGCTACTTGAAAAGACACAATTCGTTCAACTCTTGCTTCGACGTACGTTTAGTACGAGTAGGTAAGATACCTTCATTCATACATAATCACTGGTTTTAAGAAAAAATTATAAGCTTACCGTTAACACTGCGCGCAATTTTAACTTCGGAACTGAACATTCGAAAAGCCGATGAACATTCTTGTACGGTTGAAAACACTTTGGCTCAAAGTGAGATGAACAGATTGTGCTATTTTTGTCGGAAACCAGTCTGAACCTCTTTCAGTAGCATTTATCCATTTCTCTTTAGTTGTAGGATCCTTTGGATATCTGAATTTCATTAAGTTTTTTATAACGGATAAGTTTATAAGCAATTTACTGTGTAAATATACTTAAGAAGCCAGCAACAGCGCTAGCACAATTTAGCAAGACAAGAAATAAGTCGTTGAGCCATAACAACTTATATTTAAAAAAAACCTATATAATAAACTAAAAATAGTCACAATTCGAAAAACTAGTTCCTAATAATAAAAATAAATTTTGTATTCCAGTTCTATAATAAGATTAATAAGTTATAATAATTAAATTTAATATCTTATTCTTCAATTGGCGTACAAGAGCATTACCATTTTATGTCGCGTCGGATAGTCGACTATCGACAATATACAAGGCGAAACCATGTCAGGTCGCATCTCTACTTCACGGATGCATGCAGCGGCTGCACCGTTATGCGACAGTATCGAAAATAACTAGTAACCATTGCTCGTTTTCGCAGCTAATTCGTTGATTTATTTGTACTAAGCGCGCAATGGTTTTTGTTTGTATTAAAAATGTTGACTTAGCGTTGACAAAATTGTCAAGCAAATATATTTGCTGATTTTTAATAAAAACCTCACAAAAATAATAATATTCTGGTACTAACGTATGAAATGATATACCATCTCTGGAGTAATTCACTTTGGTGCTCTTATTTTTACATACAACTACCGAAAAATGAGGCATTTTCCCAAAATCGATGAATCTTTGGATTTACCTAATACAACCTAAGGGGACTCGCGACTGACGGCTAAAAGTCATAACAAGCTCCTTTGTAGCATGATGCGTTCGCACCGGCCACGCCTCCTTTCGATATCTCCTGTGTTTGAGTGATCTGAGGTTGATATTCAAAGCAAATTAATAAATAATGGCATAATTTTGTAGAAATACTAAAACTGTACTATAGTTAGCTATAGTAAATCAATATTATTAGTATAATATATTAATAATAATATATGTACAAATACATATATTTTTATATGTGCGAATACCGAGGGTATATTAAGACTATCTAGCAGTACTGCTTGTATGTAGTCTTGACGATTAAAAGAGGTTTTAAACCTCTTTCAACAAGCTTTAAAATATTTGTATCAGTTAAAACTCTTGATTAATCGTAATAAATTGGGCTGTTAATATGCAACCATGAAATATATATTTAAACAGTAAATTGATCACGAATATATTTTATAAACTTGAGTAGAATAAATATTACCGAGACATATTTTTGGACCGAAAAAAAAATAAAATCAATTTATTAATATAAAAGATTAATAAATCTATGGGTTGCAGAGAACTAGTTCGTAAATTTTTGTTCATCTTGACTGTAGGCATTAGTATTTTCGTAAAGTGTCCTTTACTTTTATTCATAGCTCTTTAGAGTTATTTCTTTTAAAGGAGTTAACAATGTTATTTTTATTTAATTTGCATAATAATATTGTTATTTGGGTTTTGGTGTAGGTACAGCTTTAATAAGGTCATTAAGATTTAAAGTGACCTTAAATTATATTTTTAACTGAATAGGGTGAAGTAAGAATATTCTCAAGAGATTTTAAAAAAAGCCATAAAGAAATCATCTTATAAGTTAAAGTTGATTCTGAGACAAAGGCTGATGAAGTAACTGTATCTACTGTTTATTCCTGAGTTCTAATAAAGTGATAACAATAGAAACTTAAGATAGTCTGAAAAAAGCATGTTTTCTAATATTGTCAGACAGTAAACATCTTTTACAATATTATAGTATGTAAAACCGTGTTGAGTTTCTCATTTCACATAATATTAAAATTTTAACTGAAGGCATAATTGTTATTCTTATTCATGTGTTATAATAATGTTGTTTAATATCATTAATTGTTATTTTAACAGTCACCCCAACACTAATATCGCTTTTGTACTGGTTAGTTGTAAACAAAAAAAAAAACACATATACGATTGGAATACAAATATTAGACAATACTTTTAAAATTCTTGAATTTCTGCATCAAGACCATTTTTCAATTTAGCAGTCTTTCAGTTAAAAAATGTGATCTGATTTTTCCAAGTTGATAATCGCAAAAAACAACGAGCAAATGTAACATGTCAATAGGTAGACATGTCGAAATGTTATTCGCGATTGTTCGCGATTAATGCTTTGTTGACTTGTTGCGACGATGAAAAAAAATTTTTTTTTTTGTCACTTACCCAATAATTCCAATGTCATCACAGAAGATAAAAGTCTCTAATCTTCGTTTAATAATAATCAGGTAATTACATACCACAGCTGACTGCTGAAGTACTACTGTACTGGTATTCAATTTCCTAGTGACGCAGTGATGAACCAATTTTCAATTATCATTTGACCTTGGTCAGTCATCATCGAGAGCTAAATCCTTGCAGCGGCGTCATCCATCGGCATGAAAGTTAAACAAAATATTAGATTTATTTAATAATGATTAAATACAGAAAATATAAAATGTAGGCTATGTATCAACTCTAAAAGAACAAAAAAAAATATTATGATACATGCAAGCCAAAATTATGAACCATCATTGTTCATATTATCATAAATCCAATGAAGTATTTAATGATTCTATGATCTTATATATCTATTGGTAATTTCCAAATCCTTTAACATTTTTGATGCATAGATAACCATTAGTTAATAATTAGCGGCGTGATAGCCTGAAAATAAAAATATTTGATCTCGCAAAAATTAATTTGGTCTTTAAATATATTAATTTCCATTGCGTAACGTTATTCCTAGGTATGGATACCGATATTCCTGTAGATATAGGTACAAGGATACCTAAAAATAAATTTAAATAAACATATCATCGATTGTTTTCTACTTTTTCCATATTTATTACTCATTTAAGAAATTTAAGAAATAGTCAATTATAGAAACTAAAAATAACTTTGATATTCAAAAATATTGCATTCTTTTAAAAGCATGCATCATAACTCAGTTAAAGCATTGATAAATTTGATGTAATATCTAACACATCGAGTTACGATGAAAGAATGGTTGTATTAAATACATGTATTTGTAATGGAATAACAAAAAAAAATTAAGTATGTTATCGAATATAGGTTGTCTCATATTCAATTGTATGTGAACAGAATATAATAGCCGAGTTTTTTGCCCGACCTTCTCAGTGCAACCCGCTTTTCAGATTCAAGCTTTCATAAAAGCCTGTAAATCAAGTCCATGTGAAATTAATAAAGATCATCATTTCCATTTTTAATTACTTAAACATGAAAATTAATTGTAATGTTACTGGTTCAATAGTTTATAAATCCTCATAATATAAAACCTTTTTGTATAAAAGTAAATTATGATGAAAGAAACTAGGATAGTACCTAGATACCTAGATACCTAGTGTCATTGCACTACATGCGAACTAAAGAAGAGAAAAAAAATTACACATTAAATTCTGTTCATAGTTTTGAGAACATAAAGAGAGAAAAAAATATATTTTTAACTCATATTTAAGCACGATAAAATAATATCATCAGGCTCGAATATTTTATGAAAGTGGTTATTCTATAAGCGGCAAACGTACGAGTAAGTAGGTGTGCCTTCTTATCCCGAACCAACTATAGGCGAACATGCGCGAGTCCGCACGAGGTTCGAAACAGCGCAGCACTCCGCCAGCACTCCGATCGGCGGCCGCGCGGCGCCTGACATGACAGGTCGACAGAGATGTCAAAAGAGGACATCGATAAGTACTTGCAAGGCTGTTTTGCTCCTGGTGCTGTTCTTGTGGGGAAATTAAGACTCTTCTGTCCTGGGTAAATCTTCGAGAAAAGTCGTCGCTAGAGACGAGTGCTGTCCTGCGATTTGGCCCGTGGGTCCACCATGGACCGACAGGTGGATTGCTCAGATATTCCTCCAGTGCCAGTTAATATTGGATCTTGATTAACTGTATTTCATATTATTGATAAAAGACATAATATACACAGAAGTTATTAGAATATTATATTATCAAATAAAAATTTTGTGTCTCACTCGTACATTTCAAATTTTGAGTAGTATTACTAGTTGATTTTGTAAGACGTTGTCAATGGACTTTTTATTGATGTATCTATAAATAATGACCACAACAAGAAACGATTCGTGTGGAAGACTAAAATAATTGTAAATAGTGCATTTGATTGCGGGTACTTTTCAGAACTGGTCTAGTAAAGTAATCTTGGTTCATTTAAATTAGCAGACAGTAAAAGAAAATATTGATATGAGGGTATATCGAAATAGTTTCTAAAGGTAATCGTTTTGATCCTTTATATCATTCCAATACAGTTGGTGATAAAAAAAAACAGCATCGCGCGGTGTTCCCAGGTGGTCACCCATCCAAGTATTAACTGCGCCCGATGTTGCTTAACTTCGGTGATCGGACGAGAACCGTCAACCGGTGTTTTCAACATGGTATGGGGGCGTTTAAGCACCAATTTGCTATTTTGGTTACAAGATAATCTTGTCATTTTTGGGAATGATTAATCCATAGGCGTTGTCCCAATAACCATCCTCAATGTATATTGTCGTGAAGGTCACACTCTCTAATGAAGTGTACCCAACACTGAAGCATAGACTGCAGAATATATTATGTTGATTGACTTTTTTGCAATTATTAATATAGAGACGATAATCTTATTAACTCACCCTCATGTATGTCGTCGTGATGATCACATCCTCTTATGCAGTGTCCTCAACATAGATGCTTTGCAAATTATTTTTTGCAATTATTAATACAAAGGCGATAGTCCTCAGGTTTTTCACCTACCAACTACCCTCAATGTATGTTGTCGTGAAGGTCACACCCTCTAAATGAAGTGTACCCATCACCGAAGAATGCATCTTGATTAGCTCCTCTTGCAGTAATTAAAACAAAGGCGATAGTCCTTCCAACTACCCTCAATGTATACTGCTGTGAACGTAACACCCTCTAAGAGGTGTACCCAACACTGGAGCAATATGGATTTTCTGAACCAATAATAACAATTCCGTAGATTTCACAATTCGTTTTGACGATGAATCCGATAATTTTGAATATTTCTTTTCGGATACTTTGATTTCCGCAAGAAATACTTATAATCACTCACTTTTTTTTATACGAGTTTAATAATGTTGTGTTGAACGGCCGAGCACTAGAACGCTAATGGAAGGACAGACACAGTGTTGCTAGCGTGAGATATCGTAATGAAAAATTTTGAAATTTTTATTTTTTCTCTCAACTTTAGTGTCTGAATGGCTATCACTTGGCGTGAATACCTAATTAGTATTCTTGTTATTATAGAAATACAGGAATGAATATAAAACTTATTGACAAAGTAGTAGGCGACGGACTCGGCAGAGGGGCACACGGCAACTAGAGGCATGCGCGCATGGGCCTGCTGCCCGCGCAGCTCACGCAGCGTCAGCAGCGCCGGCACCTGCAGGAAGCGCGCCCACAGCACCGAGCACAGCACGCCCGCGCAGCACGCGCTGGCGCAGCAGCACACCAGCCAGCCCACTCTGACACTTACAACTCGTTGACAAAGTAGTAGGCGACGGACTCGGCAGAGGGGCACACGGCAACTAGAGGCATGCGCGCATGGGCCTGCTGCCCGCGCAGCTCACGCAGCGTCAGCAGCGCCGGCACCTGCAGGAAGCACGCCCACAGCACCGAGCACAGCACGCCCGCGCAGCACGCGCTGGCGCAGCAGCACACCAGCCAGCCCACTCTGACACTTACAACTCGTTGACAAAGTAGTAGGCGACGGACTCGGCAGAGGGGCACACGGCAACTAGAGGCATGCGCGCATGGGCCTGCTGCCCGCGCAGCTCACGCAGCGTCAGCAGCGCCGGCACCTGCAGGAAGCGCGCCCACAGCACCGAGCACAGCACGCCCGCGCAGCACGCGCTGGCGCAGCAGCACACCAGCCAGCCCACTCTGACACTTACAACTCGTTGACAAAGTAGTAGGCGACGGACTCGGCAGAGGGGCACACGGCAACTAGAGGCATGCGCGCATGGGCCTGCTGCCCGCGCAGCTCACGCAGCGTCAGCAGCGCCGGCACCTGCAGGAAGCGCGCCCACAGCACCGAGCACAGCACGCCCGCGCAGCACGCGCTGGCGCAGCAGCACACCAGCCAGCCCACTCTGACACTTACAACTCGTTGACAAAGTAGTAGGCGACGGACTCGGCAGAGGGGCACACGGCAACTAGAGGCATGCGCGCATGGGCCTGCTGCCCGCGCAGCTCACGCAGCGTCAGCAGCGCCGGCACCTGCAGGAAGCGCGCCCACAGCACCGAGCACAGCACGCCCGCGCAGCACGCGCTGGCGCAGCAGCACACCAGCCAGCCCACTCTGACACTTACAACTCGTTGACAAAGTAGTAGGCGACGGACTCGGCAGAGGGGCACACGGCAACTAGAGGCATGCGCGCATGGGCCTGCTGCCCGCGCAGCTCACGCAGCGTCAGCAGCGCCGGCACCTGCAGGAAGCACGCCCACAGCACCGAGCACAGCACGCCCGCGCAGCACGCGCTGGCGCAGCAGCACACCAGCCAGCCCACTCTGACACTTACAACTCGTTGACAAAGTAGTAGGCGACGGACTCGGCAGAGGGGCACACGGCAACTAGAGGCATGCGCGCATGGGCCTGCTGCCCGCGCAGCTCACGCAGCGTCAGCAGCGCCGGCACCTGCAGGAAGCGCGCCCACAGCACCGAGCACAGCACGCCCGCGCAGCACGCGCTGGCGCAGCAGCACACCAGCCAGCCCACTCTGACACTTACAACTCGTTGACAAAGTAGTAGGCGACGGACTCGGCAGAGGGGCACACGGCAACTAGAGGCATGCGCGCATGGGCCTGCTGCCCGCGCAGCTCACGCAGCGTCAGCAGCGCCGGCACCTGCAGGAAGCGCGCCCACAGCACCGAGCACAGCACGCCCGCGCAGCACGCGCTGGCGCAGCAGCACACCAGCCAGCCCACTCTGACACTTACAACTCGTTGACAAAGTAGTAGGCGACGGACTCGGCAGAGGGGCACACGGCAACTAGAGGCATGCGCGCATGGGCCTGCTGCCCGCGCAGCTCACGCAGCGTCAGCAGCGCCGGCACCTGCAGGAAGCGCGCCCACAGCACCGAGCACAGCACGCCCGCGCAGCACGCGCTGGCGCAGCAGCACACCAGCCAGCCCACTCTGACACTTACAACTCGTTGACAAAGTAGTAGGCGACGGACTCGGCAGAGGGGCACACGGCAACTAGAGGCATGCGCGCATGGGCCTGCTGCCCGCGCAGCTCACGCAGCGTCAGCAGCGCCGGCACCTGCAGGAAGCGCGCCCACAGCACCGAGCACAGCACGCCCGCGCAGCACGCGCTGGCGCAGCAGCACACCAGCCAGCCCACTCTGACACTTACAACTCGTTGACAAAGTAGTAGGCGACGGACTCGGCAGAGGGGCACACGGCAACTAGAGGCATGCGCGCATGGGCCTGCTGCCCGCGCAGCTCACGCAGCGTCAGCAGCGCCGGCACCTGCAGGAAGCGCGCCCACAGCACCGAGCACAGCACGCCCGCGCAGCACGCGCTGGCGCAGCAGCACACCAGCCAGCCCACTCTGACACTTACAACTCGTTGACAAAGTAGTAGGCGACGGACTCGGCAGAGGGGCACACGGCAACTAGAGGCATGCGCGCATGGGCCTGCTGCCCGCGCAGCTCACGCAGCGTCAGCAGCGCCGGCACCTGCAGGAAGCGCGCCCACAGCACCGAGCACAGCACGCCCGCGCAGCACGCGCTGGCGCAGCAGCACACCAGCCAGCCCACTCTGACACTTACAACTCGTTGACAAAGTAGTAGGCGACGGACTCGGCAGAGGGGCACACGGCAACTAGAGGCATGCGCGCATGGGCCTGCTGCCCGCGCAGCTCACGCAGCGTCAGCAGCGCCGGCACCTGCAGGAAGCACGCCCACAGCACCGAGCACAGCACGCCCGCGCAGCACGCGCTGGCGCAGCAGCACACCAGCCAGCCCACTCTGACACTTACAACTCGTTGACAAAGTAGTAGGCGACGGACTCGGCAGAGGGGCACACGGCAACTAGAGGCATGCGCGCATGGGCCTGCTGCCCGCGCAGCTCACGCAGCGTCAGCAGCGCCGGCACCTGCAGGAAGCGCGCCCACAGCACCGAGCACAGCACGCCCGCGCAGCACGCGCTGGCGCAGCAGCACACCAGCCAGCCCACTCTGACGACCGCAAACCACTTAGAACTCGTTGACAGAATATTAGGCGAATACTCTGTTGTTTGGATATATAAAGTCCTAATAAAATTAAGTCGTTATTTATATTTTTTGGTTCGAGGTGGTGAACATTTTATCTGCGTGAAAGATATGCATACAAGGCCGAGCAAGTTAATAATCTTGGTAGAAGACGTCACAATATTCTTATACTCGTTACCCGACTAAATCGGCTATTCTCTTTTAAAATAGTATAGGTAAGTTTAAAATCAAAATTAATTTCACTCACCTATCGTAGTAGTGTCTAGAGACCAAATATTTGAACCCATGCAGCGTTGTATCTTTGAAAAACTCCCGGACCGCTCGGCCGCAACTGGACTGCTTCGCTTTTGGAACTTCCTTTTCAGAGTATCTCATATTGTGATGCGTGTTAAAAGTTTTGATTCTCATGGCGATGATATTCGAAGTGAAAAATAAATTATCATTTAGGTAAGTACACAAGTCACAACTATTTGCACAAAAAGAAACATTTTTGGTAAAGGTTCAAATAAGTCAGATACCTGGTTGAAATCAATCTGCAGTCCCGCTGTTCAAGTCAGCCAGTCCAACTGTTTAATCAGGCTGTCTAGCTATGCAAATGGTCCAACTGTTTAAAATCAGTCGGTCCAGCTGTTCAAATCAGGCAGTCCAGCTATTCCAGTCAAAGACTTCTATGTTTGATTCCAGTCAGTTAGTCGTTGGGTAATATTAACGTAAATAGGTAGATAAATGTGAATTCGAAGCTTCGCAAGCGAAAAATGGGTCGCGAAGTGTCTGAAAACCAACCTCTCATTTGCTGTACTATAATATTTCAAGAGAGCTATCTATTAGCACTCAGCAATTAAATACTAGATATTTAGTTTTCTAATTTCTATGAAAGTTCAACAGTCAATCGATGGTGATTGGCAACCCCGTAATTATTGATCGTTATCAGTGGGATCGCGTGGCGTTCGTGATCGATTAGCCCGTTTAGATAACGATCTAAGGTAACCACAAGCGCGGCACTTTCCTCCGACACTGACAACAGATAGAGTGTACAACTTTGATAAATTAATCAAGGTATTCAGTAAATTAGTACTCCTGCTGAAGTACCTTTAAAGCCTTGGTCTCGCAATCATAACCCACAACGCTACGGTGTGCGGCATGCGGCGTGGGACACATAATCTTTTAAAAAACATCGAGAATAAGTCAGTCTCTCGTGCTGTTGCAGTTTGCGTCAGCGGCGAAGGGCAAGCCATCTCAGCCATTTCTGCGGGTACATCGCAGTACGCTGCCTTTGTTCCCAACCATCGCTGCTTTGTGCGTCCCAGGTTACCAGGTTCTATACGGATTAGTTGATGTTGACACGTCTACTTTGGTAGTTGCGGTACAATCAAATTAGCCCGCGTTTAGATAACGATCTAAGGTAACCACGAGCGCGGCACCTTCCTACGACAACAGATAGAGTGTACAAGTTTGATATTAATCAAGGCATTCACTAAATTAGTAGGTACTGATGCTGAAGTAGACTTAAGCCTTGGTCTCGCAATCGTGGGACACATAATCTTTTAAAAAACATCGAGAATAAGTTAGTCTCTCGTGCTGTTGCAGTTTGCGTCAGCTGCGAAGGGCAAGCCATCTCAGCCATTTCTGCGGATACATCGCAGTACGCTGCCTTTGTTCCCAACCATCGCTGCTTTGTGCGTCACAGGTTACCAGGTTCGATACGGATTAGTTGATGTTGACACGTCTACTTTGGTAGTTGCGGTACAATCAAATTAGCCCGCGTTTAGATAACGATCTAAGGTAACCACGAGCGCGGCACCTTCCTACGACAACAGATAGAGTGTACAAGTTTGATATTAATCAAGGCATTCACTAAATTAGTAGGTACTGATGCTGAAGTAGACTTAAGCCTTGGTCTCGCAATCGTGGGACACATAATCTTTTAAAAAACATCGAGAATAAGTTAGTCTCTCGTGCTGTTGCAGTTTGCGTCAGCTGCGAAGGGCAAGCCATCTCAGCCATTTCTGCGGATACATCGCAGTACGCTGACTTTGTTCCCAACCATCGCTGCTTTGTGCGTCACAGGTTACCAGGTTCGATACGGATTAGTTGATGTTGACACGTCTACTTTGGTAGTTGCGGTACAATCAAATTAGCCCGCGTTTAGATAACGATCTAAGGTAACCACGAGCGCGGCACCTTCCTACGACAACAGATAGAGTGTACAAGTTTGATATTAATCAAGGCATTCACTAAATTAGTAGGTACTGATGCTGAAGTAGACTTAAGCCTTGGTCTCGCAATCGTGGGACACATAATCTTTTAAAAAACATCGAGAATAAGTCAGTCTCTCGTGCTGTTGCAGTTTGCGTCAGCTGCGAAGGGCAAGCCATCTCAGCCATTTCTGCGGATACATCGCAGTACGCTGCCTTTGTTCCCAACCATCGCTGCTTTGTGCGTCACAGGTTACCAGGTTCAATACGGATTAGTTGATGTTGACACGTCTACTTTGGTAGTTGCGGTACAATCAAATTAACCCGCGTTTAGATAACGATCTAAGGTAACCACGAGCGCGGCACCTTCCTACGACAACAGATAGAGTGTACAAGTTTGATATTAATCAAGGCATTCACTAAATTAGTAGGTACTGATGCTGAAGTAGACTTAAGCCTTGGTCTCGCAATCGTGGGACACATAATCTTTTAAAAAACATCGAGAATAAGTCAGTCTCTCGTGCTGTTGCAGTTTGCGTCAGCTGCGAAGGGCAAGCCATCTCAGCCATTTCTGCGGATACATCGCAGTACGCTGCCTTTGTTCCCAACCATCGCAGCTTTGTGCGTCACAGGTTACCAGGTTCAATACGGATTAGTTGATGTTGACACGTCTACTTTGGTAGTTGCGGTACAATCAAATTAACCCGCGTTTAGATAACGATCTAAGGTAACCACGAGCGCGGCACCTTCCTCCGACACTGACAACAGATAGAGTGTACAAGTTTGATAAATTAATCAAGGTATTCAGTAAATTAGTACTCATGCTGAAGTAGCCTTAAAGCCTTGGTCTCGCAATCATAACGCACAACGCTACGGTGTGCGGCATGCGGCGTGGGACACAATCTTTAAAAAAACATCGAGAATTAGTCAGTCTCTCGTCTTTTATTTAAATAATAAACGGAGGCAAAAATGCTATTTTGGTTTATTTTTGCACAAGTTACCAACCCGGGATGGTATGGTACCATGTCAACATAGCATGCTAGTTTGTAACTTGTGCAAAAATAATACAAAAATAGCATTTTTGCCTCCGTTTCCTTAATTGCGAGTTCCTTAGTTCCTTAGTTTCCTTAGTTAGTAGTAGTAGTTCCTTAGTAGTTAACCCTAAGTTAGTTGCTAATTAACGATAGGTATAGAATAAGGATAAGCCCACTGAATTGGGATCCCAGTGCGCAAAGATTAAGACAATTAAAAAATATTTTATCTACGCTCATTGCTTAAAGTTCGAATTATGAAATCAAAATGTGTCACATATTGACCTACTTTATGCACAGACTTCTATAATTATTAAAAAGTTATTCATTATTCATTATAACATAGCTGTACTATGGAAATATCTCTAGATTGTTGAATAATTTCTATTACGATACGCGGCTCTGGGTTCCTGTATTTTTGTGTGTCGTCATCACAGACCAGGGAATAACTTTCTTTTCTCTGTGGTCGTCATAGCCAAAAGAGAGTGTAGAGCCAATCCTCAATTTTTTTTTTTTTTATATAAGGAGTCCACAGACAACATTTAGTTGGTAGTCATGATCGACCATAGACAACAATTAATTCACGGAAACCATAATTTTTCCCTGCCTTATATGACTGATTAAAAAGTGTGTTCATACAGAATATTAAAAAGAATTATGTATAATTTTTGATTATTTAATTATCCACTAAAAATATAGTTTATCTGACTTGTATAAATATTTTTTTACTCTTTTTTGTTTCATGACTTTTTTAACAGACTATACGCAGTTTGCAACTGAATTTTGGCGCCATACCTAACTTTTAACATTTCAATGTGTTATTTTTGTTACTTAGTCAAAACTTAGCGCGGAAAAATGTCTAGCAGTGAAACGTACTAAAGAAAATTTAACTCCACCTGACATTTTAGTAATTGCAACAAAAATGACCCACAATCTTTTACCAACAAAGTGAAGGATTTACGACAAACGTTAGCAAGATTTTATGGTTTGGATTTATGATAATTTGAGCGTAGATAAAGTAGTGTATGAAACTCTACATAATTAGGTATTAAAACACTCGTGTGATACTATTAAATAACTCGCCTGCGGCTCGTTTTTTAAACTCACACTCATGTTTTAATACCCCCCATTATGCATCCGTTTCATAAACTACTATTACAAAACTAACATTTATTTATTCGCCAGCGTTTAGCCAACATAATTTACGCCTGTTCTTATAGAACAAAAAAAAAAAAAAACAGATTTTCCAATCCAAGATAACAAAAATAATCTGAATACATTACATTAGTCCTTAAGGCTCGGTTGCTTGACTTGACTTTAACCGAAACGTTATGGTTAAATACGCCATATTTAAATATAACGTTTCGGTTAAAGTCAAGTCAAGCAACCGAGCCTAAAAGTTTATACAAAAGCTTTTTTTACACTTAATTGATATAGTTTGTCATAGTGTGCAAGCATAAAGTAAACTAAGTACAAAAATTAAAGGTTTTATAATTTACATACAATTTAATATGTCTAAAAGTTGTTATATGCATTTGAAAATAACCCTCAGACCGGTTAGGTTACTTTAGGCCTATAAAAATAGTAAAGTTTAGTACAAAATATTACATTACTGCAGCGGCCAGCAAAGGAGGCATTGATGGATGAACGTGTAAATGTGGTCCGGTGCAGAGCCGCGGCACACATACGTGAGTCCATTAATGCCTAGCTGTGACCAAGGCTTACTATACTATTTTTCTCAAACAATGCGCAGAAATTTAAACTAAGTAGTACAGCGTCCACATGTCGGCATCATACCAATACACGGAATAAATCATTGATCTATAAAAATGAACAGTATCATTGTCAAAATGAATGAAACAAAAGAAATGAACACTGTAGTGTCAAAAATAGGTACTACAAAGATCATGTTCATTGTTTTAGATGCATTATTTTTTATCACACTAAACAGGATTTAAAAATAAGTTAAAGATCAGAATAAATTTTGGTCAACGATATAAATCTTTGATTTTGGTTAGATATTTGTATAAAAATACTAAATACTTGCTGACCAGGCAAACGTTGTTTTGCAAGGATATGAAAAAAGGCTTACGACCTACTCTCAGACCTACCGAACAATACACAGAAAATCTCACATACAGTTTGGTATCAAAAATTGGCACGGGAATTTTATATATTAAAAAAAGAAAAAGCCTGAAATAATAATAAAAACACCAATAGAACTTTACTTTGTGTGACACACTAAAGCTTATAAAACTAATATTAGGAAGACGAAAGTTTGTATGTCTGAAAGCCCTTTTGTACATAGGTTTTGTATGGGAAAAATCCATGGTTCGCCATTTATATTAGTCAAAAACCCTCAGTAGGCAATTAAAGTCGGCAAGTAATTAATTAAACTTGTTCGTATCTAAGTAAACCATGACTTTGGAAATAAAAAATACAAAAATTCCTAATTAAAATCTAAGTATCACAAAGTTTAGTATAAGTGCCATAAAATATTTTTTTTATGGAAAAATATAAATGGTCAAAATATTTTTATAGATCGTATAATCTAAAAGTTAACGTGTTTTACTTATCCAAAATAACAAATAGTATGTATTTTTTTTTATAAATCTGAAATAACTGTGGAACAGTTTTTTTCTGTTTTGTCTTTATTCTTCAAAAGTCAATTACGGTTGACAAACAAAGACAAAACAAATTTATTATAATTATTCCACCGCTATTTTACCATTCCGGCCGGCAGTCAGCCTATCCTGATTACTGGGCACAGAGCTATTTGATCCACCGACAGACAACATATTCTGTTTCCTGAGCATAATGTCAACGCCTAGACAAAGTCATATTCTATTAACGATATCGCTATAAATAGCGATATATATAGACTGCCAAAAATGTACGGGATTGACGTTAGCTAACGCTATGCCATTGCGTTAAATAGTATAATGTCAATCTCATACATTTTGGACTTTTCTATTCGCAACCTAGCATATATATATAGCGACATAGCTAGACCGCTATAAACTTGGCCCTCCCATGGTCTGCGAGACGCGGGGCGGGAGCTACTCAACCACTGATCTCTATTCTATGGATTAAACATTCTATACAATTCAGGCTAGGTTCACTGTGGATCCATAGAATAGGGATCAGTGCGCTCAACTAATCAGCTGTCAGTGACTGACGTGAATTACGTTACACACGATAATATTAATCTTGCGACGTGGATACATACATGCTCAAGAAAATACCATAGGCGAATTCTCAAGATGCGAGTCATTACATTGTATCGTGTATAGCCAATCGCACACCCGCCCCGCGTCCCGCAGACCATGGGAGGGCCAAGTTTATTGCGGTCAAGATATAATAGAATGTCACTTTGTCTACAGGTACAACCAACTCAATCACCACATTCGATATAAACTGCCTTCTACTACAAACTTACCCAAACAAACTCTTGACAGTTTGCATGCCCTGGTTATAGTGCACAGAGTAAGTCAGCCTAGCCAGAACAGGCGATATGCGCTGATGATTCCTGAGCACCAGCCGAGAAACGTAAAGCGGAAAAGTTTGGTTTCTGCGCACCGAGTCGCCCAGCGCAGCCAGACAGACAACGCAAATTCCTACAGGAGCTGAGCTTTTGTGAGCAGCAGTTGCAGTCAGGAGGGCTCGGCGCGCGCGAGGCACACGTCGTGCAGGCAGAACACGGCGCGGCACACGGGGCACGTGCCGCGCTGCGCGAGCCACGTGCCCGGCGCGCCCGACGCGCGCGACGCCCACCAGCGCCCGATGCACGCCACGCACCACAGCACCCTGCGACCACTCATATTGAGTTAAAAAGCATGCCACTGGTGTGCCCGCGAAATTCAAAATTTTCGTGTTTTTTTGCAATTTGTACGCTAATTACACATAATAGTTAATAGGCTTATGGCAGTCATTTTGCGAGAATGGCAGTTACTTCTTTACATGTTTATATCAAAATGTTTGCATAAAAATGTCTTTCCTAGGAAATTAGTCCGTGTAAAGAGTTTTAAGTGAGCAAGTCGCAAATTTCGGATTAATTACTTTAACTTGACACTTTCAAGCAGAGATTTTTATATAAATACGTGAAGATGATCTTGGGATTATCGCAATTTGACTGCCATAAGCCGATTACGTCTTATTAGCTTAAAAATCGCGAAAAACCACAAAAATTTTGAATTTCGCGGGCACACCTGTGGTGTGCTCAAAGCATGCCACGGGTGTGCCCGCGAAATTCAAATTATATGTGGTTTTTCGCCATTTTTAAGCTAATAAGACATAATTTATTATGGCAGTCAAATTGCGGGAATTCCAGCATCGTCTACACGTGTTTATTTAAAAATCTCTGCTTAAAAATGTAGAGTTAAAAAATTGCGAAAGGAACTGTTATCACTACTAGTATGTGGTACCTGCAGTTGCACTGCTGGCAGGCCGCCGCCATGCCGGGCGGGGGCGGCGGGCACAGCTTCATCAGCTTCACGTCGGCCGTGTTCTGCATGCAGCCGATGCACAACTCCAACTCCTGGTGCACAATAACCAGTGCCGAGTTATTAATACTTGTTGTTGGTGAAGATTTATGCAAGACATGACAATAATAAATACATAGAGGACAACATCACATACATTGCTCCGATCCCATAGTAAGTAACTTATGCACTTGTGTTATGGAAATCAGAAACAATGAAGGTACCACAACACCCAGACCCGAGACAATGTATAGAAAAGTTATTTTTCTACATTGCCCCGACCGGGGATCGAACCCGGAACCTCAGAGATGGCGGCGCCTTGAAAACCGGCACGCTAACCACTCAACCACGGAGGTCGACAATGCCTGAAAACAAAAGTATTCAACCAGTGCATCCTGCCTGTCCTCACCTGATGAGGACAGGCAGTGGAAGAATCACCCAGCTTGCTATGCATAGAGCTATGTTAGGAATTTCCGTGAAGGATAAAATCAGAAATGAGGAGATCCGCAGGAGAACCAAAGTTACCGCGACATAGCCCAAGCCATTAGCAAGCTGAAGTGGCAGTCGCCTTGAGTGTCGACCGCGTACAAGCAAGCGCAGTGTGGGACGACCCCCAGCTCGTTGGACCGACGACATTAAGCGGGTGGCGGGAAGCGGCTGGATGAGGAAGGCTGAGGACAGGGTGTGGAGGCGCGCGCCTCCATATTATAGCATAAAAGATTACTTAAATGAAATCAATCCATGGGAGTAAATTGCTCTAATTCAAATTTATAGCTAGTTCTAATTTATATTATATTGTGAAATAGTGATAACAAAAAAAATACCCAGCTGAGTTTGTTGTGGGCTTCTCAGTTCAGGGAGAGTTGGAACCCTCGTAAACTTAGTTTTTAAGTCGTTAAATAGTTATCACTATTAATAAGTATATGTACCTACTTGACCTTCATAAGTGCTAACAAGTAGTGGTCTATATGAAATAAATGATTTGAATCTTTGAATCTTTGCGCTTGGGAAACCCTATGTCCAACAGTGGACGCAGGCTGAAATAAATGATGACAATGGCAATCATAATTGCTAAGTGTAGCAATTTCTTCCTTAAGACACGGGTTTTTGCATATTTTGGAAGTCAGGGATTATTTATACTTTTTCTTTTGTTGATCTAATAAAATTTGTTTCACTAAGCAGGTTGGGGAAATGAGCAAGAAGTTGAAATCTATGATGAAGACGATATAATCTAGTTAATAATAAAATAACAAAAAAACGTGTTTTAGTTATAAAATATATGGAACAAATAATAAAATGAATAGAAACTAAATAAAACGTACATACCTGGTCAACAACTTGAGTGGGATTTCGTTGAACAAACTGCTTGAATGCGACGACAAATCTTTCAATGAGGGTGGGTATTATGGATATGTGCTCAGGAACCCTCACCGGCCGCTCTAACCTGCAAACAAAATACTTTCTGTTGCCACTATAACAAGAAATACTAAAAAATAGAATTAATAAATATATACATATAAGGAGGAGCTTCCATACAACAAACGTGATTTTTTCGCTTGTTTTTGCTCAATATTGACAACAATAACACACTTGTCACACACAGCTAATAGTATATCATGCTACCATGATGAGTACCTGGGCTGGAGCTCCCGCAGGGCGTTAGTGGTTATCCTGAATGTGAATTTGTTGATGGTGCTCAGGGTGGGAATGGCTTCAATGTTCAAGTACTGCACCTCCCCCTCGCCTGTTATTGAGAAGCTGTGGGCGTCCGTCTGCAAGAAATACATGTTTAATAGAGATTAGTGGTGTATAACAGAGGCCAAGCTGCGAGTGCACTCTGACGTTGCGTCTCGCAGAGGTAGAGTTATTTACATGATATTTAAGAGTCCACTAACCCACGATGTCTCCATTTATTTCGTATTATTAAATACCAAATCATTTGTAATTCGTGCATATTTCGATCATGTTGTGGTGTTATTCGGATTTATAGTATAGTAATAATCTATGCTCATGGCCATATTATTTGGTTTGTAAATACTTCTTTAAAACGAAATAATAATCAATTTTGATTGAAATTTTTATAACTTTGGCCGATTTCCATAATACCAAAAATTATGAATGAAAACTTGTAACTTTCTTTATTAACTGGTGTTTTTCTTTAACTGGACAGTAAAAACTGTGCTCCTGAACTAATGTGACATGAGATAGTGTTTTGTTTTTATTACAAAACAAATAAACAGAAAACATGTCCTCCTTGACATAAAAATAAGCAAAACTAAATTTGTTTACTATTTCATTTAACAAAAGTATTTCGGAACCAGATATGGTCAGGAGCATAGATTATTACTATATGAACCCAAATAACACCACAACATGATCAAAATTTGCACAAATTACAAATGATTTTGGTATTACGAATGTATGGGAGACATTGTGGGTTAGTGGACTCTTAAGTGTATGTGATAATTATATTTTATCATATTTATACTTATAAGCTGCTGCAAATCTTTTGCAGCTATTGCTATTGCATGAATATCCGTACTGTTAACATCGACATATCCTGTAGCTGAAGTGGCAATGGGCAGGGCACATAGCTTGTGGGACCAAGGTGCTGGAATGGCTCACATAGGAAAACACAGAGTTGGCAGAACTCTGACCAGGGGGCCTACCACTATGACTTAAAGCAATATCATTGTAATATTGTTTTCACATTTTCATACAATGTCAGTATGGAAATTTCTAAACAATATTACAATAATATTACTTTAGGTCACAGTGGTAGGCCCCCAGATGAACTGACAATATTAAGTTTGTAGCGGGATGTCACTGGATACAAGTGGAGCAGGATCTTGTTGGATGGAAATCATTGCAGGAGGACCTTCAAACAAACGAATGAACAAACTTAGAACGTCACAGGGCTAGTAGTAAGTAGGTATTATGCTTATAAAAAAGGGTATTTAATTGAAACAAAAATCATACGAGGCTCAACCTATTTAGGATATAACTCACCGCGGTGGCCACCAGTGTGCAGTCACTTTGCTTGACTAGGTTAATGCTGTACTGAGACACTTTAACAAGCCATGTCTGAGTCGCTATGAACTTGCTTGTTGCATTAAGCTGAATGCAGACTTTATCTATTCTAAAAACATACAAATTCATTAGGTAACTGTCCAGACTTAAATTTTGTAATAATACTTCCATACAGCATACTATATTTAAGGTACTTGATCAACAGTGTAAAATCAGGCATAACACCATTATTTTACATCAAATCTACAATATATTTTTAAATACTTTTGTCTAGTCTTAATACAAATTTTGAATAGGAAATTCCGATCACTATTTATTGTTATAGTGGCAACAGAAATACATCATTTATTCTGTGCATGATTCATGAGATACAGTTTTGTGACGGATTGATAGACAGATTGACGAGCATTGGACTCTTAGTGATATGGTCTCGTTTCACCCATTGGGTGCCGAACCATAAAAAAGGACAGTATCAAGAAATGTAAAATATTAACCTTTTGTATTCGCTGTTGAAGTCCGAAGCGAGGATCCTCCAATCCATACCAGGCTGTACATACGGCAACAGGGCTTTGACCACGGGGTGCTGCTTTCTGTGGTACTGCCACCAGTCCAACAGCTTCCACATCATGAACAGAGGAAAGAAACACATGCCGATCGTGAAGCACGGCATCCACTCTGCTCGCACGCCGCTGCTCCACAGCGTCAGCGCGTACCCGAGCGGTAAACAGGAATGTATCAACGCGGTATACGATATCCTTTTCATGTGGTAGCCTATGAAATTCGTATTCTCCGAACCCAACCAGTTTTCCAAAAGTTGTGGTATCGTAAAACCGGCGGAGACGAACTCTGTAGGCGGATAAACCACGCAAATCGAAAAGAGGATGTAAAAAAGAGTTATTATCACGTCCATTATGGAAAAACGCGCGTTAGACTTCTCTTGACGCGAGGAAAAGGAAATTGCCCTTGAACGAAGGTCGGTGGAATCATAAAAAGCAGTTTCAGCAAAATTTAAAAATTAAAATCAGCGAAAATTACTTCTGAAATCCTCATTCCTCACGAAATCCTTGTTTTCACAAACGTAGTCACAGATTACTTTTAACGTAGTGATTGGTAGTGATTACCTATATGGTGATTATATACTCTTTGGTTAATGGTTTTCACTTCTCTCCACAGACCAGGAAGTCCAGGAACTGTGACAGTGATGTGAAAAGACTAAAATCCATCCAGGAAGCGAATGCATAATATTTAGTAAACAAATATGGCGTCCTATTGCTACATGATTGCTACTGAATCCGTAGTGATAGCTGTTCCATTAAGTTTCGTTCCTCGTAGGTTTAAAGATGGTAGGTTTTTGTTGTTATGTTAACAAAACAAAAACAAAGTACTAATGATGCGACCGCTGTTATACCGATTTCGATAAAATTCATATATGTAAAGTTAAATTTTGATAGATGAGGTGGGCTCCTAATATCACTACCTTCTATTTGGACCTCGAGGTTTTACACCTCTGACTTCTCGTAGTTATTTCTGCTTTAAGAAAACGGGCTGCGGATGCGAACAATTACTATAGGTACAATCACTCATATCAAATGTAGTTTGGTCTCGCGGCATAAGTTAAAAATCCTAATCCGGAAACATAATATGCACCGCTGGCAAACTCTAGTTTTACTATAAATTAATTTTTGATAGTAATAATTATTCATTCATTTTGTTCTTAAATATTTAACTACATCGATAATATTTCCATATCGATAGATACCTAGCTAGAGCAGCCCTTCTGATCAGCTGACTGGTGCCTATCTGTGATTGGCTGATAGCTGTGATTGGCTATTTTTGATGCAACAGAAGATGGCGGAAATACCCAGCCGAAAAGACTCACTACTTTGTGTCCATTACTTCTTTAGTCATAGTGTACAATGAACATACAATCTGCTTAGAGAATTTAAACATAATATAGAGAGGCCATAGTTTACTTAACACTATATGTGTCGGGGTGGCAAAAACCGCCATAAAGTGTCGCACTTTGACATGCGCATTGCTTCATGTCAAAGTACTAATGATGTGACTACTATTATACCGTTATCGATAAATTTCATACGATGCTTGTGATAGCTGAGTAGATAGGAAAAAAATCTCGGGGTTTTACAGAAACTAAAGCTTTTCTATGGCTATTATCTATTGCAAACTTTTATAATAAAGAGAGGGAAAGGCTTCAGGAATAGATATAGTTTGGTCTCGCGGGATTTGTTAAAGTATTGGTTGTTGGTTTAAATCCGGTCGCCTTAGTTTGAAGTTACGATGAATTAAGGGAGTTTCAGTAGAACGCGAAGATCCACGCATACTTATTTTTTCCCGGAGATATGAATTTATTTTGTTTGAATTAAATAAAATTTTCAGCACATCACGTAAATATTATAATAATATAGCTGACCACAACCCACAAAACCTAATAACTGACATAAATACATAGACAATACTAACACGCAATAGACAATAATTTAGATTAAAGTTATAAAAAAACAGAGCGTAGGCCAAAGACAAACAAGTACAAGTCTGACTCATGCATGAAGGGTTCCGTAAATTCTATAAAATAATATAAATAAAGGAGTGAGGCATTTTCGTTGTTCCACGGATTCCGGTAAACCTAAAAGTCGTAGAGATGTAAAATTTAGTACTCAGGTTCATATTATTAGGTCATGAATCTACAGAATATTTGTATATTCTGTACAAAGACGGGAATTTTCGAAATTCGAATTGTAAGGAGTGAAAATTTCTAAAGTTTTTTCATGAATGATGAATTTCTTTAAAATCGATGTCTGACAACTTTTTAGTAACAACTGTAAGTCAGTTTGGCGGGACTGTATTTTAAGAAAATAATTGTTCATATCTCGAAATGAATAAATTACAAAAACCATTGCAGCAAGCAAAGACATGTAATTTGTGGTCAAAATTAAAAAATGGCCATATTGAACTTTGAACATTTGAACTGGAAGTCTCAGCTACTACAGGTCTACGCTATTTGCAGATTAGATGTTTGTTACAAATATTAGGATCCGGGAGCGACCGATGCGAGCTCGGGACTTGGAGAACCCCGACAAATTAGTTGACGTATAGGATCTTTATTGGTAGTTATTATCATGACCACCCAGAAATAGGAGTCCCGCAAAACTCCGTTGACCGAGCTTTGAAATGGGTGAGAGAAACTGAGGATTAAAAAGGAGTTGTAACCTATTCCACAAAAAAATAATTTTGTATCTCCGGAGAAAAATGTATACGAATCGTAATACTGTATGTTCTTAAGATAATCGTTACTTCGCATCAAGGCGACCAATTTCAAAACCGTTAGCCATTAATTTTTATCAGTAGGTTTTTAACGGTAGGTTATGTTCATTCATTTTTGCTCTCTCAAATCTTTAATGACTAACCACGAACTACTTACTACATCGATAATATTTCCATATCGATAGCTAGTTAGAGCAGCCCTTCTGATCAGCTGTCTGGTGCCTATCTGTGATTGGCCGATGGCTCTGATTGGCTATTTCAATTCGACACAAGATGGCGGATATACCCACCCAATAAGACTGACAATTTCCTGTCCTTATATTTACTTTGTCTTTGACAATCTGTCGTCTGTCAAATGTCAATGTCATCGATGTGGATGTGCTTGAATCTCAAAGAGTTCGAATCTTGTGGTCTGTGGTGGATTGGATGTGAATTGTGATTCTTTCGTGGTCTGTGATGTGATTTGTGGATGTGGACACGTATTGAAATAATTTTGTTTTAATTTTACAAGCTTTTAAACATTTTATTCTAAAAGCGAGTGAACAGACCCATTAATTCCAAGACACAGCTCATTTCCCGACGATACATATATTAGTGAGGTGCTTAAATAAAGGTAAATTCACGTATAGCCGGATGCTTCCCAAGTGATGAGTTTGATAAGTTATTTGATTTGAAATAATTAGGGTACTTGTATTCAAACATTATAATATTATTTTCAAATTGATCTTACTTGCTATGTCTTAATTGTAGTCACTATAATGCACTAAATACAAATCTCAAAACAATAAGTGTTTCCATGTAAAGCAACATTTTTACATTTGGATTTTGTTTGTACATTGGTTAGGTAGCTTGATAATGTACCTATCATGACTCGTGTTTGGGAAAATTTAACTTTTTACATCATAGATACTTTGGATTGTAAAGATTCTAAATCTATAAAATGGTGTAAACTGCTCTGGTAATAGTACTGTATTTTGGTTAACTATTAGGAGATACATTACTCTATTGCACAGAAGGTTTGCTGATATACTACTCCTCCCACTTCATATTACTGCACAGTCTATGCCCACATATTTTTTTCTGTCTATCAATATGGATCAGAAAGAGAAGAATGAGTGACAAAGTCATGTGTGTGTGGAGACATATCTCTACACGCACACCCCCTGCCGATGAGTGTAGATTGAGATTGTGTGTAATAATATTAATAAATGTAAACATCTGTTATCTTTGTAGAAGCACCATGGGGGAGCAGCCGTGTTACACACTGATCAACTTTCCAACTGACACAGAGCCTCATAATGAGATGCAGTTGAAGCTTGATTTAGGTAAGCCGACAATAATGTGAATAAATGAAAATGAAAATAAAATCTGTCGCTGATATGCACTTAGCCAGAGTGGTGAACAATCTGTGAGGAGGCCACAGAGACTTGCCCAGTTGTGGGAGATACAAGAAGGAGATACATAAGGAGTGAAGGGATCGAACCTCGTTCCTCGATGTCGCGTGGTTCGCGCATAGCAACGCCAGGTTGCAATACTATCAACTCGGTCTTGTCTGCAGCTTCACCCATGTGAAATGGAAATTGGTTTTGAAAAATCCTGTGGGATTTAATCCCATTGTTGTTCCCATAAATGTTTTTTTCTTGAACCTGCTTTCAACTAAATAACCTATACTCATAGTTCTAAAACAATTGCTATTGCTAAAGGAAATGTCGATTTTCTCCTAATCTTGTAAGAATTGTAGATTTTTCTGAGATAAAAAATAGCCTATGTAATAATTTAGAGTATAAGCTCTGTTAAATTATGTGTGATTGAGGTTTCTTATTCAAACACAGTTTGGCTAAATTTAATTTACTGTAAAGCAGAAATATCATGGCTCATTTGTTAGTAGAATTGCACTCAACAGCCCTAATTGCTTAAGGGCGATGGGTACCATGCGGGCACGAAAATTCAAATTTTATTTAGTTTTTTGCTCATAGTGGGCAAATCATACATCAAAGACTAGTGGCAATGAGTTTTGCGGGCACAACATTTATGCATCTACATGTTTTTAATAAAAACTCGGCTCAACAATACTCATTTACTTCATATTGGTTCCTGATAACTCCAAATCTGGAAAACTAAAAAATTATCTTTCGGGAACCAATATGACATGAGTGGGAACTTTCGAGCAAAGTTTCTATTAAAAACATGTAGATGTATAAAAAGTAGGCCCGCAAAATGCATTACCATAAATCTACAATGTGCAGTTAGTCTAATATTTGCGAAAAACTAAATAAAATTTGAATTTCGCAGGCTGGTAGGGCCGCAACACCTTAATGCAACTGAACTGAACTTCAAATATGGAACTGAATTCCATCATACAGATATCCTTATGGATGTTTTGATTTTTCTGTACAGAAAAAGGAGACATAAAGAAGAAGATAGAGGCACTAAAGAAGGTAATCAGCATCATCCTGGCCGGAGAGAAGATCCCTGGTCTGCTGATGATCATCATCCGATTTGTGCTGCCTCTGCAGGACCACACCATCAAGAAGCTCCTGCTGATCTTCTGGGAAATTGTGCCCAAGACTACCCCGGATGGCAAGCTGATGCAAGAGATGATTCTTGTCTGCGATGCTTACAGGAAGGTTGGTATAATCCTGCAACATCAACAGGACCTTTCTACCACAGAACCACAAGATGTCGAGAGAAGTGGCATCCTTATGCTTCATCCTAGACCTCATATTTTCTGCCCATTGGACATGATCGTTGTCAAGCGCAAGCCTATTAATTGTAAAAAAAAACTTGTGACTGTCCAGATTAATTATATTGTTCTTTTACTTTGACTAGAACAGCATATAGCAATGTTAACAAGGTTATTTCAGTTAATGATAAAAGCAAAAACGTAAGTCCAATTGTAATCCTATTAATGGGCTTAAAGAGTTATTTAAGCAAATTTTAGTAAATCGTCACTTTTTCTGTAAAATTATCACACCCATCAACATATTTGTAAGAGTGGAGGATAAAAATAAAATCTGTGTACAGCCTTAATATTAAAAACTTACTTTTGCTCACGGTTCTGCTTGTGTGCAATTCGGTTTATCTTCGGAAGGCACCACAAACATTTCTGGGATAAAAGAAAATCAGCTGATAATTATCGCTGTTAATAATTCGATTACTAGGACTTGCAACACCCTAATGAGTTCCTCCGAGGCTCAACGCTGCGGTTCCTCTGCAAGCTGAAAGAGCCTGAACTGCTGGAGCCTCTGATGCCCTCCATCCGCACCTGCCTCGAGCACAGGCACTCATATGTCAGGAGGAATGCTGTGCTCGCCATTTTCACTATTTACCGGTAAAACATCTTTGTTTTAGAAAATCTTTTGATCTGAATTAGTATCAACACACAGTCAAAACGGCTAACTAGATTTTTTTTATACAAGCTTAAACTAAAATAGGATATACGGATTTTTGAGCTGTTGCTTGCTGCTTCCTCCTCTTTTATTTCCAGGATGGAGAATAGCCTACATTCTAAATTTCAGCAAAATTGTATTAGTAGTTTGGCTGTAATGAGTAACAAAGGAAGCTGTGATGTGTAATTGTTTTGTTGATTCTATATTTGACGCACATTAAAAATTTTCAGTTTATGCAGTACTTAATATATTTTTCAGTAATTTCGAGTTCCTGATCCCGGACGCGCCAGAGCTGATCGGCAAGTTCCTGGAAGGGGAACAGGACATGTCGTGCAAACGCAACGCTTTCCTGATGTTACTACATGCGGACCAGGAGCGGGCGCTTGCTTACTTGGCGGACAGGCTCGACCACGTGCACGCTTTCGGGGACATCCTGCAGCTGGTCATTGTGGAGCTCATTTATAAGGTGAGGATATCCGGCTCGAAGGACCATGTTTTCAGCATGGCGACGATGGTTTTTGAGGACCAGGCTTGCTACCTAACCTCTACCAGGAGTGATCTCTGGCCTATTTATGCTCAACCATGTACCCGCTTATAAGTACATCCCGCAGCTGGTCATTGTGGTGCTCATTTATAAGGTGAGAATATCCGGCTCAAAGGACCATGTCTTAGCATGGCGACGAGGGTTTTGGAGGACCAGGCGTGCTCCCTAACCTCTACCAGCAGCGATCTTTGGCCTACTTACTCTTAACCATGTGCATGCTTATAAGGTTATCCTGCAGCTGGTTATTGTGGAGCTTATTTTTAAGGTGAGCATATCCGGCTCGAAGGACCACGTTGTCATCATGGCGACGAGGGTTTTTGAGGACGAGAGTGGCTCTGAATGTGTCAAATCAAATGCGTTCTTTTCTCTACTCCTCCTCTGAGTTTCAATTTCAAAGTAAAATTCTGTGTACTAAGATTCCCCTGTCCGTCTTTCCATCTGTCTGTCTGTCTGTCTAGTCTTCACTAGGCTTTATCTCATGAACCGTGATAGTCAGACAGATGAAATTTAGTTTTCGCAGATCATGTACAAATAGTTTTCAGGGTTGTATACCATTTTGAAAAAATTGAACCCTTATGGTGAGACTTTCTACGTCCGTCCGTCTGTCACACTCGATTATTATTTGAGAATGTGAATAAACATTTTTCAATACAGTTGTATGGTATGGCGCACTTTCAGAGGCTGTCATTAGTATTCGAAAGTTAAATCTTACGCACAGGCATCTTTCTTTTTCGTGGTCGTAACTTACTTTTACAAGCTCGATCATTACTTTTGCAAAACGTTTGATACCAAGGAGTTTTCATTGTACAATAAAATGGGATGGACATTGGGATGGGATGGACACAGAAGAAATTTTTTTCAATCTTTTTCGTTTTCTTTTATCTTTTACCTTTTATCTATTATCTTTTTATGTTTTTATCTTTTTATCCTTTCTTCTTTTTATCTTTTTATTTTTATCTTTTATCTTTTCGATTGCGAATTCATCTTTTATCTTTTTATCTTTTTATCCTTTCATCTTTTTATTTTTTTATTTTTATCTTTTATCTTTTCGATTGCGAATTCATCTTTTATCTTTTTATCTTTTTATCTTCTTATCTTTTTATCTTTTTATCTTTTTATCTTTTTATCTTTTTATCTTTTTATCTTTTATCTTTTTATCTTTTATCTTCTATCTTTTATCTTTTTATCTTTTCGATTGCAAATTCATCTTTTATCTTTTTATCTTTTATCTTTTCAATTGCGAATTCATCTTTTATCTTTTTATCTTTTTATCATCTTATATTTTTATCTTTTTACCTTTTTATCTTTTTATCTTTTATCTTTTATCTTTTCGATTGCAAATTCATCTTTTATCTTTTTATCTTCTTATCTTCTTATCTTTTTTTCTTTTTTTCTTTTTATCTTTTTATCTTTTTATCTTTTTATCTTTTATCTTTTATCTTTTATCTTTTATCTTTTATCTTTTACCTTTTATCTTTTATCTTTTTATTTTTTATCTTTTATCTTTTCGATTGCGAATTCGAAGTCGCCTTCGATTTCGATCTTCGATATTTTATTTAAGGTAAAAACCAAACAAGATGGAAATTGGCCCCCAAAATCTTGAGCAAACATTATCTCTTTGATTTGTTTTTTTACTAATTCTCACAACTGTATTGAAAAACGTCGTGTGATACACGGGTGTATAGGTTTTTGCAAACTCGTGACATTAAAAACCCTCGCCTTCGGCTCGGGCTTGTTAATGACAGCTCGTTTGCAAAAACCTACTTTCCACCCTTGTATCACAATGTACTATTGTTGTACAACACAAACACAGTTGGGCAGGACATGTTGCTCGATCTAGCAATAATAAATGGAGCAAACGCGTCTCACTTTGGAAAGGGCCTGAGGGCACTAGAAAGAGAGGACGCCCGAAAAAACGCTGGGCAGACGAGATAGTGGACCTGGCAGGCAAACACTGGCTAGAGAAAGCAACAAATAGAATAGTCTTGCACAAAATGGAGGAGGCCTTTACCCGCAATTGGGCCTTGATTCACCAATTATAACAATTAATACCTATTATAACAAATTGTATCTAAAACATATTTAAAAACAGTATTAAATGTGTAGGTTAAGTTTTAATTGTTTATATAAATTCTTTTTCTTTTTCTTGTTATTTTGGTATTCGGGAATAATAAAGGCTTTTTATTTTATTATAAACATTTTGGTTTGATTACTCCAAACCTCTCATCTATTAAAAAGCGCCGTTGCCACAGCTGTAGAGTTGGAGCGTGGACAGTAATACGTCGGGGTTGTCCGCAGGTGTGCCACGCCAACCCGTCGGAGCGCTCGCGCTTCATCCGCACGGTGTACGGGCTTCTGAACGCGCCCAGCGCCGCCGTGCGCTACGAGGCGGCCGGCACGCTCGTCACGCTGTCGTGTGCGCCCGCCGCCATCAAGGTAACCTACACCTCCAGACATCATATTATTATACCTTATCTATTCTTGTTCTATAGTAAAAAATTTTTTTAAGCTATTGCATAGCTTCTATCGCGGGCTTTGACGGTGCAGACCGAATCCAGAAAATCCGTAACGAAAATAACCTGGCACTCCTAAAGTAGAACTTTTGGTACTAGGCTACCATGAAAGCAGAGAGTGCAACTTCACAAACTTTTTTAGTTTTTAGTTTGCCATCTATCGATTAATAGCAGAACTTTTTAATGACTTTTTGAAATATCACGTGCGTGATTGTGTGATTGTGAATTTGTGAAGCTGTACTCTCTGCTTTCATGGTAGCCTAGTACCAAAAGTTCTACTTTTCGATTGATGGCAAAACTAAAAATAACTTTAAATTCTATGCAATAGCTTTACCGCGGCAGTCTCCGAGTGCCACACGCCTTTTTTCTTTTTTTTTATTATGGATAGGCTTGCGCTTGACTACATGATCATATCTAATGAACAGAAATGGTGAGGTCTATGATGGAGCGCGCTTGCCTAGAAAATGCCTATTCACTCTTCTCTTGAAGGCACTCAGTTAGAACAATATCGCTTCGAAATTCACTTGAACAGCATTTGCCAGATTTGCCGTTCCTAAACATTTTTTTTAAATATTTTTCTATGTATAGAACAATCGAATTCTCATGTCAGAATGTTTGCAGCAAAACTACTTCTGTATATTCGGATGCAACAAAACTACTCCTCTGTATCTGTCCCATACACATACAGAGGAGTAGTTTTGTCTGAGAATAGGACGCAAACTATTTTTCCCCTAAGTGAGGAATAATTTATATGGAAAAAAACGGAGCTGGTTAATACCGTAAAAATAGAAATTCTTATGGAATTAAGGAGAAAAGACGGGTCAGTTTGTGATAATATATGGAAACTACAACAATTTCACAAAATGTTAGTGAACAGTAAAATATGAATACAAATACAGTCTGACCGTCATAATGGGCTTCCGAACTCTGAAGCATGTTTAAATTCTTTCAATAGATACAAATAGTCAAGATAGGCCCATCCGAACATTTTACATAAACGTTCTTCATACAAGAAAATGTAGCGCCATCTGTCGAAACCCCTGCGAAATACATGTTTATTTTTTTTATCTATATGTCTGTGGTCACCTTGCCTGCAATATTATTATTAATTAAAAAAAACCTATCTACCTATACTGACTACTGACGGGGGAGGGTGCAATGGGAGTCATTCTTGCTCCCTTAAACTGGCGACATTTTGTTCGCGCTGTTTTTCGTATACAAGTCTGTGATTCCGTCGCAGGCGGCAGCAGCTTGCTACATCGACCTGATCGTGAAGGAGAGCGACAACAACGTGAAACTGATCGTGGTGGGCAAGCTGAGCGCGCTGCGCGCGGCCAGCGGCGAGGCGGGCTCCAGGGCGCTGCCCGACCTGGCCATGGACGTGCTGCGCGTGCTGGCCGCGTCCGACCTCGACGTGCGCCGGCACACGCTGCACCTCGGTGAGTAGCCCACGGGCGCTCGCCTGCCAACATCAACGATTTGTTGTCTGTCGTCCGTCTGTTTGTCCGTTACTTTTGACACTTTCTCAGGAATTAGAGGTAGAGTCATTAAAAAAAGGTCATTTATGTTGCGCGTTGTCCTCCAGCGCTGGAGCTGCTGACGGCGCGCCACGCGGAGGAGCTGGTGAGCACGCTGCGCAAGGAGGCGGCGCGCGCGCAGCTCGCCGACCACGACGACGCGCAGAAGTACCGCCAGCTGCTCGTGCGCGCCATGCACCGCGCCACGCTCAAGGTACAATACCTAGTGTTGCACGTCGAGCTGCTGACGGAGGAGCTGGTGAGCACGCTGCGCAAGGAGGCGGCGCGCGCGCAGCTCGCCGACCACGACGACGCGCAGAAGTACCGCCAGCTGCTCGTGCGCGCCATGCACCGCGCCACGCTCAAGGTACAATACCTAGTGTTGCACGTCGAGCTGCTGACGGAGGAGCTGGTGAGCACGCTGCGCAAGGAGGCGGCGCGCGCGCAGCTCGCCGACCACGACGACGCGCAGAAGTACCGCCAGCTGCTCGTGCGCGCCATGCACCGCGCCACGCTCAAGGTACAATACCTAGTGTTGCACGTCGAGCTGCTGACGGAGGAGCTGGTGAGCACGCTGCGCAAGGAGGCGGCGCGCGCGCAGCTCGCCGACCACGACGACGCGCAGAAGTACCGCCAGCTGCTCGTGCGCGCCATGCACCGCGCCACGCTCAAGGTACAATACCTAGTGTTGCACGTCGAGCTGCTGACGGAGGAGCTGGTGAGCACGCTGCGCAAGGAGGCGGCGCGCGCGCAGCTCGCCGACCACGACGACGCGCAGAAGTACCGCCAGCTGCTCGTGCGCGCCATGCACCGCGCCACGCTCAAGGTACAATACCTAGTGTTGCACGTCGAGCTGCTGACGGAGGAGCTGGTGAGCACGCTGCGCAAGGAGGCGGCGCGCGCGCAGCTCGCCGACCACGACGACGCGCAGAAGTACCGCCAGCTGCTCGTGCGCGCCATGCACCGCGCCACGCTCAAGGTACAATACCTAGTGTTGCACGTCGAGCTGCTGACGGAGGAGCTGGTGAGCACAAGGAGGCGGCGCGCGCGCAGCTCGCCGACCACGACGACGCGCAGAAGTACCGCCAGCTGCTCGTGCGCGCCATGCACCGCGCCACGCTCAAGGTACAAAACAAACTCTTCAGCTTTATGAAAATAGTAAAGAAGTATTGATATCAATATCACTACTACCATTACCATCATTACTACCATCATCATCACCATTAACGCATATTTCAATTCCCAATGTATATACTATTCAAAGCTAAAGCAATACAATAAAACAGTACCTAAAAAGAAAGAAAAATTAACAGAAATGAAGAATTGCAATTCAAAGATAATGCTGTTTCAGCCGTGACTCGAATACTCCAAGAGACAGGTCGTTCCATTGTTCCTTGTTTGTTTCCTCATGGCCTTGGTCCGCAGTTCCCCGAGGTGTCGAGCTCGGTGTCGCCCGCGCTGCTGGAGCTGCTGGGCGACGGCAGCGAGCTGGCCGCGCAGGACGTGCTCACGTACCTGCGGCACGCGCTGCACGCCTTCCCCGACCAGCGCCCCAAGGTCTATGCGGTGAGTTACCTTTGGGGACTACCTTCATCTACCGGTCTATTACTCAATTTACTTGGCTGTTAAAAATCGGCTAACTCTCCACGCTTGATAGTTATAATAATTAACTAGTAGGGCGCCTGGGTGCGCTGGCCACACGTGGCCCGCGGGCTGTCTTCCCTCCTATTTCCTACCAACTTTTAGTCACTTCAAAATTCGCCATACATTTTCTATGAAAAAAAAATTTCCGCCATATTGGATTTTTTTTTCTAGCCATAAAATAGACCTTTTTGTCCTGATCAGTTCTTGTCAAGACGCCACTTTTCCACCTTTTATACTCTTAGAGATATTAGCGAAATTCGTTTGGCCGCCATTTTGACTCCGCCATTTTGGATTTTTTTCAGCTAACTGCCAATTGGATGACGTTTTGAATGACATTTAGTCGAGCATCTCTCTCTCCATATTTTTCCTAAGATTGAATTTTTTTCTTTTATACGACCCTATTTATGAAAAAAAAATTTAATACAAAATTGTTCAGGAGAGGTGATTAATGAGTCAGTCAGTCAGTGGCCAATCAGCACGAGTAGCTCTATATATATTAATTAAACAGAGATAAAAACATTTGTTTGTAGAAACTTCTGGAAATCATCAGCGGCATCCGCGCGGGGAAGATCGTCCGCTCCGCCCTGTGGCTGCTGGCGGAGTTCGCGGAGAGCGCGGACAGCGCGCGCGCCGCGCTCGACGTGCTCGCGGCCGCGCTGCCCGCGCTCGCGCAGCCGCACGACCACGCCAAACCTGTAAGCGCTCGACTGACTTGCGGCTCTGACTGAAGATCGTCCGCTCCGCCCTGTGGCTGCTGGCGGAGTTCGCGGAGAGCGCGGACAGCGCGCGCGCCGCGCTCGACGTGCTCGCGGCCGCGCTGCCCGCGCTCGCGCAGCCGCACGACCACGCCAAACCTGTAAGCGCTCGACTGACTTGCGGCTCTGACTGAAGATCGTCCGCTCCGCCCTGTGGCTGCTGGCGGAGTTCGCGGAGAGCGCGGACAGCGCGCGCGCCGCGCTCGACGTGCTCGCGGCCGCGCTGCCCGCGCTCGCGCAGCCGCACGACCACGCCAAACCTGTAAGCGCTCGACTGACTTGCGGCTCTGACTGAAGATCGTCCGCTCCGCCCTGTGGCTGCTGGCGGAGTTCGCGGAGAGCGCGGACAGCGCGCGCGCCGCGCTCGACGTGCTCGCGGCCGCGCTGCCCGCGCTCGCGCAGCCGCGGGACCACGCCAAACCTGTAAGCGCTCGACTGACTTGCGGCTCTGACTGAAGATCGTCCGCTCCGCCCTGTGGCTGCTGGCGGAGTTCGCGGAGAGCGCGGACAGCGCGCGCGCCGCGCTCGACGTGCTCGCGGCCGCGCTGCCCGCGCTCGCGCAGCCGCACGACCACGCCAAACCTGTAAGCGCTCGACTGACTTGCGGCTCTGACTGAAGATCGTCCGCTCCGCCCTGTGGCTGCTGGCGGAGTTCGCGGAGAGCGCGGACAGCGCGCGCGCCGCGCTCGACGTGCTCGCGGCCGCGCTGCCCGCGCTCGCGCAGCCGCACGACCACGCCAAACCTGTAAGCGCTCGACTGACTTGCGGCTCTGACTGAAGATCGTCCGCTCCGCCCTGTGGCTGCTGGCGGAGTTCGCGGAGAGCGCGGACAGCGCGCGCGCCGCGCTCGACGTGCTCGCGGCCGCGCTGCCCGCGCTCACGCAGCCGCGGGACCACGCCAAACCTGTAAGCGCTCGACTGACTTGCGGCACTGACTGAAGAGTCCACTAACCGGTTTACCGCACTCCCGATCAGCCCGTGACGTCACCTAGGAGGGTTCTGCCTGAAAATCAGCGCTGCAGCACACCGGCTGCAGCATCAAGCTGAGGCAGCGCCCTGTTCAGCCAAATAATTAGATTTAAGTGGTGGGTTCCCGGAACTCGGGGAATCAAGGGGATTTATTATTGATATTTTACTCCTTGGTTCCCTGAGGTCTATGGCCCACCTTTTGTTTTGAGTTATTTTTGGCTGAATAAAAACGATTTTTTTTTTTTTTTTTTAACCCATGATGTCTCCCATACAAACGTAATACCAAAATCATTTGTAATTCGTGCAAATTTCGATCATGTTGTGCTGTAATTCGGATTCATATAGTAATAATCTATGCTCCTGGCTATATCTGGTTCCGAAATAATGTTGTTAAACGAAATTGTAAACGAATTTAGTTTTGCTTATTTTTATGTCAAAGAGAACATGTTTTCTACTTATTTGGTTTTGTAATAAAAACAACACTACCTCACGTCGCATTAGTTCAGGAGCACAGTTTTTACTGTCCAGATAAAGAAAAACACCAGTTAATAAAGAAAGTTACAAGTTTTCATTCATAATTTTTGGTATTACGGAACAATTTTTATCAAAATTGATTATTATTTCGTTTAACAAAAGTATTTCGGAACCAGATATAGCCAGGAGCATAGATTATTACTATATGAACCCGAATAACACCACAACATGATCGAAATATACACGTATTACAAATGATTTGGTATTTTGAATGTATGGAGAAAACGTAGGTCAGTGCATCCTTAAGACTTCGCGGAGTTTATAGCCCAGCCAGGACACTTTTAGGAACTCGGCATATGCTGTGATGATCACAACTGCTCCTACATGTCTTGAACACAACACAACAAGTCCCAAACACGTATAGTTAGGGTTCAGCTTTGAGTTAACCACTCTACATTGTGAATTCCGACACGAAAATACCGGACCGCTTAAACTCGATGACTCCGACGAATGAAAAAGGATAAACAGATAACGTTGAAGATTAAGGAGAATGGGTACTGTTTGCGCTTTACGCTAGCCCTCCGGTTTACGCTAGACCGTGTCGCGACGGCCTGCGGCCTGCCCCCGCGCATCGCGCCTCCCCGCTTCGGCGACGCGCTTGAACAGTTCTTCGTAAAACCCCGACGGAGTCGGTCGACTGTTAGTGCCGCGTCGCCTGCGTGAAGTCGCCCGCCACGCCGCCTCGTGCCGTCTTATTATTTATGAGGAGCTATTTATCGCGTACCATTTGTGCCGCGTAGCCCGCGTGCTGTTTGCCGGCCACGCCGTCACTTGCCGTCCGCGGTCGCCGAAGAGTCCTGTTCAGCCGAGAATTTTGGAATCCGCGTGGCCCGCTTGAAGTATGCCGGTCAACGCCGTGTCGTATTAGTTTAGGAGCCCTAATTTTGCGCTCCTTGGCTCGCCGCGTCCTTCTAAGGCTGCGGGCCCATTTGACTGTCCGGAACACTGTTCCTTGTGCTCCCGCGCCTTCTCGCCGCCGCCGGACTCGCTACCCGCGAATTAGTGCCGCCGCCGCGAAAGACCCCTCAAAGAAGGGCGAGTGTGTTCCTTTGCATTTAACACAGCAGGCATCACACACCACATTCCATCATACACGAACTCACTCCCCGGATACCACGAGCTTGCTGTCTCCTGCGCCGGTAAGTACCTAGTAGTAAGTCGTTCTGTGCCGCGGGATAAAACCCAGTGCAATTCGCCATCTCTCTTTTTTTTGGTGGGTCCTTTTGACCCACCCCACCGCTGCCTGTGGGAATCCGCTGGCCTGCTCTGATGGGCCCGGCAGTTGCCCGCTGATTCATTGTGCACAGGCGCGGTGCGTATTCATTTTTGGTAGCAGTGAGCGCGGTTTGTCTACACCTCGCTTTGCGTTTTGCGCTGGTTTTGCCCGCCGCGCCGTTCATTTTCTGCGCCGCTGGCATAAATCCCGCTTTCCGCCACGCGCCGTGTCGTCCGCCGCGCTGTTAGCGGAAATTCCGCAATCGCCGCCAGTTCCGCTGCGTCAACGCCGCGTTTCGGCCGCGTTCCGATTATTATAATTATAAGTTTAATTACATCATAATTTGTTTGTTATATTTGTTATTGTTTTGCTTGCGTGCCGGTACCGCCCGCTCGCCACGTAATTTAACACGCGTATCTACTACGGTCGCGCCGCTTTGTTCATTGCGACTACGGTACGACCGCGATCGCGATACGACTTGTTTACTATTGCTTTAATTTTATTATTGCTTGCACTCGCGCCGCCCGCCGACTTGCCGGCCGCCTTTTCAATTTATTGTTGCTTTATTTTTGCCATTTGCTTACATTTAATTTGTTAGAATGTCCGCGAACATTAAAAAGCTAGCTGTTCAGATACAGTCTGAGCTTCGCTGGGCGACGTCCGCCGCGGGTTTGATAGGCCGCGAAGATAGATCCGCCGCCCTATTACACCGAGCGGACCAGGTGCGGACTCGGCAGGCCTCTGTGGAGCAGGCCTTCCAAGACCTGCTCACCCTCGGTCCCGAACAGGAGGTACTGAGGACGGCTCAGGCCGATTATGACCAGTTCTTCGAACTGATGGACTCGGTGGTGGAGGCCGCCCATGGGATCCGGACCGCCGCTGATGAAAGGCGTCGAAGTGGCGCTTTTAGAGATTCCCCCAGCCGACCGCCCACACAGCCGGCATTATTAGGGAAACTGCCCACGATCGAGCTGCCCGAATTCGGTGGGCAGCTTCAAGAGTGGATGGGCTTCCTGGCGTTGTTCGACAGTCTGGTCCACGCCAGGAAGGACCTGTCCCCCACCCAGAAGCTGACATACTTACTGTCCTCGCTACAGGGCGAGGCCCTGGACGTGGTGCGGCACCTCGACCTCTCGGAGGAGAGCTACACCACGGCCCGGGAATTGCTGGCCAGGCGCTACGAAAATGTGCGCCGGTTGGCCGACGCACATGTAGCCCAGCTACTCGCCTTGCCCGCCGTCACCGGGGTGGCCGGCCTCAGAGAGGCCTTGCTAAACCCTTGCATTGTGGCCACCAATGCTCTCCGTCGATTGGATCTCCCCGTCGACCAGTGGTCCTTCTTGTTATTGCACATAGTGCTCTCCCGCCTGCCGTCGGAGCTTAAGCTCCGCTTCGAGCAGCGCTTCGGAGGGGACGGTGCAACCTATCTGCCCCCTTTCTCCGACCTCCTGAAGTTTTTGGAGCAGGAGTGCCTCCAGGCCGATAACTCCGGAGTTACCGGCCCTCGAGTGGCCCCTGGGAGGTCCGAGCATGTCCGAGGGGGTGGGGCAAGGACTGGCCCTTCGGCGGGGACCGGCCCCAACCGGCGAGGCCGTGGAGCCGACGCCAGAGAAGGTCGCCGGGTGTCACAGTACAGCGGGGCCGTGGCCACGAAGCTCCCCCCCTGTGCCTATTGTCGGCACCCCGGCCACCAGGTCTCCTCGTGTTCGCACTTCCTGGCCAAACCGATTGTGGCCCGGAGAGAATATGTGTCGGCACGCCACTGGTGCTTCTCTTGCCTGGGCCAGCATCTCGTACGAGACTGCCCGCGCCAGCGGCCCTGCCCACATTGCGGCGGTGCCCATTCGGCCCTTTTGTGCGCTAACCGGAGTGGTTCCGGTCGCCAGGACGTTGGGTCGCGCACCCCCCCCATGGGCGGGGGCGCTCGCTCGCGCACCCCCCCATGGGCGGGGGCGCTAGTCCTGGCCACCCGACCAGTCCCGTTAGGCGTTCTTCGGTGGACCACCAACCTCCTAGTGGAGGTAGGGGTTCCACCCCCCGGAGGAGGGCTTCACCCCCCCGCGGCATGGTCACATACCCCTCGCGTCATCACGACGGGGATATCGCGTCCGCCCCATTGGGCGTCGTCCCGCGTCGGTTCTCGCCGCCACTACACGAGTGGCCGCGACTGGAGCGCCATCCTCCCACCATAGGTCGAGGCGATCCCTACCGGGTGCCGGACGTTAGCCGCATGGTGCGGCCCCAAATGGGTGAACGGTCCCCTGCTGATTACCAGCGCCCTAGGGGCGGTGGGGCTTCACCCCCCCAGGGGGGGGTCACACCCCCCCCAGGGGAGGGTCACACCCCCCTCGCATTTTTATGACGGGGGTCTGACGGCCGCTCAAATGAGCGTCGAACCGTCTAGGTTTTTGCCTCCCCTCCATGTGTGGACGCAACTGGAGCGCCATCCACCCGTGCTAGGTCGAGGCGCTCCCTACCACGCCCCGGATGCTAGCCGCATGGTGCGACCCCGGGTTGGTTATGCCGGATGGTCCCCACGTTGGGTACCCTCCCCCTCTCTAGCAGCGCCCCAGCCGGAGTACCCCCGTCAGTGGGCTCCCGCTGGTGAAGGCACGTCGCGCTAGGTGTCCGCCACCCTAGCTGCCACCTAGCCACCTCCCCTGAGACTTTGGATCTACAGCAGTCAGTATGCCAGACCATACTTTTGTCGACTGCCTCAGGGAGGTTAGGGTCTCAGGCTACAGGAGTGGCTCTCCCTTGTGGCCTCACTCCCGAATGTTAATCGGATTTCGATGCCTCGTTGCTTCCTACCGCCCGGAAGGTGCCACGCCAGTCTCCACGGCTTTTGTGATGCGTCCGAAAAAGGGTACGCAGCCGTGGTCTATTTGCGAACTGTCAGTGACACCGGCGAGGTCGCAACCCACCTTGTCTTGGCGAAAAGTAAAGTGGCCCCAATTCGGTCACGCTTGACGATACCCAAATTGGAGTTGTCTGGAGCCGCTCTTTTGGTGCGCCTTCTCAACCATGTGCGTACGTCCCTCCTATCGATCGTTGACCTGACGGAAGTGTACGCCTGGTCGGACAGCGAAATTGTCCTTTGTTGGTTGGGAGCCGCTCCCCACAACTTGGAAGTCTTTGTTGCCAACCGGGTTTCCCAAATCCAGAATTCGGAAACCCCGTTGACCTGGAGACATGTGCCAGGGGACCTGAACCCTGCAGATTGTGCTTCCCGCGGATGTGAAGCTTCCGACCTTGTCAACCACTCTCTTTGGTGGGGCCCTGACTGGCTGACTCGGAATGAGTCCGCCTGGCCTCAGAGTAGGTTCGCCGAGCCCGACGAGTTACCTGGCTTGCGAGTCGGAGTTGTCGAAGATAAGCCAGCCAATCCGCTGAGCTATCTTCAGGAACGCTACAGTTCCCTTGATAAATTGATTGGGGTGACGGCTTGGATTCAGCGCTTCACCCACAACGCTCGGAACCCACGCGACAAAATGTCGAACCCGGTCTTGTCGCCCCTGGAGAGACAGGAGGCCCGGACCTTTTGGATACGTTTGGTTCAACTGGAGCATTTTGAGTCCGCTATTGAGACACTGAAGCGAGGTTTACCTTTGAAAGGCTCGCTCGCCCGCTTAAACCTCTTCCTGGATGACACCGGATTGATACGCGTTGGTGGACGCCTCCGGAATTCTGACTTACCCTATGGGGCACGTCATCCCTTATTGCTTCCGAACAATAGCGCTTTTGTAAAATTGTTGGTGACGCATTACCACGTCAAAAATGCCCACGCTGGCTGCAACGCCCTTTCGGCCATATTGCAGCGCGAATTTTGGATTTTATCGGGACGACGCTCCATCCGAAGCGTCATTTTTAAGTGCATTCCGTGCTACCGCCTGAAGGCCAGCACCATGCAGCCCATTATGGGGGACCTCCCCACCGACCGTGTCGTGGCCTCGCGCCCTTTCTCGGCGGTCGGGACGGATTTTGCAGGGCCGTTCTTCGTCAAGAGTTCCAGCCTCCGCAATGCTCGTTCCCTCAAGGCCTACCTTTGCGTTTTTGTTTGCCTGGCTACCAAGGCCGTACACTTAGAACTGGTGAGTGCCCTCAGCACCGAAGCCTTTGTAGCCACGCTAGGCCGCTTCGTTTCACGCCGAGGTTATCCGCACCTGATCCGATCGGATTGTGGGACCAACTATAAGGGTGCCGATAGGTATTTGAAGGAAGTCGTCCAATTTTTGAATGAAAATAAGATAGGCATCGGCACGGCAATGTCCAAGATGGGGATAACTTGGACCTTTGACCCGCCAGCTTGTCCCCACTGGGGCGGGATCTTTGAAGCCGTCGTTAAGGTCTCAAAGACGCATCTCCGCCGCGTGATAGGTGAAACCATTTTGACTTTTGAAGAGCTCGCTACCGTGTTTTGTAAGATTGAGGCTGTCCTCAATTCTCGGCCACTCTGCCCCTTATCGTCCGATCCCAATGACCTGGAAGTTTTAACCCCCGGTCATTTCCTAATTGGTGAACCCCTTAACGCCCTGCCCGAGTACCCCTTCAGGGACGTGAAGGTCTCACGGTTGTCTCGTTTCGAATTGCTACAGCAGATGACCCAAAATTTCTGGCATCGTTGGTATTTAGAATATTTGCATCTCTTGCAGCAGCGCGTTAAGTGGTAAGACAAGACCGACCCACCTAAGGTTGGTGATCTTGTCCTAGTTAAGGAGTCTAATTTGTTGCCTTTATGCTGGCGTCGTGGACGCATTCTTAAATTGATATATGGATCCGATGGGGTTCCCAGAGTTGCCGAGGTAATGGTGGGAGATTCGGTTTTGCAGCGAGCCGTCTCTTCCTTGTCCCGGTTGCCCAATTGTTAGTGGACTCCAAATCCATGGGTCCACTGGCGGGGGTGTTTGCGCTTTACGCTAGCCCTCCGGTTTACGCTAGACCGTGTCGCGACGGCCTGCGGCCTGCCCCCGCGCATCGCGCCTCCCCGCTTCGGCGACGCGCTTGAACAGTTCTTCGTAAAACCCCGACGGAGTCGGTCGACTGTTAGTGCCGCGTCGCCTGCGTGAAGTCGCCCGCCACGCCGCCTCGTGCCGTCTTATTATTTATGAGGAGCTATTTATCGCGTACCATTTGTGCCGCGTAGCCCGCGTGCTGTTTGCCGGCCACGCCGTCACTTGCCGTCCGCGGTCGCCGAAGAGTCCTGTTCAGCCGAGAATTTTGGAATCCGCGTGGCCCGCTTGAAGTATGCCGGTCAACGCCGTGTCGTATTAGTTTAGGAGCCCTAATTTTGCGCTCCTTGGCTCGCCGCGTCCTTCTAAGGCTGCGGGCCCATTTGACTGTTCGGAACACTGTTCCTTGTGCTCCCGCGCCTTCTCGCCGCCGCCGGACTCGCTACCCGCGAATTAGTGCCGCCGCCGCGAAAGACCCCTCAAAGAAGGGCGAGTGTGTTCCTTTGCATTTAACACAGCAGGCATCACACACCACATTCCATCATACACGAACTCACTCCCCGGATACCACGAGCTTGCTGTCTCCTGCGCCGGTAAGTACCTAGTAGTAAGTCGTTCTATGCCGCGGGATAAAACCCAGTGCAAATCGCCCCATAAAATTTTTTTTGGTGGGTCCTTTTGACCCACCCCACCGCTGCCTGTGGGAATCCGCTGGCCTGCTCTGATGGGCCCGGCAGTTGCCCGCTGATTCATTGTGCACAGGCGCGGTGCGTATTCAGGTACCTTCCATGGAACACCGGAATTTCCCGGCCGGAATACCGTTCTCGCAGACTATGGTCATTGCTCGAAATGTGGGAGTGCGCGTAATCGTATTTGCTTAGGATGGTTGGGCGCCTTCTTCATCTCCCTGCAAGTTTTTTATTTCCAAGTTGAGGGTTTTATGTTTCAATCATTAATTCTTTGTTGTCTCAAAAGGAAGAAGATAAATCGGAGGGTGAGAAAGAGTCCACGAAGGAGAAGGAAGCCCCGGCGAGGACTCTGGTCACCAGCGACGGCGCTTACGCTACGCAGTCCGCGTTCAACTTGCCCAAGTTAGTTGCTTTTTAGGTTCTAGTAATTTTTTTTGGGCTTCATACCCAGATCGGGTCATGTTTTTGTATTTTTTTTCTCATTTGCTTTACGTAAGTATTGTTTTCTGTTCAAACCATTTGCTATTTAATGAAAAATATAATCGCAAATGAGAGGGACTCAAGCTATCGCTTACTTGGTGGCGAGATTGTGCTGTGTGTAATGTCCTGTTTTTATAAAATGTACATACCACCGTCAAAAATAACAATTAGTGTCGTCATTTCTACTTTAGGACTTTATTCCAGATTCCCAGTATAACTGGGCCGTAAATAACTTTTATCCTAGACTAATTTACTCTTAACTTCTATCTGTTCAAGGGCTGCGTCAACAGAAAGTAACACTGGTGGTCTCAGCAGCGCCTTGCGCGAGGGAGAAAGTTTCACAGCCGCCTGCGCGTGCTCCGCGCTGGCCAAGCTTGCGCTGCGCCTGGACGACCCGGCGCAGGCCAACCGCGCCTTGCACCTCGCTGCGTCTCTGCTGGCCTACCATAAGCAGAACGCGGGTGAGTAACAGCGGCATATTCTCGCGAGGGAGAGTTTCACAGCCGCCTGCGCGTGCTCCGCGCTGGCCAAGCTTGCGCTGCGCCTGGACGACCCGGCGCAGGCCAACCGCGCCTTGCACCTCGCTGCGTCTCTGCTGGCCTACCATAAGCAGAACGCGGGTGAGTAACAGCGGTATATTCTCGCGAGGGAGAGTTTCACAGCCGCCTGCGCGTGCTCCGCGCTGGCCAAGCTTGCGCTGCGCCTGGACGACCCGGCGCAGGCCAACCGCGCCTTGCACCTCGCTGCGTCTCTGCTGGCCTACCATAAGCAGAACGCGGGTGAGTAGCAGCGGTATTTTCTCGCGAGGGAGAGTTTCACAGCCGCCTGCGCGTGCTCCGCGCTGGCCAAGCTTGCGCTGCGCCTGGACGACCCGGCGCAGGCCAACCGCGCCTTGCACCTCGCTGCGTCTCTGCTGGCCTACCATAAGCAGAACGCGGGTGAGTAGCAGCGGTATTTTCTCGCGAGGGAGAGTTTCACAGCCGCCTGCGCGTGCTGCGCGCTGGCCAAGCTTGCGCTGCGTCTGGACGACCCGGCGCAGGCCAACCGCGCCTTGCACCTCGCTGCGTCTCTGCTGGCCTACCATAAGCAGAACGCGGGTGAGTAGCAGCGGTATTTTCTCGCGAGGGAGAGTTTCACAGCCGCCTGCGCGTGCTGCGCGCTGGCCAAGCTTGCGCTGCGTCTGGACGACCCGGCGCAGGCCAACCGCGCCTTGCACCTCGCTGCGTCTCTGCTGGCCTACCATAAGCAGAACGCGGGTGAGTAACAGCGGCATATTCTCGCGAGGGAGAGTTTCACAGCCGCCTGCGCGTGCTCTGCGCTGGCCAAACTTGCTTTGACGACCCGGTTATTTTGCTGTTTTTAAAGATCACACTTCATGCGCGAGTCCGACTCGCACTTGGCTGATTTTTTTACTCAACATGAAGACTTGGTAAATACCAAAAAACTTGTCATAGTAGGGGATTCCAAGTAAGGTTGACCTTCACCGAGCTGTTTATTGGATGAAAACTATTTTATATCCAATTAAATGTGTCAATTGTTGTGGCAAAAGCACTATTTATAACATCCAATCTAATTTGAACTACGCTGTCAACTAAACTGTAACAAATAGGAGTCCATGTTACAATGTTTTTTTTTTTAAATTCTTAATCAATCATACCCTGGACTGAAATTTTTTAGGCAACCCACTTGCGATATATTTATTGACATATTTAATTGGATGTAAAATAGTTTAAATAGTTTTCATCCAATAAACAGCTCGGTGAAGGTCGTTGTATAGCGGGATCCTAGACTAACACTAATTAATTATTTGTAGGTACAACAGCCAGTAGCGGTCTGACGGCGGACGACATGGAGCACGGCGCGACGTGCGTGCGCTCCGCCGCCGCGCGCCCCGCCGTCATCAGGGACGCGATGCTGGCGCGCTCGCGGCAAGCGCTGGGCGCGCTGCTGGCGCTGCCCGACCGCGCCGCTCCTTCCTTGCTGCCAGAGGCCGAGGTAACTCTACTCTTGCTGCCTGTTTTTAACCGACTTCAAAAAAAGGAGGAGGTACTCAATTCGTCGGAATCTTTTTTTTTCATAGGAAGTTTGAAGATCAAGCTGGCATTAAACCGTATATTCTAATGTTTGTTGTTTTAATAAGTTATGATGAACATATATTTGGGAATTTACAGCTTATATTACATACGATAGACCATCATAGTAAATGAAGGCAAGTTAACTACAAGTTTTCACAATTAGAATCAACATGGGAAGGAAAAAGGCTCACTTAGCAAAGATTATGATACTGCTAATTTAGCAGTAGCAACTCATAATACAAGTTTTTTCTCCTTTTGTTTAAGGGTTGAAGGGTAAAAATTAAATATGTTCTTCACTGTGGTGCTTTATTTGTATAAAATGTGCGGACTGTATTTAACGTGTGGTTTTGGAGCCCGCCGTTCCGTCAATGCGTCACTTTTTGTGTTGGGCCGAGTGGTGACCGCCGCCCCCGCGCCGCTCTTCAGTATGCCGAGTACTGAACACCTTTTTTTGTGGAGAAACGTTTTCGGGGCTATGCCAGCCATGCCGGGGTATATGTTGCTGCTCAGAGATGGCATTAACCCATTATCGTTACAGCAACAGCAGGAGCGCTCGGAGCGCGAGGCGTCTCGCTCGCGGCGCGTGGACGTCGAGACGGGCATCACCTTCGCGGCGCTACAGGGCGCCGCCGCCGCCGCGCACCACGACATCTTTGAGCTGTCGCTGAACAAGGCGCTGCAAGGTGACTCACACGCACGCACAGTACACATAATACATGCACACATACACGGTACACACGCATGTATAGATATCTTATTTAAAAATGCACGCCCGTCCACTACATTATTCTTTCTAAGTGTAAGCGTTAACACGTGGAGAGGCGTATATATTTAGACGACGATCTATACACAACTCACGCAGCCACATATAGCCATCTATACACCTAAATTACCACCGAAATAGAAATTAAACTCTAATGCGTGTCCAATTGACCATATTATAAAAAGGTTACAACAACTCACTAAAAACAAAATAATAAAAGCGACACAGCAACGTACTCAACGTTTGTATACTATTTTTTTTATAATAAGCCATAAATAATAAGCCAGCGTAAAGCAAGTCAGGCTCCTGAGCCAATCACGGATGGTGGTATAACAATTAAAATTCGAATTAAAATTCGCAAGCAGACGCAAAACGGACTGAGAAGACAATAGTATACTAGATAATACGATAGACAATACTGGCGCGATAAGTGAAAACCATGTGCGACCTCTTTGTAGATTCGCTCTTTGTACATACACAATCATACGTACATCCACGCACGCACGCAATCACGTACATACATGCACGCACGCACGCAAGCACACGCTCGCTTATTACACGTTTCTGTATTAACTTTTTTACACAACACAATTAATATTTTTACACCCGTCTCTGGGTAAAAACATATTGATTCCTTTGTTGTTTGTATTTCACCTGTATTTTCGTGTTTTTAAGCAAATAAATGATACCTTACTTTGTTAACTTTTTTCGCTCTTGACCAGCGTGGTGACCGAACCATTTTTGTTTTGAATCATTTTGAGGGTCGCCGCGTCAAGCAGTATGACAAAAGTGGGTTGAAACTACTTAAAATGTTTGTGCGTCCGCGCAGGTCGTACCACCGCGTCGGAGGAGCGCGGCAAGCTGTCCAAGGTGACGCAGCTGACCGGCTTCTCGGACCCCGTGTACGCGGAGGCCATCGTCGCCGTCAACCAGTACGACATCGTGCTGGACGTGCTCGTCGTCAATCAGACGGGTACGTGGTACATTATTGTGACTTGATACAGTAGGAGTTTGTAAGTTTAATTAACCTATTTACGCTGTTAAAAAACTTGTTGATTAAAACCTTCTCCATGCATTGGGATGTTATAAGTTTTCTTTTTTTCATTATAATAGGTAGCTTGCGCTTGACTACAATCATGTCTGATGGACAGAAATGATGAGGTTTAGGATAGAGCTCGCTCGCCTAGTAAAATTCATGATAAAGTCAACCTTTTGAGTAGCGTTTTAAAAATATCTTTACCCTAACCTTCATAGTGGATAGCTCACCAAATTCATATTATTGTTTACATTTGCCTCCCATAGACGACACGCTGCAGAACTGCACCGTGGAGCTGGCAACACTCGGCGAGCTGCGGCTGGTGGAGAGGCCGGCGGGCGTGGTGCTCGCGCCGCGGGACTTCGCCACCATCCGCGCGCACGTCAAAGTGGCCTCCACTGAGAATGGCATCATCTTTGGCAACATTGGTTGGTATATTTTAGTGCCACAGAGATAAAGTAGTGTTGGCGCCACAGAACTTTGCCACCAACGCGACAAAGTAACCTCTACTTCTTCAGAGCAAAGCTCGCATGAATAAGGTCTCTGCCTATCATATAGCAGAGAACACATGAGTGCGATATATATATAACAAAAAAAATTGTTGTTAAAAAAAAAACTAACAAAAAACACTAAAAACCTCCACCATGAATGCAATATTGCAGACATTCATCGTAGTGCTGGTAGCTTTTACTAGCTTGCTAAGTTTCGGTCAGTGGACAGATCCAGCGGACGTATTGCCACCGGATAAATATATTTTTTCTGAACTCCAGAGATTATTTTCCAGCTCTCTTGGCACAGTTGTCCTAACGGATTCTTAGACGCTTGTTCGATATTCGTCCTGGGATTGATTTCCCTGGATTTTAACCCAAGATGTCTCTTAGTGAGGTTGTTTATCTGATTGTAGTGTATGAGGTGAGCGGCGCGTCCATGGACCGTGGCGTGGTGGTGCTTAACGACATCCACATCGACATCGTGGACTACATCCAGCCCGCCGCCTGCAGCGATGCCGACTTCCGCCACATGTGGGCCGAGTTCGAGTGGGAGAACAAGGTGAGATATGGCTCAACCGCCTTTTGATGGTACAATAATGAGCACAGATTTAGCCATGATTACATCAGCCAGCCTTATTAACCTGGATTACCTTCCGCACCATTCAGTTATACGTGACGATAAGATAAATACACTGCTGCGAGTTGTATTTGATGGGTCGTCACAAAATAACCTCAGTATTTGTAAAACATTTTTGTTTTTGTTGAAGTTGAAATTTCTTTAGGTGCATTGGGCATTTTTTTAAATAGGAAAAAAATGAACTTTCGACACTTTACCGCGACCGAAACCTCACGTAATTATTTATGTTTTTACTTTTGGTGGCACAGCCGGTGTGCCACGTCATTATTTTTATCTTCGTGTTGTGACCAAGTCGGTTATAGTTGACATTGGTTCGTTGCGGCAGGTGTCGGTGAACACGAACATCACGGACCTGCGCGAGTACCTGCAACACCTGCTGGCCTCCACCAACATGAAGTGCCTCACGCCGGACAAGGTGAGTGAAGACCACTGCTTCCCATTCATTTACAATCTATCCATGGTTTGCCTTACTAGAGATAGAAATTTGGCTTGTATGGAGCTTATGCCACATTGATATATCTAGTAGGGCAAATGCAAGATAGATAGAATATTGGAAATCAGTATTAGGACATTTAAGTTTACCCCCGACGTATCTAGCTTTGCGCTGTGCTCGCCCTCAGCTTCCAGAGGTCTTCTGCGTTTTAACTAATACTCTGCTACTACAGCGTAACCTTAAACGCTTGTAGTGACAGACCCCTAGCCAAATGGCATTTTGAGAATAAAAGTGATCGCTAAATGATCGCTAAATTGGTCAATTTTCCGCGCATTCTTGTACCTTTTTTTTATTTCTTTCGAATGCGATGCAATAGCACTTTTAAAGAACGCATGGATGAGACATATGGCTGGAGCTGCAGGTCTCGATGGTACACCGCTTCTACCTCCGCGTGTATTGTTCTTGCCAGCACTGTGCCCCAGTGATGTTGTAATCGTTTTGGTGCCAGGCTCTGTCGGGCCAGTGCGGCTTCATGGCGGCGAACCTGTACGCGCGCTCCATCTTCGGCGAGGACGCGCTCGCCAACCTCAGCATCGAGACGCCGCTGCACCGCCCCAACGCGCCCGTCGTCGGCCACGTGAGGATCCGCGCCAAGACACAGGTACAGGGGAAGGAGACCCGGGCCCCAAGTCTGCTAATTTAACATTTTTTTGGCAATCCAACAGATTCAATTATAATGCAAAAAACTTCACTTGTCATCCATCGTTCATTAAGTGACAGACTAATAGTAGGGGAGCCCACGATGCTAAATCGGTAGTTACTCGAGCGTCGTGACGACCTACTGCATTGCAAATATTAGTTGCTAAAATGAAAAAGAGGCTATTTGAAGTTTGCTATTTCACTAGTCAGCATACATCATATAACCTGGGCTATAAACTCCTCTTGGGCTCCCCTACTATAACAATTTTATAATTGACGTACGATCGAAATAGTAGACTAGCAAAATCGGTAAATTGTTATATAATTTACCGATTTTGCTAGTCTACTATTTAATGGAGCAATTGAGTGATAACTGAGATGTAATTGTCATCACGTTTTCGTTAAGGCCCCGGATGGTAACTCCCGATTCCATTGGGAATAGTGCCAAATGACCTATGTACTAAAACAGATAACGTCATATAATCAACATAAGGCACTATTCCTAATGAAGTCTCAGTACCGACCGTTTGATAAAATTAATGGCGAATCAGCTGTGTCAGAGCTGCCGCTCCATCAGACTATGAGACGTCGATAAGGTTTGAAATCGTTTAGGGTATCTTCTGATCTTCTTGAAGACGCGGCTATGCAGGACTTCTCCGCTCCCGGTAGCACTTTGACCTCGCCTATTGTTCTCGCCGCTACCTAGATTGCCGCCAAGAAGAGCAGCACATCCTTTGTAGGGACTTTTACCAGGGAGGATATTTGACCTCCTCTGGGCGGAATATGTACCGTTCCAATATAAGTATCTATCTGAGGGTAACACAGATTTAAATTCCTAAACCTCCAAACACGTCCACATTTTTGTCTTGTATGCGACACGTTGTCATCTTACATACACAGCGCTATGGTGATATAGCAAGGTCTCATTTACTTTTAAACGAAATTTGCACTTGCTCTCTCTGTCACACAATCGCACACTGCAGCATGCTGAGAGCACTCACTCAGCATATGTTCGATGTGCGCAATGTAGGCTTAGGGCGTATCCAAATTTAAATCTTGGGGTAACAGTCCTCCAGTCAATTATTACTCTATGCTCCAGTTATAATCTGTCCCTGTGTTCCGCAGGGCATGGCGCTGAGCTTGGGAGACAAAATCAACATGATCCACAAGTCGCCGCCACAGAAGCAACCAGAAACCATCGCGGCCGCGTGAACACTAACCTTACGATAATTTTATGTTATATACTTATTAGTTAAACCACAGTATAGTTTAATAAATGAAAATTATGATTAAAAGAAGTGATAATTTAATTTTGAAACATGCGGTTTTATGATAGTGATTGTTGCCACCGGCGCCATCTTAAATTTTTTCAGGGGCCTTATTCTGTATCGTTCACTTAGTTAGTTAGTAACCCTAACTGGGTTATTAACTAAGAAAACGAAGGCAAAAATCCTATTTTTGCACAAATTACCAACCTAGGTCGGTATGGTATCATATCAGTATACCATGCTAGTTGCTATCTTGTACGAAAAGAATACAAAAATAGGATTTTTGCCTCCGTTTTCTTAGTTAATAACCCAGTTTGGGTTACTAACTAACTAAGTGAACGATACAGAATCAGCACACAAGTCTCATAAATTTGTAGCGGTCTTCGATAGCTGACGATAGATGGCGTCACCAGCGCAATAGCACACGCTGACAGAGCATTCGACGAGCGTTCTATAAATACAACTTCTGACGTCACACGCTCGGATCACAAGCGGTCCCCAGGCACAACACCTGCCTGGAGGGAAATTTCCCTATTGCCCTCTGCACCGCTAAAAATTCAAACTTCAAAGCTATATTCCATACACGACTTGCTAGAAAACTCAAGATGACGAACTAATACTAGGAACTCCTTAACCGCGTTAAGATTAACTTAAAATTATGCCCTAATTGAGATAAATTGATCAGTTGTAATAATAATTGATCTTTTTAAGAAAATTGACTGGCTTGGCAAAACATTTTGTAAGGGATCCAACTTATAGTTTTTCTGATAAGAGTTTACAGCAATAAAACTGTTATTTTTCTATGCTTAGTATTGCGTCATTTAATATTTTGTAATGGTAAAAATTTATTTAAATTATATTAAATGTCCAACTTATTTGAATTTTAATAAATTTTTATAGATAATTCGATCCACGAAGTCCCACGAAACATAAGCAATTGTGAAGCCGCATTCCTTAAAATCGCTTATATTCGATGCGATTCGTATTGGAAGGAGAGGGGCGAGTCTTCGTGGATTGAACTACCTTTATGGACTATTCCTCATTTTTTTTCTACTCTTGTTAAAGAAAGTTTAGGTGTATAACTCAAATCAAAATTTATCTTGTGAACGACATATATATATCAAAATAAAATATCTTTATTAATTATTACAATACATAATAAATATATTAGGTAGGTTTATTGATGAAATAAACACAATTTTAATATTTACAAGTTTTTGATTAATAAGGGTTTTGTTAACTGATGGTCGATAAATTAATTAAATCGAGCAAATAATGAAAAAGTTATAAGTAATTTAATATTTCTAATTAGTCAGAGGAAGCGATATCGGATAGTGACGTAACTATCACTAATGCCATAGTAACTCTATACAAATCGCCAAATCCCACTTTAAAAATTCAAATGCTTGTAACTTTCGGAAATAGTACCTATATTTCAATATAAGTGCGGAAAGTTTGTCATTTCTTACGAGTTCTGGTTTGTTGACCCAAGGCGAAGGCGCGGGTCAACTATAGAGAAGAGTAGAAATGACAATTCCGCACGTGCGTTGAACGTCGTATTTTAATACATTCGCGGGAAAAAAAATGTCCTGAGACAATGTAAAATATACCTTGACATATTATTATACTGTATATCCTACACTGATCTATATCTCTGGATTGCTGACTGTCAATGTAAAAATGAAGACATTTGATTTTCGCCATTTTGGCGCTGATTGTTGCGTAACCTAGCGTGAGCGTCCATGGAACTAAAATAAAATAACATTTAAAACGACGGTCCGCTATCAACAAATGTCAATTTAGTACGGTGGACGTTCGGGGGTGGCGCTTCAAATCGGCACAAAAAAGGAACTGATAGATGTCTAGAATGATTAAGGCGAACTCAACAGGTCTGCCCGCGAAATTCAAAATTTCCGTGGTTTTTTTGCAATTTGTACGCTAATTACACATAATAGGCTTATGGCAGTCATTTTGCGAGAATGGCAGCTACTTCTTTACATGTTTATATCGAAATTTTTGCATAAAAATGTCTATCCTAGAAAATTTGTCCGAGTAAAGAGTTTTAAGTGAGCAACTCGCAAATCTCGGATTAATTTCTTTAACTTGACACTTTCAAGCAGAGATTTTTATATGAATACGTGAAGATGATCTTGGGATTATTGCAATTTGACTGCCAAAAGCCTATTACGTCTTATCAGCTTAAAAATTGCAAAAAACCACAAAAAAAGTGGTCCTTAATCCAGAGATAGAGATCAGTGATACCCTATTATGTCACTGGATTATTGAATGAATCAGTCATCGAAGTGCACGTAATGGGGTCTTACACTACTTTTGAATTTGATAAAAAATATTACTTTATTATAAACTAGGATAAAAATAATAACGTGCAGTGAAAGAAATATTAAAATCCAACGAAGATTTACAAAGTTACAGGCGTTTAAACTTTGGAGTGGGGGGATCTTCTATCCCTTTCTCGCAAAACGAAAATTTGTATGAAGCCGCACGAAGCTCCTATGGCATTGGTACGGTGTGACGTCACAATGTCTCTGTTGCTATCTCTGTCTAATCACAAATCTTTAAATGCTTATAACTTTTTTGTTATTTGATCGATTTAATTAGTTCTTTCAGTGCACGTCATTATTTTAATTCTACTTTATAATAAAGTAATAAAAAAATTGGAGTCAAATACCCTATTATCTGCGGGATCAAATCAGAAATGAGGAGATCCGTAGACGAACCAAAGTCACCGACATAGCTCAACGTATCGCGAAGCTGAAGTGGCAACCGGTGCTGTCGGTGATGAAGGCCCTCATCCGGTCGGTGTGCAGGTAGGTGAAGACGCTGGGCGCCTGGCCCCGCCCGCAGCCGCGGCCGAACGAGCCCAGCGCGACCAGCGACCCGTCCTGGTTCACCGCCGGGTCGCCGGCGTCGAACTGCCCAACGCAAGCAAATCAAAACGTTTATTCACTCATGCAGCTCTATATATTTTTTAATACAGTTGCTCAAAAAGTGGCGTATTGCAGGGACGTATAGCGTTCGGGATGTGGGCTATTACATACTCGTGCTTTTTTTTTACCTTTCCCGAACTCGTGCGTTATCTTTCCCAACTGTCAAAATAATGTCTATTAAAAAGAAAAACCAACCATGAAGTTTTTACTAAAAAAATTCATAGAAGTTTTTATGATTCATGCAAATACGTATATTTCTAAAAAGAAGCTACCTACTAATTTGTTTCAATATCAGATTTGATTGAATGAGTTTGGTTAGGTTTCATTTCATCTCATTAAATTTCATTCTCATTTCATATCAATAAAAAAAATTCTACTGAAGACTTGGCTGTATGGGCATAGTTCCCTTTGCGTACCAGAATATTATTTAGTCTATGACCAAATTTTTTTTTTATTTTTTATTTTTAATCATGGGTGAAGAAAAAAAACTGCTTATATTCTACGGTTGGCGCCATTTTTCAGAAATTTTCTTTCGAGTTTAGTTGTTTGTTGCACAAAATGCTTCGGAGAACATTTTACCGGAAAAGTCAAAAAGTCGCTACATATCTACATACGACGAATTCATTGCGTGGAGAGAAGAGAAAAAAGCAAATAGTTTTTCAGAAAATGTTAAGTTAGTTGAGTTTATTGTGTTTTTATTATTTTATTAAATTGCTTCATTTTTTCGCAACTGTATTAAAAATAATCGTTCAGTACACGTGCGGAACCGTCATTGCAACTTGTTCCGACTGTCAACCCTCGCTTTCGGCTGCGCCTCGGCTCGGGTAGACATTTGTCGGAACTCTTTGCAAAAACAGCCTTTCCGCACTTGTAATGAAACATACTATTTTAAACGTTGATATTTTTTTTGACCCACGTTCTGGTTTCTTTCACCATCGCCATTCAGCGTGGAAATGCTGCAAGTTTGATGGGTACCTTTGGCCCAGGGGCAACCAGGGGTGGTCTTTTTGATTATGGTTTTTTTTTGTTAGCAGGTATTTAAAGATTTTTTTTTAATTTCGATTAAATTTAGTTTTTATTAAATACTTAAATAATAATATTTATTTTTTAAGTGAATATAGAACTAAATACTCTTTTTTAACTATACAAGGTGTGGGTTAATTCGTATATACTGTGCCCGCAGCTAACCTTTTAGCTTGATCCAAGAAACAAATTAACGTGATAAGAAGTCTAATTATTTTATTTTATTTTCAATTAAAAAGTATTATTTCATTTAGAAAAATAAAATTTAGCAGCCCTAACTGTGATATCAACAAACCACATTATTCCCAGTTCATTGATATTGAACCAGCTGTTTTTATTATTATTTTTGAAATCCCTTTAGTTCCCTCAAAATATGAGCTTGTGATATTTTTTCATGCATACATCGTTCCATACTTTAGGCTTTTGGCTAATAAGAGCAATTAATCTGTAGGTACGTTGTATAGGCTAGCGCTTGGCTGTGTGTTCATTACTTACCATCCGATGTGAATCGAATGGTAAGTAATGAAACAGTCTAAGGTAGAACGCGCTTGCCTAGGAGATGCCTATTTACTCTTGATTTGAAGGCGCCCAGGTTGTAAGTGGCGGGATAGACACTTGCTAGTTACAACAAACTTTTTTGACACCAGTAAACTGGAGACACTCTCCCGCGATCCGTCGGGACCTGTATTATGTCTATTTTGGAGCCCTATAAATATAAACAAAGGTGTGATGAGTAGCGACCTGGCAAATGCCGCCGTCCATGTCCGCCGTCTCGCCGCAGATCACGCTGAGGCCGAGCTGGAGCGTCGGGTGCGCCACCTGGCAGCGCCCGTACCCCACCTCCGTCAGGAACAGCTCGCTCAGCACGTTCAGGCGCCGCCCGTCGTCGTCCTGCGAACGGGAACATGCTCCGACGTTATGCCATAAAAGGATTACAGCTGGTGGGTATACGCTATAGGCGAATCGAGCACGAGCCGAACAAAATTCGTCCAGTGTGGACACACAAGCCTCGAAATACAACGACGAAGCCGAGAACAGCTCCGCTTGTGCTTCGCTCGTGCTCGATTCGTCTAGCGTAGACCCGAAGCCGAGAACAGCTCCGCTTGTGCTTCGCTCGTGCTCGATTCGTCTAGCGTAGACCCGAAGCCGAGAACAGCTCCGCTTGTGCTTCGCTCGTGCTCGATTCGTCTAGCGTAGACCCGAAGCCGAGAACAGCTCCGCTTGTGCTTTGCTCGTGCTCGATTCGTCTAGCGTAGACCCGAAGCCGAGAACAGCTCCGCTTGTGCTTTGCTCGTGCTCGATTCGTCTAGCGTAGACCCGAAGCCGAGAACAGCTCCGCTTGTGCTTTGCTCGTACTCGATTCGTCTAGCGTAGACCCGAAGCCGAGAACAGCTCCGCTTGTGCTTTGCTCGCGCTCGATTCGTCTAGCGTAGACCCGAAGCCGAGAACAGCTCCGCTTGTGCTTTGCTCGTGCTCGATTCGTCTAGCGTAGACCCGAAGCCGAGAACAGCTCCGCTTGTGCTTTGCTCGTGCTCGATTCGTCTAGCGTAGACCCGAAGCCGAGAACAGCTCCGCTTGTGCTTCGCTCGTGCTCGATTCGTCTAGCGTAGACCCGAAGCCGAGAACAGCTCCGCTTGTGCTTTGCTCGTGCTCGATTCGTCTAGCGTAGACCCGAAGCCGAGAACAGCTCCGCTTGTGCTTTGCTCGTACTCGATTCGTCTAGCGTAGACCCGAAGCCGAGAACAGCTCCGCTTGTGCTTTGCTCGCGCTCGATTCGTCTAGCGTAGACCCGAAGCCGAGAACAGCTCCGCTTGTGCTTCGCATGTGCTGGATTCGTCTAGCGTAGACCCACCTTTGGTATTCCTCTATACATTTACAGCCAGCGCCATCTAGCCGCATGTCAGCTGCTGTCCATAGATGGCGCTGGCTGTAAATATATCGACGACTTCGGTTCGTTTGTGCGAATCGAGTCGACTCGAAATTTGTACAAAAATACCTGTACTAACCCTACTAAGGATATAGGCAATCGAACGATTTACGTAAACCTTTTTCGTCCAAGTAAACAGTAGCGCCACACTCGTGTGATACTATTCAAAAACTCACACTCATGTTTTAATACCCCCCATTATGCATCCGTTTCATAAACTACTATTATAGTATCATATCCTTGGTGCCATTATTGCAATTTGCAGTGCGTCCTATGACATTATTGCATTGCATATGTGACATAGGCAAGCGCACCTATCACTTAACATCAGCTGAAAGTTTCTCATAATTCTTTCGTATACAAAAAAACAGTTAACACCAAACGGTAGTGGGTCTAGAAATTTTGTTATAAACAGTTTCTGGAATTTCCTTCCATTCTCGAAGTGAAAGGACGTAAATTCACGTCGAGAGCTGGGCCTCAAGTCTGCTATGACTATTACATCTCAATTGATTCAATATTGTTATAATTTACCGATTTTGCTAGTTTTAAGCCTGTTTCACAATCACCAGATAAAAGTTTTTTGACAGATTCCCAATACAAAAATTGTCACAACATGAAATATATTTGCTGGATAAAGTTTTTCTGGTGATTGTGAAAAAGGCCTTATATTTCGATCATACGACAATTATAAAATTGTTATAGTAGGAGAGCTCAAATAGAGATTTTGGTAGTTATTCGAGCGTCGTGGGGATCTATTGGATTGTCAACATTAGATGCTAAAAAAATCAGGTAGGTATGCTGACTACTGAAATAGCAAACTTCAAATAGCCTCTTTTTCATTGTAGCATATTTGCAATACATTCAGTTCTCACGACGCTCGAGTAACTATCGATTTAGCATCGTGGGCTCCCCTTCTATTAGTCTGTCACTTAATGAACATGGATGACAACTGATAAGTGAAGTTTTTTGCATTATAATTGGATCTCAGTTGGATTGCCAAAGAATGTTAAATTAGCAGACTTGGGGCCCTGTGTTGGGGCTCGCTACTTTTCGTGATAGGAATAGGATATTCGAAAGGTTCGTGTAACTAATGAAAATAAAAAACACAGAGCCCTTATGAAATAAATTAGTTTATTGTGACGTCACAGGTGTAGGTGACGCATGAGTCCGTGTACTTGTAACGAATGAATCAACAGTGTATATAAATACTTAATAAAAATAATTTATAGTAGCGATAAGTTAATGGATTGGTTACAAAACGATCACCCCCCACGGCGGCTCGCTCGGCTCCAAGGTGGCTCCTTGTATCTGTCAACAAAAACCAATAAGTTAAAAAAAAATCTTTGTCATATAGCCCTACCGTACTCTTATGAGGAGCAAGTGAAATATTTGACTCATTAACAGTGCAAAGTCACTATAGAATAAGATTATGTCTTATATCCTTTACGGCCCATTACCTATTGGAAACGGTTAATACTCAGAATAAGAGTGTTTCTTATACCTATTCTCCTTGGCCCATTACCTATTGAAAACGGTTCTCCTGACAGAATATGATTGTGTCTTATACCCTTTTTGGCCTATTGGAAACAGGTCTCCACTTTTTAGGGGGAAATAGAGGAGTTTAGAGTTTGAACATAGCCTTTTAAAAAAAAAAAAAACAAAAAATCTTTACTTCACATAGGCCACATAGTATGATATTTGTCACATATGTATGGGGATACCTCCAAGTCGACTAAAACCTAAGTTTACAAGGGTTCCAACGCGCAATGCATCCAAGCGCGAATTCATAATTTGGTTTAGACAAAACTCTATTTATTCAATAGTTCAAACAAATCAAAATGGCGTTTTACTTACAGCGACCTTCAATGTCTTAAATTAGGTTCATACTGTATTACATAATTAGTCAAGAAACCAACAACTGCCAAACTAATAAATTGATAATACTGATTGCGCATTTGTCATTCGATCTGTTCCAATTTATCAAATCAATTATTTCTACCAGAGCAAAAATAACGATTGCTATGTTTGCCAAATGTATTTCTAATATACCTAATATAGTTTTGTATACAAGTATATCTATATTTGTGGACTAGCAACAAAAATAATTGTTATGTTATAAACTCTAAAACAATTTTGGCAGCTTCAGACTATATCGATGCCAATATTTGAAAACGTATTTTAGGCGCCTAGCCCATTCATCTGTCAGCCTAGCACACAATTTTGTGGCTTTAACAAATTTACTACACCGCTAATGTGTATGTTAAGTGTTTCGTAATACGCTAAAATTATTTAGTCATTGAGGCCTGACTTATTATGTAATAATTACTAATATCTGGGTGACCGAGCTTCGCTCGGTAGTTTAACTATTGGCTCATAGATGGCAGCAGGAGTCATATTTTTTTTTTTTTTGGTAAATTCGACATTTTATAAAAATGAATCCTAGCTAGATCGATTTATCGCCCCCAAAACCCCCTGTATACTAAATTTCATGAAAATCGTTCGAGCCGTTTCTGAGATCCAGATTATATAGAAATATATATATACAAGAATTGCTCATTTAAAGGTATAGGATTTTATTCATAGTTTTCTTTACTTACGAGGTTGCCAATGCGCCCTGCATTGACAATCTCGTAATCTCGATTGCCGAGACGTCCCCACAAACTTCGGGTATCCTTTTTTTGATATTAGGTTATAGCCTAATAACGAAAAAGGGATAAACAACGTCACATACCTTTTTTGGGCTCTCTGTATACAACACTCAACATTACTCCCGTCTATATCCAATTTAGAATTGCAATATAAAAATGATTTTCTTGTCTCAAACTTCCTCACTCGATTTCAACGTTTTTGTGTCTAGATCCATTCATGTATAAACTATAAGGAACGCGACTCACTTATTCCTCCTCTTCTTCCTCCTCCTCTTCTTCCTCTTCCTCCTCCTCTTCCTCTACCTCCTCGACCTCCTCCTCCTCCTCCTCGGGCTCGGGCTCGTACACCGGCTCGTCCTCCTCCACCTCGGCCTTAACATCCTCCTCGCCTTCGGGGGATTCGGGTTCGCCCTTCTTCTTGCCGGGCCGCTCGCCGAACCATTTGGGCAGTCTCGCTATAACACACATGCACAATTAATAATAAAATATCCGGGTGACCGAGCTTCGCTCGGTAGTTTAGCTACTGGCTAATAGATGGCAGCAGAAGTGCTTCGCTCGGTAGTTTAACTACTGGCTAATAGATGGCAGCAGAAGTCATATTTTAATTTTTTTTTTTTTGGTAAATTCGACATTTTCTAAAAATGAATCCTAGCTAGATCGATTTATCGGCCCCAAAACCCCCTGCATACTAAATTTCATGAAAATCGTTGGGCCCGTTGCCGAGATCCAGATTATATAGAAATATATATATATATATATATATATATATATACAAGAATTGCTCGTTTAAAGGTATAGGATAATCAATGACGAAATAAGCTACGCTAAGAGGACGGGAAAGATGTGACGTATGTTGAAGTCAAAAATTTCTTGAATATATGGCGTCGCTTCGGTAACGCTGACAGCACAAACCGCTGTCGGTCGCATAGATTAAAGCGCAATTTTACAGTTTTGACTAATTAAAAATCCGGCTTCAGGGCGGAGCCTAAAATTGTATGTGTGACGTCAGTAAGTCCTTTAATATGTTTAATCAATGATAAATGCACATGTCACATATAAATTAAAGTAGGGCTAGTTTTAATAGTTCCCATCGTTTCACTTCTTCAATCTAAAATCAACCCAATCACAATCGCATAAATTCGGTAGTCGACTAAATCAAAATATTTATTTTTGAAACAAGAATGATATTTCTGATTAGACAGAGACAGCTGTATGACTGACTATGACGTCAATGTGTGGTCATACAAATTTTCGTTTTGCGAGAAAGGGGCAAAATTTAACATGTGGAATAAAGTATGTATGTACTTGTTTGATATATTGTGTTTCGTTGCAAAATGCTCAGGATATGTGATACAATGATTTCTACCGAGCACAACTTTATCAACACGTATATATTTTTATGGACATATATTATGACAGGATCATTTTCACAAAACATACAAAAAATGGTATTCTCACGAGACAAACAGGGGTCTTGCCATCTTACCTGGTCTTGAATACACTGCTGACTAATATTCCACTTCTTATGAGACTACAACTAATAGTTATACTATAATGCCTTGAAATTTAACTTAATAGATAAACCAAATATTTAACAATCAAATAGACATTTTCTAGGCACGTTCCGAGTAAGAAATCATCACTGCTTGATTTTTTCAAGGTTATCATCTATCTGTGTAACTTTTTAAAATATTAATATAACAAAAGTCCTAACATATCCAACCTATCCCGCTTAAACTCTTTGGTAATAGAAACTTAAAATTTTGCACTTTCCTTCCCAATGCAGACAAGGGATAAGAAAGTCTCCCAAATTCTTAATGGTCATCCGAGCTAAGCATGAGCGCGTCAGATACCTAAAAAAATATAGTTATCTCTTTTCTGAATTATTATTTTAAATCTTCTCTTTCGGTCTTACCCTTTTGTCTGCCGCCGAACTGTTCGGCTCTTTCATGCCACACCTTCTCTAGGAAGTCCTTGTTCAGTTTTTCTAGGTCCTAGGAACACAAGGGGTGACACGAGGGTCAATCGAAGGTTTCAAATCAAAACATAAAAGGGTGAAACAACAACAGTCCTGTCACGGAAGAAAAAAACACTGCCAAATTCTTTTTTACACAACAGCGCCCAAAAAAGGAGTGTAATATTTTTGGGGTTCATATATGTATGTAAGTATGTATGCGAGTTTCTTTATTCCACCAAAATTTCTGAACGGCTGAATAGATTTGGACATATGGGATATCATTAGAAGCCTTACATCATTCCGAGTAACATAAGCTATATTTTTTGGGAAAAAGTCGTTTTACCACAGAGCATTCGTGTTTTCTAATTTTTAAATTATTTGTTTTTTTTTTTGCTGAAAGCTTATTACTACTTATAAGAAATACTCGTAGATTAGCAGTTTTGTTTGAGAAGAAGAAAATGACGTCGCTGCATAAAAGGTTAAAATATTATTATTATTTTTTAAATCTTGAGGATAAAACTAGCTCAGTAGCCTTAAATACAAATGGATTATTGTGTTATTGGTTTTCACCAGTATACTAGGGGTGAAAACTGGTTTGTAGAAATAAACGAATAATTTGGCAATGTTTTTGACCAAAGATGTGGTAGTTTTGATAACCCATAGAATAACTTTCAGGGGTTAATCTATGGGTGACCAAAGACGTGGATGCAAACGATACCGGGGTAATGGTCATTGGTCATGCCACTCTGTGGGGTAAAATGTGGGACAACATTTGTGGAACAACTGTGGGAGAAACACCACGACTCCATTCCCGCATCTTACTTTTGGTGCGGTTCATGAATTCCTCCATCTTCTCCTTCCATCCTTTTTCTAAAATCTCCGCATATACTGTATCGTAACCCTGTTTTTTATTCAAAAACATATATGAGAGTCAGGGTTGCCTATACAGTATACAATTGATGAAAAGAATTTCTAAATGTTTCTTGCTTGCATCTGCTCACGAGATGAAATAATAATCAAGTATACGGATAATACTTTTTTAAATGGTGGCAAATAATTTCATTTTAAAAAAATTAAAACTATAACGTTATCTCTATTCTATTCAAATTTCTCAAGTGTTTTTTTTTTTATAATTTAAAAGTATAATTTTTTTCTTATTGATATTCTGTGGACCCCACACTAGGAAACCTGTATCGTGGGGTCCAGTTAAACGATTCTTTGGTCGAAGGTTTGAGAATAGACGTAAAGTATTTTTCATACACTCAATAAAATAAAATAATTTATATGGCAAATCATCGTTTGTCGGGTCTTTAAGATTTTTAAGTAATGATGAAGACAATTTCTTTATGCTTTGTCCTGTAAGGTTTTCAGTCTATGATAAACTTCTTTTGAATTGGCTATTAGCTAACATCTTTCATTTATCTGTTCAAATGCTTAAACAAAGAAATATCATACTTACACCCTCGAATAACTTCTTTTTGTCATCATAGGAACGTGTGTCAACGCGTCTTTCATATTTCGACGCGACTTGGATTTTGGGCTAAAAAAAAAAACAAAATCAGTCATAAAACATTCTTGTGTATGAAAAAAAAATGTTTATTGGTAGGTAAACACAACTTAATATCGAAACACCAAAAAAATAGGAGCTGGATGCTTGCCCAATAGTGGGCCGTAAAAATGGTTTATACATTTTTACGGCCCACTATTGGGCAAGCATCCAGCTTTAACTTACAATTATATTAGCCAAATGGCTTTACACACATATTTGAGAACATAATGTAAATCTCTTGTTTCCTCTGTCTTTGAGAACATTATGTAGTCATTTCTTTCAAGTAAGCAAACAAAGAGTTTAGTTTTTTTAACTCAGAGATAAGTGCCTCTGCCTTAGAATCAAATCCGGATATCCCAAATTGTAGCCAAAGTTTTAACCACTAGTGACTAGGTCATCGCTACTGACTAAAAATAAAATATTGTCAGATTACCGTCTCCAACATTTAAAAAATCCTTGGTCTTGTGAAAATATTTAAACATTTAGTTTTGGACCAAGGCAGGGCTTTTAAGAACCAATCTATTTTGAATAATGAAGGTGAGGCTACCAAAGGGCTTGAATTTTGGAGAGACTATTAGCAATACTTACGGGGTGCTTGCCTGTGAGCGCCTCAGGGTCTAGACCCTTCTTGAGAGCCTTGTGCCTCAGCTGCTGCTTCTGTCTTTCTTTGAGCTCTTTTAACTGTTGACGAAAACATCTTCGTTAGCATCTTCATTTCTGATACAATTGTTACAAACGGTCCGGTTTATAACCTCAATTACGGGTAAAGAACCGTGATTGAGGTTATAAACATCGCCCATAAGCAATTGATCATTTAGGAATTGAAAAACGTGAGCTTTTGAAAAAGGGCAAGTGCCGACTGCCGAGCTTGTCTCATTGTTCTGCTTTCTGTACGTAGGCGTGGATACTTTGAATGAGTTATCGCGGGTTCAATTCCGCCACGGGCCACTTCAGAACATTACAATTACTAAATTCTGTCTAGTGGGGAACTTTAGTTGCGACTAGTTACCAGATACCACCCTACCAGCAAAGATGCACCGCCAAGCAATTCAGCGGTTTGGCGCGATGTAGAAACCGCTAGAAGTCACTTACCCGTTCCAAATTACTTCGTCAACATCTTTGGATGCATCGTCACTCCTAACCAGTCGTGATAGCAGACAATTACTAACTTGTAGAGTTAAAACTCCTTCTCACACGACTCGTAAGCGTATATTTATGGCGCCACGCAAAACAATATGACAATAACGCCTCCTACGATTCCCTGCAACACCGCTTCGTCTACGGACATGTTTGAAAATGTTCGTGCTCGTACTGCTCTCGTCGTAAGCGAGCCTATAAAAATCTAGGTGAATGAGGGTGGCAAGTGGTAGATCGCGATACTCACGTCATAGTCCTGCCTCTTTTGCCTCTCTTCAAGGTCGTACTTCTCAGTCTCGAGTTTGACGATGCACTCCCACAGCTCGGTGGCCTTCTGGCGCAGCTTCTCCACGCCCAGGCCCTCGATGTTGAGGGGCTTGATGCGGATGGAGAGGGAGATCCTCTTCTCCTCCTCCAGCTGCTCCTTGGTCTTGTTGCGCTCGAGCTGGGCGCTGCTGAGGCCGAACTGCCCGGAGAGAAACATTCATTACGCTCCAAAGACACCTATACTATAGACCCGGCGGACCGTGCGAAAAAATGTCGCCAGTTTATGGGAGCAAAACCCCCTCCGGCGTCAGTAGTGAGCTGTAAGCCTACGCAGTATTACGCAGGAGTTTCAACAGATGGCGCTACATTTTCTTGGATGAAGAAGGTTTACGTAAAATGTTCGGATGGGCTCATCTTGATGTTATAATCATAGTTACGCTTTTAAATCCTATAGCATCAAAATAGCTAAAAGAACTACTGCTACATAACAAGGAACAGAATATAAAAATATGCAGAATTCATATAGAAACTGAAATCTTCAGGTGTAAATTGCGTATAAAACGGTTTCATAATAATAAATTATCATTGTCAAATTTGGCCCGCTGATTTGCAGAATCTGTTGTTTACTTTTCATTCAGCCAATCTGGTGGCTGATTTTTTACAATTCTGAAGAGGAGATGAATACTTTTTCTTGCACAATCGCCTAGCTGATCATCACGAAAGCCAAAAACATTTAGGGATGTCAGATCTTGCTACTACCTAACTTCATTAATTAAAATTAAAACTGAGATAATTGTTAAACATCAGTTTTCTTAGATATTATAGATATATTTTTAACTTTATTAAAAGCAGGACAGATTAATTTGTTTTGCTATAATCCGCTACTTGAAAAGATTCTGTATGGTGCAATATGCAGGAACACTACCCACATGAAACACCACACACAATTTTCTAACACTTTCTTCGACGCACGTTTCGTCCCGACACCGGGACATCCACAGGAGATATTGAATTCACAATGCGAAATCGTACTCTACGATTTATAGCTACCTGTATATATATAATTATGGATTTCCGCAAAATAACGCCTGCTTCCGTTCAATACTTCTTTAAAAATTCAAAAAGTTTCAGCTAAATCGGTAGGATAGCTAGGAATACTCACGTTATCGCTCTTCTTCTGAATGGTGAAGTTGGGCCCGACCTTGGTGGAGTCCTTCATCGCCTGCAGCATGGCCTGGCGCTTCTTCTCCGCCTCCTCCAGCCGCTGTCTCTTCTCCTCGATGTCGCGCTGTTTTTTCTCCTCGATCTCCCGGACTCTTCTTTCCTCTTCTTCCTTCTTCTTCTGGGCGAGGCGTTTCTCTTCCTCAGCGCGGGAAACCTGGACAAGATGGGTTTTTAATATAGCTAGCTCATACTAAACAATCTCATATATTTTTAACTAGAGAAGATTTTTGAAAAAAAATTATGACGAGACGAGTCAGACGTTCACCTGATCTTAAGTGACGCTCGCTCACGCTTAAGTGATACGTTAGCTCATAGCTCATGTGATGACAACTGAATTAGCGCTTAAATCTCGTGGTTGGCATTAATTTCAGTTTAAAGATGGCACGAGATGATGGAATGATATCCTCATTATCATTATTCATTATTCAGATGACTGCTGGGGCCCATGCGCTGGCCCGTAACAGCAGTATAATAGCAGCCACAGTGTGTAAACTAAAGAATTATCCCGTGCCAGCATGGTATGTTTGTTGTTGATCTGAGATATGTTTGGTGGTAGTCTGGGGTATGTTTGGTGGTGGGCTGAAGTATGTTTTGTGGTAGTCTGTTTGTTTGGTGGTAATCTGGGGTATGTTTGGTGCTGGTCTGAGGTGTGTTTAACTGTGATCTGAGGAGTGTTTGGTTGTGGTTTGAGGTGTGTTTGGTGGTGGGCTGAAGTATGTTTAGTGGTGGGCTGAAGTATGTTTAGTGGTGGGCTGAAGTATGTTTGGTGGTGGGCTGAAGTATGTTTGGTGGTGGGCTGAGGTATGTTTTGTGGTAGTCTGAGGTTTGTTTGGTGGTAATCTGGGGTATATTTGGTGCTGGTCTGAGGTGTGTTTGACTGTGATCTGAGGAGTGTTTGGTTGTGGTCTGAGGTGTGTTTGGTGGTGGTCTGAGAAATGTTTGGTGATGGTTTGAGGAGTGTTTGGTGGTATCTAAGGAGTGTTTAGTGGTGGTTTGAGATGTGTTTGGTGGTGTCTAAGGAGTGTTTGGTGGTGGTCCGAGGTGTGTTTGGCGGTGATCTGACGGTGCTCACCTTGCGCTTGGCCTGCTTCTCCTTGAGGCGCTTGAGCTCATCCTCCTCCTTGGCCCGCTGTTTGCGCCATTCGTTAATGTACTCCTTCAACTGCTCGTCCAAGTCCGACCGCTTCTGGTCTTGACGCTGGAACACAAAACATGTGCTCTCGTTGAACACAATACATTCTTACAAGATAGATTAGATAGCTTTTGATGATTTTAGTCCAATAACAAACAATCAAAAAATAACTTTTCTCTCTCTTTACAAGATTTAATTCCATAATCGTCTAAAACACGCGGAGAAGCGGTGATAGAGTCAAACTCTGTTTAATCCTCCTCTACTATTAATATTAATTTGAGAAATATTTGTTTTTTGTTTATAATTTTGTATGATTATTACAGGTTGTCCCTTTGCCGTGATGCTTTTACTTATTCCAATAATTACAAATTACAAAGTAAATTATAATTTTGATCAACCTCCAAGGATTAATTAAATTGGATTCTTAAAAAAACGAAATCTACTTTTATATTAGAGTCACGTAATTCTTTGTAATTGGCTTCTAGTTTACAAGAAACAAAAATATAATAATTTACTTCGAATTAACTACAAAAAAAGTACTAAAAAGATGCCTGAAGCTTCCCCCACTGGGGCAATAATAGTAGTTTATGGTACAAATGAGTTAAGTTGGTGATTACCGCTGAGGCGCCATTGAGACCCGAGCCGTTAGGTGAGGGTCTTAAGATAGCCGAGGACGGTAATCATCAACACTCACGTGTATCATACGACGTTTTTCAACACACTTGTGAATAAAATTGTAGGGATACATTGTAACTGTGTGTGTAACCCAAACCTCCCCTACAAAATAATACTAAAAATAATTTTATTTTGTAGATAAATAAAAAAAAAACTGTCTAACTCACTAGTGAATAATAGTAATGAAAAAGTCACAGTTTGCGATTATAGGTGTCATTATGTGCCTAATTGCAGTGAAATAAGAGCAAGTGTGTTGAAAAGACCATAATCACAAGTGACGGAAGCGCCAGACAGACTTGTCGAATGTGGAACAATACAAAATTAGAGTACAAGGAAAGTTACCTTAATGAATTCTGGATCTCCCTCACCTCTGAAAAGCAAATAGAATCCATTAGTACTGCGACTTGGGTCACATGGATTTAAGGGCTGATTTTGTATCTTTCAGTTCGTTAGTTGGTAACCCTCACTGGGTTATTAACTAAGAAAATTGAGACAAAAATCCTATATTCATATTCTTTTTGCACAACTTAGCAACTAGCATGGTGTGTTGACAATTGACATGGCACAATACCGACCTAAATTGGTAACTTGTGCAAAAATAGCATTATTGTCTCCGTTTTCTTAGTTAATAAACCAGTGAGAGTTATTAACCAAAAAGCTGAACGACACAGAATCAGCCCCCTGGTTAATGTTAAAAGCCGTTATGCCACGGCTTACAAATTACAATACATATAGCGTTTGTTACGACGGCACTACTAATTGTCACCCGTCAATAGTAGCCTTCGGGCTATGTACATTTGACATATATTTTTTATGTAGTTTTCGATTCGTTAATTCGTCAGCTTAGCTTGTTATGCGTCAACACAGCTAACACTTTAACTCTGTTATGTACTCGTCTACATGTTTGCAGCGGTAGTCATTCCACCTTATCTATTCTATTTCATATTGTAGAAATAGAATCGATATCGCTTTTAGAATCAAAATGTATGAATGACGTGTTCGGTCGACAGGTATCGATGACAAATGTCATTCACACATCTTTTGAATTTCGCAGCGATATCTGATTCGATTTCTTCAGTAGGTACGTGTAGACATAGAACCGATAAGGTGACATGGCTACGGGTGCAGAGCTGCCATCACAAATAACATATTTTTATTATTATCACAATTTGTCAATAAAGCATGTTCTGTTCAGTGTCCGTGTTTGTCAATGTTTTATCTGTGTCGTGTTGAATACGTGAAACAGATGGTGTTACACACCAAGGGCTGTAATGGCCAATCGGTGAAACATATAAGAGAAAAAATCGTCGCCATGCTTTAGTTACAGTGTATTTATCCCACCATGCGATTATTGAAGAAAACGTCAGAAATTATATAGTTATTCCGTTGACCGACATCGAATTTTTTAGGGCGGCGCGGGCGCAGCGCGGCAGTTTCATAAATAGAACGCCTACTGGCCGACAGAAATAGCGCCCGACCGTGGTGCGCTCGGCTACATTAACGATCGGTCGATATATCCAGGGCTGGAGGCGGCCCGTGCGCCCGCGCAGAGTTAATGTGAGCGTTAGAGTTAGTGACACCACAGAGAGCGGTGCAACTTACGGAATCGACGGTCTACTCCTAGAAACAGAAAATAACAGTCAGCCTCTACTACACTTTACACTGTGCTATATCTTCATAATAAGACGAGGATAGACGAAATAGAAGAGAAGCAGTGAGAGGATTATTCGGCGCATCCAAAATACAAAATCGTTATATCTTTTTTTTTAAACTTAATAATATATCTGAGATCATTCGTTCCATTCGCCGAGTGCAGGCATTAATCTCGGTTCCAATAGCGGTGCATACAGTATCTTGATAACATTCAGTCACTAAAAGCGAAGCGATCGTCCTCGAATTGATAACGGTGGTTCTAATACTCACTCTTGTCTGGGGATGGGTCTTCATGGGGAACGGCAACGGCAAAAGGGAAAAAAATAAACAAAATTAGAAACTTATCTATCTTATCATATTAAGACGATCGTTCTAAGAACCCATAGATTGTACAGAGGTCAATCGTATTCTATAAACTGCTATAAAAGTTCATCTAGGTCTACTTACAGTCCAACTTACTGATCTATTTTGTCGAATGCAGTTTTGTGTTAGGAAAGATCGCTTAGGTCGAAGTTAATAAAGCGTATATTCAAAGCGGAGCTCCTACGGATTGTAGAGTCTGAAAGCAATAAAAGCGTCGTCGCGAGAAGTGTTAGACGGAATCTAATCTTAGGTCTAAATGAGTGCAAGTGTTGGATCGGCTAAGGGGCACGCCACTTACTTCCTGTAACAAAGAGAGACGATTCGGTGAAGACGTGCAACTAATGACGAAGGGAAGAGAAATGGGGGGTCCGCTAATTCATGACTTAATTTTATTTGCATATAATCTTGACACTGCCAACTATAATTAAAGTTTTTCTAAGATCTAATAAATTCGAAACAAAATATCGCCAAGGCCAGAGACTAGGCTTCAAAAGCTTGCGTCAAAAACAAACTGGGGGATCTATAAGACAAATTTCAAGGGTATTGTACATATTCTGCGTGTATACTTACGCTTCCACGACTTCTTCGACTTCCTCCTCCTCAGATCCACTGTGGAACACACACACAGTTAATTTGGACCATTAATATGGTGGCACTCCGTCAAAACTTTACATATGTACTTGGAAGAAGAAAAAATCATACAAGTATTATTAGTGGGTGTGAAAACAAGGGTGGTGAATACGAAAAATATATCAGTAAAACATTGAGGATATAGAAACAGTTGATTATGATACAAATGATTTAGATAGTGTTTGTCTTAAAAGTGTGAGGAGTCATTTGTGTATTGTAAAACTATATTGTAGACTTGTATAACAGTAGGTGCTTAAAAAACTTGCTTGAAGTAAAGTATAGGTGGACAAGATAAAATTTGCATGATTTATACTTACGAGTATTCTTCCTCGTCAGACATGTTGGTGGTTTTTTAGTCTGCAAGGCAAAATATAGATTAGTGTCTAATATTAATTGGCATTGTTGAAGAGTTCCAGAAGATTTGTATGAGCCAAACTGTTTTTAAAATTGCTTATTCACCTCCCAGGTTGTTGCCGATGATTTCTGACTTACAGTCGAATTAACTAAACTATAGCCCGAAGTCCAAACTATTTTTTTTAAGGTTGAAAAGTTTGATGCGATTATTTATTTTCAGTTTTACTTTCGTTAATAGTTTTCATTAATGATGAAAATTAATGATCCGCATATTTGTAGTAAAACGAAGTAAATGTGGTCAATGTTTATGTGTAAAATTAAAATGACAACTTTTTACGCTTAATGTTACTCCTGGTAAATTCCAAAATATGAATTGTTTCAATTCGATTGTGAGTTTATAGGTTTAATTCAATATGTAGGTACATAATTATTATTTAAGTTTAGAAATACAATCAAATTAAATAACCAGTAACGGGGAAAGTTATCTTTATAAAATCGTTGAAAAAAGTGAAAAGTTTTAAGTACTAATCATCCGAGCAAAAAATATCGTTTAGTTTTAAATGCTGTTTGAGATTACAAGACCTATTACAAAACATGTGAAGCGATCGATATTTATATCGATCATCATAAGCGTCAATAAAGTCATTAGTATAGCGGACGAGGTGCCAAATTATATAAATAGACTAAGGTAGCGTGTTGAACTCGTTTTAATTACGATGGATCTGTTTCTTATTATGATTATCACACTGTGTCAAGTGAAATGCCTCCTCGTAGTTTAATTAGTAAACGTTCTGATTCCGTCAACTGAAGAGAAGTCAGTTCAAATCCCATTAAATTGTTGAATGTTGTTAAATTAAGATTTATAGCGATTTATTGTATTATTGACAATTATTGACAATGATTATATCCCAGATGTTAACAAATCACCACGATATTGAAGAAGTAGGGCATAATAATGTCCGCAATCATCCAAAGGCGGTACATACTTCTCCGGATAAATATCGGACGATGATCCGATGAATCAACATTATCACTAACTTCCAAGGTCAGGGTGAAACATCGCCAACGTAACAGATGAAGGCATAGATATAGTTGTCATGACGTAGGCTACGGTGAGGATTTTTGAAAATTCATCCCCAAGGGGGAAATAGGAGTGAGCGTCCACAAGCACTCGCTTGACATTTACAATATGCTCTTAATTTAGCACAGGATAAGTACTAGTTATAGTTTTGAATATTGAGAACATTGTAGCTACATTGTGATCTTTCTTAGCCCTTTGGTCGGTTGCGTCAACCATGATGAGCATTCTCTCTTTAGCACGCTTCGGCGATAAAGTTGCTGCAATAATTTCTCGTTGAACGATTTGATTGTTTACGAAGTTCATCTATTTTCGGCGGGTTTATCTTTCCTGCCATTAGGCACTCCCACACCCGCGGCGTTACGTACAAGCTCGTTGGCAGCGGTTCAAAGATTGCAAAACTGGATTCCGGCGAGTCTTCACGTAGTCAGATTTCAGTAGGTCTATATTTTCTATGGAACTGAAATTCCAATGCACTTGTCTGTATTTCAATCGATGTGTTCTTATGTTTCTTCTACTTATGATCTTTAAAATCATAAGTTCCGAAGTTCCAATTTAATTGTGTATTTTTTCTTTCTTTTTCTTCTGCTACCTTTAAATCATTATTTACCTTTAAAGTTCCAACTCAACATTTCTATATTTTCTTGCTTCTTCTTCTACAATAATTTTAAATCCTTAGGTTCCTTTCCAATGCAGCCATTAATGATTTAATGAAGTAGTAATCTTTCTTCTCCTTCTATTTTTCTATTATATTTAAATCCTTAGGTTTAGGAACTTTCATTGGTATTTTAGATATTTTACATAAATGCAAAAATTATATGCCATGCAAAATGTGTGTATGTGACACCTTATACTATCCTTTACATTTTACGGTAGGTAAACGGTTTGCCCTTCAATAAAAAAAGAACAGATCGATGTTTCTGTCATTGGATAATTTTATTGGCTGTTATTTAAGTTACTACGAAAGTAGCCACAAAAAATATAAACTTACTTCTATGGTCTGTGAGAGTTAGAAAATATATTCCGCGAAAAAGAGGCTACTTCCTTCTGATTAAAAAGTAAATCGTAAATGTTCGTAGGCTTGTTTATCATAAAACGTTCTTATAAGAAAGTTTTTTTTTTTTAATTCAGTGCTTGTGTTTGTAATTTTTCTCCGATTGGGTGCAGAATTAAAATCGAGTTTAATAATTGTTATATCAATTGGGTGACAAGTTAAACCAGAATAACGTTCGTCGGTTCAGCTAACGTGTTTCACTAAATAAAATATTCTAAAATTGATTATTTACGAAGAACTCCATAACATTTATAAAAAAAATGTTTTAAATTTTTTTAACTTGAAATTATTAATATTACAAAACTCAATAATTTTTCCACTAACAAAATATCATTTTACTTTAAATAATAATATAAAATATCTACTTACTTAAAAATATATTATAAAAAGTTTAACTACTTGTAAAGTAAAGCACTATAACAAATGTGTAAAATTAAATGCCAATGTACAGTGTATAAGTGTGGGTGTATAACATTAATTTTACATTTTTTTTTGTAAAATTCGTTGCACTCTGTGGCAAGTCGCGCGGTAACGTAATCCGCGCTAAAGATGGCGCGTCTATTTCCGCGCACGCGCACCGGCGCGCCTCGATTTGGCACACACCAGTCGCAACGCTGCGATTATTTTTAGGCCACCTGACACTCCCGATACTGACAGTCCATTACTTTACTCCATAATTTATCATCGCGATACATCCAAATCTTGTGGTTTATTAACGTTTATTTTTTACTTCACTTTTTGTTTCATAGATCCGCCGTGGCTCCGTTTCCGAACGCATTTTTTTTTTTTTTTTCACTTTTATACACTGTACAAGGCACTGCACTGCACGCACGCACTTACGTCGCGGGGTTGAAGGCGGTCACAGCCGGCAGCGCAGCGACGTTGGAATGTGGAGTCCGCGGCGACCGGGGCGGCTCTGGCGCAGCGCGGGCGCGCGCGCCGCCAACATGCGCCCCGCGCCCCCCGCACCCGCACCCCGCCGCTATATATAGCCGCGGTCATTTTTGAGCCGATGGCAGCCAGCTCCGGTTTCTGCAGAGTCCCTGCAGTGCGACAGACCCACCGGCAGGCGAAGGGCGTGGCTGTACCTTTGCTCACACACAAAATCTACGCGAATGAAAAGGAAATTCCCGACTCCTTGATTCAATCACTAATTCGTCATCGCCCGCCCCAAGCACTACACGGAAATTGTATCCATGATGTAAGGATAAGAAATGATTTTTCCAAACTATCACGGAGCAGCAGGGCCAAGTGAGCTAGTTAATAATCATCATCAGACATCAGTTTAGGTACATCATTATGAGATGGATGGATCACGACTGAACCACTAAACTCGAGTCTCTTCTGAAAATGATTACAGCTCCGTGTCTCCGCACACGGGCCACAGGCCACAATCACAAAACATAGCCACCGGCATATTTATATCGACTCGTCGCACATTGTATTTGTAGAATGTGGCGGCCACCGGCATCAACCATTTATTGACACCGGGTTTCGGACCCAGGACACTCTATGGTAACTATGCTCTACAGCAACTCTACAGTCGATCATGCTCACACCCACACCAACAAGACATAAATTAATTAACTCAACAACAAACGGCGTCTTGTATGCACATGTATGCACGTAGTAGTATATTTACGCAACCATAAGTTTTGTTTGGCGCCTACACACACACACACACACATATAATTCAAAAGTTGCAATATGTATATACAACTCACGCACTAATTCCCGAGCGTCATCATGATTTTAAATTAGTACATGCAAGATTAAGAAAAACAATAACCTTTACATTAAACAATTTATTGCATTATTAACAACTATTGTTTAGTCTTTATATTCACAGTCTTAATTAATTCATCATTACGAAAAATCATATATTTTTTACCCGTTTTAACGTAATTCATCTATCTTAATTGAGAAAAATAAATAACCATAATTAGAACGTATATTATTATTCTTACGTTAAATTTTCAACTCTTCCATAACATCTTCAGCCTCAGCGCGTAAATTCTCCACTTTTTCTAAAAGCATGACCTGGAGAAAAAAATTATCATTCAAAAAATATTTTTTTAGAAACAAGCGTATTTATTTTTTTAATACGTCAATTAGTCAGTATTTTTCTCAGTGAATTCTTTCATTGAATACCCATATTATATGAGTGCATTAGAAATTAATAGTCCGCCATGTTGGATTTAGAATTGCATTCTCATACGGTATCTTATTATGGGGTAATGCTGCTGACATAGACCCTATACTTGTTTTAAGTCGACTAACAGTTACCACCATATTATACACATATCACAAATGTCGTATTAATCATTTATCAGTGCCTGTAAGTTAGGCCTATGTGAATTACGATATCCTATAACTTTAAACGAGCAATTCTTGTATATTTCTATATAATCCGAATCTCGGAAACGGCTCGAACGATTTTCATGAAATTTTGTATACAGGGGGTTTTGAGGGCGATAAATCGATCTAGCCAGGATTCATTTTTAGAAAATGTCGAATTAGCAAAATAAAAATACTTCTGCTGCCATCTATTGGCGGGTAGATATATTACCGAGCAAAGCTCGGTCACCCAGATATTTTGATTTGATTAGACATACCCTGGCTGCGCTGACGAGGTGGTCGGCCGCGGTGCGCGACAGATGCGCCACGTCGCTCGCGAGCTGCTCCGGGGAGGCCTTCGCGATGTCTTCTATGCGCTTGTAGCCCGCGCGCACCAGTTGCAGCGCGCGAGCCTAACACACATTCATTGTTAGTAGGCACATTAGTAAGAAGTTCAAATGATGGAGAATGTTACGCCTGTAGTGCGGCACAGGACTTAGCATATAAATTTAAATATGCATCAAAATTTCACTCGCGGTGGGACTCGAACCCACGTCCCCCAGCTATCGCGGCTAGGAGCTCTTCCACTGAGCTACGCCAACCACCACGACGAAATTCGGATGCATATTGTTTTTCGTTCTTAGGCAGAACTAACGCCATCTATCTGAAAACATTACAGTTATTCAATACAATTAATTATTAGTTATTCAATTAGTTATTAATTAATTATTAGTTATTCAATTTCAGGACTTAGCATTGCAATGTGATGCGGGATGCAACACACTTCACTGCCTTCATAATTCTAGGACCACGTTTTTAAAAATAATTAATTATAAAATGACAATTGCTGGCTCGTGAAACTGCTTTAAAGCAAAATAACTCGCACTCTGCAACAATCCCAAGAGGGGAGAAAGTCAAGGATGCTTTGCAAACATAATGTCTTAAATAGCGGTCGATTTCCAGCGGTCCAGCGGTTTAGAGTTCGGGAGATAGCAGTACTACAGTGTCTCAACAAAGCTTGTATGAACAACTTAACGGCTTAAGCTCCACAGCGGCTCCAGCTGTTCGCACATTCACGGCTCACCTTCTTGACGGCGGGCAGCTCCATGAGCTGCTGCAGCTCGGGCGCGGCGCAGTGTCGCAGGCGCAGCGCCAGCTCCTCGAACAGCACCCTGAAGCTCCACAGCGGCTCCAGCTGTTCGCACATTCACGGCTCACCTTCTTGACGGCGGGCAGCTCCATGAGCTGCTGCAGCTCGGGCGCGGCGCAGTGTCGCAGGCGCAGCGCCAGCTCCTCGAACAGCACCCTGAAGCTCCACAGCGGCTCCAGCTGTTCGCACATTCACGGCTCACCTTCTTGACGGCGGGCAGCTCCATGAGCTGCTGCAGCTCGGGCGCGGCGCAGTGTCGCAGGCGCAGCGCCAGCTCCTCGAACAGCACCCTGAAGCTCCACAGCGGCTCCAGCTGTTCGCACATTCACGGCTCACCTTCTTGACGGCGGGCAGCTCCATGAGCTGCTGCAGCTCGGGCGCGGCGCAGTGTCGCAGGCGCAGCGCCAGCTCCTCGAACAGCACCCTGAAGCTCCACAGCGGCTCCAGCTGTTCGCACATTCACGGCTCACCTTCTTGACGGCGGGCAGCTCCATGAGCTGCTGCAGCTCGGGCGCGGCGCAGTGTCGCAGGCGCAGCGCCAGCTCCTCGAACAGCACCCTGAAGCTCCACAGCGGCTCCAGCTGTTCGCACATTCACGGCTCACCTTCTTGACGGCGGGCAGCTCCATGAGCTGCTGCAGCTCGGGCGCGGCGCAGTGTCGCAGGCGCAGCGCCAGCTCCTCGAACAGCACCCTGAAGCTCCACAGCGGCTCCAGCTGTTCGCACATTCACGGCTCACCTTCTTGACGGCGGGCAGCTCCATGAGCTGCTGCAGCTCGGGCGCGGCGCAGTGTCGCAGGCGCAGCGCCAGCTCCTCGAACAGCACCCTGAAGCTCCACAGCGGCTCCAGCTGTTCGCACATTCACGGCTCACCTTCTTGACGGCGGGCAGCTCCATGAGCTGCTGCAGCTCGGGCGCGGCGCAGTGTCGCAGGCGCAGCGCCAGCTCCTCGAACAGCACCCTGAAGCTCCACAGCGGCTCCAGCTGTTCGCACATTCACGGCTCACCTTCTTGACGGCGGGCAGCTCCATGAGCTGCTGCAGCTCGGGCGCGGCGCAGTGTCGCAGGCGCAGCGCCAGCTCCTCGAACAGCACCCTGAAGCTTTACAGCGGCTCCAGCTGTTCGCACATTCACGGCTCACCTTCTTGACGGCGGGCAGCTCCATGAGCTGCTGCAGCTCGGGCGCGGCGCAGTGTCGCAGGCGCAGCGCCAGCTCCTCGAACAGCACCCTGAAGCTCCACAGCGGCTCCAGCTGTTCGCACATTCACGGCTCACCTTCTTGACGGCGGGCAGCTCCATGAGCTGCTGCAGCTCGGGCGCGGCGCAGTGTCGCAGGCGCAGCGCCAGCTCCTCGAACAGCACCCTGAAGCTCCACAGCGGCTCCAGCTGTTCGCACATTCACGGCTCACCTTCTTGACGGCGGGCAGCTCCATGAGCTGCTGCAGCTCGGGCGCGGCGCAGTGTCGCAGGCGCAGCGCCAGCTCCTCGAACAGCACCCTGAAGCTCCACAGCGGCTCCAGCTGTTCGCACATTCACGGCTCACCTTCTTGACGGCGGGCAGCTCCATGAGCTGCTGCAGCTCGGGCGCGGCGCAGTGTCGCAGGCGCAGCGCCAGCTCCTCGAACAGCACCCTGAAGCTCCACAGCGGCTCCAGCTGTTCGCACATTCACGGCTCACCTTCTTGACGGCGGGCAGCTCCATGAGCTGCTGCAGCTCGGGCGCGGCGCAGTGTCGCAGGCGCAGCGCCAGCTCCTCGAACAGCACCATGAAGCTCCACAGCGGCTCCAGCTCTTCGCAGAGCTTCTGCGCGCTCGACGCGAAGGCTGCAGCCGAAGACATCACCGACTGAACCGTGCCACGCGCGAGACTGTATCTAGGTGAACACGATACGTGCGTCAAAACTTTTCTTTAAATATTTAACAAGGATGTACAAATTGGAAAACAAAAAGTTGCTGAACTTACTTTTCAGCGACACTCGGAAACGGCATTTGTCTCCAAAGATCTCGCAGCATCATTGCGAGATAGAATCTGCATAACACGTTCTCCGGAACATTCTGTAACAAATAACATACAAATAGAATAAGAATACCCACGACCACCAGTCCGCCATTTTGTGTAGCGGCCATCTTGAATTTGAAATTGATCATAGTGTAGTATTCTATTAATCAAGCCCTTCCATTCAACATCCATGTTGAGAAAGTTTAAAAAAAACTGACTTAAAATTTTAAACTTACCGTAATAGGCTTCCCGGTCATCATTCGGATAGCGTTCATCTCGGTGATGCCCAGGATCTTGGCTGTCTGAACACCTTCCTCGTCTAAGTCGCAGTACTGAAAATAGACAGAACTGTCATTTTGGCACAAAAGAATCAAGCCTTCTAAGGCCTTCTGAGAAACGGCCCAAATTGTTAGCTAGTTATCTTCTTGAGGACGCGAATGCCCAGGGCTATTCTGGTCAAAGTATCACGTTGGCGGTGTCCGATAATCCGACAGTGTTCGCTGTTCTTTAAATTTCTCCTCCAAGCCCGGGTACTGCACGGATGAGTATTTTGCAGGAGAATACTAATTGACCTTTTTGGAGAATACCAGCAGTCGACTTTGGCTGTGTATCAGGGCTGGGCATCGACAAAGTATGTGCATAGGAGTTCCCCTCAACATGGATGTGCCCTACACGACAAGCTGTGTCTGGCGCTTCTGGCGCTTGGGCAATAATTGATTTAATTGCCCAGATGATAGAAGCATCGGGCATCATTCTACGTACGTTGTAAATTGTAAGATGCGGCATAGTAAGAAATAAAAATATCTTTCTTTCTTTCTAGTACGGCTAGTATATCTTACCAACGCATAATAATGCCTGTAGTCAGGTCGGATGCCGCTGTCGTGAGGAGTGACCAGGTACAGCAGGTGCAGGCTGCCCATCAGCACCAGGCTGCGGGCGGCCACTTCCAGGTCGCACAGCAGCTGCTTAGCCACGCTGAGATCCATACAACCTGGAAAATCAGAAACCCTAGTGATAGTCTTGTGGTAGGTCCAAAAATGGTGGAGCCGAACTGAGAGCCTAATGAAACCTAAAAGAATTTTTGTATGGGGTCCAAAAGAAAAAAATGAGTCCTCTTAGCTCATTGATATGCATATTTCGTATTTATTTTGTAAAAGTTTAATCAGGCTTAAAAAATTGTAACATAAGGCTTCCTATGAATTCCTATAAATGTGAAGTGTACAAATTAGTAGTTGGAAAGTAGACATGATACTTATTGGTCGTACATTTAACTATTGGAATGTAAAAATAAACCCTAATGGAACAATGTAACAGTTTTAACCTGTGCGGTTTAAGGGACTATATTTGAAAAAAAAAAAAAACTCCTGACATAAAATACAAAAATCCTTTACAGCATTGGTTGCCTGGAAGAGATCGCTAGGTAGCGATAAGGCCGCCAAATTGTGTACCTATTCTTTGTAATTTTTGTGTTGTCCTTTGTTTGACTTTGTGGTGTGCAATAAAAGTATATTCATTCATTCATTCAATCATTCATTCATTCAAAATACCTTTTATAGCAGCTCTGCCGAGTTTACTGACGGCCAAACAGGAATGTTCGTCGTCTGCGCCACAACGACTCTTGCCGACAACTTCCAGAGCACCGGTCTTCAGCAGAACACGTATAGTCTCGTCGCAAACTACGTCCAGGTCCAAAAAACTGAAATATTAAATTCATAATTTCTTTATTGTGTAGGGTCCAAACTTTCTCAGCAGAGGGGTTTTGAGATTTTTTGTTCCATTGATCCAGCCCATCAATGATGGATCTAGTAGATTGATGATGGCAAGCTTACAGTCTATAATAATTATTCAATGAAAGGAATAATATCAGGAACCGATACCCCCAAGTTGCTATCCGAAGCACGGGATTTAACACAGGCAGTACTACACTGTCAACTACACACCTGTCCTCCGGGGCGATGGCCAGCAGAGTGCCGGCCAGCAGCCTGCGCAGCGACGCCCGGTCCTCCGCCAGCCGCAGCGCGACAGCACTGAGCAGCAGCGACCCCACAGCGCCTGACAGCCTGCTGCACGCCGGCGGCAATCCTCCGCTCAGAACCTGCCGCAGCCGTGGCCACTCAGCGGCTCCGCTGATTATGATGCTCTCCCCTGGATTACAAGTTACAACACTATTATGATTTTTATGAATAACCGCATTGAATGTCGGTTTAATCTAGCCTCGCGCTGGCATAAACTAACAGGTATGGACCATTCAAGGGCACTAATAAAACCCTTCAATAGAAAATCAGCCTCTGAGGCCCTAGCACTCAACAGGAAAAAACTGTGCATCTTAGTAAGGGCGCTTACAGGGCACTGTGGTCTCAATCGACACATGTATAACCCGGGCCCCAAGTCTGCTATGACAATTTTATCTCGATCGTCCAATAATTACACAATTATTACCGATTTTTGCGATTTTGGTAGTCTGCTAGGTCGATCGTTTACTAATTGTGTAAAAATTACACGACTCACCTACAATATACATCTCAATGAACTTTTGCTAGTCTGTTAACACAATCACATCTCAATTGTCGAATATATCCTAGTCTGCTAATTTTTTGACAGTTCGAAATGGCAATCGACCTGCAATTTTAGATAATTAAGCAGTAATAGCTAAATCAGTGAATTTCTATCATTGCATGTGGATTATTAGTGTTTTTTTTCTAATCTATTGATGATTAGAGCAAGGTGGAACATTCTCCAGCTAGCTAACGGGGTTAATATTGAACGGAACAAGCATTTGGATAAATTCTGTGCGTTTGGAGAATAGAAACCGCCGTCGCCGCCGTTAAGGATATTTCCGAGGCTGAATTTGTTAAAACATTTCGCCTCGGGAAGGAAACTATTAGGGGTCTAGTTGAGGAGCTCTGTTAATTCCCAGACTGTGTCGGAGTGACGGAATATCAGCGGAGATGAAGGTAAACTCTTGTCTAAGTATTAGGTACCTACTAAAGTATTAATAATTCATGATGATGGTTTGATGTGCCTAATGCCATCATTTCTGTTGCAGATTCTGATAGCGTTATCATTCTACTTATCAGGATCTTACCAAACTACAATTAGGTACACTAAGGACTGTGTCAAGAGCTGCGAGGCATGCGGTGGAGAACATGGGTTTTTATTAGGTAAGTATTGCAATTATTATTTAATGAAAGCAATTTAACACTTAATGTCCATACACTGCCATGGGTTCAATTCAGTATATGGATTTTCAGAAGACAGTGGCTATCTTCTTTGGAGAACGATGACCTCAATTGTTAACACCACAACGGAGACGCTGCAGCTCGTGTTTTATTTGAAGCACACAACTGAACTGAATACAGTTGAACATTGTATAGGAGTTTTCAGGCAAAGTAAACAAAATCCTGTTAATCTGATCTAATACGTATAGGTACCTATAGTAGTTTTAGTGGCAATAGTCAATCCTATAATCCTGTCACTGCAAACAATATTTTTGATGGATGTTGTCTTTTGTATTTTAACAAAGCATTTATTTTTTATTTATTTATTTAAAGCATATAAGAAAGCCAGCCAAGTACAAGTAAAACTTACAAAGTTTCATACCATTACCTAAAAAAACTGCAAAAAATCACATCTGTTGCATGGGAGCTCCCAATATTTTTTATTTTCTATTATTCGTTTTGTTAGTAGAGTATTGTTATTGCAGCAACATTATATTATATATGTGTAAATTACAACTGTCTATCATAGTTCATGAGATACAGCCTATTCAGTGACAAACAGATACACAGCGAAGTTTTAATTGTAGGGTCCTCTTAAGCCCTTTGGGTACGGAACCCTAGCAAATGCACTTGTCCCTCCACTGACACCATAGAAAGCCTTTTGTTTATTAATTCTTTTAGAAAATGCATGTATAGATGGGTCATATTTAAATAGAATGCAACATTTGGATACATTGATTTATTTAATTTTTAAAAGTTATACATAAATTTTGTTTTGTTTGCAAATTCAGGATGTGAAGAACACACTTCGTGGGCAGAGTTGGAAAATGCTCTGGAATTACATTATTACAAAGTCTTCAAGTGAAACAAAGTCTGCTTCAAAATAGAACACTGCAGGAGTCTCTACTCCATAGGCTCTGGAAAAATGCATGAAAATGAATGAATAGTATATTAGTACCCAACTTCATATATAATTGTTACTCTTTTAATATACTTACTAATTTCATTAGAAAAGTTTTGTATTATACAGCTTTGGTTGCATGAAATGTCATACATTCATCTTAATGTAAATAATATAGTATAGCCTCTCCCCCCTCAGTCCAGTTGGTCACTGCAAGGGGGTCATGACCAAAACCTTTCAGTTTTCAGTTATTAACCTCATTTAAAAGTATTTAAATCTGAAATGACAAGCAACTGAAAGAGGCCTGTACTCCATAAGGCGGACTGAACACCAATCTTTTTTGTAATTAATAGTAGGTATTGTTTTGTAACATTAAACAACTAGGTAACTATGGTATCTTGCATAAAAAATCCTGTAAAAAAAAATCATGGTTTATACCTATGCATAATCAATTCTCCTGTTATTTTGGTATTATCAGTTGTAGTAAGTAGTTGAAATAAGCTATATTCTATTGTATGTTAGTGAGTATTGAAAGTCTTTCAATTGAATTTATGAAAATAAATAATATGAAACTATCTGTAAAATTAAAATATTTTTTAGTGTAATAGGCATTCTATTAGCAAAGAAAAACTTCATACTTAAAATTTTAGCCATAAATTTGTAAACATGGTAGTATATAGAACTGAAAAGAGAACTTATTTGGCTATTTCCATGTAAAAAATCAATATTACTGTAAATTAATCAATTAACAATGTTTCTGGAACTCACTAAGCTATCATTTTACTTCTTACATAGGACCTACTTATAGCAAAGAATTATAAATTTCAATAGGTAAGGTATAGGGTGAAACTATAACTTGAATGGATATGGAATAGATTTATTAAAGTTAATGCAAACATTGGTAAAATACCTAAAACATACCTATTTTGTAGATCTTGATAAAAAATTATATTAAAAAATATTACATACAAACTTATCAAATAAAATTATAAAATAGATACAGTACCTACTATATTTATCTGTATTTTTGTAGTTTTTATAGCAATAAGTAATAATATAAGTTAAAATTTAAAAGGTGTTTCAGTAGTAAAGGGCTTATTTATTTATTTTATTTATTTTGACTTCATAAAATATACAGTCTACCTCAAATCTAGTATAATTTTTCCTAATTATGTATTAATAACAATATTAGACTATATTAACAACTACTATTTTTGTATTTTGTGTAAAATATTGATAAATGGTTATCTGAAATCTAATTTTGATTGATTAATTTATAGAGTAACTACGTTTTTAGACTGATTTTAATTATATTTCATTAGGATTTAACAATATTAATGATACTAATAAAAAAAGCTTGATTTAACATACATTTTTTTGCCATACCTATTATTCTCTGAACCCCTTTTTATGTCCCACTGGTAGGCACGAGTCTCCTCTCAGGCTGAGAGGGGTTTGGCCATAGCCCACCACACTGGCCAAGTGTGGGTTTGCGGGCTTCACACACATTCAAGAACATTTATGTTAACTCTCAGGCATGCAGGTTTCCTCACAATGTTTTCCTTCACCGTTAAGCATTTAGTTTTAGAAAAGTCAGAGGTGCGTGCCCATGCTTCGAACCCAGGACCTCCTTATGAGAGGCAGAGGTCAGAACCACTGAGCTATCACTTCTTACCTGCCTTAATTACCTACCAACCTAAGGTAATAATGGCTGGCACAAAATCCTTAATAATATAGGGTGTCTTGCCTATTCCTCTAAATGTCCGGGCAAACTGGATGGTCTGTCCAGTTGTTATCAAACCATTATGTTGACAGACAGGCTGTGATCTGGGTTGGTATTATTGAGTTGTTAGAATATATCTAATAGATGGATACAGAGGACACACAAGTACACCTGTGCAACCTATATGCAGTAAATAATTAAAACAAAGTTTCACTTTTATCCTGCCCTTTATTTTTCTTACAAGTTGTTGTAGCAACCAATTACATACAACCTATCAATAAAGTGCGATTTTAATTTAATCATCTGTATCACTCCCCTTCACTATTCACCTTGGGATTCGTCCAAAGATGGAGCAGTATCCAATCTCATCTTCCGCAATATTAATAATCTCGGAAGAAAGCTTCTGTTAGGACTAAGGAGGTCTGCCTCCTTGTGTTTTAATAATATTCTAAACTCCTTAAGTATTAAATAATATTCTTAACTCTTGAGTGTTAGAATTCCCTGATGAGATGTTCTTTATACTTATATTTTTAGACCTCTTTTAGGTTTGCTGACTTTTGTACAGCCAAATTAACATTGTACTTAAATTATGTCTGCGGTTTGCTAGGTTCTTCATAATACAATTGTTTTAGATGTCAGGCTTCTTTTTTGCTTCTGTTAGCGACATGTAGGTACTTGATGCTTCAGATGTGGATGTGATGTTTGTGACTGTTGCAACCCTTTGCTTTTATTGCGTACCGAGCTAATTAAATCCTTCTCCATACACTGGCTTTGTTTACAAATCTCTTTTATCCAGTGTTATTTGATTTTACACTCAGATCACTCTAGCCAGCCCAGCTTCCGCAAGAATACAGAACACATAGCTCTCTAACGAGAAGCCCATCGTAACTAAAAATTGTTTGGAAGGTCTCTTCTTTAATTCCATCCACAAAATAGAATTATTCGCCAGCACAAACTTTCTGTTGCAGTTTGTTTATTTCTGTGGTTTATTTTATAATTTATATGTAGAAATGTCAAAATTCCAAAGACAAAGTAAAATGTTACAGATGAAATATAGTTTATTTGACGCTTATTTGACGTTAGTTGTGCCAACTTGTCATAAGTTGGACGTAAAATTTTATTTCGGGAAACGCATTTTATGGTAATGGCAATACCGATTACAATCCAAGTATTGTTCAATTAAGTTATCAATTAATTAAATTGAGATCCAATTTAAAAGTTTGCAGACTAGGTCATTTCGGAACTATTACAATTGCATGATAGTTTTATCGTAGATTATGTTAAATTAGCAGACTTGGGGCCCTGAAGCTAACGGATACAGACATGTGCAGACTCTGCAATGAGGCGGCGGAAACGCCACTGCACATAATCTGCTCCTGCCCAGCTCTGATGCATAAACGTAGTATCATTCTGGGGAAACACATTCTAAACTCTTATGATGCTAAACTTCTTTCAGCCAAGAAGCTGCTGCTGTTCCTGGCGGCAAATACTATTGGCTGGGAGCTATAATTGGCGGCGTCACAATAGATCGAGGACGGTCAAAGTGACATCTACAACTACCGCCGAACTGAAAGATACAAGAAGATGAATAACCGCAGGTGTCATTGTGATCGTTAAGGGGTCGGTTAAGGGGAAAAGAAGAATTACAGATCCTGACCTACCGTTTACACAAAAAGTAATATGTATATGGAAAATTATCTTACGAATATATGACACTAAAAAAAATTATAATTATTAACGCAGAACTTGCGGATAAAGTGATTAGTAACAATAAAAGCATTCAGCTGACTTCCTTTTTCTCTGGCAGTACTGGTGACACAGACGTGGGAATCAATATGGACAGGCCCCATCTACGAAATAAGCGTGACTATTTTTAATCTGTCAAGTGGCATATGAGATGGCGTCCTCTAGCGTAGTAACTCAGTACATGAATTGTTACAAATCTTGGCGCTTATCATGGCATCGAATATCTCCATAGTTTTATAATCTCTGTGACTGGCGGCCATTTGCGCTTTTTACACATAGATTTTATTGGTGACTCACCCGCCTCGCAGACGCCCGCGCGGCCCGCCCGGCCCACCATCTGCTTGTAGGCGCCCAGCGATATGAAGTCGCGGCCCACCAGCGGCGCGCGCACGATCACCCTCTTGGCGGGCAGGTTGACGCCCGCCGCCAGCGTCGACGTGCAGCACACCACCGAGATCACGCCCGACCTAGTTACAAACTCACTCTCACTGGACGGACGACTCTTCCTGTCGAGGCATTCCGGAGAGGTACCACCCACTGATATGTATCTCTGGATTCATGATTCCATACGTTAGACAGTTCATTTTTTGTGCCGATTTGAAGCGCCTCCCCCGAGCGTCCACGGTACTAAATTGACATTTGTTAGAAGTGGACCGTCGTTTTAAATTTCATTTAATTTTAGTTCCATAGACGCTCACGCCAGATTACGCAACAATCAGCGCCAAAATGGCGAAAATCAAGTGTCTTCATTTTTACTTTCACAGTCTGCTATCCAGAGTATATTCTATATACTCTATGGAGATTAGTAGGTACCACCGTAGTGGCAGCTTTCTCGTAAAACAGTAATGTATTACTGTGTTTTGATTTAAAAAGTACTGTAGCTGACGAGATTTGATTTGATTTTGATTGATTATTACAACTTTTTTATTCGTGCTTTCCCTTTATCCTTCGCGGTCAATGTCTACACTCGCCTTAGGCTCGGGCGAGAAAAAAGTTTTTGTTTTAATAGGTACCTGAAAGCATGCTCCAACAAGGAGCGCTCATCAGCCGCGAGCCCTGCGTGGTGGAAGGCGACTCCGAAGCGCACGCATTGCAGAAGGTTACCGCCCGCGCCCTCCGCTCGCAGGGCCTCCTGCAGGGCCGCCCGCTCTTGCACCCGGTGGGTGGACATCTCACTGTATGGAGGCAGAGCACTAATACTTTATAAGACTTCATTGTAGTGTAATTATCAAGGTTTCTCGAAATCAGCATGCTAAACGCAAAATCGTTATGATGGCACTTGTAGCAAATAGCAATCTCTGGATGGCTGAACCAATCCGATAGCATAGTGGTCGATTTTTTCTATAGCTTTCCACACCGACCAGCACTGATGTCAGTAATGGAAGGCACTGATGATTTCAAGATGCCTAGTCTTTGTCTAAGTGGAAGGTGAGGCGCACCGTCTCTGCAGTTTGCACAGCAGCGCGGCGACGTTCTCGCAGTTGCGCTTGGTTGGGCAGAACACCAGGCACGACGACAGCGGCACCACTTCCGACACCAGCCCGCCCAGGTAGTCGGGATCCAAGCTCGCGCCAGCGCTTGAGTACTGAAGGTCACACAATAATCACTATCATCACTTAACATTAGCTTTAATGACAATACAAAAATATACATGGGAATCTGAACATTCAAAAACTGCCCTGTTTCTATTGGCAAACCTAGACTTTGCTAGACTAAACCTAGATTTTTATAGTGATGAATTTGATGATTATATTATCCTGATATTGCAACGGTGGTATAAAGGGATGTGAGTTGTGACTACATTCTTCCATCCAGACCTGTCCCGTGCTACGAACTTAAGTGTGATTCAGGACCATATCCATTGCCTTAAATTCTGGATCGCTTCCATTTGACTTTTGGCCTGTCGCGCTTTCGTTTGCTCCCTGCCATTTAGGCTGCCATTTGGCTGGCCAATTGACTCTTGTGTCCCTGATGTTAGGTGTAAAGCTCATCTAGTTCCGCGTCCCTTAATTTGTTCCAGGAAAGTCTTCGTTGGCTAGAGTTCTAGGATCAGTGTTGGATATTGTCAGGTCAAAGTCTATGATCTGTAATGGTACTCACATCAAAAGCCAGTTGTCTATGCGGAACTATCTCCATGCCCCCATCAGTCCACGCGATCCTGTGTAGCATGTCTCCGAGCTTGACGTACTCTGTCAGCTCGACGGGCCGGAACTGCTTCTCGTACACGTCCGCGCGCAGGAACTGCGCGATGTCGCGGATGTTGCCGATCGTGGCGCTCATGCCCACTATTTGGATGCCCTCTATAAAACGAACCCAACGTAGAGTGTAATGTGGACCTTGCGTATATTAAGCACTTTGACAGCTAGTATCAGTAAGATCAAGCTATCAAGAACATCTCAACTTCTAGTATTTGGTAATAGAAATGGTATTGAAGTAAGTACCTTTAAAAATACGGAACGCGCGTAACCAAAACATCTTTTGGTTACGCGCGTTCCGTATTCAACCACATCTTCCCTTTTCATCAAGGGAGGTTGTGGTGGGAAAAAAGTATATAGTTCCATTCACAACTTGTCATCCCATTCACAACTTGTCCTATACTCACACTCAAAATATATTTATTTCACAAAAATGTAAATGTATGTGAAAAGTGAAAACGTCAATATGACATTTTTTGTATGGTTAAAATTCAAGTCGACTTAAAGCTCAGTTTACGTGGGTTCGAACACATTACACGCCCTGCTTTGAGAAGAAGAAGCACACGCAGCTCCTCCCATTCACGACTTGTCTCATTCCCAGCTTGTCCTATTCATAACTTATCCCATTCCCAGCTTGTCCCATTCATTCCATGTATGTGATTTATTTACATACGATTGGCGAATATAACGGTGGTCAATAACGTTTCCAGTGTGCTGCCTCGCCCGGCCTCTCCTATGAGATGCAGTTCATCAACCTAAAAACCATTCTATTATCAACAGACCATTCGATTGCTCAAGAAAATAGAGGATAAATAGGAGAAATTTTGAACAAAATGTATGTTAATTGTTGAACTAAAACATAAATACCTTAGTTTGTTTCATTTATTTTAGTTATTTCAACTAGCACTATATAGATGGTCAATGCACAATAATGACGGTCTTTTAGTATGTTATAAAATTTTCGAGAATTTAAATTTTTGTAACTTTGTCCACCAGTCTATTCCATGTACAGACTGTACATGGAAAATCATTCACCAGTTTTGGAATTTCTTAGAATGTTGGGGAGCAAGAACTTCTGTGAGACTTAAAATAGCGTAGTTTTTAGCCTGCACTTAAGTAATTATAATGTGAATCTTTGGCTCCATTTACATTATAAACTATAGGCCTACAGTATGGGGCAGGTTAAAATCAAATTTATTTAAACTATAACATGCAATTTAAATGTTTATCGTCACAGAACTAGGCAAATTTTCCATTTGTCAGCTACTAAAAGTCTGCTTACCACAATCAGTCCAATTTCATTCAATCTATCAAATTCAATTAGGCTGCGGACCAAGGCTAAGCCTTTCTCAATAGTGGCAACATATATGCTGTTTTTCTTGCGCCTCTTCTTGGGAGGCAGGTTTCCTTTACCAGCGGCATACTCCTCTACTAGAAACTCTAATTGTAATGCAAACGGTGCTAAGGACCAGATCTGAAAGAAATTAAAATTAATAAACCTATACATGAGGATTATGACAGAGATCGCTTTTTCTCTAAAAGAGGTTTCTCACTAACTCAAGGTACAGAGTTAGGAGGGGAAAATGACAGAACCTGGCAAATACTCTCACTAATAGAGTTTTCTCACTTACTCAGGTCAGACTCTAGTATACTCCTTTTTGCATGTTTAACATTTGCCTCACAACTTTTAATTTGCTTCATCCTTTGAACAACACTTACTTTTTCTTGCACAATGGCCACAAAGGGCAGGATGAAGAGTGCGTTCTGTTTCCTGTTGAGCACCTCTCGCAGCATCAGCACCTCTGCCACCAGGGTCTTGCCACCGCTGGTAGGCAAGGCGTAAATCAGGTTGCGTCTCTCTCTAATCGCCTCTAAGCTGAGACACTCCTCTTGCCAGTCTGGAGGTGGCAAAAAGATATTACATAAATGTTTATTCATCAATATTCAATTAATTGATGACTGGTAAGCTATTCTAGGACGAAATACCGGCACATGTGCTACTAAGATGCACTGGAGTGTCGGACCAACGCGAGATCTACCTGGGATCCTCAGCAACACTCCAAGATATCCTGTGCGACCTGGGAGGCCTCTTCGGATTCTGGAGTGAGATTGACTGGCTGGAGTAATCCAGCGAGGACCCGCATCGATGACTTCACTCGCAGCGGGCGAAAAATCGCCTAATCGCGGATACATCCCAGTGAAGAAAGAAGAAGAAGAAGACTGGAAGCTATCTTGCCTTCTTTGTGAAGGGTAAAGGGTTCGATTCCCACAGTACAGTACAGTCAGTATCTGAGTACCACAAAACATAAGTTTTCCAGCACCCATAACACATGCTATTGCTTACTTTGTGGCTAGATTGCTACACGTGTAATGATGTTGGCAACCTCTAATTTGACAACATTAACAGTGGTGGAAAAGTGCTGAATACAAGTGGTGCAGGACCTCGTGAGCTGGAAATATTTACAGCAGGCCTATGTCATTTATCATGACATGACCTGCAGTGGACTTTCATCGGCTGAACGAAATTCAATTGGCGACTTCTTCCTCAAGTGACAATATAAAAAAGGAGCAAAAAGATAATATAACACAGGTCACCGGTATTTCATGTGTATATGATAAATAACATCAGTGGTAATATGTTAGTTTATGATCTTATTTTTATGTCAACATTATGTTCTTGGTCATAACAGCTTACCATAAAACTTTTCAATTTTTCTATAGGTTTTAAACAATCCTTTCACGATCATTGGAAGTCCGTAAAAAGTATTAGGATTAACATAATCTTTATAAAACTTAGATTTTGACAAATCATTTTTCTTCAGTACTTTTTGTTCAACAATAATACCACTTTCCCTTATATCTAGTAGAAATGAATCTTTGGTCTCAAATAAAGAACTCCTATTCTCATTATTTATATTACAAATTGATTGATTTATCATATCAAAGCTTTGCTCAATTTCATCTCTTAATAATTTCTCACATCTAGAACTAAACAGAGTTGCATTCATATCAGTTTTGTCCACATTTTGTTCAGTCTTTGATTGCGACACTACTTCCATATCTGCGGAGTTTTCTTCATGATTTAGCGTTATTGTGGTTCCGCTATTGTTATGTTTACTGCCTACAAAAGAATCCCAGTTATCAAGATTGCTTATGAAGCCGGATTCTAAAACACCGGGTGAACATGGTACAATATCACTACAAATGGAGCCATCACTCTTTGTATCACACATATACTCGACTTGATTACACGGCAAACACGGCGATTCGGCTTTTCCTATAACCGTGGAATTCCCATTCGAATTTATCGGCGTACTATTTGCAAAATATTCCTGAGTTTCTTTTATTTTCAGCTTCGTAAGTGTAGCTCTCGATACTTTTCTCAGGCCGAGAATTCCACGCCGTCGTCGTCTTGGTGTCGACTGATCGTTGTGAGAATTTACGTTAAACGAATTCATTTGTATTTTTTTTCAATCTATAGAGAATTCATTATAAATTTACAATAAAACTAAGTTGAACATGGTCACGCGGGAATAAGTTTTAAATTTTAAAATTTTTACATTGAGTAGGTACCCACAACATCGAGATATGTCAACTCAAACTGTCAAGTGTCAACAAGACAATAAAAATTAAAATAGTGTTAGTTGTCTATGACCTATTTTATTAACATTATGAGACATTTTCATAGAGATAAAAATACAAACTAAGGAGGCGTCCCCACAGATTAATGATATTGTAGTCCCCTTTGATTAGGGTATCTATTAAATCAATGGTATGGTAGCGTAGACAGAGAAAAGCTATAGACGCTGGTAAAGCGTGTCGCAAAAAGAGACAAAAACTAACCTTTAACACTACACCGCACCATGATTTTTTGTTTTGAATCGTTGTAATAATATGTGTAAGTTTATAAAAGTGTTCAAAACCTAATTTAACTTGAATCGGACATAACATAATCGTAAAAACTGAATTATAAAGTAATACGATAGCTAACTGTTGGTCCGCTGTCAAACTTTGTTTAGCAAAGTAGTGTGACTAAAACATAAAAAACGTGACACGCTACGTGAAACAAAAGATCTTATCGTTCTATTTCTTTTCTTTACACGACATCGGCGTAAGTTGCTCTTTGTCTTGTGTGAATGAAACATAAGATAACAATTTGTCTATAGCTTTTCTCTGTCTACGTATGGTAGTCTCATTCATTTATTCTAGCTGTTTTGCGTGACATACGGCACAGATTAAAGATAATGTGGTCGATTCCTATGTGCAAAATCTCTAAACTAAACTAATTTAAAATAGTGTTATCCTTTTTAAACTGATCGCGATGGAAAAGGATAGCACTATTTTAAATTAGTTTAGTTTAGAGATTTTGCACAACAGAATCGACCACATTGTATCTTACGATAACATACGGCACCATGTTGAGCGAGGTTGAGCGCAAAGATTCGTGTACAATTATTACTTCCCTTGGTGACGCCATCTTATGCGATACTTTACATGGTCCCATCCATATTGTTTCCTAGATCCTTGCCTAGATTAGTGAATGGTGAAATCAGTGAAATAGACATTGACCATTTGACAATCATAAAGGACATGGCCGAAACTTGTATGGAACTGTATTATATTATACTATAATATATTGATCTATGGGAACTGTGCCCTGGAAAAAAAATATTCATGGCCATCGACAAACAGTACGTCATAAATTATGTCTTTACAATCGTTAAATTTTTATAATCAGAAAACTAGCGAGAGATATAATATTAGCATAACAACTTGCAACAAAATGCGCCTAAATATTTTAAACAGCAATGATTTTTTATTAAAATATCATGCGTATTGTTTATGAACTAATTATTTTTTCATAATACAAAAATGCGAGTAAACATTTTGAATCGCAATTTGAATAAAAAAATCATTGCTGTTTAAAATATTTAAGTAGGCGCATTTTGTTGAAAGTTGTTATGCTAATATTATGTCTCTCGCTAGTTTTCTGATTATAAAAATTAAACGACTGTAAAGACATAACTATAAGCTTTAATATGACGTACTGTTTGTCAATGGCCATGGATATTTTTTTTCGAGGGCAGAATCCGGCCATGTCATTTTCTTTTTACCCGACTGCAAGAAGGGTTATGTTTTTCGCGCGTATCTTGTATGTATGTATGTAGATTTCTTTATGACCACGTATCTTCCAAACGGCTGGATGGATTTTGACGTTAATGGTATCGTTAGATTCGTCTCATTAACCCAAGTGTTCTTAGATAGGTTTTTGAAAATAAAAAGCAAAATGGCGGATTTTGGGCCTAAAATTGTCAGTCATTTACAAAATATTTATAACCAAACCTATCGAGTGGGGTATCAAAATGAAGGGAATTACAAGGAGATTACAAAAATATATATAAGTCATATGTTTCGAATTATTTTGGAATTATAAACAGTCGATCAATGCGTTCAAAAGTTTACAACATTTACTTCTTCCAAGTGACTGACCGACAGTGTTGCCAGAGTATACTCAGCCCAGGTTGCCATTTGTAGGTTCAAATGTTGCCATCTGAAACCAAATGTTGCCATTAGAAAAAAAACCTGTAAAAAAACGTTCTGTGCCTTTTAGTTTTTGTCAATCATTTTTTTTAAAGAAGCTTCATGCAGTTCTGAACCTACCACCACTTCGTCATCATTTTGTCGAGATGTTGAAGATTTTGGTATTAAAAATCTCTTCATGGCGCTATAATGTTTTTAATTTTTAAAAGCCAAACCATGCAAAATAAAAAAGAAAAATTCTTTTATTATAAACAGTTCTTCCCATTAGCAAAAGTCACAAAGCAGTGACAAATAACTGAAAATTCACACTCACCTAGGTTTTTCGAAGTTTTCTAAGTCAGTGGATTGGTGAATTCCACTCAATGAAAAAAATAATCTGAAAAAAAAAGCAGCTGTAAGTAAATAAAAAATAATAACCTTTGTCTATCCTATAAAATGGATGAAATGAACATCCTTTTAAAAATAATAAGATGGCAACACTTTACTTCTTTCATTTGTTTGAAAATTGTATCCGACTAGTGGACTTTGTATCCATGGTCATGAATAAATTAAAAAAAAATCATTTGTTTGACATTGACAAAGAAGGGCGGACAGACCAAAAAAAGACAAGGAAGGATTTGTTAGATCCAAATTCCAATGCATAGTTTTATTAGAGCATTTTTTGTTTATCAAAATTAATATAAAAACTGAAGTGCATCTGTTCTCGAACCTACTATAATGTAGACGTGTACACCGAACACAAATCGCACTTGTTGAGTCTTCAATCAGTAAAATTGGTTTTTCAAATAGGTCTATAGGTAGCTTCTTCGATTAAAACAATAAAGAGGACTTACCAATAGATTTAAAAACAAAAGTATTAGGAAACCACGAAAAAATTTCCTTTGCATCGCACTACACAGTGCACACAGTCACACACCAAGAATTTATTTAAAACACTACGTATTAATTATCTGCTCTGTGGTCACAAAGTTTCTTCCATTTTTGTTTACATAAAATTACTTTTATCTCTAGCTTCACCAAAATAGACCTTTTGCTGATAGAAATATGGGTACAGTTTGTTTGTCTATTATATAAGTATTGTTTTCATTTGGGAATAAAAATGCGTTCAAGATTTTGATTTTGTTCAATTCGATGAGTTCAGTTCATCTGCGAAATATATTCGATATTTTTTTACCGATGATCGCGCGACAAGTCGAAAAGTTGCCAAAAAGTTGCCATTTGAGCTCGGTTGCCATTTGGTTGCCACGAAGGGTCAAATGTTGCCAAAATGGCAACCAAAGTTGCCAAATGGCAACGCTGCTGACCGACTTGAACCGACATAATATAATATATAACCAAATATACCCACTTTACGTCTTTGACATTGTATAGATAAAAGTGCTTAGGTTTCGCTCGTAAAGTGTGGCAACTAAAAAGCCTGAAATAAAATAAATAATTAAAAAAATCAAAAAACCCGACTGCAAAAATGTCAACTAAAATGCAATAACTTAGAAGACTGAAACAAGGCAGACAACGAAAACAAAATTATAATAAACTTAAAACGATGCAATTTTTACTTCATTTTAACAAACAACATTATGAGCTGAAAGCTTTAGTTACATTTTCGCATTCAATTTAAAAATAAAGCAGGCGGGACCTATTAATTTTCTCTATGTTAATTTATAATTTTCGAAAATAGGTCCCGCCTTCTATATTTTTAAATTGAATGCGAAAATTTAACTAAAGCTTTCAGCTCATAATGTTGTTTGTTAAAATGAAGTAAAAATTGCATCGTTTTAAGTTTATTATAATTTTGTTTTCGTTGTCTGCCTTGTTTCAGTCTTTTAAGTTATTGCATTTTAGTTGACATTTTTGAAGTCGGGTTTTTTGATTTTTTTAATTATTTATTTTATTTAGGCTTGGAATCAAGTTCTTATGGCCACGTTTTTTGTATTTGGGACTTTGGATGCCTTATAAAATTCTCATAAACTTTAAATGATTGAAAATCATTGTTTGTGTTACCTTTCCTTTTCTTTTTTTGTTTTAAATGTCAATGAAATAAAAAAAATATAAGTTTTTCGTCATCTGTATTTCCATTCACCGTTTCTTGTAAATGCAAGGCTTCAAGGTCAACTGCGGCAGCTTGCCCTTCTTCGCCGGCGGATCGCGCAATTTGGTGAACTCCATGAAGAAGAACACCTCGTGTGTATCGTCCAACTTCTTCAGCGAGAAGCCGAGGCGCTGCACGTCGCTGGTGAATGCCTGCACGTTGTCGAAGCGACTTTCCACCTCTGCTATTAGCAGATGACCACTGGAAATAACGTACAATTCAGATAAAAGGTTTTCAGCAGTAAGAAAGGTCAAATAGGTGGTGGTGTATGTATTTTACAGGCTAAATCTGGCGAGCAAGAAGGGTTAATAACTTAATGATGATCAAAAAATTTGTTATTTATTTTTTAAGCAAGCAGAAACAACTTAACTCACCCTTGTCTGAGCACTCTGTTAGCCTCAAGCAGGTACTGTGTAAGGTCTGTACCCATCAGAGCCAGGCAGTATACAGCCACGTCCTTGGACCCCGCCAGCAGGGGAGTGTGGGCCATGTCGCACGCCTCAACACCAGGAGCTGTGGCCACCAGGTCAAAAGAACGTACTTCTTGAACCACCCGCTTTGACAAATCTGCTTCTCCACAACCCATGTCAGCTATTTTATAGGTCTTGGGCCTGTGAATAGATTTCAGAAAGTGAGGTTTCTTAGAAAGAAAAACATGTATAAAAAATAGAAGACTCTTCATCGTCCAGCCAGTTCAAAGCCTTGGTTCTAGAAACCTGAAATTTTGCGACAAGGGATAACGAAGGCTTACAGGGAGGCTGATGTGCTCCACAAGAAAATTTAATCAATCTATTTTCTCAATCTAAGTGATTCTCTTGATTGACAAAACTTGCCATAATAATAAATATAAAGAACCTTGCATTTCTGAGTCACATTTGGCAGATTTGGATAGAAATCTTTTTCTTAGTGTATCAAAAAATTCTTCTACCCTGTCAACAAAGGCAAAATATAGGTTCTCACATTTTCTGTATCCTCTTAACAATGAGGTCGAGGGGCTTGACAGGCCACTTCTTGACCTGCTGCTGGTAGCCTTCGTGATAGGTTTGGAATGCTGCAGGGTCTGCTTCAAACAACTTCTGTGCGTCGGAACCACTGGATGTGTAGAGCTTCTCATTTAGGTATCTGAATTTTGCAGCTGAAACATATCAATAAACATCAAAATATACCTGTAAGAATGACATTTTGTCATGGATTTATTTGACTTCAATATCAATGAGGCTATCAATGTACTTTTGTAAAGCGTGTGAGTTAAGCTTTTTAGGAATTCTGCCCTTGCCAGTACTCAAAATTCAGTTTAGTAGGCAATAGTTAACATAGGCTTTTGATGATAATGAGAAACAATATTTAATACCACTTAAGTTTTTTTTTCTAAAAGAATGTCAATTAAAATGTTCCAAATCTCATCATGGTCCTGGTGCCAAAGGCTGCTCAGGAGTTTGCGAGATTTGATGAGAGACAACCAAAGATGTACTAGCTATGTAAACAGTCACACAAGATACTAAATAAAGGCAGAATAGCTTGTAGAAGTCAACTTCTACAAATTTTGTAGCTAATCTAAAACTTACATAGCACCAATTTACTTACCTTTAAGTCTATCTAACATTCTCTCTCTTAATCTACTCCCACTGACATTTATATGATTCCTGGTACTCTCTTTCTTCTGTAGTACTGATTTCAAAAGTTCTTTCTTGCGCAAATCCTTTGCCTTAACTCTTCTTTCCACCATTTCGGTACTAATAAAATCTGTGTTCTTACTACTTTCAGTAATTTTGCCTTTTGATTCTTTTTTATTTACTTTTTTAGTAAGACTGAGTTCCTGATTAGGTTTTGCAATAACTTTAGTTATGCTAGCATTAGTCTTTATAATTTTACTAGGTTTATTTAACTTAATTTTATTTTTACTTTTGTTTGCATCATTAGGGCTCTCTTTAAATAACTCTTCAATATCATCACTTTTATATGTGTCAAGTTTTTGTTTTTTTACATCAAGTATCAATTCATCAAGTTTATCAGTATCATAGTTTTTAATATGAATACCTTCTGCATCCTCAGAACTTTTGTTATTCACAAAAGAATGTGTGCTTTCAAAATTTTGTTCCTCAACTTTTTGACTTTCTTGTTTCCTTGTTTTATTTACTTTAATCTTTCCATTTTTTTCTGTTTTAGTAGGTGATTTATGTATTATCTTTAACTTGGAATTTGTTTTAGATTTTGCTTTAAACTTTGGTTTTGCTTGTATGATTTGTTTCACTTTTTTGGTGCCTATTATTTTATCACTTTTCTGTTTATTCTTTTTACTCTGCTTCTGGATAGAAAAAAAAACATTCAATTAAAAAACATTACTAGGTATTACTCAAATCGTAATCTAGCCCCAAAGTGTGTGATAGCTTGAGTTATGAGTATTAGAGACACTTAAAAACATTCACGCTCATCACACAAACATTTTCCAGTTGTGAGAATCGAACCCACAACCTCTGATGCAGAGGCAGGTTTGCTATTGCTACCCCATTCGGTGACGAAGAGGATGGCGGGGCCATCCTCTTCGTCACCTAAATAATTATCTGAGTCGGGGTGTCCTCAAGTCCCGATATCGTCTATGTAACAAGTACTATGTAATATGACAAAATAGGAGTTAAAACATTCCATGTTTCCCTATATACTTCTATTCTCGAATTTATGGAATGCTTACTAAATATCTATATAAAATGTTCACCAGAACCACCAAACAGAAAAAGCACAAGTTGTTAACTTACCGGTAGTGCCTTTGTAAAATTTAGGTTATTCGGAGCATCCTCCCAGTCTGGTACTTTAAACATTTTTGCCTAGTAATATTTACAAACGAACTTTATTTACATATTTCTTTAAATCAATAATCAGGATATCAGGATATTGGCAAAAAGGAAAATATCTTTCGGTCTGGAAATTCTTTTTCAAAAATTGGAAGTGATTTTGACTTTTGTCAAGATGTGCTTCAATTTGACATTGACATTTGACAAGTGACAACTGATAGCTCTTCATCATCTTCGCATGCCAAAGATGGAAACAATATGGACTAGCCCCGTCTACTTAGCGTTTATTTAGTCAAGTGGCGTAAAAGATGGCGTCATCTAGGCCAGTAACTCGGTACATGAATATTTGAAAGCAAATCTTGGTCCTCATAATGGCGCTACAATGTCACGCGCGCGAGGCTAGACTAGAATGAATGCACTAGGCATCTCCATAGTTTTTTATCTCTGCGATAATTTTGACTTCAGGGGCATTTCACGTGAAGCGGACAGGGAAAAAAAAGTGAGGTTCTGGAAATCGATCATATTCGGTCCATTTATACTTCTAATAGATATGGATGTGAACACAAAATATTTTTTTTGTATAATGTATATTTCACAAGTTATGGGTTTCTAAAGAAATGTCGAAATTGTAATATGTATTTTAAGAAAGTGGTTTTTCGAATTTAACAAATTTACAATAAAATATTTAACATAGCGATACATATTGGAAAAATACTGCTCTTTTTAACAATAAAGTAAAATTAAAAAAACAAAAATTTTTTCATGTCCAAAACCGGAAGTAAACTTTTCATACCTGAATTTCAGTCACTTCGACCAATTTTTTTTTTTAATTTTTTTATTTCAAAATATAGCTTAAAGTGTCTTAAAAATACCCTAGAAAATTCATAGTGGGATCTCTATTAGTTTAGGAGTTAGAATGATTAATGTACATTAGGGTGGTTTGCGCTTGTATGGAGATTTTTTTTTGAGATTTTCTTTCGGGCTGGGTGTGGAAAAGATGCTCCAAGAGGCGAAAATTATAAACTTATGGGAGTCTTGTGATATTTTAAGTGTAAGTACTGACCCAAGAACGGTGAATATTTAAAAAATCATCTGAATTTAGGGGTTATTCAGAACGTAATTTAAAAAAAAATATTGACTATAACACGTTTTATTAATTTGTAATAAACTTTAGATTAAGACTAGATACTAACAAATATTAAAAAAACTTAATGAAAAAGGTACATTTTTTTATTAACATTGGCATGACACGATGTGACTCATATTTATTTCTTACTCAAATTTCATGCCTTTCTGGTTAATTAAATGCAGAACAGGGCTATTGGCTATTTATTATAACTATAAAATATTCTATTAAATTAATAATCAGAACTAGGTCAGTGCCACAATGTCAGAAAATTTCAAAAATCGAAGAATATTACTATTAAGGTTTAATTGAATTATACTATTTACTTATTCGATAGAAAAACGTTTATTAATCAGAAAATGAGATGGTTATACCAATATACCTTGCTTCATACACTTTTCGTGTTTTTTTTTTAATAATTTAGCTCAAATTTCTATCCAGTCTTGCTGTGTTGGAGCAAAATTATGATTAAAAACGTACGAAAAGTTTATGAAGCAAGGTATATTGATATAGTCATCCCATTTTCTGATAAATAAAAGTTTTTCTATCGAATATTTAAATATAATGAATAATTTCTTTTACTAGAAATATTTTTGTCCCGGCCCGTTTGTCCTGCGTAAGGCCTGGTTTCCACCAAAGAGGTGCAAAGCAGACCTGTGTTTGAGTAACCAATCAGATTGTGTCGTTTCGACATCTCATCTTTAACTCTACGTTTTAGTTAGGAAACGTTTGTATGGAAAAAAGAAAAGGGCTGTTTAGGGGTTTTCCGTTTATTTTTGTTATCAACTTTTAAACCTTCCTTAGACTTCCAGGAACATTTCAAAACTAAGATAGTATAAATCCGTTCAGCCGTTCTCGAGTTTTAGCGAGACTAACGAAAAGCAATTCATTTTTATTACTATATATTATAGGTATAGCTATATAATATATATAGAGATAATAAATTAATATTCATTATTATTAATTTATTATTTATTATAAGTAAATATTTATAATTATAAATTGATAAAACGTGTTATAGAGTCAATATTTTTTTTTAAATTACGTCTGGAATAACCCCTAAATTCAGGCGATTTTTTAAATATTCATCGTTCTTGGGTCAGTACTTACACTTAAAATATCACAAGACTCCCATAAGTTTATAATTTTCGCCTCTTGGAGCATCTTTTCCACACCCAGCCCGAAAGAAAATCTCAAAAAAAAAAAATCTCCATACAAGCGCGAACCACCCTAATGTACATTAATCATTCTAACTCCTAAACTAATAGAGATCCCACTATGAATTTTCTAGGGTATTTTTAAGACACTTTAAGCTATATTTTGAAATAAAAAAATTAAAAAAAAAATTGGTCGAAGTGACTGAAATTCAGGTATGAAAAGTTTACTTCCGGTTTTGGACATGAAAAAATTTTTGTTTTTTTAATTTTACTTTATTGTTTAAAAGAGCAGTATTTTTCCAATATGTATCGCTATGTTAAATATTTTATTGTAAATTTGTTAAATTCGAAAAACCACTTTCTTAAAATACATATTACAATTTCGACATTTCTTTAGAAACCCACAACTTGTGAAATATACATTATACAAAAAAAATATTTTGTGTTCACATCTATATCTATTAGAAGTATAAATGGACCGAATATGATCGATTTCCAGAACCTCACTTTTTTTTCCCTGTCCGCTTCACGTGAAATGCCCCTTCAGACAAACTGATGAAGCCTTGATGAATTCAAGGTTAACTGAGCGCGCCAAATTCAAATTAAGTACCTGGATGACCGAGCTTCGCTCGGTTTTTTTTTGTAAATTGTAATTTGGGGTAGAAAAACTATATTTAGCCCGCGGACTCCGTTCCGCGTTAGAAATATTTTTGTCCCGGCCCGTTCGTCCCGTGTAATACCCACAGTCCCTTCCCCCACAGCGCCTGAATGCGACGCAATAGATACTGCCTATATTTAACTAACTAACGTTTTTATTTTGCTATAGGCACAAATATTTTAAATTAAATTTCCGTTCTAAAAAACATATTTACAAAGATATAAATTAAAACCTTATGGGCTAACTAAGCTTCACAAAAAATATTTATTTTTTAACCACAATTTTAACACTAAAAGTCGTTATTGTGAGTTACCCGTAGGAGATAGGCAAATACTATCGCGGACTTTTTTACAGATTTTGATACGTTATTTAATATTGTGAAACATTGTTTTGTTCTATCCTCAATAGTTTCCGCAGCGTACGCGATGAAAGCAATTTTTTTTACGACTTGGATTACATTATTCAAGTTTAAGTAAAGATGCGTGACTAATTTTGGAATTTATTATAGCCTATGACACTCCACAATAACGTAGCTTTCTATTGGTGAAAGAATTTTGAAAATCGGTTCAGTAGATCCAGAGATTACCCCTTACAACGTCACAAACTCACAAACTCACAAACATCGTTACGCTACCTCTTTATAATATTAGTATAGATGTATTACATAGGTACTAATGTAATGATGAAATATGAAATAGTAGTTTATGAAACGGATGCATAATGGGGGGTATTAAAACATGAGTGTGAGTTTAAAAAACGAGCCGCAGGCGAGTTTTTTAATAGTATTACACGAGTGTTTTAATACCTAATTATGTAGAGTTTCATACACTATCTACGCTCAAATTATCATAAATCCAAACCATAAAATCTTGCTAACGTTTGTCGTAAATCCTTCACTTTGTTGGTAAAAGATTGTGGGTCATTTTTGTTGCAATTACTAAAATGTCACGTGGAGTTAAATTTTCTTTAGTAGGTTTCACTGCTAGACATTTTTCCGCGCTAAGTTTTGACTAATTAAGTAACAAAAATAACACATTGAAATGTTAAAAGTTAGGTATGGCGCCAAAATTCAGTTGTAAACTGCGTATAGTCTGTTAAAAAAGTCATGAAACAAAAAAGAGTAGAAAAATATTTATACAAGTCAGATAAAGTATATTTTTAGTGGATAATTAAATAATCAAAAATTATACATAATTCTTTTCAATATTCTGTATGAACACACTTTTTAATCAGTCATATAAAGCAGGGAAAAATTATTGTTTCCGTGAAATAATTGTTGTCTATGGTCGATCATGGCGCATCCCATGACTACCAACTAAATGTTGTCTGTGGTCTCCATATATAAAAAACAAAATTTAGGATTCTCTCTTTTGGCTATGACGACCACAGAGAAAATAAGTTATTCCCTGGTCTATGAATAAAGTAGGTCAATATGTGACACATTTTGATTTCATAATTCGAACTTTAAGCAATGAGCGTAGATAAAATATTTTTCGATCTTATTGACCTAATAATAAAAAAAATATGAACTCGTAAGTATGGTTAAATAAAAATCACGAGTGTAATAATTAGTTTAATATTTATATATTATACAAATTCTTAATTTTTTACATTATATCAACCAATTATGTAAGTTGTTTTATTTATAGTGTTTAAAATTATCGCTGCCAACGGGACTTGAACCCTGCCCTACCAAATTGTGCTATGGATTATCTTGCTCTGTGGATAACACGATAATTTTGATATTGGGAAACTTCGATTAAAAACCAATTTCAAAAGCCCATTATTTCTAATGGAGCTACCTTTGAACGAGAGAATACCACCTTGCCCCTTTTAATGCTGTGCCCCCAAAACTCATTGCCATAAACCTACAATGTACAATTAGCCCACTATATGCAAAAACTAAATAAAATTTGAATTTTCGCGCCCAGTTCGTTGACTCCATAAAAAAATTAGTGTTACTTTCCGCTAATAGATGTCAGCAGAAAGAGTTATATTTATTGTGTCGTTAAAACAGTTGGATGCCTGGGCCATTATTGCTATTGGCCAATAGATGTCACGTTGTTTCCCAGATTTCAATATATCGGGATAACAATATGAGGTAAATGAGTATTGTTGAGCAGAGTTTCTATTAAAAATATGAAGAGTCATAAATGTTGTGCCCGCAAAACTCATTGCCATAAACTTACAATGTATAATTAGCCTACTATTAGCGAAAACTATATAAAATTTGAATTTTCGCGCCCAGTTCGTTGACTTCAAAAAAAAATTAGTATTACTTTTTGCCAATAAATGTCAGGAGGAGACATATTTTACCTTTAGCATTGCCGGCCGCGGCCATTAAAATTAGTTTCACTATTCCCTAATAGATGTCATGTTCCCAGAGTTTACTGTAATAATTTAACTTTTTGTCAATAGATGTCAGGTATAGAGCAATATTTTTTTTATTGGAAAATTCGACATTTTCTAAAAATGAATCCTAGCTAGATCGATTTATCGCCCCCAAAACCCCCTGTATACTAAATTTCATGAAATTCTTTTCAGCCGTTTCCGAGATCCAGATTATATAGAAATATATATACTTACAAGAATTGCTCGTTTAAAGGTATAGGATTTATTCATAGGGTTACATATGGGTTGGATGTATTTCAAATATTTCCACAGTTTTGCAAAGCTTAGAGTTTAAAAACGTTTACTGATCATCTATTTATAGCAAGTATATCAATTTAGGTATATATTGTACTGCGATTTGCTTAGAAAAATAATGTGGGTCGGCGTAAAAAATCCCTATCAGTACCTAGCAAGGTGTATAATTAGTAAGTTAGAAGCCATTGAAGTTCGATGAATTCCTCTATTCAGCTCTTGGTTTAATCGATATTTCGCTAAGTTTGAAATCGATACGAAAATAATTCAGAAGCTAGATGATTTCGGATTTATTTAACTTTTCTGATTCTAAAATTCTAATATCATAGTTACAGAAATGGTTGCAACAAACATAATAAGTACCCATAGGTACTGAAAGCCTGAATTAGGCAATGCGCATGGCTGAAACTAGCACATGCGTCATGAGTCTTACGAAAACCACCCTGATATTATGTTTTCATTTATATCATCAAAAATACGTATTCTGTTTTATTGATAACAAAAACAGTTGAAACTGTAGTGAGAAAAGACCCTAAGTTTTTGCACTGTCCTGTTTGGTTGAAGATCTCGAATCTTGATTATCAGTTTTCAATGGGTTAGATTCTTCGAGAAATGTTGCAACTTATAAGACCATCTAAATAGAGAAAAAATACATAAAACTCTTAATTTTACTGAATAGATAATATCCATCAGGTAAGTACGGAACCCTTTACTTGCTTTACAAATTACGAGAGGATGCCAAACATACGGTTTTACTTTAATTTGTCTTTCAGATTAAAAAACTATTCATTTTGAATCTGGAACTATCCTGGAAAATGTACACGGAACCGTAACCGGTGTTAGCATTTGGGCTATGCTATTCTATAATTATCCAGCCCAATGGCTAAGATTCGGCGGGACAAAGTGGTAAGTAGGGACCTACATCTCGTCTCGTGGGAAACATTTGCGGGCGCTTTTGGGATGCCTTCCCTAGAAGTTCTATAATGTATTAGTTTATACCTTGTCTTTGTTTGTTTTAAGAATCTGTGGATAATTTCAGTGGCGCTGGCGCTTCCAATGGAGCGTAGTGACCATAGTGGCAGTGGCGCTAGTGGTGTACAACGCAGCGGCTAACATGTGGCTTCTAAGTCCCCAAGCCTGCACCAGTCGAAGCACCACGCCCCCGAGCGACCTGCCCACGTGCGAGCCCTGCGTAGACACCGCTGCCGTCATGCCTGTTGATGACGACCCTATCGCCAAGCTAGACTTAAGGCTAGGACGCTGGGATGGATCAAGGTCGGTACTTGATTTGTCCTGCACCTATTACGAACTTCATTCAAAGTATCTGGTCTATAGCATAATGTACAGTGGGTAGTATAAGGTAACTACTTACACTCGACAATATCCTACCTCTATGAGAAACGCACAATTTTGTCACTCTAGCATAATAATATGTGCACAGCCTTTTATGAGAAAGTGTTACATTGGTTTCGGCTTGTTCTCTGTTCATAATGTCAATGAAATCTTCATTTTCAGGTCATACAGAATGTTCGATTACGCTGCAGTCGGAGACGTGTACGCGGAGATTTCAGAGAACCACCGCGTCTGCTTAGCGACCCAGAGCTCGATAGAAAGGTTGCACGAACTCCTCAGGATCGCAGCGCACTGGTCCGGCCCCATATCAGTGGCTGTATTCGTGGCCGGAGATGAACTCAGACTGCTCCGAGGATTTGTGACGTGGCTATCGCGATGCAGGCCAGAAGTTTACGCCAGAATGGCAATGCATGTAGCCACGCCTGCGGAGAGGCCAGGCGTTCATGGAAACATGCCTCTCTGGGCCAGAAATTGTAAAGCATCTCCTTTGCCACTCAGAGAAAGACGAGCCGATACGGTGGCCTGGCGTTCGAGACACCCGTATCCGCAGAATCATTTAAGAAATTTAGCGAGAAGGAATTGCCAAACCCCATACGTGTTTTTGGTAGATGTGGATATAGTGCCGTCTGCGGGAATGGCGGATGCGTTGGACAATTTTCTAGCCAAAGCACCCAAATGCCCGCTGTGCGCCTATGTAGTGCCAACTTACGAGCTCGATAAACGAGTGGCGACCTTCCCGGCGAATAAATCAGAATTGCTGAGGTTGTCGAGGAACAAACTAGCGATACCATTCCATAGGAAGGTGTTCATTTATAATCAATACGCTTCAAACTTTACTAGGTTAGTTTCTTTTGTGGCATTTTTAATATTATTAGCTTTATTGATGCAGTGACCAAATTTGAAAATATTTAAACTTAACTGAACTAGTCATTTTATTAAAGAACCATACCTACTTACCAGTAAAATTTATTGAAAATAAACATATCAATCTACGCAGAAACGATCCTTTTGTCAGTTTCCAAATTCAGTCAGTTTTCCACCTTCAATAGATGGGAGTCGTCAGGCGGCAACGAGACCATAGAGACGCATATCAGTCACAACGTGACCAACTTCGAGCTTCTGTACGAGCCCTTCTACGTGGCTCCCGACACCGTGCCCGCTCACGATGAGAGGTTCCTGGGCTACGGCTTCACGAGGAATACTCAGGTGAGGCCTTGGAGACGCGAATCAGTCACGTCACCGACTGCGAGTTGTACGAGCCCTTCTACGTGGCTCCCGACACCGTGCCCGCTCACGATGAGAGGTTCCTGGGCTACGGCTTCACGAGGAATACTCAGGTGAGGCCTTGGAGACGCGAATCAGTCACGTCACCGACTGCGAGTTGTACGAGCCCTTCTACGTGGCTCCCGACACCGTGCCCGCTCACGATGAGAGGTTCCTGGGCTACGGCTTCACGAGGAATACTCAGGTGAGGCCTTGGAGACGCGAATCAGTCACGTCACCGACTGCGAGTTGTACGAGCCCTTCTACGTGGCTCCCGAGACCGTGCCCGCTCACGATGAGAGGTTCCTGGGCTACGGCTTCACGAGGAATACTCAGGTGAGGCCTTGGAGACGCGAATCAGTCACGTCACCGACTGCGAGTTGTACGAGCCCTTCTACGTGGCTCCCGGCACCGTGCCCGCTCACGATGAGAGGTTCCTGGGCTACGGCTTCACGAGGAATACTCAGATGAGGCCTTAGAGACGCGAATCAGTCACAACGTGACCAACTTCGAGCTTCTGTACGAGCCCTTCTACGTGGCTCCCGACACCGTGCCCGCTCACGATGAGAGGTTCCTGGGCTACGGCTTCACGAGGAATACTCAGGTGAGGCCTTGGAGACGCGAATCAGTCACGTCACCGACTGCGAGTTGTACGAGCCCTTCTACGTGGCTCCCGACACCGTGCCCGCTCACGATGAGAGGTTCCTGGGCTACGGCTTCACGAGGAATACTCAGGTGAGGCCTTGGAGACGCGAATCAGTCACGTCACCGACTGCGAGTTGTACGAGCCCTTCTACGTCGTGGCTCCCGACACCGTGCCCGCTCACGATGAGAGGTTCCTGGGCTACGGCTTCACGAGGAATACTCAGGTGAGGCCTTAGAGACGCGAATCAGTCACAACGTGACCAACTTCGAGCTTCTGTACGAGCCCTTCTACGTGGCTCCCGACACCGTGCCCGCTCACGATGAGAGGTTCCTGGGCTACGGCTTCACGAGAAATACTCAGGTGAGGCCTTGGAGACGCGAATCAGTCACGTCACCGACTGCGAGTTGTACGAGCCCTTCTACGTGGCTCCCGACACCGTGCCCGCTCACGATGAGAGGTTCCTGGGCTACGGCTTCACGAGGAATACTCAGGTGAGGCCTTGGAGACGCGAATCAGTCACAACGTGACCAACTTCGAGCTTCTGTACGAGCCCTTCTACGTGGCTCCCGACACCGTGCCCGCTCACGATGAGAGGTTCCTGGGCTACGGCTTCACGAGGAATACTCAGGTGAGGCCTTGGAGACGCGAATCAGTCACGTCACCGACTGCGAGTTGTACGAGCCCTTCTACGTGGCTCCCGACACCGTGCCCGCTCACGATGAGAGGTTCCTGGGCTACGGCTTCACGAGGAATACTCAGGTGAGGCCTTGGAGACGCGAATCAGTCACGTCACCGACTACGAGTTGTACGAGCCCTTCTACGTGGCTCCCGACACCGTGCCCGCTCACGATGAGAGGTTCCTGGGCTACGGCTTCACGAGGAATACTCAGGTGAGGCCTTGGAGACGCGAATCAGTCACGTCACCGACTGCGAGTTGTACGAGCCCTTCTACGTGGCTCCCGACACCGTGCCCGCTCACGATGAGAGGTTCCTGGGCTACGGCTTCACGAGGAATACTCAGGTGAGGCCTTGGAGACGCGAATCAGTCACGTCACCGACTGCGAGTTGTACGAGCCCTTCTACGTGGCTCCCGACACCGTGCCCGCTCACGATGAGAGGTTCCTGGGCTACGGCTTCACGAGGAATACTCAGGTGAGGCCTTGGAGACGCGAATCAGTCACGTCACCGACTGCGAGTTGTACGAGCCCTTCTACGTGGCTCCCGACACCGTGCCCGCTCACGATGAGAGGTTCCTGGGCTACGGCTTCACGAGGAATACTCAGGTGAGGCCTTGGAGACGCGAATCAGTCACGTCACCGACTGCGAGTTGTACGAGCCCTTCTACGTCGTGGCTCCCGACACCGTGCCCGCTCACGATGAGAGGTTCCTGGGCTACGGCTTCACGAGGAATACTCAGGTGAGGCCTTAGAGACGCGAATCAGTCACGTCACCAACTGAGAGTTGTACGAGCCCTTCTACATTAACTACTCTGTTGAGGGCACGGAGACGCGCATCAGTGACGTAACCAACTTTGTGGTTAGCTAATATAGGTACAGCTCAATCAAAAGACTACTTACGAAGGCAAGTAGACGGAGTTTATCGGAGCTCATTACAACGTATGTAGGAGTGCAGTAGATCTTTGTGTGCAGGTACGCTATGTTAAATTTTATGAATGCCACTCAGGGTAATGCCATGTGTTTGGTTAGACCATACCAGCCCATAAGCAAAAAATACTAAACTAAGTAAAACAACTTACAAGAGATTTGCGTTGGATTTTCGTATGTGTTTTTTACTCTTTAGATACTCTTTACGTCTTTTACACATACGAGTAGCCATCACATACGAGAGTTAGCCGTCTAGTGTGCTTTTGAGTTTAAACATATTGTGCCATAATATCTTGTCTCGACAATTTATTAATGAGTTGTGTGGTTCTTTGCACACAGCTATGCGCAAAGTAGGATACAATTTTTTAAAGAAGACGTGTTTATCTGATTTAATAAGTCGTAAACATTTTTTTATTGGCTGCACAGTCCAGTCAGTAGTTATTAGCTTGTTACAAAATAACTGCAAACGATAACTTCGGATTCCGTGACGTTCCATTGGCTCTATGCCAGTACACTCGGCCATATAACGTTGCTTGCCTTAAAATTAAATTGAGAGAATAGTACCATCAAGTAGGTGCAACAATAATAATTTTCATCACACTACTCGTCAAGTACTTGAAATCATCTAAATGCTTGTGGTTTGCTTGAAATGACACTGTTTCAAATCCTGCTGAATACAACAATGAATTTATATTATTTTATTTATTTATTTATTTGTGGCAACTATGGCCCCCATACAAATACATAATATTAATTAAGTAATTGCTGGATGGGGGCCATGGGGCCCTGAGGCGCGTCGTTTTGATACGACCCGGGACCCAAAGTCTGCCACATACTTTGCTCAAAAAATAAGCATTGCGATTCAGCAAGGCAATGCTGCCAGTCTTTTGGGTACGCTCCCATCAGGTGTCGATGTGGATCCACTATTTTAGTTTATAAATTTTGTATTTAATGTTTAAATTAAAGTACTTAATTGCTTAGATTATGTATTTATTTATATTCTAAAACAAAATAATTTGTTGATACCGTTAGGCGTACCTAAATATCACACTCATTAGTTATTATAATCATAATGTAATGGTATTTTTGGATAGAAAAGCCATAAAGCCCATACGCAATACAAAATCGTTATACAAAAGATGATGTGAACTATAAATAATAAAAAAAATTAATACATCGCAAATGTACGAGAACAGCACCGTAGCCATTTGATATTTTATCTACGCTCATTGCTTAAAGTTCGAATTATGAAATCAAAATGTGTCACATATTGGCCTACTTTATTCACAGACTTCTATAATTATTAAAAAGTTATTCATTATAACATCACTGTACTATGGAAATATCTCTAGATAATTGAATAATTTCCATTACGATACTCGGCTCTGGGTTCCTGTATTTTTATGTGTCGTCATCACAGACCAGGGAATAACTTATTTTCTCTGTGGTCGTCATAGCCAAAAGAGAGAATCCTAAATTTTGTTTTTTATATATGGAGTCCACAGACAACATTTAGTTGGTAGTCATGGGATGCGCCATGATCGACCATAGACAACAATTATTTCACGGAAACAATAAATTTTCCCTGCTTTATATGACTGATTAAAAAGTGTGTTCATACAGAATATTGAAAATAATTATGTATAATTTTTGATTATTTAATTATCCACTAAAAATATACTTTATCTGACTTGTATAAATATTTTTCTACTCTTTTTTGTTTCATGACTTTTTTTAACAGACTATACGCAGTTTACAACTGAATTTTGGCGCCATACCAAACTTTTAACATTTCAATGTGTTATTTATGTTACTTACTTAGTCAAAACTTAGTGCGGAAAAATGTCTAGCAGTGAAACCTACTAAAGAAAATTTAACTCCACCTGACATTTTAGTAATTGCAACAAAAATGACCCACAATCTTTTACCAACAAAGTGAAGGATTTACGACAAACGTTAGCAAGATTTTATGGTTTGGATTTATGATAATTTGAGCGTAGATAAAGTAGTGTATGAAACTCTACATAATTAGGTATTAAAACACTCGTGTGATACTATTAAAAAACTCGCCTGCGGCTCGTTTTTTAAACTCACACTCATGTTTTAATACCCCCCATTATGCATCCGTTTCATAAACTACTATTTCGATTCGCTGGATGGAAACGAAATGAATCGAAATTCAAAAATTTTATGAGTGTGACAGTCACGTTATCAATTCAGCGATCGCAAACGTCATTTTCTTACATTATAATAATTACATCCGGGCATTGTATACCAGCTAATATACTTATTCGATAGTCTCCGTTGTTGTTCAGTGTACATTTGACCGTTTAGCTGACCTCATTCCATTCGCGTCGGGACGATACCTACTTTGATTTCGTGGATTACAGCAGCGAACAAGTTCCAAATTCCGTTTCCGGGACACAGGTTTGCTTGAAATGCGATAGATGGTTTCTGTAGAAGGAAATGTTAAGGGTATGATAGTCTTAGAGATGCAGTTCAAGATTTTTTTTTACACTATACAAGTTAGTAATTGACTGCGATTTCACCTGATGGTAAGTGATGATGCAGCCGAAGATGTTAACGTACTAACTTGGAAGGGGTAAGTAAAGTCACCCTAACGGTTTCTACACAGCATCGCACCGGAACGCTAAATCGCTTGGCGGCACGTCTTTGCTGGTAGGATGGTCACGGCCGAAGCCTCCCACCAGACCAGACCGGAGACAATTTAGAAATTATAAAATTCCAAAGTGACCCGTGGCGGGAATCGAACCCGCGACCTCCCACTCGAAATGCGAGATGCAGTTAAATTAGAAGGGAATCCTCCAATCGGTTTTAATACAGCATCTCTAGGTTTTCAGAACAGAACGCTTCAATAGACGTGGCGGGTACGTCATCGTTGCGATCGCCAATCTATTTAGCATTCCGACGCGATGCTGTGTACTAACCGTTATTTGCTACTTATTATTCAAACAGTCTCGCGCGTTCAATGGTTTTATCTCATCTCAAACGGTAACACTATTGTGTCAGTTAGAAAGAAAGAAAAAACGTTTATTCGGAATCACAACACAGTACACTAACGAGTACAGTTACAGTAACGAGTTCAATGGTTTTTCCCATCTCAAGAATTCCCAATGACATTTCATTGAAATGAAATGAATGAAATGAAATTCTTTATTTCACATAGGCTTAGATATAAGCTCTCATGAAATTTCAAGACTCTACCGCCAGGTTCGGTTGCGCCTAAATAAATTTTCACTTCAAAAAAAATGGTCAGATGTGGTCCGCTAAGATCGCAAAATCGTTTTTGGAAGACCTAGGTTTCATGTGATTCCAAAAGTAAGTTTTAGCACAGATAACTCAAACACAGTTGAGTTATCTGTGGCTTGTAGTCTGAGTCACTTCATACTCAGCTGTCGATGATGACGATGATGGTGACGTAAATAAAAGTAACCCGTGTGTTCGCGTGTGTAGCGTGCCTACGCGTGGCGACGGAAATAGCTCGGTCGCTTACGGGTTATGCCGTATGTCTGAAACGCGATATGACCGGTATGCCACAGGCCTCACTGCCGCGTGGAATGCTTCTGTGTACTGGCGGAGAATCCGCTACGAATTGTGGCTCTTTATATATCCCTGCTCATGAAAACATCCGGATTCTGTGGTATACTGCTGTAGGTACCGTTCTCGAAGTTTCGGAGGTTGGGATGACATAACTGTGGACCAGCAATCTGAGCCATATAATATGACTCCAGAGCCTGTAGAGTGTAGACAAAGTGGCATTCTAATTAAGCGATGTTGCGAATAGAAACGTCCAAAATGTATGGGATTGGCATTAGCTAACGCTGTCGCATAGCGTAAGTCATACCATACATTTTTGGCATTCTATATCGCAGAACATAGCGATATCGCGAACAGAATGTCACTTTGTCTAGGCCCTCTGAAGATTCATCGTTGACTAGAAAAGACATCATTGACATCGAGAAACTAGTCGATCGCTATAATTGAATTTCGTTAAATAATTCTTTTTGTAATGATCGCGAAATGACTAGGACTGCAGTTGGTGATAAATTGATAATGCTATGGACCAGCAGTCAGCACGCGACGGCGCGAAGAAAGTCCTTGTTTTGTCCAGCCCCAGGATAGGGTACCGGAGGGTTGTTTATCGTTATGGGGTCACAATGGCTGTTTAAGGTGTTGCGGCCCTACCAGCCCGCGAAATTCTTATTTAGTTTTTCGCAAATATTAGACTAACTATACATTGCAGATTTATGGTAATGCGTTTTGCGGACCTACTTTTTATGCATCTACATGTTTTTAATAGAAACTTTCCTCGAAAGTTCCCACTCATCTCATATTGGTTCCCGAAAGATAATTTTTTGCAGTTTCCCAGGTTTCGAGCTATCGGGAACCAATATGAAGTAAATGAATATTGTTGAGCAGAGTTTTTATTAAAAACATGTAGATGCATAAATGTTGTGCCTGTGTGTTGTGCACGCAAAACTCATTGCCATTAGTCTTCGATGTATAATTAGCCTAGGTACTATGAGCGATAAAGTAAATAAAATTTGAATTTTCACGCCCGGATGGTACCCATCGCCCTTAAAAGGGAACAGCATGGAAAATTTTTCATTTTACCAATTTAGTCAAGAAAATATCATAAGGGGCGGCCACGGGCTAATATCACACGTCAAAATCAGACACGCATTTTAGTTTTAGGACCGGTTGTATTAATTTTAACGGGCACTTAACCCTTCTGCCAAAAGATAACCAACGTTGTTGAAATAACCGGCGGAAAATAAATAGAATTAATAAATAAAAATCGGGTTTAGAATACACAAGTAACGCCCTTTCATATGATACCCTACTCAATATCTCATTTTGAAATTTGACGACCCGGTTTTCCCCCCTTTTTAAATAGAAATAAAAAAGATTTTCAATTTTTTATAATTGCAATAACGTCGCGCCACAATTACCTACAACTATTCCCAATTTCAAGTCGATAGCTTTAATAGTTACTGAAATAATCGAGTGTGACAGACGGACGGAGAAAGTATCACCATAAGGGTTCCATTTTTACCATTTTGGTATGGAACCCTAAAAATGTAGCTAACTTAGGCAAAGAAACGCGAGCTGTACAGAAAACAGCGTTAGTTATGAAGCGTTTCATTATTAGAGCCGCCACTTGCCAACGTGTGGACGTTTGGCACCCATCCATGATGAGATGGCTGCGAGTCGTACAATATGCGTCTAAGGCATGTTGAGAACGTTACACTTGTCAACATGTCTGCAATGGACCGTTGGCGTAAGTTTATAAGACATCTGGGGTACACTGATCATTTTATTTTGTTACGAGAATTTCGTAACTGGAAACTAGTGTTGTTACGGATATCCATATCCGTAACCGAAACTTTCGGATATCCGAAATAAAAAAATATCCGTAACCGTAACTGAATCCGTAATAAAAGTTTTGGATAGTTTCGGATAGGGCGGAGTCTAACTAAATAGTAAATACTACACTCGTACGAATTAACTGTGCACTCCGCTGGAATGCGACACCTCTCCCGCTACCTAATAACGTCACAGCGCGAGGTGCACAGTAGTGTTGTTATGGATATCCATATCCGTAACCGAAACTATCGAATAATCTGAAATAGTTTAATATCCATAACCGTAACCGAAACCGATATTATTTTTTACCAATATCCATATCCATATCCGGATCCGAAATTATATATCCATAACATCCCTACTGGAAACTATGATTTTAGGAGCCAATTTATGAAATAGGAAAAACCACTGTACTCTTGAAAGTGTTACCGGTACCGAAGTGAATACTTCTTTAGACGCGTTGGGAACATCTTGAGATAAGAAAAAACCAATGAACTCACGAAACTTGCCGCGTTATCTTTACCCTGCATAGAGGGACAAATAGGGTGGCTTTTCTGAATTAACTCCGTAAACTTACTCCGTAAACTGAACTTACTCCGTAAAGGATATGGCGTCTTAGTATTTTCCGTTAGATACTATTATGTATTCCGTGGTATTTGGACATCATATTATTACAAAAACTTTTTCTACGGACGTGTCGCTCTTAGCATGATAAATACATTTAATGATCATCATCATTCAAATGGCAGCGTTACTTCAGTAAGAAACAATCACAAATTTTGTAATGTTTATTACTGAATTTTTGAGACGCAATTTTCGGTAGTCCAGCTTGAAATAAAAGCACAAAACTATCCAAGTTCCAACACAATATATTCCCAATCCGAAGCAATTTTATCGGAACTGAGAAATTTTAATTTGGCCTTTTTGGGACAATTTATTTGACGGCGACGTCCGAGGCCGGCGCCGAATGAAACTCATTAATCCGATCGTGTTTCAATATGGTGGAGAGGCGCCATCTATAAATTTTGGCGTGAGCAATTACGTTCTGTCGCGGTGGACAAAAACGTTATTTATAGCTCAGATATGCGACCAATATCTTTTTGTTACGTTCGATTGGACGAGGGCTGTAAATTTTAATATATTGTCACGGAGAATTTATATCGGTTTGTTAGCGCTAACATCTAAAATGGGCTCTTTATAGTAAGAGACTGGAGATGAAATTTTTGATTAAGGTATTTGTTAAAAAGGCAGAAAAATTTATAAAAGTCAATTATTTGAAAAAGGTACTTAGATTGCAAAAGTAGTAGTATCTCAATCAGTTTTGAAATATATCTTATGATTAATTATTATTCGAAATAAGCAACAAATGATGAAGAACTTATGGAAATGATGACAAGAATTTTTCAAATTGAGAAGATAAATCGGTAATTTCAATTAACAAACATTAAAAAGGTCTTTCAAAACAAGACAAATTTTTGAAAGAATATAGTAAGGAATTACATCGTTCGTATCCGAAGTTCTTCATCATATTTCGATTTAGACGAAAATTATTTCAAAAATAGATGGGAAATAACGAAGTTTTGGATCAACACTCTTTTCAAAGTAAAAAAAGAATCACCAAAATTGGACGTACATCTTTGGAACACAATACATACGAATTTGGTAAAATATTGTGCAGCCAATATCGAAATTTTATTTTCAAATCCAAACAGATTGGCTAGTACGGCTTTTGCAAGAAGCCTCTCAAACTTGTCTATAAAACGGAAACTATAAGCCACGCGAACCGTACAGCAAAGCACAGTAAAGATAAGCGAGTGATATCTGGCTATGAATCTTGTATGCTGCTAGTTATTGGAGCCATAAATCTCTCAAGATACGTACGTCGTACGAGTGGCTTACACTAGCTGTATAGTAGCTTTATTATAGTAGCTGTATAAGAGCTGTGTAGGAGTTGTATAGTGGCTGTATAATGTACATCTAAACCTCGTGTCACGTGTGGCGATGCAGTCAAGTGGGATGTTTGAATTTTCCCCTACATTGTACTCTGTCCGTTGCGGTCAGTGCTTTGTATTATAAATGTAATGTGAAATCTTCAGGCGTATGAAATCTCGTGCATTGCTCAAATTCAGCATTGGTTTATTTCAGTAAGTGTAGTCTTCTTCTTGATCTTTTATAACTGACATATCTATTTCTTTCTACCCCAGACGTCCGGGTAATCACTTCTATATCCAGCTACTTAAAATTACAAAGATATTTTCAGTAGTAATTTCAGTTTTTATTGTATTTGAATACAGCTTTTAGTTTAATCTTGACGTAACTAAATTGAATATTATTTTAATTATTCAATACGTGACTTTGTTTCGACCACAGGTCCTAAATCGGAGGTTTTACCTTTTTTTTTAAGACTCCTGGCTATTCTATCCATCATTTTATTTAGGACTCCGGGGTTCAAGGGGCAAGACCTAGTCAAACATTGACATTTTTCAATGGCTCTTAAAATAACACTTTCTTAGCGCTAAAGGAAAACTTCTTAACTAATTCTACAAATGTATTCTCTCATTATTCTGTAATGTAATGAATTCTCTCCGTGGCGCAGGGGACGCACGCTCGGATTCGAGTGGGAGGTCGCGGGTTCGATTCCCGCCACGGGCCACTTTGGAATTTTATAATTTCTAAATTGGCTTAGGTCTGGTCTGGTGGGAGGCTTTGGCCGTGGCTAGTTACCACCCTACCAGCAAAGACGTACCGCCAAGCGATTTAGCGTTCCGGTACGATGCTGTGTAGAAACCGTTGGGGTGACTTAACTTACCCCTTCCAAGTTAGTACGCCAACATCTTCGACTGCATCATCACTTACCATCAGGTGAGATCGCAGTCAAGTACTAACTTGTATAGCGTAAAAAAAAAATGTTCTCAAAGATGCTTGAAGCAATTTTCTTAGCGTAGTAGGCTATAAACCTCTCTCCTAGAGAATAGTGTGCCCAGTTGTGGGGTGTAATAATTGGTCATGAGCGAGTTGAGCTCGCGCACTGGGGGTTCCGTACTATAAAAACCAATTCCAATCAACTCTACCCACCAAATTCAAAGCAAGCAACAAATCACGTTTGTTTTGTGGGAGCCCATATATATTTAGTTTATTTTATTTTTTAGCATTTGTTGTTATAGCGGTAACAGAAATACAATATCATCTGTGAAAATTTCAAGTGTCTAGCTATCACGGTTAGCAAGAGATACAGCGCGGTGTCAGACGGACGGACGGACAGCGAAGTCTTTAGTATGTAGTAACAGGGTCCCATTTTTAATATTTGGTCACGAAACCCTAAAAATGGGGTGTATAAAGGTTGCGTTGACACGCTATCTGCTGTAACTTGGGTCGTAGCGGCAGTATAGAAGGTCGTTGAATCATCACTTGCACTAAACGCCTGTCAAATTTCTTGTCCACACCTTCAATCAATTTAAGGTGGCAATCATTGATTCGGTTATCTCACCATAATTGGGTGCAAATAGCTTCTTCCGATTCATCGTTTCTTTCGATACGGCTACGGTTGATAAAAAACGATGCAATCGGCATTCATAAATAGAGCATCGCGGGAGAGTCATGGTTTGTTCATTCCGAGTCGGCGATTGTTGTCTAGATGTTACTCAGAACTCTGTTTCGATCGTCTAGATTGACAAGGTTTTTTGTATCAGATATAAATATTTGTAAGAAGTAAATATACAGATGGATAACAGCGGTGAATCCAATGAAGAAACTTCATCAATGGTAAGTTCACAATGTTCATTCAATGAAAATCTAGTGTTTATTTTAAATCGACGATATTTTGGCGAATCTTCTACACAATTACAAAAAGCATTTTTGTATTTGGCTTCTAACCCAGCTTAAATCCTTAGCCCTAAAAAGCTGTTCATATAGGCGACGTCGTACATGACGTAGACAAGAGAAAAGGAAATATTTATTTTAATTCCCCTGATTCCCCAGGCAAAGCCAGAGCCGGTGAGCTAGTATGCCGTAGAAATAGCTAGTATATTAAAAAGGCACTGATTTAAAGAGGCAGTTCTAAATAGCAGTTTTGATAAGTTAAAAATTAAAAATGGCATGTTTAATAACCTAGTTCAGCAGTTAAAACTAAGCAGTAAAGTAAACAAAAATGAGTAATAAAAAATAATGAACTGGATCAGTGAATATATAATTGAGCAGGAAAATAATTAAATGGGTGGTAAAAAAAATTGAACGAGCGGTTACGCGTGGGCAGTAAGAAATCGGAATTTGTCGGTAAGAAATCTCATTCTAAGCAATTCTATAAACAATGAGGTGGTAAAATACAATAAAAAAAACAGTACTTAAATAGTAATGAAAAATTAAATTACTTTTGCTTTGACTGAAGGAATGGTAGGTCTAGGACACGGGACCCGTTGCGGGGGGGATGGGAGGGGGGTGAGGGGGAGGGGAGGGGTAGGGGGAGTCTACCCCCCAAGCCAAATCGTACGAGGCCTAATACTTTTCGAGAAATATTTTTTTGAAATTAAAAAATCTTCACCTCTTCTCATTATTTATGTCTTTAATCTTCTTAAAGGCCAGTCGACGGAGCCCCGCTTCGCGGGGCTCCTATTTCTGGGTGGTCATAAAAGAAAATAACCACTCAGAAGGATGGCGGGGCCTTGCAGGCCCCGCCATCCTCTTCGTCACCTAACCCAGCCGAGTCGGGGTGCCCTCAAGTCCCGAGCTCGCTTCGCTCGCTCCTGGACCCTAAGTCGTTTGTGCAGTGATTTACGAAAGTTAGTGACAGTGTGATACAAATCTTTCGTAAAAATATTAGCAAACTGGCAAAAAATACGTAAACATAACCTAAAAAAATGTGATTTATAATAATAATTTTTCTTATTATTTCTCGTTAATTTGAGTTATTTACGAAAGCTAGTGACATTGTGAAGTGTATTACATAAAAAACTTTCGTGAAAATACCACTCGGACAAAAACTTCCTTTTTTGTCCGAGTGGAATGTTTTTAGCTTCAACTGGAGGTACTGCGTACTTCAGAGAACCTTTAAGAGAAAAGGAACCGCTCATTCCATCATTTTTACCGCTCATTCAGTTATTGGACTGCTAAATTATTTTTAGAATTGATATTGTATGATAAAATAACCGACTAATTGATTCTTTATTACTGTTCATGTTTTACTGTCGCAATAATTAATCAACCGCCATTAAATTAAATAACTGCTCAATATGTTTTCCAACTGATCATAATAACATCTCGAATATTTAAATAACAGCTCAAAAAATTAGTTCCCATAAAATAACCGACTAATTGATTCTTTATTACTGTTCATGTTTTACTGTCGCAATAATTAATCAACCGCCATTAAATTAAATAACTGCTCAATATGTTTTCCAACTGATCATAATAACATCTCGAATATTTAAATAACAGCTCAAAAAATTAGTTCCCTATTAAAAAGACAAACTTGAGCGATGTTGTGAATTGAACATTAATTCCAGAATGCTTCAAAAGAAACCAAAGATTAGAAATCTTATAAAGCGAGGAATGTTGCGAGAGCGATATAATTATTATTTTCGGTCGCCCGTCGAACGGAAGAACGGATACTAAAAATAATAGAACGACGATTTTGTGCCAATCTGTCCGTCGCGAATTTATACAGTTTCGCAGGAAATCTTTCGAAACACCCGCTCGTTAGAGCTGATTGGATGTTTCCAAGTGCTAACTAAGCTAATCTTTTCTTTTATTTCCAATTCCATCCGGAGGCGGCGTGGATTGCTCAAAAGATTCAAATAATTAAGACCCTAATGAATTTTAGCCGGGCGTTTTTCCTTAACCGAAATAATTGATGAAAACTTTCTCATTTGTCTGAGTACTCATTTTTTTCTCGTTTCGTGATTTAGTTAGTCTTAAATCTTATCTTATCTTATACCTTTAAACGAGCAATTCTTGTATATATGTATATTTCTATATAATCTGGATCTCGGCAACGGCTTCAACGATTTTCATGAAATTTAGTATACAGGGGGTTTTGGGGGCGATAAATCGATCTAGCTAGGATTCATTTTTATAAAATGTCGAATTTACCAAAAAAATAATAAAATATGATTTCTGCTGCCATCTATTAGCCAGTAGTTAAACTACCGAGCGAAGCACTCCTGCAGCTGCCATCTATTAGCCAGTAGTTAAGGGCGATGGGTACCATCTGGGCGCGAAAATTCAAATTTTATTTAGTTTTTCGCTCATAGTGGGCTAATTATGCATTCAAGGCTAATGGCAATGTGTTTTGCGGGCACAACGTTTATGCATCTACATGTTTTTAACAAAAACTCTGGTCAACAATACTCATTTACTTCATATTGGTTCCCGATAGCTCGAAATCTTTGAAACTGCAAAAAAATATCTTTCGGGAACCAATATGAGATGAGTGGGAACTTTCGAGCAAAGTTTCTATTAAAAACATGTACATAGATGCATTAAAAGTAGGCCCGCAAAATGCATAGTCATAAATCTTCAATGTGTAGTTTGTCTAAGATTTGCGAAAAACTAAATAAAATTTGAATTTCGCGGGCTGGTAGGGCCGCAACACCTTAAACTACCGAGCGAAGCTCGGTCACCCAGATATTATCTTTATTAATAAAAAAAAAATATTTTTTATTTTGTCGTTGGATAGGATATTGCAATGTAATTTAATAAAGCTTTCCTGTGTTTCCCTTTGGAGGCTCTGAAGCTGACGACATTGGCAGATGTGCATTTGGTTGCATGTTGCATCCAATGATATTCGACGCCCGTGAACAAAATGATTTAGCTTCGAGCGACACACACTATTTTTCATCACTGCCTATGAGACAAAAGCAGGAGTACCTACTTACTCGAAATTAGTATGTTAATAAATATTACCTAACCCAGGATCCAAATTCTGAGAAATGCAAAAATATGAATGACATGACTTTTTACGAACGCTTATTCATCAGAGAAAGCACGAAATTAAATTTTTCTCTCACTATTCTCTAGAGCCTGAAATAATTATTGTCGAATAGGTAAGTATGATGAAAAATTTATTCTTATGCGTAACCTAAGAGTAAAACAACATTAGCGGCACGTTTAGCGTAACCCGGTCTATTTATAGGGAAGCGTGTAGAGCTTTGTGTTGAATGTGACGATGTGCAATTACGTACAATAAAATAATGTGACTGATAGATCAACATGACTTGCCGTGTGTATAGAATCGACTCTAAAGAACTGACTGAATGTTTTATGTCTATTGGTGAGTTGTCTACAAAAATAAATGAAAGGCCTTGGATATAATCTTTGATTAGGTGTATAGTACCTTATCAAAGGATACATACATGAACCCTAAAAACATTACACTCCTTTTTTGGGCAGCCGTGTAAAAAATGTTAACATTGGCATTTCAATGTAATTCCAATGAACTAATAAGGTGTTACGACTGTCTACAAAGTCTTCGTGTCTAATCATTGGTTATTAAACGACAATAATCGAAATAAGAAAGTGTCGTGACCCCCAAAGGGGGAGGTCGCGACCCTGGCTGTGGTTCAGCGTGTGAAATTGGCGATCGCGGTCAAGTGTTGGGCAACGCTTCAGCTGGTTACCAGCTCAGTTGGTCTGGCTCTGGCTTGGTACTTGCCCGCACAGCAACCGCTCCGAAATGGTCTGGCCGCTTCTGTGGCTACTCTTTTGTCTGATCTCTGTTGGTGGTGAGTAAAAGAAAGTTTTTTTTTTAACTAAACGCACTTAAAAACTTGTCGCTAATTTGTATTTAGTTGGTCTTTTAATTATTGCATATAGCGCATGCCATATGCTTACATTTTTTGGTCTTATGTCTATCGTTTCCGCAGTCATAACACTTCTTTTTATTTCTTATATCTATCTTGCCCTTTGTATTTTCTTGCCCTGTAGAGTGTAGATTATCGCTAACTTATAAATTAATTACTTTGCAAGTCTTGCTCGTTTGGAATAGTGCCAAAAATCTGTCTCAATTTTCTCATTGAACAGCCTGGCTGATTCGTTGCGAAAAGTATAGCTAAACTGTCTAATGAGGCTACAGCTCGCGGGAAAATTTTTCGTAGGATTAATTTAATTTCATTATATTTTACATCAAATTAGCACGGCAGTGCCACTAACATTAACATGATGGATTAATAATTATTTACAAAAACAGACTAAAAAACATAAATCAGGTACCCTGAAAACAATGGATAACAGTGTTACTCAACTAATGTCATTAGTCTTATAAAAGGGAGTTGTTAATAGCATAGAGCGGTTTGGGCATATTTCTAATCCATGGTTTCCTTTGAGGTTTCCTTGATATAATCTTGTTCTCAATGCAAATATGTGGCCAGTTTTCATTCGGAGAGGTGGTCTCTCTTTTAGAAGTAGATTGTTTTGTGTCCGCGTAATAGAGTTTGCATCACGATCCATTTTACAGTCTAATGCCCTTGTAACCTATTACAGCAGAGTATTATAACAGTTACCTCGTTATTCAATGTTACCTGATATTTGCGTCAAAGCGTTATCAAAGCAAAACAATTTTTGTAAACTGCAAGGCATAGATTTATATCATCATCGCTCACGCTCCGACTAGATAAAACGCTTCCTAACAACGACAGCTCCGTGTGGTAACTTTTTTTGTAGTGTGAGTGGGTCCATTTGAAAGTATGGTGCGACGGCTCGAGTAGCCAATTTGGGCAAAGTATTTTATGCCGCACTTTTGAAGTCGAGGGCGACCTCTTTACCTCTATGCTACAAGGATTATCTTGAGGATATCATTGTGTAGTAGCTTGATCTTGCTTGCTTTTTTGCCTGCATGTAGCAAGGCCATCGGTGGCTACTGCATAATATAATATGGTGATTACATTTCTGGGATACTTCCTGGTACAGAGACCTATATTATATGGTATAGAGAGTTTTGATCTCCCCTATCATTGCGTCACTTCATGTTAACTGCTTCAACGGATCTTGCAGTATCGACCAATTTATCATTACGCTTAGTAGCATTTAAACTATAGCAATATCTCCCTGTTTCAACATTTGAACCTAATTATTGTTATTCATTTATTCCTGTATTGGTTGCAATAAATTATAATTTGAATTTAAAATCTTTGTTTTTTTTATTTATTTTTTTGGACCAAAGCTTTGATCCCTCTAGAATATGTATATAAAACTTCAGCTATAACTTCTTCTCAACGTGCATGCAAGGATTCTACTGTCACCTTATGTTTTAGATCTCCAAGAAGTGGCAGATGATGACAATACCCAAGGTACGGAAGCTGCAGCCGAGGAGGATCAACTCCAGGATGTGGAACTGGAAGCGGTTTGCCCCGAGCTCAGTGGACAGATCATAGGAGGCCGGCCGAGCTCCGTGACCAGGCACCCTTACCAGGTGTCCATGGTGATAAATGGGAACTCCTTTTGTGGAGGATTTATTATCAGCAGGGACTATATTCTCACTGCGGCGCATTGCGTGCAAAAGTATGTATAAAGTATATAAGATATTCTAAAATTTCTGCTTTCTTGGCCTGCACAAACACTGTACCACATTATTTTTGAACTTTCAACATTAACATTAGATGAAATATTGAAGAGCATCTCAAAACACAAATATTCACAAAAAAAGTTTCACCCCGTCCCCTGATACTCTATCATCGAGAAATGTTGACTCGACAAAGGTTTCGGTTACAAGATTCTAGTTTTTACCATTGCTGTGTCTTTCAGTATTTAGAAATAACGACCTCGATGCATAATGTTTCATAATGAATTAAACTAATCTTAGATAGAAATCTTACTTAGAACAAACAATAAAGATTATAAAGAAGTGGACATTGTTGCAAACTTAGCAAGGGCATTTCGTGAAACATTTCGGCTCAGGTCACAAGGAATTTGTTCCATAAACAACACTATAGGTGCCAATATTAAAAACGATACCTTGACCAGAATTGTATCAACGGGGTTTAGGGACCATAGCGCTCAGACCAGTGACCACCTCCTCCTCTCCTCCTCGGCCTCTCAGCAGAGGTCTGATATAAAAGAAGAAACTGACCGGTTGACTGACATGTCAACACACAGCCCAAAATGCTGGATCAAGAGACTCCAAATATTTTTAGTAGGTTTTTTATGAGGTCACGCTAAGAAAGGGTTTTTCAAAATTCACCCAATAGGGTGTGGAACTGGGGTCCAAACTCCAAAGTTACTAAGCTACGAAACCGATTTGAGATAGATTATATCCTGAATTAACAAAGGCTACTTTTTATCCTGGAAAAAACAATGGTTCACGCGATTTGTTTAAGCAGACGGACGTCCACTGCTGGACAAAGGCCTCCTGCAATGATATCCTGCCCACATGGTCCTGCGCTTCTTGTTGCGTGACTCTTTTAATGTCGTCATCTGGTCGGAGGTCTGGTCTTGGTAGACTCATGCTGGTGCACTGCGCTTTCCCGTGCGGGGTTGCCATTTCAGCACTTTCAGCCAGAACGTCTGTCCGTTCTTCGGGCTAAGTGCCCATTGCCACTTTAGCTTTGCGATACATTGAGCTATGTCGGTGACTCTGGTTCGTCCAAGTATAGCTCTCTCCATCGCCCGCTGAGTGAATGTGAGCCTCTGGGCGTCCGATAGTTATGTATAATTAACTGTTATCATTCGAATACCACAGCGCAGTCCCCAGCGCTATCCGCATTCGAGTGGGCAGCACCCGCCGAGACCGCGGCGGCAGCATCGTGGGAGTATCCGGGATATCCGTGCACCCGCTGTACGGGAACCCGCAGTTCGACCACGACATCGCCGCGCTGCGCCTGACCACCCCGCTGGTGTTCGGGCCCGCGATACAGCCGATCAGACTGCCGCAGCCGAGACAGGCGGTGCCGCTGGTCCGGCTGACTGTCACCGGCTGGGGTTTGACCGCTGTAAGTGTATTTCGCTGACATCCTATTTTCGGGGCGAGGTTATCAGTTATCCTGAATTTAATAAGGAAAGGCAGAATGGAAGAATTACAGAAAAAGTAATAAAATGTAAGCTTTATCAAATTTTGTAACAGGTGTCTGTTTGCAATATTTCCATTGCCTAAAATATAACACAAAGAATTGTAGGCACTCTTTAAATTCGTTTATTGCCCGTGTTACCCCCGATGGTCCCCCCGGGGTACCACGGATAAATTTTTTGCTACCTCTTGTATCTGTTGTTCCTATACCCTGGGTGGGGTTGGATAGACTGATTCTAATGACCGTTATGTTATTTTCGTGTATGGTTTCCTTCAGCCAGGAGGTCGCCGTATCCCCAGGACGCTAATGGAGGCCAACGTGCCCGTGGTCCCGCACTGGTTGTGCCGCCTGTCCTACGGGGATACACTCACCTCCAACATGTTCTGCGGGGGACACTTCCTGATAGGCGGAGTGTCTTCTTGTCAAGTAAGTCCTGGTGCTTTTCACTACAATTGTATCTGTATATTCAGGATTGTATAGGACAATTTAACATTCTTATGGCAAACACTTAAAAACAGTCTGAACAAAAGATTTTTCTTAATTTTTTAAGATACAAGACCTAGCCCAATTTGAAACATGTGATTTCTGTAGGTGGCTGCAGAGCGAACTACATCGTGGCCGTACTACTGGTGACAAGCTTGCGCATTCTATTCAGTCCTTAGGCAGACTGTGGAGTCATCTTTTGGGGCAATACTGCAGTTTCAATCTATTTTCATTAATAAACATACGTTTTTTAGGGTGACTCGGGCGGGCCGGCCGTGTTCCGCGGCACGGCGTTCGGCATCGTGTCGTTCGCGCGGGGTTGCGCGCTGCCGCTGTCGCCCACCGTGTTCAGCAACATCGCCGCGCTCAGGGACTGGGTCACGCAGATGACGGGCGTCTAGTCTACAGTACATCACTACGCTCGCTCCACATTACCCACGTTCCTTTCCACGCAATGTCACGAGGGTTTTCTCAAATTACGTTCACATACAACCCGGTTACAATATCTGTGGACCTGGCGTCGATGACGTCACGTCGTGTCAGCGCTCTGATATGGTGCGCAAAACAAAAGCGCCGGGGCGAGCGCGGGGAGGTGAAAGGATAATGGGAAGGGGATACGCATTCCAGCGAGGTCCACAGATATTGTAACCAGGTTATAGGTGGCAGCACTGAGATGGCAGGTCTTTTCTTGTATTACGTTTGTGGCAAGTTGAGGCATATGTTAAATGAATCAAATCGCCTATAATTTATAAAAATTTTCCATTACTCTCAAAATATGGTTAGATTGTACATGTACGCACATGTACGTATGTACATACATGTTTGAGACAAGCCTTTCGCCACAGATCACTCAATCGAAGTGATCTGAGATGATGGTTAAATCGTGCCCCAATCAAAAAAAAATTTCATTACTAATACGCTACGTATCTGTGATATAAATAGGGACCAAAATATGTTACGAGTAAAAGTCACACACCGCTGATGGTTGGCTGTGTTTTTTATTTATTTTTGTTACTTTTTAAATAAATCTTTATTAATAAATTAACCTATGTTGTTTTATTTAATTTTCCTTTTATGTGCCTTTGTATTCCTTTGCAAAAAGATGAACAAGAACCGTCTGTACGATTTTATTAGAATCTGTATGATAGCTAAACTGTGTCCAAACCAGTCACGTCTTTATTCCAATCCAGCAAGGTTGCTAATGTAAATGCTCGCTACATTTCTTTGATATTAATAGAGTACAAATATTTGTGTCATCTCTCATGGTGTCTTACTTTTTTTGTTATTTTTAAAATAAACTGTACGATTTATCGCTGTTTTCTTTTTCCCGACAATGTCACTTACTGCGATTAGATTACTGAATAAATACAGTCATATCCAAAAACATTTTTGGATATATAATATTTAAGACTAATGATAACATAGGTATTTATTATGTGGCATGGTATGTTTCCTTATGAGAATGTTCATAATTATAAACGTAATAGAAAATGGCTACCTTTAATGATATCTTTTACTTGCAAAGATTCAAATCGCTAGATGAGCCCCAAAACCTCCAAAAACATCCACGTTTTTGTCTTGTGTGCGACACGTCATCTGACACATAGAAAAAAGAAATGGTGACATAGCGAGGTCTCATTTACTCTTAAACTAAATTCGTACTTGTGTTCTCCGTCACACAATCGTCAACTACTGCGTGCTGAGTGCACTCACGCAGCATGTTTGTGGACGTTTTCGATGTGCGCAATGTAGGCTTATGGCGCATCTTACGATTTAAATCTTTGTTTCCTTGAAAGACTGTCAAATGCAGGCTTGTACTGGATATTAATTGGACCTCTCTTCTCCAGGTCTATGAGATGTTCCTCATTGGCTACCAGTTCAAAGTGCTGTCCCCGATCTTCACCATCCACTGGGGGCTGCAAGCGCGACGGACGCGACCTCTGTGGCGCGAGAAACAGAACGAAAAGAACAGAAAACACTTCGAGACGTTCAAACGAGAACTCTACGCAAGGTACAGGAGGGATCCCCTCCACCTGTTGAGAAGACCCCAGCAGGCGAAGAAGACATAGGCCTCGCAAGGCCGCGCTAAACTGGCCGGCCTGCTAATCACTTTTTATATTCTTCAACTCTTCTGAGAAGTGTGTGTTTTTGATGAACAAATCTTTTTGTGTTTTCGGTTGTCTTTCAGTTCACGTAGAAATGGAACAACGGGAAAAAGTAATTTTTGTAGCACTTAACGACATGATATTGTAAACTTACCTATACATACATAATGTGACAGGTTTTCTAATGGCTCTACGAAGGCGTTTTTCACTTTTTGATTAGCTCTACGGAATCTCTCGCATGCCAATTAGCTCTACAAAGGAGTCTGTTGCATTCCAATTAGCTCTACAAAGGAGTCTGTCGCATTCCGATTGGCTCTATGAAGGAGTCTATTGCATTCCAATTGGCTCTAAGAAGGAGTCTGTTGCATTCCAATTAGCTCTACGAAGGAGTCTGGCGCATTGCAATTGTCTCTACGAAGGAGTTTGTCGCATTCCGATTGGCTCTATGAAAGAGTCTATCGCATTCTAGCTCTACGAAGAAGTGTGTCGCATTGCAATTGGCTCTACGAAGAAGTCTGCTGCATTCCAAGTTTACACGCACATCGTTGAAATTGCTAAAAATATTCAACGTTAATTTGTAAGTTCGAGAGGATAGTGAGTGAATGTATAGTTACAATTTGTGACTCTGACTTCGGTCTTCCACCTGACATTCCTAACTGTGAAGTGTTATAATTAGGTATTATTATACGTATATCATGTTATTTTATCCTGTGACAAATTACAACGATAGTTTTCATGTTAATATTTCAGATTATATCCACGCACAATGACCCACATACCAATGTAATTACTTTTCTATAAATAATTTTATCAGAAAAAATGTAAAGAGAGAAGTGTAGATTAAGATTATAATTTTGAGAAACCCCACTTATAAATGACAGGGTTAGAGAAATATTAAATGTACCTATATAAATCCATTAAGTGATAATATTTATTAGTAGAAACTTTGTTGGCTTGTGAATTAATTTTAAAAACTATTTTTATGTATTGTAAGATAGGCTGTGTGTTTTTCAATTAATAATAAATAAATACTGATTTCAATAGATTCTACGTTATCAAAACAGCAATCGTGAAAATATTAGAAACACAATTAGTCATGCAGTCTTATTCCACCCTGAACCAAAAAGAAAATTAGATCTCGGATTCAAAAGTGAACGATTTTGAATTTGGAAATCTACGCTAATTTGTAAAAAGTTAGTGGTAATTGATAAAAGGAACTTTGACAGTATGTAACCGGTTAAATATCGCGGCGATGTTTTCAGATAATAAACGGGCCACACCGCCATATTTAACGGTTAGGTAGATGTATGTAACTAACCAGCGTTAGTTGAAGTAATGGCAAAAAATGATTTATTTTTTGTTACTTCTTATTATTATTACTTGTTGTGTTTATTACTTCAACTAACGCTGTCTTTATAATATTGTTATTTTTTACGCAATCAACAATATGACGAACTATTTAAACGATTAACTTAATTAATAATTATCTGTTGAATAGTATCCCCCTAAGAAGATTAAATTACGGAACTAAAACTATGAATGTGGAGAGAGCCCTGCTAAACAGTTTACTATTATTTGTGATAAGTCTTTGCGTCGTTCAAAATAAAACTGAAGAAGCATTGTTTTAATATCTAAGCATGACATTTTAATTTGACATGTTCACACAATTAACAAAATTGTTAAACTAAAGCTTTTCGTTTGTTAATTTCGCAATATTTAGTATTCCTTTTGAGAACAAATGTCTTTAAATCTAGTATAATATATTATTGAGTGTTTGTTATCTTAAAATAATTTAGGAACAATAAATGTTTAGTTACGAGCATATCTTATAGGTTTATTGTTGTGTATTTACAGTATTACTTATATTAAAGTAATTAAGTTAACTTAGAGTTAATATCTACACTCAACGTAATGAAATTAAGCACAAACTTTTGTTGTTGTACAGTAGGTAAACTATAAATGTGTATATAAAATATTAAAAAATACTGTGTATTCTTGAATTTCATTATTTATCTACGAGTACCTACGCAAATCGAACCAGCTTAAAAAATAGCCCTATTTCTTTTACCGAAATAGGTGTCATTATATTTATACCGTGAACCAATATGAACCTATAGACACAATATTTTTTCCAATACAAAATTTTTAAGTGAGTCACTATCCTATTGTTGTGTTTAGAACGGGTACATACCACGATATAACACGATGATTTTATGTGCCGATATTTCGACCCAGTTACATGGATCGTGGTCACGACAGGACTGCGGTGTTGCGAGGTGTGTAGCTGGAACCGTCATAGGCAGTAGCGAACTACCCTCTTTCTCGTTCTCTTCACAGGAACTTCGCGAAAATTTCGGCAAAATACACTAACAACGTCACTTTTAACTTTTGATTTCATGCGGCGCTGTCCTGGTTTGCATAATTCTACTACTGGATTCCACATACTGGCTAGCTTAAAACCATCCTCGCGATTGAAATTCTGGTGTTTGCGAATTTCTATCGCTTCGCGCACTAGTCGAGGTATGTAGTGGCGGTCTGTGGACAGAACTCGGGGGTTGTGGAATGGAGTGGGGGGAATTTTCGCGAAGTTCCTGTGAAGAGAACGAGAAAGAGGGTAGTTCGCTACTGCCTATGATGGTTCCAGCTACACACCTCGCAACACCGCAGTCCTGTCGTGACCACGATCCATGTAACTGGGTCGAAATATCGGCACATAAAATCATCGTGTTATATCGTGGTATGTACCCGTTCTAAACACAACAATATGTTCTCTAACCACGAAATAAGTCTTAAATCATTAGTCACTATCCTGGCAACAATATTGGAGTTTTAGTTAATACCTAAAAGGGCTCCTGTGGCCTGTATAGTATGTTACCTCTAGATGGTTGCGAGGAATATTTTCCGCTGGGTTTATTAGCTGGCGAGCAGTTCGTGAAGATTTTTGTGTCTTTTTGCGCGTCGTTAGCACACTGAACCTTTTTGAATTTGAATTAATATGAAAAGAAGTCTGTTTTATATTGTCACTGTCACTGTCACTGCTACTGTCAATGTCTGATGTATCTGTGTTGCCGCCATAGGTAATTTTGATGACCACAGATTGAGGCGGTGGTGATCTGAGGTCATTTGTTGTGAGATTCACAACAAGTATCTAGAGTTTTTCTGAAAGGACTTTCTGTAATTCGAAAGCGTGCGTGAGTAGTTATACCAAATTCGTTTATAATCATATTAGGTTAGTCACAGTTTGCTGTTGCCGCGCGCATAGCCTAGCTCCCACGATACCACGCCGATCAGCATGCCCTCGCTCTCTACCATCCTGTTAGTATAGTGTAGTCACAGTTTGCTGTTGCCGCGCGCACAGCCTAGCTCCCACGATACCACGCTGATTAGCACGCCTTCGCTCTCTTTCATCCTATTAGCGTAGTGTAGTCACAGTTTGCTATCGCCGCACGCAGTGCTCAGCCTCCATGACACCACGCATATCAGCTCGACTTCACTCTCTACCATCCTGTTAGTATAGTGTAGTCACAGTTTGCTGTTGCAGCGCACAGCTCATCCCCCACGACACCACGCCGATCAGCACGCCTCATCCTGTTAGTGTAATGTCAGTGTGCTGTTGTCGTGACCGCGCGAGATGTGCGCGTGCACCCAGTCCCAGATGACAGGGTAGGCGAGGCGCGTGTACACGCCGGGGAAGTTGCCGCGCGCACAGCCCAGCCCCCACGACACTACCCCGATCAGTACTCCCTCACTCACTATTGGACCACCGCTGTCACCCTGCAAAATAAACCAAAACACATATTGATAGATATCCATAACTTTTCATGTGCGAACTTTAAGATTTTGAGGAGTTTCCGGCACCAAAACATAACATGATCTTTCAACTGTAGTTGCGGAGGAATTGGTTCCGAATCTGAATCACAAAATTCCATTTTGAACACAAATGCTTGCAGTAATCATTACATATACCTGACAAGCATCAGGCGAGGGTTGGCTAAAGGATCCCGCACAAAACATAGATGCAGGGTCTATGGGATTCCTGTCGAGACCGGAGTTGAGGCAAAGCTTCATGGCTATCGTCTTGATCGTCGAGGACTGCAGGAAAGTAGCGCTTGGACCCCCTTCCTAGAAATCAAGTTTTTTTAACAATACTTTTAAAATGTACACTTTGTAATTAAAATCAGAAGGACGATAGTATAATGTACGTCAACCGATCAAATGAAATCGTGATTTCCTGCACTAGAGTCTAGACTCTAGACCGTCATGTTTTCTCGATCAACCTATATTAAAAAAATGTCCAGAAATTTTCAGAACCATCCTCTAAGTTTAGGTTATTGGCCGTGTTATAAAATAGTCTTGTATCTAGTCCAAACATGTTAGCTACATAATTAAAGTGTGACAATTGTTTATGCGTATCCACGTGGAATGCTATGGTCTAAATCCCCTTCTCCAAGAAGATAAAAGGCATGTATCAAGTATAAAAGACAGGCAATAGTAGTATTGGATGAAAGCTGAGAACGAAAAATGATAATGTCTGACTTACCCTCAGCTTTCCCCACCCAGATACAATAGCAGCCTGGTCCGCCGGCAGCCACGCTTCCTTCGCCACCATCCTGATGGGCAGGACCCTGGCGGAGAAGCGCAGCGGAGAATACAGCTTGATGAGCCCCACGTCGTTCACCTTGGTGGTCCGCACGTATTTTGGGTGGACGTAGGACTCCTTCACGTCGTACATTTCTCCCCCGTGAGTCTTCCAGGATGAGCCAAGACGGACGCTGAGGTCGCTGGCTTTGGGGCTGTTTGTGGAATTTTCAACATATCAATGTCAGACAGAACTGAGCGTCTAGCCGTTGACGCACTTTTTTATGTCCCACTACTGTATACGGATCTTCTCTCAGAATTAGTTTAATACCTATTTCAGAATTAGGATACTTCATGCTTGGTGTAGTGCAGTTGATGGACTTAGCACACCTTTAAGGACGTTATGATGTATACTCGAATTGCATACAGGTTTCCTTACGATGTTTTTCTTCAGCGCTAAGCAAGTGATATTTAGTTTCCACAAAAACGTACATACTCGTAGCTTTCGAGGCGTAGCTTTCCGTGATTCGAATCCCAGATCCCTTAATGATGGCAGAAGTCACTGCTTACTATGGGATAATTTGGCTATTAAGTTTTTGAGTCTCTGCATGTAGCTCTAACTTTTCGGAGCTATTCGCGATTGTGGAAACCAAATGTCCCTTGCTTAGCGATGAAGAAAAACCTCACAAGGAAGAGGAAAGTTCTCCGAAATATTTTTACTTACCTAGTCACAATAAGACAACAATTTTGGCATTCAAGAAGCCCGCACCACAAGCCAAATAGGAATCGATTTGTTCACGGTCTCACACAGTAACGATAATTTTTGTCTCTAGATTCATAATGACCACTGTGGATAAAACTAATACGCATTACATTACAAGTTACAAGGAAACCCAATTACAACGTCTCAAGGCACCCCGGACGATCAATCAAGTCGACGCACAGCTAAGGAGAAAAAAGGGAAACAGATGTCTTTAATATCCCCGAGTCGTCCTATTCCGTGTAACAACCCCACTATTCGGGGTAACGTATCGTTTTCCAAGTATGTGATAATAAATTTCTCGAGTGCCCTCGTAAAGAGGGCCCACCGACATTGAACGGGTGAAATATACGACAGTATCTACGCGGAGAAGCGATCGCTGTTTTGCATCGGAAAAAATACAATTCACCCCCGGGGGATGAATTGATATTGTGGGAGGCTCCAGTTCAGGGATAGGTATTCTGTTTGCTGAATGTTCGACGGCCTTTTAAACTCGTTGGCACGGGAATTTTGTGTTTTTGCAGTTCAGGTATTTCTTGTTTTGAATATAGGTTAGAGCTTTCGTTTATATTGAGGTGAAGGATGGAACTCTTTGATTATGAGTTAGGTATTTATGAGGTAGAATATTATAGCGTATAAGCTTTTTTGTTATTCAACTGGATACGGAAATACATATAAGACATTGAGGATCTCCAAAATAAAACACAAATTGTTTCTCTGAAATAACAAAGTTTTGTTTTATTTAACAAGTCTACAATTATCAAGTTATTATCAAGTTACGACAATTACACTTCTATCTCACCTGAAATAACAAAGAAACGACATTTAAAGTTCACTATATCTCGAGTCCTCAATCACATTCTTTCTATTAGTTTTTATAACAATAAAATGCACAAAACAATCCGCGCGTCCCACGCCATTTTAAATCATAGACACAGATCAATATCATAGCTACATACAGCTGATACGCGAAGCGCGGCAAATTCAAACGAATGAAATGTCACTCATTTCATTACATAACCTGCAATTTCCGGAAATATTAAGTGTGTAACGGACAAACGGACGGACGGACGGACGGACTCAGTAATTGGGTCCCGTTTTTTACATTTGGGTAGGGAACCCTAAAAAGCATAGCTAACAAAACAAAAGTTAGATTACAACAGGTCAACGTTCTAAATTGCAATTTGAATAGATTATGATAACATTATATTCTGTTATTTTAGCCCCGTAGACCTAAATGATAATGAAATTTCAATTAGTTGAACTAATATAACTAGTAATAATGACAATAATTGGAAATCGAGCTCTTCAGTTTGAGGTCAATACTGTTGAGATTCGCTCTTGAATATCTCGGGGCTGAATCAAATGAATTTTCTAATAAGGCGTGGAAAATTTGACGAAGATTTAATTAATTTCATAACGATGACCTTTAAATGTATTGATATTAATAAGTTTTATAATTTTAATGAACGTTCAGTGCCCTGTAACAATTTCTGAGTAAGTACCCACTAAAGATTTTGTGAAATGAATATTCTTCAATCCTATAGAATGAGATGTCTGATGATGACAAGTGATGCAGACCACATTATCGAGCAACGACGAATCGAGCAATCGACGGCAAGTACCGAGTTTCTTGCCAGTTCTTCTCGGTGCAAACCTGCTTTCCGTACCTGGCGGTAGAGTCTCGACATTTCATGAGAGCTTATATCTAAGCCTATGTGAAATAAAGAATTTCATTTCATTTCATTTCATTTCATTTCATTTCATTTCATTTCATTTCATTCAGGTAACCCGTCGACCTTATTTTCAAATTGTAGATCTACACCATAGGGGTTTGATTTCGTAAGAACAACGTATTTATCGTTATCGTAATCGTTAGCAAATTCTGCTCCTCGATTGGTTGACGTAAATCAGGGAACCAGTAAACAGTAAACGGTTACGATAGCTATGAATAAGTTTTTCTTACACAAACTAAGCGCTGCTGGAATTGCTAGCATCTCTATGATAGACGCTGATGTAACTCGTACCGTAAGAGACAGTGCGCGGCGGTCAGCAGCCAGGTGGCGGTGATGACGGAGCCCCCGCATATGGGGAAGGTCTTCTCCCGCAGCGACACCTGCCACGGCACGGCTGCTATGGAGGTGTTCATGCCCGACACGATGCGGCGCGTGGAACCTGCGAGCATCTCTACGATAGACGCTGATGTAACACGTACCGCAAGAGACAGTGCGCGGCGGTCAGCAGCCAGGTGGCGGTGATGACGGAGCCCCCGCATATGGGGAAGGTCTTCTCCCGCAGCGACACCTGCCACGGCACGGCTGCTATGGAGGTGCTCATACCGGACACGATGCGGCGCGTGGAACCTGCGAGCATCTCTACGATACACGCTGATGTAACACGTACCGCAAGAGACAGTGCGCGGCGGTCAGCAGCCAGGTGGCGGTGATGACGGAGCCCCCGCATATGGGGAAGGTCTTCTCCCGCAGCGACACCTGCCACGGCACGGCTGCTATGGAGGTGTTCATGCCCGACACGATGCGGCGCGTGGAACCTGCGAGCATCTCTACGATACACGCTGATGTAACACGTACCGCAAGAGACAGTGCGCGGCGGTCAGCAGCCAGGTGGCGGTGATGACGGAGCCCCCGCATATGGGGAAGGTCTTCTCCCGCAGCGACACCTGCCACGGCACGGCTGCTATGGAGGTGTTCATGCCCGACACGATGCGGCGCGTGGAACCTGCGAGCATCTCTACGATACACGCTGATGTAACACGTACCGCAAGAGACAGTGCGCGGCGGTCAGCAGCCAGGTGGCGGTGATGACGGAGCCCCCGCATATGGGGAAGGTCTTCTCCCGCAGCGACACCTGCCACGGCACGGCTGCTATGGAGGTGCTCATACCGGACACGATGCGGCGCGTGGAACCTGCGAGCATCTCTACGATACACGCTGATGTAACACGTACCGCAAGAGACAGTGCGCGGCGGTCAGCAGCCAGGTGGCGGTGATGACGGAGCCCCCGCATATGGGGAAGGTCTTCTCCCGCAGCGACACCTGCCACGGCACGGCTGCTATGGAGGTGTTCATGCCCGACACGATGCGGCGCGTGGAACCTGCGAGCATCTCTACGATACACGCTGATGTAACACGTACCGCAAGAGACAGTGCGCGGCGGTCAGCAGCCAGGTGGCGGTGATGACGGAGCCCCCGCATATGGGGAAGGTCTTCTCCCGCAGCGACACCTGCCACGGCACGGCTGCTATGGAGGTGCTCATACCGGACACGATGCGGCGCGTGGAACCTGCGAGCATCTCTACGATACACGCTGATGTAACACGTACCGCAAGAGACAGTGCGCGGCGGTCAGCAGCCAGGTGGCGGTGATGACGGAGCCCCCGCATATGGGGAAGGTCTTCTCCCGCAGCGACACCTGCCACGGCACGGCTGCTATGGAGGTGTTCATGCCCGACACGATGCGGCGCGTGGAACCTGCGAGCATCTCTACGATACACGCTGATGTAACACGTACCGCAAGAGACAGTGCGCGGCGGTCAGCAGCCAGGTGGCGGTGATGACGGAGCCCCCGCATATGGGGAAGGTCTTCTCCCGCAGCGACACCTGCCACGGCACGGCTGCTATGGAGGTGCTCATACCGGACACGATGCGGCGCGTGGAACCTGCGAGCATCTCTACGATACACGCTGATGTAACACGTACCGCAAGAGACAGTGCGCGGCGGTCAGCAGCCAGGTGGCGGTGATGACGGAGCCCCCGCATATGGGGAAGGTCTTCTCCCGCAGCGACACCTGCCACGGCACGGCTGCTATGGAGGTGTTCATGCCCGACACGATGCGGCGCGTGGAACCTGCGAGCATCTCTACGATACACGCTGATGTAACACGTACCGCAAGAGACAGTGCGCGGCGGTCAGCAGCCAGGTGGCGGTGATGACGGAGCCCCCGCATATGGGGAAGGTCTTCTCCCGCAGCGACACCTGCCACGGCACGGCTGCTATGGAGGTGTTCATGCCCGACACGATGCGGCGCGTGGAACCTGCGAGCATCTCTACGATACACGCTGATGTAACACGTACCGCAAGAGACAGTGCGCGGCGGTCAGCAGCCAGGTGGCGGTGATGACGGAGCCCCCGCATATGGGGAAGGTCTTCTCCCGCAGCGACACCTGCCACGGCACGGCTGCTATGGAGGTGTTCATGCCCGACACGATGCGGCGCGTGGAACCTGCGAGCATCTCTACGATACACGCTGATGTAACACGTACCGCAAGAGACAGTGCGCGGCGGTCAGCAGCCAGGTGGCGGTGATGACGGAGCCCCCGCATATGGGGAAGGTCTTCTCCCGCAGCGACACCTGCCACGGCACGGCTGCTATGGAGGTGTTCATGCCCGACACGATGCGGCGCGTGGAACCTGCGAGCATCTCTACGATACACGCTGATGTAACACGTACCGCAAGAGACAGTGCGCGGCGGTCAGCAGCCAGGTGGCGGTGATGACGGAGCCCCCGCATATGGGGAAGGTCTTCTCCCGCAGCGACACCTGCCACGGCACGGCTGCTATGGAGGTGTTCATGCCCGACACGATGCGGCGCGTGGAACCTGCGAGCATCTCTACGATACACGCTGATGTAACACGTACCGCAAGAGACAGTGCGCGGCGGTCAGCAGCCAGGTGGCGGTGATGACGGAGCCCCCGCATATGGGGAAGGTCTTCTCCCGCAGCGACACCTGCCACGGCACGGCTGCTATGGAGGTGTTCATGCCCGACACGATGCGGCGCGTGGAACCTGCGAGCATCTCTACGATACACGCTGATGTAACACGTACCGCAAGAGACAGTGCGCGGCGGTCAGCAGCCAGGTGGCGGTGATGACGGAGCCCCCGCATATGGGGAAGGTCTTCTCCCGCAGCGACACCTGCCACGGCACGGCTGCTATGGAGGTGTTCATGCCCGACACGATGCGGCGCGTGGAACCTGCGAGCATCTCTACGATACACGCTGATGTAACACGTACCGCAAGAGACAGTGCGCGGCGGTCAGCAGCCAGGTGGCGGTGATGACGGAGCCCCCGCATATGGGGAAGGTCTTCTCCCGCAGCGACACCTGCCACGGCACGGCTGCTATGGAGGTGTTCATGCCCGACACGATGCGGCGCGTGGAACCTGCGAGCATCTCTACGATACACGCTGATGTAACACGTACCGCAAGAGACAGTGCGCGGCGGTCAGCAGCCAGGTGGCGGTGATGACGGAGCCCCCGCATATGGGGAAGGTCTTCTCCCGCAGCGACACCTGCCACGGCACGGCTGCTATGGAGGTGTTCATGCCCGACACGATGCGGCGCGTGGAACCTGCGAGCATCTCTACGATACACGCTGATGTAACACGTACCGCAAGAGACAGTGCGCGGCGGTCAGCAGCCAGGTGGCGGTGATGACGGAGCCCCCGCATATGGGGAAGGTCTTCTCCCGCAGCGACACCTGCCACGGCACGGCTGCTATGGAGGTGTTCATGCCCGACACGATGCGGCGCGTGGAACCTGCGAGCATCTCTACGATACACGCTGATGTAACACGTACCGCAAGAGACAGTGCGCGGCGGTCAGCAGCCAGGTGGCGGTGATGACGGAGCCCCCGCATATGGGGAAGGTCTTCTCCCGCAGCGACACCTGCCACGGCACGGCTGCTATGGAGGTGCTCATACCGGACACGATGCGGCGCGTGGAACCTGCGAGCATCTCTACGATACACGCTGATGTAACACGTACCGCAAGAGACAGTGCGCGGCGGTCAGCAGCCAGGTGGCGGTGATGACGGAGCCCCCGCATATGGGGAAGGTCTTCTCCCGCAGCGACACCTGCCACGGCACGGCTGCTATGGAGGTGTTCATGCCCGACACGATGCGGCGCGTGGAACCTGCGAGCATCTCTACGATACACGCTGATGTAACACGTACCGCAAGAGACAGTGCGCGGCGGTCAGCAGCCAGGTGGCGGTGATGACGGAGCCCCCGCATATGGGGAAGGTCTTCTCCCGCAGCGACACCTGCCACGGCACGGCTGCTATGGAGGTGTTCATGCCCGACACGATGCGGCGCGTGGAACCTGCGAGCATCTCTACGATACACGCTGATGTAACACGTACCGCAAGAGACAGTGCGCGGCGGTCAGCAGCCAGGTGGCGGTGATGACGGAGCCCCCGCATATGGGGAAGGTCTTCTCCCGCAGCGACACCTGCCACGGCACGGCTGCTATGGAGGTGTTCATGCCCGACACGATGCGGCGCGTGGAACCTGCGAGCATCTCTACGATACACGCTGATGTAACACGTACCGCAAGAGACAGTGCGCGGCGGTCAGCAGCCAGGTGGCGGTGATGACGGAGCCCCCGCATATGGGGAAGGTCTTCTCCCGCAGCGACACCTGCCACGGCACGGCTGCTATGGAGGTGTTCATGCCCGACACGATGCGGCGCGTGGAACCTGCGAGCATCTCTACGATACACGCTGATGTAACACGTACCGCAAGAGACAGTGCGCGGCGGTCAGCAGCCAGGTGGCGGTGATGACGGAGCCCCCGCATATGGGGAAGGTCTTCTCCCGCAGCGACACCTGCCACGGCACGGCTGCTATGGAGGTGTTCATGCCCGACACGATGCGGCGCGTGGAACCTGCGAGCATCTCTACGATACACGCTGATGTAACACGTACCGCAAGAGACAGTGCGCGGCGGTCAGCAGCCAGGTGGCGGTGATGACGGAGCCCCCGCATATGGGGAAGGTCTTCTCCCGCAGCGACACCTGCCACGGCACGGCTGCTATGGAGGTGTTCATGCCCGACACGATGCGGCGCGTGGAACCTGCGAGCATCTCTACGATACACGCTGATGTAACACGTACCGCAAGAGACAGTGCGCGGCGGTCAGCAGCCAGGTGGCGGTGATGACGGAGCCCCCGCATATGGGGAAGGTCTTCTCCCGCAGCGACACCTGCCACGGCACGGCTGCTATGGAGGTGTTCATGCCCGACACGATGCGGCGCGTGGAACCTGCGAGCATCTCTACGATACACGCTGATGTAACACGTACCGCAAGAGACAGTGCGCGGCGGTCAGCAGCCAGGTGGCGGTGATGACGGAGCCCCCGCATATGGGGAAGGTCTTCTCCCGCAGCGACACCTGCCACGGCACGGCTGCTATGGAGGTGCTCATACCGGACACGATGCGGCGCGTGGAACCTGCGAGCATCTCTACGATACACGCTGATGTAACACGTACCGCAAGAGACAGTGCGCGGCGGTCAGCAGCCAGGTGGCGGTGATGACGGAGCCCCCGCATATGGGGAAGGTCTTCTCCCGCAGCGACACCTGCCACGGCACGGCTGCTATGGAGGTGCTCATACCGGACACGATGCGGCGCGTGGAACCTGCGAGCATCTCTACGATACACGCTGATGTAACACGTACCGCAAGAGACAGTGCGCGGCGGTCAGCAGCCAGGTGGCGGTGATGACGGAGCCCCCGCATATGGGGAAGGTCTTCTCCCGCAGCGACACCTGCCACGGCACGGCTGCTATGGAGGTGTTCATGCCCGACACGATGCGGCGCGTGGAACCTGCGAGCATCTCTACGATACACGCTGATGTAACACGTACCGCAAGAGACAGTGCGCGGCGGTCAGCAGCCAGGTGGCGGTGATGACGGAGCCCCCGCATATGGGGAAGGTCTTCTCCCGCAGCGACACCTGCCACGGCACGGCTGCTATGGAGGTGCTCATACCGGACACGATGCGGCGCGTGGAACCTGCGAGCATCTCTACGATACACGCTGATGTAACACGTACCGCAAGAGACAGTGCGCGGCGGTCAGCAGCCAGGTGGCGGTGATGACGGAGCCCCCGCATATGGGGAAGGTCTTCTCCCGCAGCGACACCTGCCACGGCACGGCTGCTATGGAGGTGTTCATGCCCGACACGATGCGGCGCGTGGAACCTGCGAGCATCTCTACGATACACGCTGATGTAACACGTACCGCAAGAGACAGTGCGCGGCGGTCAGCAGCCAGGTGGCGGTGATGACGGAGCCCCCGCATATGGGGAAGGTCTTCTCCCGCAGCGACACCTGCCACGGCACGGCTGCTATGGAGGTGTTCATGCCCGACACGATGCGGCGCGTGGAACCTGCGAGCATCTCTACGATACACGCTGATGTAACACGTACCGCAAGAGACAGTGCGCGGCGGTCAGCAGCCAGGTGGCGGTGATGACGGAGCCCCCGCATATGGGGAAGGTCTTCTCCCGCAGCGACACCTGCCACGGCACGGCTGCTATGGAGGTGTTCATGCCCGACACGATGCGGCGCGTGGAACCTGCGAGCATCTCTACGATACACGCTGATGTAACACGTACCGCAAGAGACAGTGCGCGGCGGTCAGCAGCCAGGTGGCGGTGATGACGGAGCCCCCGCATATGGGGAAGGTCTTCTCCCGCAGCGACACCTGCCACGGCACGGCTGCTATGGAGGTGTTCATGCCCGACACGATGCGGCGCGTGGAACCTGCGAGCATCTCTACGATACACGCTGATGTAACACGTACCGCAAGAGACAGTGCGCGGCGGTCAGCAGCCAGGTGGCGGTGATGACGGAGCCCCCGCATATGGGGAAGGTCTTCTCCCGCAGCGACACCTGCCACGGCACGGCTGCTATGGAGGTGTTCATGCCCGACACGATGCGGCGCGTGGAACCTGCGAGCATCTCTACGATACACGCTGATGTAACACGTACCGCAAGAGACAGTGCGCGGCGGTCAGCAGCCAGGTGGCGGTGATGACGGAGCCCCCGCATATGGGGAAGGTCTTCTCCCGCAGCGACACCTGCCACGGCACGGCTGCTATGGAGGTGTTCATGCCCGACACGATGCGGCGCGTGGAACCTGCGAGCATCTCTACGATACACGCTGATGTAACACGTACCGCAAGAGACAGTGCGCGGCGGTCAGCAGCCAGGTGGCGGTGATGACGGAGCCCCCGCATATGGGGAAGGTCTTCTCCCGCAGCGACACCTGCCACGGCACGGCTGCTATGGAGGTGTTCATGCCCGACACGATGCGGCGCGTGGAACCTGCGAGCATCTCTACGATACACGCTGATGTAACACGTACCGCAAGAGACAGTGCGCGGCGGTCAGCAGCCAGGTGGCGGTGATGACGGAGCCCCCGCATATGGGGAAGGTCTTCTCCCGCAGCGACACCTGCCACGGCACGGCTGCTATGGAGGTGTTCATGCCCGACACGATGCGGCGCGTGGAACCTGCGTGGACCCGGCCCCAGACGACACAAAATGGATGGGTAAAACATCAATGATACATAGAAATGTTCGCACCATTGCTCGCCCGCTCTTTAACCAGAGCTTTAGTGTTCGAAGTATTAGTGGTCGTAGAAAAATATGGAAAGTGACTATTCTCAGTTTTAGCTATTGTAGAAATAAGCAGAATCGGTAAGATAATATGGGTAGAGCTGCAAGGCTTTTTTTTCTTCAACGGTTAAGTAGCTACGGGAAAGCTTTTGATATCAAAGTTAGTAAATAAAAGTAACAAATGTTTATAGTGCATGTTAGCTTCGATGTGAGTGTGTATTTTACTGCATAATGTAACATGTTGCGACGAAGTTGGTAGAAAAAAAATATTTACTACCTCTTCGGACAGTGTTTGTGTTTTCTGAAAAATTAAATAACATTACTCATAAAACTAATAAAGGATTCGGATAAATAGCCAAGTCAATGAACTTAAACTTTTAGTAAATTAGGTTATCATCAGCGGCTGAAATCTTTTAAATAACTCTCAAAAGTTTCATAACTTTTAGTTTATCACTCACCTAATAGTTTATGAAGTAAGTTCTTGAAAAGCGTTTTATATTTGAGTTGCACGCGCGTCTCGTTCAAGAACTTCAATATATTGTGTTTATGCATCTCCGCTTCACCCACTAGCCCCGAATAGTCCACTTCTAGCACAGACTCTGTTGTTTTCAACTCCCGGTCTTCTTCTCCAAACACAGCAACCGTTATGATGATTATTTTGAACACCAAACTACACATCTTTTCAGTCTTCTGTAACTTTCCTATCACTACCATCATCAAAGTCTATTGATCCTTTTCTATCATTTATTTACTTGTCCTATCTAGGTAGAACAGTTTCCATTCGTATGATATAGTTGGGTGTCTTAAAATCCAGTAAAGTACAAGAGTTCGAATCTCAATTCGGTTTTACCATACAATCTAGGTATATGTATGTGGAGAGTAAGAGAAAACGTATAACTCTATCGAATTCTTATTGGCATCATTGTATAGTTTGTAGTACAATTACAAGTATCCCGCTGATCCTTCAATATATCATTGTCTATTTTCAGTCACTCATGAATGTTCTCAAAAAACTTTTTTACTACGTATTTGAATGTTCAATATTTTGTTCCACTTAAAGAAATTCATTACACTATTTTTTGTAGTATTTGAATTATTTAACTTTTCACATTATGATATTTATTTGTGCATTTTTTTCACAATGTAACATCAACAACTAAGAAAATGTAATACAACTGCAGGTACACAACATGATTCTTTGTAAAATATTATGCAGTCAAACATAAAAGTAGCAGGCGTGAAATTAAAGTCGCTGACTGATAGATTAAATAATAATTATTAATTGAACTTGAACAGAACGTACTCAAATCTATTACACTTATTTTATGAAAAGTGTTAGAAAGGTTTTTGCTTTGTAACTTTGCAAATAGGATATTTTAGATATCTATGTAATTTGGTATATTTCGACCGTAATTCTCGAGACATCTACGGTTGTGTGTGCGTTGAATGTTGTAAGCCATATGACATATTGCATTCTTTTGCGTGGCATAGAATGGAACTAAACTCCAATCTCAAAAATTGGATAGTTAAGTCATATAGCTGCAGGTGTGGTCTAGTGGCGAGACATCACACTACCAGCAAAGACGCGCTGCCAAGCGATTAAACGTGCGAGTGCGTCATTACATTACAATTTACTACATAAACGAAAACACGAATTTCGTCAGCAGTTCTTGTTTTTTATTGAATATAGGCACAACAACACCTGATGGAAAGTGACAATGTGCTCGAACTCAAACAAACACAGACTTCGGCAGATCATTCCAAACCTTAGCCATGCGAAAAAAATGAAAAAGCGAACCGTTTTGTGATATAGCGACGATATAATAGAGATGAAAGCCAACCCGGTGTCTTGCGAGGCGGTGTGAAGGTGAGGTGAGGGTAGGAATTCGCAAGTATTTTTCGAAATTATCATTGCAAACGTTCTCAGAACTCGCCTACGCTTTAGTAATTTCGTTTGCACTTAGATAACGTACTTAGGTTCCTTTGAAAATTAGGCGCGGCCGCCTGCGAGAGTTTTAAAACTCGCCCAGATCCACTTCAGAACGTAATTTACAAGTTTCCAGGTACCTAGAACGGAGACCGGGCCAATCTGTAATTAAATTTGTTGCATTGGGCCAAGTTTCGGTCGTCGCCGGCCTGCTAATGTCCCCAAGTTACTTCAACTTTGAATTATTCACTAATTCTGTTGTTCGAATGTTTGAATTGCTTTGTGTTTTATTCGATTTGGCTGTGTTTATTGCTTTTAATGCCGATAGCTTTGTGGTTAAAACTATTCTAACACCAGTCACGAGCACCTCTTTCTGATATTCGGTTACGATTATGTACATTTGTGTCAACTGACAACTGCGACCAGTTCCATACTGGTTGGTGGACATAATAAATGTACATCGATCGATAGCTGTTACTCATGTTTGTAGATAATACGAGTATCGATAATAGATATTATCTCTTTAATCCAATATGCAAAATTCTCGTATCACAGTGTTTGTGAGAAAACTTCTTCGAAACGGTTTTATGTCATTTATATCCGAATTGCCGGTAGGTCTGTGAACAGCATGTAAACTATTTTACATACCTATTACCAACAAGTGAGAAATATTTTATATGGCAGAACAACGTTTTCTGTGTCAGCTAGTACCACTTAAAAGAACTGAATAAGTGACTGACTGATTGATATAATATTATCAACGCTTAGCTCACCACTGGACTGGACACGCACTGATAAGACGTACGTAGGCAGAAGAAAGAATTTTTCAAAATTCAACCTCTCTTGAGAAAAAAAGAGGTGATTAAAGTTGCGACTTGCGGGTGCCATCTAGTTGTAAATTGCAACGTTTAAATATTAAACGAGATCTTAGCCGTCGTTTATTATCTAAGACATAATATTTCGATTCGATGAATGTAAAGGAAAAAAATGAAATTCTAAAATTGTAATGGAATTATCGCTTTTATTACGCAGTCATACAATATCTTCGCAATCAATCTGTAACGCAGACAGCAGCAGACCACTACTAGTGTCATACATTTTTCAAGCCATATATCGAATCAAAATGTCATAATGTTTAAACCCTTAAATCAACGTTACGGGTCGGTGTCGACTTTTACTATAGATGCCAAAGGAAGATTTTATTTCATCAATATCGTTGTAATGAAATACAAGTAGAAAATACATTTCACTACTTCTATTTAATTGTTAACTTAATTGAAAATGCTCTAAGTATTATAGTCTTACTTGCCCGTCTCTAACTACAAAGTTGGAGCACAATTCCGTCGATATTGTTTTTCCCAAGGCGCCTGTAATTTTTAATTCCGTTGTTTCACTAACTTTAATGTTTATCTTTGCTAGCTTTACACTTCAAAGGTTTTGTAACTAAGTACTAATTACAATTGGAGAGTGAAAAATGGAAAGATAATTCCCAAAGGAAAGTTTTTTTTTCTAAGGGTCTGTTAAGGTAATTTTTACATTATGTTTAGGGACCAAGATGTAACCGAACTAAAATAGTCTATTTGTTCATATGTCACGCGTGATGATTTCTCATTTTCTGGTGGGAGGACAGTCCTAGTCCTCGTGGAGTCCGCAGGTACCACCGCAGTGCTAGTTATTATATCGAGAAGCAGTGAATACGTATATTAGTTTGAAAGGCTCTGAAGCTGTCGAGTATACTGGGTAAGATGAGACTTAAGAACTAAGTAATGTCTCAGAATGATGAGTGCAGGGCAGTGAGTCGTTTGATATTGTAATGCAAATTCCTGGGACGCACTGTTCGCATTGGCTATGGTCCAGAACGTTAAGTCAATGTCTTTCTTATGTTGTCATTCTTTCGAATAAAAAAATAACGTTTCATTGTATAGGGACAACCCTCCACCACCCATGGCCCAATCAACCTCGCGGTTATGGGGGCCGAATCTCGGGAGGGCGCCCGTTCGGTACTTGCTCTTGGCGTGTTCCCGGGGCGCCTTCTTGACTCCCTACAAGTTGTTTCCTCTCGCTCCTTGTCCCTATGTGCTCACTCTCCCCATTCTGGGGCAGGACGATACAAAAACGGACTCGCCTCGCGCCGTCGCTGTCCGTAGCAAATAAGTCTCTGTGCCACTCCGAGCCGCTCCGCCTCTTATGCCATGCGTGCGCGAACTCCCGTAGCTTTCCGAAGTTGGCCGCCGAACCCACGAGATCCTGATAATAAACTCGGCCAGAAACTTCGCATACGATCCTCGTATAAGGGGCACTCCCACAAGACATGGTGGAGGTTCTCCTCCGCCAGTCCGCCGTTTCATTGTATAGGCACTATGCTACTCGTTCGAAGCTGTAATTCAATGTTGTAGCAAGTTCGTCAAAAGGCTTAGTTCAAAGTAAACAATGACGTCACTCGGGTTTGTACAGGCCGCGGGCATAGGGCGGGTCAACGCTCCGGGCACTCGAGTCCGTCAGTGCCACTCTGCGACGAGCCTTCTAGTCCTTTGTGCCCTCAATGACCTGAGGGAGGCTCTGACAATGCATTGTGTTATGCCATTATAAATATATCCTGGCCCGTCCAAGTTTGTGTTTAAACTAGTGGACGCCCATAGCTTGCCCTTAGGAGTTGGATTTTCAATAACCTTAGTAGTAACGCAAGTAAATACGGTGGTTTGAGCTGTGCGTTGATAGATTATTCAGCGAGTCAGATAGTTGGTCAGTATGGCACGTTTTCACCAACATTTTAAGAAACGCCTAAGCCGTTAGGTGACAGTTTTAACTTACAACAACTGTCAACTAAGGGCTTAGGTGTCCCTTAAAATGTTGGTGAAGAGGAACATAAGTAATGTTTTCTCACAAATTGAAAAATTACCTAATTGTGATAAAGGGAGCCAATATTAATCATTAATCTATAGATGGAAAATAAAGTAAGTACATAGTTTAAAGGCGATTTTTTAATAAAAATAAATATTTTCAAATTTCAAAAGAGTTGGTACCACATGAAGAACCAACATGTTTTTAGGTAGTTAAGTTATTATATGGAAAAGTAAATGAATGTAAATAAAATGGAAAATTCTTTTCAAAAAACCGACTTCAAATGCCACTACAAAGAGTGAAATAATTTTTCAATGAAGGTACACCAATTCGAAGTCGGGCGATTAGTATACGAAGGACTATGTTTGTAAGAATTGCCCGACTTCGAATTGGTGTACCTTCATTGAAAAATTATTTCACTCTTTGTAGTGGCATTTGAAGTCGGTTTTTTGAAAAGAATTTTCCATTTTATTTTTTACTTTTTAGTGGAAAACAACAAATGCACAGGGTATTGAAAATAATGCCCAAATCGCTTGAAGTGTGCTTATAAAATCTGAAGAGTTCCCTCAGTTTTTCCGAGATCCTATCATCAGAACCTGACTTGATGACTGTAGTCATTAAGTTAGCATCTGCAAGGAAATGCACTAGCAACTATTAAAAATACCCAAATCGCTTCAAGTATATTAGCAAAATTTGAAGAGTTCCCTTGATTTCACCAAGATTCCATGATCAGATCCTGACCTGATGACCATAGGAAAACCTGAAAAACTTTACTCTTTCAAACAGTACCCAAATCGTTACTAGTATCCATATAAAATTTGAAGAGTTCCCTCGACTTCTCCAGGATCCCATCATCAGATCCTGACCAAAAAAAAATGGGACCATCTGGGATGTATACCCTTTCAAACAAAAAAAAATTTTTCCAAATCGGGGTACGCGTCTTCGAGTAATCGGTGAACATACATAAAAAAAAAAAAAATAATAAAAAAAGATTCCGACGAATTGAGAACCTCCTCCTTTTTTTGAAGTCGGTTAAAAAATACCGACTTTATTTAAATACTTGTGCCATTATTTATAATTATTTAGATGTTTGCAATTAGTCGCAACTCGCGCTTATACATCCCACTTACGTTGAAGATAACCTACATTTTTAGTAGCGTGATTTGTCTAGATCGGGCAATAAAAGGTCTAGATATTGCACGGTTTAGCCCGTGCTAAATCTAGCCTCTTCTTTATTCTACAGCTATATTTTCAAAAATACAAATCTCACATTCATAATATTAATAGAACAAGGTAAATATTAGATACTCTAAGGGAAATTCAGATAATAATTTGCTACTGCATTTGACATCAACATCAGCCGTGCTATTCTGCAAAAATACTTGAAGCAGCGACGAGCGTACATCTATGCATCTATGAATTCGTCAGGTGTATAGAATTCCATTTTGCATGCCATCTTTAGTATCGCAGGTATCTGACAGCTGTTTCAGGGATGTTCATTTTCAAGAATAGCACATCTGAGAACGCGTATACTCGTAGGAATCAGATAGAGCAAGAGCCTTTCCAAGCGAGGGATATTTCTGGGCCGTTCTGCCGCTGACTGCACTCGCAGTCGCAGTTCAGCCAGCACATGTTCATGTACGTGACTTTGTTGCTGCCGCACACCGGCTGGTACTCCAAGCCGCAGTAGCTGCAATCGCAGTTATCCACCTGGCACGGCCCGCTGTGGATCACGCTGATTTGCGCAACACCCTTCGGGCGGCAGTCGTTGGCGCACCGCAGCTCACACTCGTTCGTATACGTCTTGCAGTCGGTACCACAAACCGGCAGCTGCTCACCCGTGCAGAAGCAAGTTGGACATGCGCCGAAACCTAGCACGTATAACTTAGGATTGTTGGTGCGCTCGGCTTCGCAGTTCACTTCGCAGACGTTCGAGAACGTCCTCGGCTCCATTTTGCCATCGGACGCGCACACGGGGTCGTATAGCTGTGGGCATGAACAGGGTTTTATGCATGTGTTTTTAGAAGCCGGCTGGACCGGTGCGCTTAACGAACAAGTGTGCCGCCTGTTCGCACAGGCGATCTCGCAGAGGTTGTTATACTCCAAGCCGTCGGTTCCGCAGACCGGATCTCTCGTAGCGGGGCACTGGCATGCGTCTAGACAGGCGCCTACATTCTTAAACTCGAAAGCAGATAGACCTTTAGCTTTGGCGTTGTTGCTAGCACAGTTGAGTTCGCAGCGGTTTCTATATAGGACGTTGTCGGAGCCACATACCGGGGAGGCAACAGTGGAGCAGCCGCAGGAAGGTCCGAGACAAGCGGCTCGGTACGCGAGGTACACGAGAGGCTTGTTCTGTTTGGTGCGTCTGTAATTCTCGCATGACAGCTCGCACTCACTGGAGTACGTCTTTCCGTCGCAGCTGCATACTGGGAGGTTTATCGGCAGGCAGACGCATTCGTTGCAGGTGACTCCGTCGTCGCATAAAGTGACAGGCGACTTGCCCATCTTGGCGTAGTTCTTGCTGTAGCATTCTAGTATGTTTTGATTGGGATACGTGATACCGTCGGAGCCGCAGACCGGCTTGAAGTCGTATTCACAGGGGCACACGAATGAATCGATGACCGGCCTTTTCACCACCACGCTGCCGCAACTTATCAGCGTGGCGTGGAGAACTGTTAGTGCGAGCGTACCTGCAGTTATATAAAAGAACAGTTAAGATGTTAGTACTTTATTGATTTGAGAATTATATCCGATTACTTCAATTTAATAAATATGAGAGAGTTTGCATGTTTGTAAGATTGTTTGCTACTCCTCCGCAGTAAATATTTGATTTTTATTCCGCCGCAAATACCGAATGACTATGAACCTTTGGATTGGCTTAAATTCGAAATGTAGGAATCAAAACATTAATCTGTGAATCACAGACAAAGTATATCAAAATTATGATTATGGAGAAAAACAAAAGGGGGGTAAATAACACACCAGATAACACGATGGAATTTGGACTACTACAAGAAACAATAACACTTACTAAAACAGGTAACATGGAAGGCGTACCATGAAAAAAAAAACGGAATAATTAATGTTTGTTTCCTAAAAAAAAATACTAAAATATTCCTTACCAATTAGTGTATGCATTCTGACGGCGAAGTACTTCGCCGTTTTTGATGTTTTTGCCTACGAGCATTTTATTTTATACTCAAGAATAATACCTAATATCGGTAAAACTAAAATTATTCAGAACGAATAAATTATAGATAGTAATATGTCAAATTAGTTTTGCATATCAAATGATATACATAATTTCTTAGAAAGTATTACCATCTCTATCAAATTTTACCTGGTGGTCATACATAATTACCTTACCAAACATTGAAAAATAAGCTCATAAGTCATCTACTATACATCCCCGATGATTTCGTTAATTGTTATAGCCATAATAGTAATATTTAAAACTCTTTACTTCGGCAAGCATATTCTGGTGATAACCCATGTATATTGATAAGAGTTTGACACAAATTGAATCCAAGGTATTATGTTAATGTTAGGATGCCATTGTTGTTGAAATTCGTCACTTAAGATAAACAGCAGAATTTAATTGACCTGGTTAAAAAACTCATATTTGTACTAATGACAAGACTTTGTATTGTGAATTGTGTTGCAAAGAGACATGCATTGACATTGATGAAATTTTCCCAAATGTTGGAATAGCAACACCAGACCAGGAAAAGTAGTATTTATTGGTGGTTTTAAAAAAAATATGTCTTGTAGGGACGTCCAGTAGTTTGCAACGATGTCTGCTTAAAAATTTTGTATGATCTTCCAATTTTTTTTAGGATTCCGTATTCAAAGGGTCAAAAACGAACCCTATTACTGAGACGGACAGCAAATGCCCGTCCGTCAATCCGTCCGTCAATCCGTCCGTCTGTCTCTTGAACTGTGATAGCTAAACTTGAAATTGTATTTCTGTTGCCGCTTTAACAAAAAATACTAAATACTAGAATAAAAATAAATATTTAAGGAGCCTCCCATACAACAATCCTGAATTTTTTGCTTGTTTTTGCTATATACTTATAACGGTTACAGGTTGACGCTGAAAATTTTCACAGAATATATAGATATATATTTACTCTAGAAATAAATAGTAAAATGAAAATACAATAAAAAAATAGAGGGGGGCTCCCATACAACAAACGTGTTTTTTAATTGTTTTTGAATTTGGTAAGCAGGGATGTTTAGTTTACTTTAATACTATTGAGAATTAGTCTTGGTGGTACGGAACCCTCAGTGTGCGAGCTCGACTCGAACTTGACTATTTTTTTTATTCTCGAAAGGCTTGACGACAATCATGCCTGATGAACATGAGGTCTAAGCCGAGCTGGTTTGCCTAGAAAATTCTTATTAATTCTTAATTCTTGAAGGCACGGAAACTGGAAGGGCGTTCCATACCTTAGCTATTCATATTATAACATGAAAGATAAAATAATATTGATCGTTTCGCCTGAGTTTGTTTAGCGTCAACCACATGACATGTCATTGCTGTCGGCGTCTTGCAGCTCTGTGATAAAAAAGGTGAAAGAGGTAAAAGCACCGATTTATATTGTACCTACGGTAAAAGGTTATGGAGTTCCCGAGCACACTAGTTCCAGCAATATTGTGTCAGTTTTTAAAAAAACTTTCCCGTGACAGCGATTCATTGTGGATTATTCTGCCGTGCTATTCTGTAAAATGTAATGTTGTAATAGAGTACAATTTTCCATGCCATATTCGAGTTGGCAGGTGTCTGGCAGCTATTTCATTTTGTAGAATAAATAGCACAGCTGGTTGCGTGGCGATCAACCGAGTCCAATGCGCCGAGCTAATACTTGGTAGAGCCATCCGGAAGAAGACTGCAATACTTACTCTATGCCAGAACAAACCTGAGTTTCATACAGTCCCAGTGAGATTTTCATACAGTTTCAGACGCTGTTCGGACGTAAATATGCAAAGTTCGCTTTAACCTCGATGCATTTCCTAAAATTGAGATTGGGTGATATGTTGTGATCACCAATTCATAGGAAAGGATACATATTAGAAGGTTAGAGTTAGACCTAATGTTCTTTTTAACGGTGAATACTGAATAAGCACTTAGTTTTTTGGTAGCGCTAGATTAGCGTCACTACACTGCCTCGCCAATCTCAATCCCTCTCTTCAGATTAACCAATGCCTTGAACGGGATATTTATGAATGCCTCTCTTAGCTCAGGAATCTATTGTACATGTACTAACAAGTATGTCAGTGGGTACTGACTTATTGAAAATATTAATTACAAGTTATAAATTGTAATCAAGACAAAGGAAACAAAATATAAACATCGCCGAAATAATATTTTATTGAAATCTTATAACTTTAACAAATAATTTATTAATTTTGAAAAAGTTACTACGAAAGACGTTAAACTACAATCCACAGTCTAGTCGCAGGATTTTTTGCATGTTCCTTCATATGCAATTTCAATTTTACATACACCATTTTTTACGTTCTCTTTATTTTTGCAATTTAGTTCACATTCATTTCCATAAGTTTTTCCATCGCTACCGCATACAGGTTTATAGATATCAGTGCAAAAACAGGGCTCTACGTCAGGGCATACACCTTCACTCACTATGACGATCGGCTGCAAAGGGCCCCGTTCTCTGTTAAGGCATCCGACTGTGCAAGCACTGGAGTATGTTTTACCATCATCACCACACACCGGTTGATAGATCAAAGGGCAGAAACAACCCTCTTCAATGCACGGGCCTTCGTTCTTAATCTTGATTGGAGGTTGACCATTTCTAATGTTCTCTTGATTAGTCCTCTCGAGAAAACAATCGTTCGAATATGTGACGTTATCAGTGCCGCACACTGGAGTATAATCGAGTGTGCAAAATACGCTCGTGTCATCGTCACATTTGCCTTCTTTGACTTGTTTGATATATGGCAGACAGAGCCCTAACCTTTTTTTATTCTCGCATCCGAGTTGACAGGCGTTGGAATACGTCTTGCCATCGCTTCCGCAAACCGGCATCACTACAGTCAAACAAACGCAGTCGAAACATTCCCCTTGGTAGTCAACTGTGAGGGGCTTTTGTTCTTTACGTCTTCTACTTTCGCAGCCCAACTCACAATCATTTCCATATGTATTTCCATCACTTCCACAAACGGGCTGGTAGATGGCTGTACAGACGCAATCACCGGGACATTCACCCTCGGTTGAAATGGCGAGCGGTGGTAGATCCTTTCTCTTGCGTCTCAAATTTTCGCAGTTCAATTCGCATACACTAGAGTACGTCTGGTTATCGCTACCACATACAGGTTGGTAGACGAAGTATAATGGACATTCGCAAGGAGTATCGCATACACCTTCATTCTCAACTGATATAAATGAAAGGTCACTTTTAAGATTTTCATCATTAGCAATATTGAGGAAACATTCATTTGAATAGGTGACTCCATCTGAACCACAGACTGGACTATAATTTAAAGGACAAACAATAGGGTCTGGGCACTGGCCTGGGCTTGCAACGGTAACGTTCGGTAGTCTTCTACGGCTGCGATCTATGTTTGTACAGTTGAGGAAACATGTGTTACCGTACGTGACACCATCACTACCACACACCGGAGCATACAAGAAGAAGCAAATACAAGGTTCAACACATTGACCTTGATAATTTACTGTTACTTGATTGTATTTCGATCTCTTTCTATTCTCAATGTCGAGCAGACATTGGTTGGCATAAGTTTTGTTATCGCTGCCGCATATAGGCTGATCTACTGCTGGATAAGTACACGAATCTGGACATTTTCCACCAGTTAAAATAGTGATGGGTGGTTGTATTTTATCCACACGTTGACGACTCTCACAAATTAATTGACATTTGTTAGGGTACGTCCTGCCATTGTTACCGCATACTGGCCGATACTCATCGGGACAGTCACATGGCTTAAAGCATTCTCCTTCTCTCGCAACTGTAATTGGTTGTTCTTCTTGATTGAGTTGCTTATTTTTGCAGTCCAAGTCGCATTGGCTGGTGTAAGTCATACCATCGCTGCCACATAAGGGCTGATAAATATATGGACAAACGCAAGAAGCTGGACATTCACCCTGGCTGGCGATCGTAATTGCGGAAAGATTTCTGTTGACATTATCTGTGCTGGCAGCTTTTAGCAAACAGTCGTTTGAATAGGTTTCTCCATTTGAACCACATACGGGACTATAGATCGCAGGACAAAATACGATTTCAGGACATTCACCTAGACTCACTACCTCAATCGGTGTTTGTTCTTTACGTTTACGTTCTATGTTTGTACAATTTAGTGTGCAATTGTTACCATATGTCAGCCCGTCGCTGCCACACACTGGTTCGTATTCTCTCGTACAGACACAAGTTACGCATTCACCTGGATATGCTACTGTTACTGGCGATTCATCGTAGCTTACACGCTCTATGCTCGTGCAATTTAATTGACATTCATTAGAGTACGTTTGGCCATCACTGCCGCAGACTGGCTGAAAGATTAGTGTACATACACAGGATTGTGTCTTAGGACACTCTCCTTGATTTATTATTTCAATACTTTCTTCCCGATTTGCCCGTCTTCTTTCATTTTCGCAATTGAACGTGCAATTGTTTCCATATGTAATTCCGTCGCTTCCGCAAACTGGTTGGTAGATTCGTGAGCAGACACACGGCTTAGAACATTGTCCTTGGTTTTTTATTTCGATAATACCTTCTCCGTTTGCCAGTCTTCTTTTGTTTTCGCAGTTGAACGTGCAGTTGTTTGAATATGTCTTGCCGTCGCTGCCGCACACTGGGTTCAATTCTCTCGTACAGGGACAAGAGAAGCATGGGCCTGTGTATGCAACAGATATTGGCTCTTGATTGCTGCTTTCACTATCTATGTTTGTACAGTTTAAGTTGCATTCATTGGAGTACGTTCGTCCATCACTACCGCACACCGGTGCGTAGCCTTCTGTACAATTACAAGATGGCCTGCAGCACCCCTGATAGTCTATAAATATAGGTTTTCTGCCAATTTTCTGATAGTAGTCTCTGGTGCAGTTGAACAGGCAGACGTTGTTGTAGGTGGCGTTGTCGGAGCCGCAGACGGGGCGATAGTCTCTGCCACACGCGCACGACGGTGCCGCTATGGTGGTCGCAATGATGTCATGAGTACACCACACGAAGATCACCAACGTTCCTGGAAATTACAAAACGACTGTAAAGCCAGGCCAGTACCTATTATAAAATTAAAATTTGTCAACACTTTGTATGACCAGAAGGACGGAAGAAGTTGTTGGCTCAACTACTGGGTATTATCTCAAAATGAGCGGGGCTTTAGCGCGCCAGTGCCACTACACGCGGTCCTCCATTTTCTCATCCAACTGCTACTATTGACACTTTCCAGGACGCCCGTGTAGCGGGCAAGAGTTCTTCAGCGTGATACGCCACTTCAGAACACGTACGCTCTAATAGCGACATATAATTATGACCTGCCCACTGTCAGTTAAGTTTGTTAATCTAAAATTTACAATTTCGGCTTTCACAACTCCCGCTTTTTATGTTCCACTGCCATAGCCCACCGCCAAGTGCGGGTCACTCTCAGGAATGCAGATTTCCTCACGATGTTTTTATCGTATTATCAGATAGGCAATTTATGACTTACCTATAAGTATTTTCATTATTCAGTCAAGTATAACACGGGTGGTGACTGTCTGAATAATACGTGCAAACAAAGTAATATATTGAATATATACTGAGTGCTGTTTGCTAATGTGAAGCCTGAAGCGAAGGTGCTGACAAAAGAAAATAATGGCGATAGTGACAAAAGGTGGCAATCAAATTAAAAACACTTTATTGATATTACTTAAACAATATACATATATACAAATATTAGACGTGTATATTACGCGAAATTTGTATTTATAAAATAAAATGTTAATAGATACAAATACTTAATGTAGATTTTATACTTAAATCTGTACCTATTTCATATACTTAACACATATTATCATGATATCGCACAATTTGTGAAATTTTAATTTAACCCAAAAATCCAGCCGAAGAAGCGGGAGGAAATTGTTAAAAAATAATAACAAAAATTCCAGCCCAGCTGCCTCTAGAACTTGAGCTGGAGTTTGGCACAAAAATTCTGGAGGCAGCATACAATGTAGGCAAAATAGATAAGACAAATAATAATCAATAAGCGAGGAAAGCAGAAGTGCGCTGCTAGACAGTAATAATACCAATATATTATTATTTTGTTTTGCCTTTAGCCTTTAGCTGTTAATTTGAATACTAGGTAAGACAACACGTAGCTGCGTTAAATTGCTTTAAGTAGGTACAATGAAAAGGCAAAGTCAAACGAAATACAGCTACAATTTTATTGAACACCAGCTGTAACCACTCATCCGACCACATCCGACTAATGCTCTTAAAAAATTTAGAAAATCATAATGGGCCTAACTTAAGAGCCTAATTAAAAATCAAACTGTACCGCTATTTTTTGCAAGCAGTTTTGCAACAAAAATTCAACATTTTGAAAAAATGCTCAGTTACCCACCAACGAAATACTCATTACATATTCACCGAAAATGTAACCGAGTCTAATTAGATAAACATCATTGATGACCGAGTTGAAAATATGTTGACTGATCATTTAACTACAATGTTTAATTTTTTTTATCATTGTAATTATCAAAATAAGTTAACTCCAAATGGAAGACTCCATTGAAACGATTGTACATTTAATTTAACACCATCCTTTTGTTTTTGGCAGTTGATGCAAAAGATAAAATACACTGCAGTTTTATCTTTACAATAAAATACAGGTAGGTACTTATAGGTAGTAAAGAGCCTGTATATTAGGCCTATGTGAAATAATTAGATATTTTTAGTTTTTTGAATTTTTTTAAACTTCATTTGCTATTATTAGAAACGTTTATGTTAATTTATTACTTTTTCACTCTTTTTCACTGTTATTATTATCTTTCTAAGTAGCTATATTAGTTTGTCTTATCAAACAGCTGTTCAAACAGGCTGACACGTTTTTGTTGATGTTTTTTTCACTTCGCACCTTTGTGTTCGTGTATCATAAAATTTATCATAACAATAAATTGTATCATCCATCAGTCATGCTATTCGAAATAGCTTGGTTTTGAACCTGCGCCATATTGTAATGTGTGGCTTCACTCATGTCATGTAATGTATAGAATTTATTGCTTTACTCCGACTTTTAATTCGATTCAGTAAAATGACATTCCTAAATGTCATTTAGTTACTTTAACAAGTATTTTTACATAAAATAACTTTGTTTAGAAAGCCTCGTGTCTTATTTTATAACATTTAAAGCTGTAAAAGTGAAATATAGCGATTTATTGGAGTTTACAAAAATACGAAAAGTCAGTTTACTGAATCGAATTATAAGTCGGAGTATAAGTATTAGTAGGTAGTATTTAGGAAGTAAGTACTCAGTATATTATATAGTAAGGCATATCCGAATATGCTTATGATTAATCGGTTTATTCAAGTGACTCTATTGATATTAAAGTTTCGGTAATTCTTGCTCTATTGTTAAAACGTACCTATACTCACCTATGTACGTATATAAAACCATTGCATTACTAAGTCTACAAGGTTAATAACAGCAAAATATTTGTTTTCATACATCATTGGACGAAGAACAAAATTTCTTTTACGCTATTTTAATAATAAATTTAAATATTTACCTAAGAGTTTTCTAGTTATGACTATTATTTAAATATTACTTATTCATAATGTTGGAGATAAATGTATTCATCTTAAATTTTATATTATATCTTATTCTTTCCCGATTGTAAATGCTGAAAAATTAATTAAAATTCAACCAAACAGAGGACAAAATCTTTCGATTACTAAGAGATTATTAGACACGATTTTCGGTTTCAGGTTTAGCATCGGTGTCAGACTTCAAGCCAATAAAATCATTGAAAAAAGCAAATACTTCTTGTAAAATAAGTCTTTCTGTAAGAAAAGTTAAACTGACTGATTTGTCTAAAAATTACTCAACAAATGATGGCATTGTTTCCTAAGTCGAACTAAATGCCGATGAAAAAGAATGGTCACAATTTGATAAGTTTCAGATACACAAAGTTTACACATACTTGTACCTTGTATATTTATTTGAAGAATATAATAGGTTATCATAATTGATGATTAAACGAACTTACCTGTAAGTGAAGTTCTATCACAATTATGTGAATACATTTTATTCGAATATAATAAACTATACTATAGGTATACTTTCATTGCACTGGCAATTTCGCACTTTTATTTATTTTGTTTTTTAAAACTGACCACCCTGATGGACACGCGGCCCCAGCCTACCTCCGCGCTAAGCTTCATTCTTTAGAGAATATTTAACAAAATTTTCGTATTATACTCATGGGTTTTGGGTATGGGAGGGACCTTATATTATTATATTCGAATAAAATGTATTCACATAATTGTGATACAACTTCACTTACAGGTAAGTTCGTTTAATCATCAATTATTATTTCATACATTTTATTCTTCATATAATAAACACAATCAGGTAGATGTTTAGAGATGAAAATTTTTGTTAAATTATGGACATTAACAGATAGTAAATTGTTTCCTATTATAATAGGAAATAGGTCCTCTTTATACCACAGAAGTATTTAATTAACACAATCTTTTCGTTCAATTCCTGGATCAATAAACCAGTCACATTATAAATAGGTTTAATTTATATTTAGATAGATTATAATGATTAATGATTAGAGAGCAAAAGAGCTATTGCGACAGAAGCATCATCGCTCAATAAGAGGTTATAAAACTTAGGTAACGTCCGTAATGGTTGTTACCAGCAGACTGCTTTTCTGATGAGGTCAAGCAACAAACTACGTGCTCGCCGAGGAAGTGTTGCGTACTTGGTGCTGAGTGCACTGAAACGCAGACCTCTCTCGTGAGAGATTATATTCCTCGGCAGACACGTTCTCACGGTGGTCTGCCTGCAGGCGACCTTATGAGGTCGCTTCAACATTATCAGGATGTTGTCTATTATATATCTTGGTCTAAGATTTTGTAAACGACATATCGATTTGTTTTTCAAAGCTGTGGCAAATTTTTATACTTTCTCTTCAGTTTTAATTATGGTATAATTAAAACTGGTTCGCCCTGAGTAGTAGCTGGCGTTGTATAAACTCAATAATTCCCTTGAATTATATAAAAACAATAATACTAACTTTAACTAATGCTAATGTTTTCATTCTGTGCTCTGTCTACTGCCTAAAGCTAAAAAAGTTACAAGATCAGCAAAGCAAAGTTACGGAATGAATAAACTCTTATTAAGGCCCATTGAGCAATGTGTTAGCATACTATATTGTGTGCTACTATGTGGTGTTTGATGTTAATTTATCTATTCATTTTCGCAATATAATATACTAGCTGACCTGGCAAACGTTGTTTTGCCCTTAAGGATATAAAAAAAATAGATAAATTGAGATTTAAGCTATCCTATCTTTTAAGTTAGAGCAAACTGCACCCTGTGTGCGAATTTTATTATAATCGGTTAAGTGGTTTAGGAGTCCATTGAGGACAAACATTGTGACACGAGATTTATATATATTAAGATTTTTTTTTTTTTTTTTTTTTTTTTTTTTTTTTTTTTTTTTGACCCAAAATCATCAGCAGAAATTAAACTCAATGCCGAATGATAACAAGTAATCGTACTATATGCTACGTCGTTAACAAGTTGTTCTGTTGGAAATTACGAGGTTGACTTATAATGTACGTATTGTACGGATCTCAGTCGTTATTAAAGCAGTATTGCCACAAAACTTTGTAAATAACACAAAATTTTTGAAACATATAAATTATTAAAAATTCCATTCCAATTTTTTAAATGCCTTCAGAGAACTTCCTCCAGTAATTCCTATGAATTGTGGTTCTCTAGTGAAAGACCATATTTATTTATTTATCATCAATAAATGTACTATAAGAAGTAAGTCTTTTGACACCTTATGTAAAAGAAGAAAATCCAAAGTTGTAAAGGTCCTTAGACGATGTATGTCTAAAGCATTGTCTATAATAGTATTTTTAAGCATTCTACCTCAGGAAGAATGTATAGAAGAGCAAAGGTAAACTTGGTGTTCCAAAATGTTCAGAATGCGTCTGTTTCTAAGACGTCTGGGTTCGTATTGATTACATTTCGCATTATTGTAAGAAGCGATAAATTCAATAACTGGATTGAACTCTTTGAATAACTTTGAATTATATAATTTTACAGCGATAGCTTAATCCCATTAACTGGATGTAACTCTTGGTCAGCTTTTGATTATCTTTAATTTCCATATAAGAAACAATTAACCCAATCGTTTAAATGAGGATATTTGATATCCTCTATGCAACTGATGTAAATCATGTGTATCAAAATAGATGTATCGAAAAATATGGCCATCAACTCTGTAAAGAGGTATTTCGATTCATCTTAACGTTAATTATTACAAAAACAAAAATCCCTCTAATGAAAAGAATTAGTCTTCATCTAGACCGGGAAATCGTGTGAATCACTAGTTCAACCTTTTAGGTTTAAGGGAGTTAGATGACTTAAAAAATGTTTTGTAACCACTGGCCATCTGATAGGATAACCGATGATGGACGAACAGCTGCGTCTAAAGTCTAATTTTTCTTACGGACTACATTTTTTGTTTCTACAGACGTTCTGTGTAACCCCATCCATACCTAATAGCTGGAGAAGTGGACTTTAGGACTTTTAATCGGAATTAAGCTTAACTCTTATATGATACAACGAGTTAAGAGTATAAAATTCTTTACAGAATTTGAATTGTTACATAATTCACGTCATAGTTTGCGGTTGGGTAACGATACTGCCATATCGTCAGAAATTAAAATAAAACCAGGAAACTGAGCATGTTTTGAGGGTAGTAAATAACTTTAACACTCTAACACCTAACAAATCTTCATGAAAAAAACCGCGGTAAGTATCTGAGATGAGTCACAACTTCTTTATGTATTTTACCAAGGATGAATCGGTACTTTAAAATAAGATTCTTCAGTTCATAGGCATAAAACCCTTTTTAGGTATTCGCTTGTAAGCTGTTCTATGAACTATCAATTTCAAAGGATTTTGAACTACAAATTCATTCAACGCCTTTAAATTTAGAATGTATCTTTTACCACGTAAGATTTTGAGGTTAGACACATCTTAACTATAATCGAACATGCAGTGACTCACTCCCACATTATCTCATCCAAAAAAGAAATGTCGATTGTCAAAGACATTTGTCGCTTTTTCTTTGTTGTGAACGTGTAAGGCGGTACACTGTGTTAGTGTACGATTTTTAAAATGGTATTATGTAATAATAATTTTTTGGAGCTAGTTCCTTAATTTGTTCAATTCATTAAAATATTTTATTGAATGTACGTACATTTGTACACCTAGTGAAAGTCAAAAAATAGTCTTCACTTATTATAACTCCCGCAATTCTAGATCATGTTATAGATCGTGACGGATTCCTTGTCAGTGATATGTAACCAATAAACTTCAAAATGTTGAAGATAACTGGCATATAGGTACCTTAATGTCTAGCGTCGTCGATGAACCTGGTCCATGTTGTGGCTGATGCTGGAAACTCGCTGTCACGTCGCATCTTCCTCGCGGCTGATCGCCAATACTCAAGTGTGTCACGCCCCCCCCCTGCTGGCCGAGCCGTAACGAGAGGGGGCCAGCTAGTTTCTCGAGAAACGAGATTGCGCTGTCCCAGCGGTGGGTGTCGATAGCAAAGTCGCCCGCCGCGCCCTGCTGGTTTCTTTATTTACAACACCTGACGATCAGTAACCATTGAAACTAGTATAATGCCCGAAACTATTTCTCCGAAAAAACATCTGGTCCCGTTCGTGAACTTTAATTACTTGTCATTTGTCGAAACAAAATGTCATTTGTCAATACTTAATTAAGCTTCTTCTCAGTTCAGGACGCGTTGTGGTTTAAGATTTTTATTAGTTTCAGAAAGAATTTAACAATTCACTTCAATGAAACTTTCAGACTAATGGTACATTATACGTAATATTGTTAACTTATTGAGTTTTGAGCTAACAGTTAAATTATCATCTCATTACACAATCTGAACATTAATTTTCGAAAGTAAGTAAAATTATTTTCCACCACAAAATCTAAACATTATTGTTGTAGGTACATAGTTAGAAAAGTTCGACGCGTTGTTACCCTCGTGGAATTAGTTTTTAAGTCGTGAAATAGTTATCACTGATAAAAGGCACACATTTAACTGGCTATTCATAAGCCAGGCAAGTATATCAAATAAACTATTTGATTCTTTGCAATGAAGGTCGGCTAGAATTTTACAACTGTCGGGACTAACCATTAATATAGTTCTTGTGACTGAGCGCCGATAGCAATTCGGGATCAAAGTCCGGGAGGTCATGCGGAGCCACTTGTAGTGAAGCCGAGGACAGCGCCACACCGACATCGTCCCCCGTTGGTATCCGCAAAGTCCTTTGAGGTTTTTTTTTTTTTTTTTAAATCCTTCGTGTTGACCCGCAGTCAACCTCCAGGGGCATTGACGCATCATGCTATGCTTTCGTGGTACCCTCAACGTGATACCCTCCAAGCTAGCTTAGAGATGCCTGGACTATTTCGCGCATCATGCTATACTTTCGTGATAACCTCAATGTGATACCCTCCAAGTTAGCTTAGAGATGCCTTAGGATTTCAATTTTTGGACACACTTTCGTCAGCATTGATATTTGAGTTGATGTGATATCTGGGAAAAAAGGTTAATTTTCACTTACCCTCTTTCCTCGGAGTCTGACGAAGATGAATGCACAATTATATGATTTGGTTTGATTTTATTTTTGTTATAATAATAAATTTTACTAGCGTCTAAGCATTATCAGTATAGAAAATTAAGCAAGTTTTAACACTGAACACTTAATTTTTTTTACTTTGAACCTAAATTAACAAAAACGAGACGTGTTTTTGTAGTCGAGTGCTCATTGCCGCGCACAATAAAAGAATGAAGCTTAGCGCGGAGGTAGGCTGGGGCCGCGTGTCCATCAGGGTGGTCAGTTTTAAAAAACAAAATAAATAAAAGTGCGAAATTGCCAGTACAATGAAAGTATACCTGATTGTGTTTATTATATGAAGAATAAAATGTATGAAATAATAATTATGTGAATAATTATGTTACAGTTGAAACTGGTCTATACATATTTATAGCCAATGGCGGATTATCCTAAAGGCAAACTAGGCACGTGCCTAGGGGCGCGAGGTTACAAAGGGGCGCGCGCGGCGCGGCCCTTAGGTACATCACGATCATGTAGAGTTGGATCGGTGAGAGTTTGCGTTTCGGAAATCTTCGTGTCTATGCAAAACCATTGAATACTATATTTATGTTGTATTATGATAAAACAAAACGCATTTTTTCAATTCTAATCGAAATACATTTACAAGGGCGGCGGACTCCGCATTCATGTGTTCCCATGTGTTGTGTGGCGGGAGTCCCGCTCGCGTTGTTATGGTTGTGCTAGTTTTATATTATCTGTGGTTGTGCCGTTGTCGTCAGTGACCAGGCGGTGCAAACTCTTATACAAGCAATTGAATACCTAAGGGGGCTGAAATTGCCATTGCTGAAACTTTAAATAAAATTGTATATTTTTTTAGTATGGCAAGTATGCAGTTACCTTAAACTTTATTTTTTAGGGTTCCATACCAAAATGGTAAAAATGGAAGACTTTCTCCGTCCGCCCGTCCGTCCGTCCGACCGTCTGTCACACTCGATTATTTCAGTAACTACTAAAGCTATCGACCTGAAATTTGGAATAGTTGTAGGTAATTGTGGCGCGCCGTCATTGCAATCATAAAAAATTTAAAATATTTTTTATTTTTATTTAAAAAGGGGGGAAAACCGGGTTGTCAAAATTTCAAAATGAGATAACAATATTGAGTGGGGTATCATTGAAAGGGCGTTACTTGTGTATTCTAAAACCGATTTTTATTTATTTTTATGCCTGATAGTTTTTGATTAATTGGGCAAATTGTAGAAAACAATACCGTTCCCCCCTAATCTCCGAAGTTTACCAATCGAAAAATCTGAAATAATTATGATCAATAAGAGTTAACGTATATTTTACAGGAAAAATAAAATCAACTCTGTAAATTTTATACTTTTAACCTAACCGCCAAAAACAAAGTTTGGTTTACGGTTCGCCAACAAAAGTACCTACATGTAAATTATACTCGTAAATTCATGAACTAAAGTGATTCTTTCAATGTTTTACTTCTTTTATAGTATGGAACCCTCGGTGCGCGAGTCCGACTCGCAGTTGACCGGTTTTTTTTTTATAAGTTACACTTAAACTTAATAAGTTAGATTAGTTTAGTTTTGTGATCAGATTCAAGAAATTGGCAAATAAACTTTTTTTGATTATTGTATTATAATGTTATTATTATTATATTATCTGTGGTTTTCAGTTTTATGCAGTGTTGCCAGAACCTTGCAGAGGTCCTTTTTTACCTTTTAGGTGATTTTTCGTATCTTAAAGAATTCATTCTTAATTTTTTATACAACCAAGTTAAAATGGAACCCAAAGTCCCAAACCGACAAACAATTTGTCATTTTACTGCAATTCATAAATCACATCAACTACCAGCCTGGTAGTTGATGTGATGTTACCTGGTAGTACCAGGTGACAGTCCACCGGGCTTAATAAGCCCGAATGTCACTTTCGTTGTTCGCATAGTTAGGTTAAGTTATCCCTACTAATATTATTTGGAGTGGCCGAAACCGCCTCTTCTTTAATATAGAAAAGTGTCAAATGATGTTCTTCACTCGTTCGAGATGGTATAATCACCAACTATAGTAAACACTAACTTGTAGCTACCAGCTATGCAATGAGACGATTCCTCGTGCTTTCGAAGTTAGTAAACTTTTTGATATGGCTGCTAGGGGGGCGCCCATGAGGTGCTTGCCTAGGGCGCTCTCTACATTTAATCCGCCTCTGTTTATAGCACTGATAACCTCATTTTTTTCGTTAATAAATGAGAATGAAACCTAGGTATACCTACGAGTAACTACCACTAACGCTCATTTTTAAAAACCTAGCTCTCTATTCACGATCATGCCTTCTCGAGATAATTCTACTTACATAAGTTTCATACTCTTATGTGAAATCATCTTTAGTAAGCAAAATAATGACCCTATTCGTATAATAGATAACTTATTGTAACTGACCTTACGTGTAAGTTTAGCAAAGATTTGGAAGCAGCGTCTTTGATCTTCGATCCTCCAGATGGTATAGACTATAGAGTATAGAGACTATACTAAGACCATAGACTTATATGCGATGCGCAGTCAATAAATAATTTGAATGCTAGGTCAATTGACATCTACTCTAGACAGGGCTAATCGCGCGAAAAAATGTCGCCAGTTTATCTGTGTCATTAGTACCAATAGTATAAAGCCACTTATAGTATTTTGACAGTTGGCGCTACTGTTTGCTCGTATGAAAAAGGTTTACGTAAATCGTTCGGATGCCCATATCTTGAGGTTAGTAATCAGTGGCTAGGTCAGACTCTTTGGTACCCACTACCCACTACCCAGGTCACGTGAGGCGCTGAATGGGTGGTGGCCCTGGTGGAATAAGGATGGCCGCTTTCGCACATCGTCCTGCGCTGAACACTTCATGCTACTACCAGCTGCTATGGATATAATGGAGCTTGTCCACAACAAATGTGCATCACTCTTGTCATAGCAATTTATGGCCTAGATCAGCGTCGTACGAGTTATGTATATGGGCACAAGTCTACACTATGCTACGTGTGGAACAATTCTAATACGATTTAAATTTTTGGTGGAACGGCACGCTAAGGCCGATCGGTCGATCTTCATTATCCTTAAATTCTAAATTTCTGCACTCCCTCTATTATTATGAATATCGTTTGTGATTTGGCATTGATTTGAGTTTATATAATAAATTTAATTATCGTAAGCATAATTATAATAATACTTATTTTCAAAGTTCATCAGAAATTCCTGTAAAAACCTATACATCTAAGTTACGAAAGAGAAATACCTACCCAAATAATATAAAGGTATAAATATATTTTGAATTTTTGGCGTAAACACGATTAACACTGGCTAAGAGCTGTTTTGGCAAGTAGTTCCGGCAAATTAATTGTATTTTTAATACAGTTGCTCAAAAAGTGGCGTATTGCAGGGACGTATAGCGTTCGGGATGTGGGCTATTACATACTCGTGCTTTTTTTTTACCTTTCCCGAACTCGTGCGTTATCTTTCCCAACTGTCAAAAAAATGTCTATTAAAAAGAAAAACCAACCATGAAGTTTTTACTAAAAAAAATCATAGAAGTTTTTAAGATTCATGCAAATACGTATACTTCTAAAAAGAAGCTACTAATTTGTTTCAATATCAGATTTGATTGAATGAGTTTGGTTAGGTTTCATTTCATCTCATAAAATTTCATTTTCATTTCATATCAATAAAAAAAAATTCTACTGAAGACTTGGCTGTATGGGCATAGTTCCCTTTGCGTAGGTACCAGAATATTATTTAGTCTATGACCAAATTTTTTTTTTATTTTTTTTTTAAATCACCAGAAAAAAAACTGCTCATATTCTACGGTTGGCGCCATTTTTCAGATATTTTCTTTGCGAGTTTAGTTGTTTGTTTCACAAAATGCTTCGGAGAACATTTTACCGGAAAAGTCAAAAAGTCGCTACATATCTACATACGACGAATTTATTGCGTGGAGAGAAGAGAAAAAAGCAAATAGTTTTTCAGAAAATGTTAAGTTAGTTGAGTTTATTGTGTTTTTATTATTTTATTAAATTGCTTCATTTTTTCGCAACTGTATTAAAAATAATCGTTCAGTACACGTGCGGAACCGTCATTGCAACTTGTTTCGACTGTCAACCCTCGCTTTCGGCTGCGCCTCGGCTCGGGTAGACATTTGTCGGAACTCTTTGCAATAACAGCCTTTCCGTACTTGTAATGAAACATACTATTTTGGTAGCAACAGCGTGTAAGGGCTTTGTGGGAAATTAATTAGAACGTTCGCCGGAGAAGCAGTGGAGGGGACGCCACCCCACTTAAGAGGGAGACTCATTAGTTCATTACAAAAAAACCGGCCAAGTGCGAGTCGGACTCGCGCACCGAGGGTTCCATACCATAAAAGAAGTAAAACATTGAAAGAATCACTTTTGTTCACGAATTTACGAGTATATAATTTACATGTAGGTACTTTTGTTGGCAAACCGCAAACGTAACTTTGTTTTTGGCGGTTTATTGTTATTATCAAAAAAAGTATTTATTTTTCCTGTAAAATATTTATTTTTCCTGTAAAATATACGTTTATTTCTATTGATCATCATTATTTCAGATTTTTTGATTGGTAAAGTTCGGAGATAGGGGGGGGGGGGGGGGAACGGTATTTTTTTCGACAGTTTGCTCAATAACTCAAAAACTATTAATCTCATTTTGAAATTTTGACGACCCGGTTTTCCCCCCTTTTTAAATAAAAATAAAATAGATTTTCAATTTTTATGATTGCAATGGCGGCGCGCCGCAATTACCTACAACTATTCCAAATTTTAGTTTGATAGCTCCGATAGTTACTGAAATAATCGAGTGTGACAGACGGACGGACGGACGGACGGAGAAAGTCTCACCATAAGGGTTCCATTTTTACCATTTTGGTATGGAACCCTAAAAAGAGGTTACCCTGTACGACAGCAGTGAGGTGGATTTAATCACCATTAAATACTTAGCTCAAAATCGGAAATAACGAGCCTAGGCACCCTTTTGACACGTGGTCAACAAGACTGGCAGTCAACTCGTTATTTCCCAAAGCCAGAGAGTAGAACACATTATACTCCACACAGAGAGTAGAACACATAATAATCTGTGTTTCCGGTATCTTACAACCCGGGTACCTTTAAGAAAAGAGTGAATAGGCATCTTCTAGGTAAACGCGCTCCATCTTCGACCACATCGTCACTTTCCATCACGTGAGATTGTGGTCAAGCGTAAGCCTATATTGATTAAAAAAAAAAACACTATTGCAGCACACAAGTCGAAACTCCACCTTACATGGCAGACATTTTTAGGGTTCCATACCACAATGGTAATTTTGTATATCAGCACTTTAGGTAACTCCATTATTGTCAAAGTGTAATATTGATGTTTAATCCAAAATCCAAACCCGAAATCTATATATTATGTACATTATCTAACAGTATTAACAATTTATTGGCATTTTAAAGCCAAGATCAACTGAGAATGCTCCGGTAGGTAGGTATAGCCGCCGCAATGTTTTTATCTCTAGTGGCTTAGTACTTAATCATTCCAACAGTTTTGATTGTCTCGCCTTTGTTTTAGGATTACAATTCTGGAGAAATGCCTAGAGAAATAACTTGGCGGCTAGAAAATGTGTAATGTTTAAATTATGTTCTCACTGTTAAGTAAGTCTCAACTGCAGGTCATGTGACTCTGACCCTCTTATTATTTAGGTCGATATAATTTTTTTTAGCTTTAAGTATCCACCACGTGGGAGAAGCTACAGCGGCCTAGAGGTTAAAAGTGTAATCTTTAAAATGCTGTGGGCTACAAAGCATTGGGAAGCTACTGCTGCAAATACTTACTTACATATTACCTAGTCAGCATAAAGATGTTCCTCAGTGGCCGGCAAATGATGGTGATAGACGATAGTAAAGGGGCTGTTTCCGTTGACCGCCGACTTCGTTTCAAACATTGCACCAGATGATGATAATGATGAAACTTTGAGTCCTCTGAAAATAAAACGACGTAAGTTTTAAGCGTGGTGTATATTTTTAACAGCGGAATGCGAGCCGTCAGTCGGTGGCGCTAGTTCACAAACAGGGAAGTGCATTCGGTGTGTATCACGAAACGTGCATTGCAACTATAGATTTAAATCGCATTGCAACCGTCGCTATCCTAATTCCTAATGCAGTGATACCCTCTTATCAGGAGGTCGAGATTTGAATTCTAGGCATGCACTTCTGTGACTGTATTTCAGCAGCTTCAAGCGTTTATAAAAACGGCTTGATGAAACTGGTATAGATTTTTATACACATTGCGAGTCAACTCGCTTCACACGATACAATTATTCGTATTCCTTCATACATTTAAAGCCAGCGCCATCTACGGACAGCTACGGTATAATTCGTATGTAGGTATGACTCGCTGTATTAAACCTGCAGGTGAGATCGCAGTCCAGGGGCCTTTCATACTGGCACTGTATGAAAATTTCAAGACAATATTACAATAATACTGCTTTAAGAGATGATGGTACGGCCCTAGGTCTAGCTTGTAGAGTGCAAAAACAATTGTCATTCGCACATTTCTTTGAGTTTTGAATAGATATAAGTTTTTAAGACGATGGTATACTCTATCTCGATAGCTCACGGCTATTAAAGGTTGCTGATTAGTGTGGTATGTTAAAGTGTCCAATCGTGTCGTCGTTTTGTTATTCGATATTTTAGAGAAAACGTTTTGTAGTTCATTAGTTTAATTATGTTAAAAATAGCCCTAAGTTGGGTGCTTATACTAACACTGGAACAATTTTAAAGTGTTACTAAAATAAAAAAAATATTCAATCAATAGCAACAATCGCAATGATCAGCAATAGCGTGGAGGGCGGATCTGTGGAGGCGAGTGCGCTAGTGCATAGAATATTCTAGCGCTCCGGTGTCGACATGATGGCCTGGAGCTATCTAGCGCGAATATATTTGGCGTTAGGGCATTAACAGTTAGCACACTGTAGATTTTGATACATCCAGCGATATAATTTATCTTTATAAATTGAACAATATATTTAAGAAAACTTCGCAAGTATGCGCTAATTTTGGCGCTGATGCTCAATTGCGCCAGTGTTGATGGCATCTAACAAAGATCGCTACAGTCACCTCAGTCATTTCGGAATAGTTATAGTTATTATATGTAACAAGGCTAATGCCTCAGAGTCTCCGAAACATGGCCACTGACTATGGGCCTCATAAGAAGGCATATAGGGTCACTCAGCGAACGATGGAGAGAGCTATGCTTGGAGTATCTTTGCAGAATTGAGGAGATCCGCAAAAGAACTAAAGTGACCAACATAGATCAACGTGTCGCCAAACTGAAGTGGCATTGGGTAGGGCACACAACTCGTATAGAACCGAATGACGTTGGGGACTCAAGGTGCTGGAAATGACGGCAATGCACCTGGAAGCACTGTGTCGGCAGACTAGGTGGACGGACGACATAAAGAAGGTCATGGGAAGTCGCTGGCGCCAGGCGGCGCAAGATTGTGGTGTTTAGCGGTCAATTCAAAAGGACAGTGGATCGGCTGGAACGACGAATACGTAAAAAAATTTCATCTCTGCATAATATACGAGTAGTCTCCATTTTATTTCAGCACGGGCAACGAGATGTTAAACCGACTATATAGTGCATATTATAGTAAACGTCAGGAAGCACTTGGTGGTGGTGTATAAACGCTAGGAATGTAATTTACGTAATACGTACGCCAACCTCAAAGCCTTAGCCGTGGCCGCACCAGATAATCTAGATTCTAGAAAAAATCTCTCCACGGACGCAAGCTCCACGTCTCTCCTGCGAGACTCAAAGGCGATATCACATCGCTTCGGAGAGAGGAATTTTTAATTTTGCTACTAACACATGCAGTGAAGGTAATCTATAATAGGGCTGTTTAAAACTGAGATCTACTCGTATCTCTGTAGACTATCCATATGCTTAGTGCACAATTATGCGTGCCAAACCAAACCAAAAAACCGGCCAAGTGCGAGTCGGACTCGCGCACCGAGGGTTCCATACCATAAAAGAAGTAAAACATTCAAAGAATCACTTTGGTTCATGAATTTACGAGTATAATTTACATGTAGGTACTTTTGTTGGCGAACCGCAAACGTAACTTTGTTTTTGGTGGTTTATTGTTATTATCAAAAAAGTATAATAGTTAGGGAGTTGATTTTATTTTTCCTGTAAAATATACATTAATGTCTATTGATCATAATTATTTCAGATTTTTCTATTGATAAACTTCGGAGATAAGGGGGCGGGGGGGGGGGGGGGGAACGGTATTTTTTTCGACAGTTTGCTCAATAAATCCAAAACTATCAGGCATAAAAATAAATAAAAATTGGTTTTAGAATACACAAGTAACGCCCTTTCATATGATACCCCATTCAATATTGTTATTTCATTTTGAAAATTCAAAGCCGTGGTTTTCCCCCCTTTTTAAATAAAAATAAAAACAATTTTCAATGTTTTATGATTGCAATGGCGTTGGGTCGCTATTACCTAAAACTATTCTAAATTTCAAGTCGATAGCTTCGATAGTTACTGAAATAATCGAGTGTGACAGACGGACGGACGGACGGACGGACGGACGGAGAAAGTCTCACCATAAGGGTTCCATTTTTACCAAATTGGTATGGAACCCTAAAAAAAGGTAGGTAGGTACACTCTCTATTTCCTCACTCTAATAATACGATAAGACGAAAACTCCGACACGACCGTAGACTAGCAGAGCCCTGAGGCAAATGTATGTGAACAACAGTTGTCTCGCAATACGTCGTATTATTATGGCTACGGCTGCAGGCGCATGACCGACTGCTAGCATGCTGCTAGCAGACTAACAATAAGAATTTCCTGGTAGAGAAACCTATCCTATTTATTAGTACTATCACTGTTTACTGTCCATAGGTGCGACGCAACAGAGTGGTCTGTATTGTCACCATTGTATTACACCGCAGGCAGCGAGATTTTACGCTGACTCCTCAATACCTCACGAGTCCGAGAGAATATATCAACATTTTAAATATCTATAAACATTTTGTAGCGCGCTTGGATTCGAGTGGTAGGATGCAGGTTAGATTCGTGCCACGGGCAATTTTAAGAATTTATAATTTCCAAATCGGTTCAGGTCTGATTTGATGGGAGGCTGAGGCCGTGGCAAGTGTGGCACTCAACAGTAAAGTCCGCACCGCCAGTCGATTTGGCATTCCAGCGTAATAGCGTACCAGTAGGGGTGAGTTAATTACTTGCTCCTTTAAGTTAGTGCAATAACATCTTCGGCTGCATCATCACTTACCATCAGGTGAGATCGCAGTTAAGTACCTACGAACTTGTAGATTGTAAGCGAGTTTTTTAACCTCCCGTCCGGGTCCTAGTGGTGACAACTGCTGGCCCTTACAAAAACCCCCATTATTTTCAACAAAGGAACCAACAATGCCTCTTACAAGCGTTCCACACAAAGCCACTTCCGGTAAAGCCGCGTGTTTTCTGATAAAAAGTATTTTGATAGAGCAAAGTATATGGATTATCTTTTAAGCCCAGTTCCGAAACGATTTTCCCAAACAAGCGATCAACTTTCCACGAAACGTATTCGTTTTTCATATTATATTCTTTGTGTTCTTCCTTTTGTTTTTCATCTCAAGGAAATAAACAAAAATTAAATGTAACAAAATTTCGAGAAGAGACAGTGCCCAGTAGTCAAATTCTATATTTACACTTTCAATGATGCTGTTGTTTATAGTTACACAATGATGCATTAATAAAGAAAACGAAAGTAAAGAGTTTGTGGCAAAACTTCAATGGATACAAAATATATTATGTCAAATGAGTTCGGTGAAGAATTGAATTATATCACTGAGTGATCATCATTGAGATAAAGAATAAGGATTTTAATGAAACCATCTTAAAAATACGGGTGCGCCTTTGAGATGGTTTCGGCAGCGGCCAGGTTGCCGACGATGATGAGACCAGCTGCTGAAGTGCCAGGTTGAGATCTGGTGGGAGTACGGGATTCAATATCAGCGGGCCGGTCGTAGGATCAGTAGGGTTAGTACAGGATTTTGTACGGCATGCGGCTGTTCATAGATAGCAATTAGCGATGACAGTAAATGTATGGAGGAATTCAGTTCCTTTGTGCGAAAAAATCGTCGACTCCAAATATAAACAAAAACTTGTACTAGCCCTAAGACAGTTTTAGTGGGTGCAAGCATCACATAACTCTTTTGTTTCCACTGTTAATATCAGAGGTGCATGGCATAGGCTGGTTTGTCGCCCTAAGGATAGAATGGTCGCACCGGTGCTAGGACCGTATTGGTCGTAGTGTACCCAATACTGCAGAGATTTCCAGTGGGGCCAATTTGGAACCATCAGTCACCATTTCCATATTGGATCCAATAAGCGGCACAAAACCCTGGAAGTTGGAGTTCCCTTCAGGGGGCCTATGTTCTGCGGTAGACAAACGGCTGAAACAGACTAGTGTCTCTTTTAAGATGCTCTTTGGAATAGAAGAGGCCTATGTTCAGCGGTAGACGAACATCGGCTGAAAGAGACTAGTGTCTCTTTTAAGATGCTCTTAGGAATAGATTTTTTTTTATTATTATTATAGATAGGCTTGCGCTTGACTACAATCATATCTGATGGGCAGAAATGATGAGGTCTAGGATGGAGCGCGCTTGCCTAGAAAATGCCTATTCACTCTTCTCTTGAAGGCACCCAGGTTGTACTTGGCTGAGAACACAGAAGCTGGAAGGGTGTTCCACACCTTAGCGGTACGTATCAGAAACGTGGAAGAAAATCGTTTCGTTCGAGCTTGCTGGACATCAACCACATAAGGATGCCACTTCTCCCGGCGTCTTTCGGTTCTATGGTAGAAAGGTGAAGGAGGAACTAGATTGTGGAATTCTTGAGCACACTCTCCAAAGTATATCCTGTAAAAAACCGCTAAACAGGCAACCTTGCGTCGGTGTTCTAAACTGAGCAATTTTCCCCGTGTTAGCGATTCCTTGCCGAATAGAAATTAACTCTATGAATGAACGAGTAAATTTCAAAAAGTATATTTCTAAATGAACTGTGATGTTGCTTTTCACAGTAATTAACACCCTCGCAACGTGAAACGGCGTAACTTTTGATAGAAAAAGTTGCCGGACCACCCGTAAACATAATTAGCTTTAATTTGGGGAGCTTTTGAAATTTTTTTCAATCTCCTTTAATTACAAAAAAATAAACGTCCAATTTTTTACGCTCATTTTACATTTATAAAAAAATTCGTACCCACTCGGCGGACTTACGTAACTTATTCAGTAGGTAATGGATTGCGTTTCAAAAGTTCAATTTAAATACTTTTTGATCATAAAAAACTGGTCAAGTGTGAGTCGGGCACGCGCCTTGAGGGTTACTATAGTGATCAATTTTCTGACCCGAAAACGTTGTTTTCCATATAAATTATTTCATGGGGTATGAATAATAGTTTCTAACTAAAAATTCACGGCTTTCTAATTTTTTCTGATTTTGTACATCATATTCATTGATTCATTCAAAAATTTGTAAATATATGGGTTCATCCTATAGATTTTGAGTTTTCGGAAAAGACATAAATGGGTCCTCTTGATTAGGTTTACTTGAAGACTGAATTTTTTTTTATATGTAAGAGACCATAGACTTCAGGATTTGGTATGAATTTAAATTTCATAGATGCGTTCCTGAGCAAAATACCATAATGACGACAGTTATACATACTTGCAATGCAAATCTCACACACGATCAGTTCTAATTGATCAAATCAGCAGCGTTACGCGTCACGCCGATTGGACAATAGGAAGGACGGTGTATGGGCGGCATGAATCGCCCACAGACTATAAGAAAATTAGAAAACCGTTTTTTGTTTGAGATACAGAACCCTAAAAGGTCACAAATAAAATAAAAAAGCTGGAAAGTTTAAGCGTCCACTCAATTGAGTGCGAGGCGCGTTAATCGCGTTGACGATTGAACTCAACTTTTTCTATCAAAAGTTCCGTCACCCGCCCCCGGCGCGGCGGCAGCGTTTAATTTCCTCCTAAAACTGACATCCAACTCCGTTTACAATTATCTTTAGCGAGAAGATGTCGTCGAAGTTATCTTTCCAATTACTAACGATAAATCAGAGATATTTTACAGGAGCTTAATGTAAGTTACGAACTCGCGTGGTGTGACTGCACAGTCTTAGCATGCACTGTAAACGATATGGCATGAACGATGATTAAAAAACTTTAGCTCCCGGTTATTTTGTTAGTACTATAATAATACTAGCTAACCCGGCAAACGTATTTTTGCCACTAGGGCACAGACTTGTATAATAAAGACAGGGCGAACAGCGCGAAAAAATGTCACCAGTTTATGGGTGTCATTAGTACCAACAGTATAAGGCCACGCGGTAGTTCGGTCAGCGGCGGCGGTGGGTATTTTGACAGATGACGCTAATGTTTGCTTGTATGAAGAAGGTTTACGTAAAATGTTCGGATCGGCCTATCTTTACTATTATTATCTATTCACTAGGGATATAAAATATAGCTTACGACCTACTCTCAGACTACCGAACTAAATATATTTATTTTAATATATAAAGTGCTCGTGTCAATTATTTTCCCAAACTCCTTCGAAACGGCTCGACCGATTGTTGTAATCGGTATGTCCAAGAGTAAGTCGTAAGGTATTTTTATGAATTTCCGAGCCAATTAGTTATTATCTTTTAATTGTTAACAACACTGATTTTAAGTCGATTGAAAATTAGTAGAAGACCAAAGGAGAAATGGATGGATTCCATGAAAGAAGATATCCGTTTGAAAGGAGTGGATTGCACGTTGACAGCTAATAGAAGAGAATGGAAGCAGAAGACGTGTAGGGATTACCCCCAAAGTGAGAAAAGGCAGGAAGATAATAATGGTTCTTTAACCAACTTCAAAAAAAGGAGAAGGTTCTCAATTTGACTGCATGTTTATTTTTTTCAAACATATGCCGTTAGGGACGAAATATCCACGGATCCACCCCGGTTAGTGTTATGAAATATTTCATTAAGCCGGCTGCAGTGGATATAGCAGTGTCGCCGCTCTAATATGGTTACCGGCTTTCATTAAGAGCAGGACACTCGCGCCGCCTCCGTCTGACCATAACGACGGGCATATTACGCCGCTAGTACATACAATTATTGACAATTTTGAGAGGAAATCCCATTTTGAGAAAAGATCCGATTATAAAGCCGATCATAAAAAGAAATATTTACATCGCATTATGTCACTAATTACAAAAAAAAATAACGATACCCGAAGCTTTCCCCACCAGGGCAATAAAAACCAATCATTGCCCTAGTGACGGAAGCATCAGACACCACTTGTCATGTGCCCCAAATGCTTATGTAACTAGTAGTTATGTAATAATACAGTAACTAAGCCGAAGTAATAAGTATTTTTAAGGTTCCCAGTATCAATTTGCATAGAGCTGAACTTATAATTGTGTGATATCCGTGCTTATGCAAATTTACGTCTCAGCTATTTTAGTCAGAAACTATTTAAGGAGATGGAATTTGGAAAGTAGCTGCCTCGACCGCCGGCTAAACATGGCAAAGCAGCCGCGTTCCTAAATCAACCCTTTTTTCCCGAATTTATTTGTATAAAAATAGGTTCTCATAGAATATTCACGCATATCGGACCGAGTTTAGCACAGAGCCGGGGCTGACGTGTGACTGTGCCTCTCCATCTGATGGTGGAATAATTTATGACCAAAAAGTAATGGCAATTTTGCTTTTTTATGTTTTATTTTTAAACGAAATTTATGGCCCGGCCGCGCACCGTGTCGCTGTGAAGAAAGGTGTGAAATCGTAAAATAGATATTCAATTTGGATTTCGAGCGAAAATTCAATTTAATTTCATTTGTCTCATTGGTCGATTTAAGATTTGCCACGTGTCCGCCCTCCTAAATCTACAGTATTGCCACATAGTATTACACCATGTTATAAATGAGTCGATTTGAGTTGTTACTTCTTTGAACATTGAAGCTGTCTACAAGCGAATGTTTGAAAAATAATACCAATTCATCAGACACTTTTGTCACAGGCACAGGTTTGATTGCTATTTGCGTGCAATCAATCCGGGCCTTGTGTACACTGTACAGTCCTCTGCCGTTTTCACACGGACTACATAATTAGGAGGCCTGGCTTTGACTGCCTTTGTTCGGCGACACATTAAGGGCGCTCATGGACAGCACCTATCTACACAAGTACACATCAATTACATAACCAGAGCTGGTCAAAGGTGAGTAGTCTCTTTGGAGACCATCGCACAGGCCAGCACTCAGCACCTTTAATTATTGCAAGTAAATGAAGGGGTTTGTCAGCGAGGTGGAGTTATCCCCTTTCTTTCGTAATAGAAGGTTCTAGCGAAGAATATAGCACTATTTTGGTAAGATTATTTATTGTGAACTCGATACAGAAAACTTATTATTATATTGCTGAATTAGCGAAGTAATTAAAGATCGCGGTTGACCGACGTGTAGGTAGCGACTTGGAGTACGATGTACTGGCGCGTTGTGCAATGTTGCGCACTCAGCAATTTTGTCAGGTCACTCGCCTCGCGGCGCGGTCGCGAGCTAATACTACGGGTTTCACCCGAGTGTGCTTGTAAATTTAATGTATATGAAAATGTGTATGTTTGTTTATTGGTGTGAATGTGATTTTGTGTTCTGTATGTGTTTGTGTGCTGAATTATGGTTGTGAGTAGCCTACATAAAATCACAGTGACATGCAAACACATCGAAATCACGAATTAATTAAAAATCTTCCGGAAACTATGACTAACCGCCAAAACGATTAAGCGTTGCAATGCTGTGTAGCAATAACGATTGTAGATACCTACCGCAATAAACTTTTGGCATCACTTTACACCTATTATTGATGATATTTAAGATAGGTATTAAGTAAGTACGTTATATAATCGATTTACAGAAAAGGCACATTCCGCATCCCCGTTACTTTTTCAATAAAATTTAATTCCTTTATCTCACGATCATAACGCTCAACGAGCGCCATGAACATGAAACATGTTCCTTCGGGGAGTTTTGGGAATAGTGTGGGAAGTGGGAACAACGGGAGGCTTCTGCGCTCGTTAGCGGGTAGCTACTGCAATCGGTCGAGTAATGGCGGCGAAACGTTTCTAATATCTGTAATAACTGAACGCGGATCCAATAAGTGCTTCTGGTGGCGCGTTTATCGAGTGGCCCGAGCTACGAGCGAAACGAATCAAATCAAAATGTTATTATTTCACATTGGCGTAAGTTACAGGCACTTACGAAATGTCAGACTCTACCGCCATGTTCGGAAAGCAGTATTGCACCAAGAAAAACGGACAAATTGATTGAACGGGCAAAGTGGAATTAGTTTACCCGTTAACTCACATCTTTATTCTTCCACGTAGACCAAACTTATGAACGTCAGACTACCGCCACGTTTGAAAAGCCGTATTTAATCGAGAAGAACAAGCAAGAGACTGTAGTTTGTGCAATTTCATTTCTCTGATTTGCGTTCCAATAGTCTCACTAGTCCTTACGAATCTCCTCTCAAAAGTAGAGGCGTTTAGCCATTGTCCATCAAGCTGGCCAAGTGCGGGTTGGCGGGCTTCACATACTTTGAGAATATCGTGGTGAACTCTCAGAAATACAGGTTTCTAAGAGCAAACTCGTGTCTAGCACATGCACATAAAAAGTGGTTGATCATGTCACTTCCTAATTGGGAATTTAGCTTTGCTCATATCCGTATTATTGGCGTCATGACAAGACGTCTGTAAAAAGCTTCAGAAGGCAAAAGTTGAAGCCAAAAAGAATCGCTATTCGCCTTTCCCTTATACCACGAGGCACTCGACCACCAGTAAATCACAGAAGGCTTAAAGCGAATCCGATTCCTAATGAGGGTTTTCTGAAATGACATTCTATAGGTGGCAGCACTCAGGCGACATCAATAGTAGCGACAATTGGTGGTAAAAATTTTCGTGAAAACCTTCATATCGCTGTGGTGGGGTTAACTGAGCAGCAAAGTTGCTGCAACCATCAAATTATAAGTTATAACTATACACGAAGCTTAGTTAAATAAAGCTGTACGAAATAGTTGAACGTGGCACTTCAATACAATGTGATAGAAAAGTTTAAAGTAAGTAGGCTTTGGAAAATTACTTTTTTAAACGTTACGTATTTTGAGTCTTTAATCTAAAGTTTTAATTCTTCTTTTTATTTTGCGTCAGTAATAGCAAATTTCAAAAACGCTTAGATTTAGTTGTAGTTTTTCTGTGATATTCTTACGCAATGCTGCCTGTCGGACCCGCCAAAATGAGTAAGGTCAAAAAAATTAAATCGGTGTAGGACCTTAATTGATTGTAATTCGTGTAATAGGTACAAGTACAGAGTAGGCTGTAGGGATGTTATGGATATATAATTTCGGATCCGGATATGGATATGGATATTGGTAAAAAATAATATCGGTTTCGGTTACGGTTATGGATATTAAATTATTTCGGATCATCCGATAGTTTCGGTTACGGATATGGATATCCATAACAACACTAGTGTGCACCTCGCGCTGTGACGTTATTAGGTAGAGGGAGAGGTGTCGCATTCCAGCGGAGTGCACAGTTAATTCGTACGAGTGTAGTATTTACTATTTAGTTAGACTCCGCCCTATCCGAAACTATCCAAAACGTTTATTACCTACGGATTCAGTTACGGTTACGGATATTTTTTTATTTCGGATATCCGATAGTTTCGGTTACGGATATACATATCCGTAACCGAAACTATCGGATCCATAACAACGCTAGTACAGAGTACCGCGCAATAATTGTCGGACGTAATTTCATTAAGTCGGCTATTAGTGTTAATGGCAAATTAGCATCGGTAATTGAGCGGTTTGCGTACATCGACGCGATTGTGTATTGATGTGGGACGCTACTATTAAACAACGATTACAACAATTTGACTTCATACATGTGATACAAGAGATGGAATGAAAATGGAACGAAATTAAAAAAAAAAGTAAGATAATGATGTACTCGTAAATTAATCACGTCTTACGTCACACAGCCTGGGCCTGGGCCAATAACAGTGCGCAGCGCCACTGCAATCTACTACTACTAATCACTAATCACAGCAAGCCTACATTGTGCCATAGCCAGCCAATCACGGTCACTGCCGCCAAACTTTGTGCCAAACGCCACGATTGTGACCGAAGCCAACCCGAGCCACTAGCCGATCTCCCACTACGCCAGTTATTGGGAAGTCGGCTATATATACGATTGAGAGTTCATTTTGCTGTCCTGCATATTGCATTTTATTTATGCCCACTGTTTCACACGTGACTTGTGCGTATTCTTAATAAATATGATTTTTTTCATTCAATTTCCATTCCATTTTATTGGGTCATATTATTGGATATATTTATTATGTCAAATGGCTTAGAGCTCCTGTTGTATTTTCCGGTCAATTAATCAGAGTAACTTTAACCACACATGGCTTTTTTGCTTATGCTATTATGTAGCAATTGTTTCGAGCTAATAGCTATACCTATTCCTGAAGTGACCTGCCGTGCTATTCTGCAAAAATACTTAAAGCAGCGACGAGCGTACATCTATGCATCTATGAATTTGTCAGTTGTAATAGAGTACAATTTTGCATGCCATCTTCGGCTTGGCAGCTGTCTGGCAGCTGTTTCAGAGATGGACATTTTGTAGAATAGCACTACTGAACTGAGGCCAGCTAGTTTCTTCACCGTGTTTTCCGTAACCGATAAGAAAGTGATATTTAGTTTTCACTAAATTTTTGCGAGAATAAAAAAGAAAATTTAAAAGAGGAGATCTCTCACAAAACCCAAACATTTCCCACTTGGTAGAAAACGAGCATAACTCAATTTGAAAGCAAACAAAAATATGTAACATTGTCCCGACGTTCCCGCTCCACATCCAGAATAATGGCCGCCACACCTGTTCCCGATATTCGACAATGCAGTGCCGCTGTCGGGAACACAACGCGTTCCGGGCATACTGCTCTAGGCGGCATATAAGCAAAATACCCCGACTGAAGTTGGAAATGAAGTTGGGAGCAGGTTGTCACGTGCTTTCATGTTTATGTTCATACGTTTAAGGGGTCCAACATTGTCTTTGAATGTCAAGTGTCCGAACAAAAACTGTATAAATCTTTACCGTGCTTACTCATAAGTAATCACGGTTTTTTAAATTAATGTATTAAAATAAATGATTTTGTTAAACCAAATAAATAAATAAAATAAACCATTGTCAAAAAATTGAAGATTATATATTACGAGGCATTATTATTAGTACCTACCTACCTACTATGTGATGGAAATTATTTAATTAGGCGATTTTGCGTGAAAAACCTGTCAGCAACCGGGTTTTAAGCTCGGATTACTATCTTACACCATCACATCGTACTAATATTACAAAGGCTACAATCGCCAGCAATATTTTCAGGAAACTAGCAACATTTTCAGATAATGAAGCGAATACAAGTTGGCCCAGAGAAAGGTAGATTGGTGGATTTTGATACTACGCTTCAGGATGACAAAACAAACGGCGACAATGACAAGTCTATTTGTATTGTCGGCTTTTTATCAAGAGGAATAGGTATCGGCGGCCGCAGGGGAAATACCAGTACAAAGAATACTTACTCGATGCTCGAATGTGGCAATATGAACCGCTTCATGGGAACATGTTTCCTCAAAAGAGATGTGTGGGGCTTAAAAATAAGTACGTTTTCCAATACATTTTCTGAAAAAAAAAAAACAATAGACTTTTCTACGGATTTATAACCGTATATTAATACATAGCAACCGCATCTAAAGCCGCTTGAATCCGGTATAAGTCTCGGATCGACAAATTCCAGCGTTTTAAAATATTGAATTCCCTCCAAGTATTGCAGAGCAATTCGAGTTTCTCGAGAGTCAAGAGTCAAGTCTAGAGCTGAAACGATGCTGAGTGGACTAATAAATAAAGTATTGGCTTTTGTGAAATCTCTCCATTCGAGTGTAAAAAGTGAAGAAATGGACTTCGACATAAATGCTTCTGTGAATGATGTTAACTGCATTTTAAGATTTTTTTTTACATCAAAACAGCATAAACAAGTATTTTTATATGATGCACACTGCAAATACAATTTCCTGTGATAAAACTCTTCTTCCAGAGCCTTCCATACCCCGTTGTCGGCTATTCTGACTTTGCATTGCAATGCCTTAAGCAAAGTCGCGGCACACATTGCATCTTACATAGAGTATCACTAAATATCGGGTGAAGGTCGTGCTCATCTCTTCAATCTTGAATATAAAAACACAACTTTGGAAGACTTTGACTTACTTTGGTACTATCAAGACCAATTTTCAATAGTATTACAGTATACTTACCACCCCTGCCCATCACATAAAAAGAAAAAAAGAAAAATTACGTTTGATTACAATTATACATCTCCAATTTGTCTACGGTACCGTATTTACCTAACTACTACTAGATACGTGAGTAGAAAAAACTTTGGAAGAAGAAATAAATTAATATTCATATCTTTTATATTAAATTTTCATACGTCATCTTAGGGTCGCCGCACACGGGCCACAACAGCCACAATAGACGATGGTCCGCGGGGCCAGTTAGTAGGTACCTATTACAAAATTTATGCGTAAAATATAAATCACATCAGTAATAACTCAACTCGTAAACACTATTTTGTCTAGTGGCGTCCTAATAAATTGTATGCGTTCGGAATAAGTATTTTACGGCATCAATTGACGAAGCAGAAAAACTCCCTAATGTTGATTTGTAGGTTTATTATTCCCCAAAGACTCTCTAAAGGTAAGTTTTCCTACAGTAGCTTTAATTTTTATGGTTCTGTTTTTGTATTACACGATTGCTTTTATCGGTATAGAAAAGTTCTCTATTTGGGTTCCCTAGTCAATTGGTAAATGTGAAACCCCGGTATTGGATTCAAACAACAGATGGAGTTAGCTTATTTTTTTAGAAAATTATTTTGTGTGAAAATTCAGCAATATCAAAAGACTGTAATACAGATGCAAGTACGCATCATTCAAATATTCAAAAAATCTCAGCACATTTGTATCGCTCGGAGTTCGGACACTGGAGTACCTTCAAAATATAGGTATTAACTGAACAGGTACTAATTAATATAAAGTGTGATTTTCATCCCTAGGTTGAACCTAAACCTACACCTCGTACTAAACCTACTATAACTCGTACTTAAACCTATTTTGTTTGATTGATGGACAAAACAATGAGAGGGTTTTTAGGGTTTCGTTTTTTATGTTGAGGTACGGATCCCGAAAAACGAATCCAGGTCGATAGTCAAAGGAAAACTGATACTCATTCCTTTGGAGGCTTCCATTGGGGGTGCAGGCACGTACAAATCGAGTTATATTCGCGCTAAATCACGCTGCGCCAATATCGCGCGTGATCAATGTTGCTATTGCCGCTAAATGTGCTCAATAACTGTTATTTTATCCCGCGCTGGATACTGCATATCGACAATAACAATCACGCATGTAGTGGTGTTAGTGTTTAATCCACTGAAAGAGAGAGATTATTACTACGAACAGTCGGTGTCTCGTAAAGTGTCTCTCAGTTTTGGTATTTTTACAATCTTTAAGGTAGTGGTAGGTAAATAAAGATTTTTGGCAAATTAATTATTAAACAAAATGGCACATATTAAGTACATTATTAAAATGTTAGTACATTTAAAAAATAGCAAATTGAAAAAACATAAAATTATTTTTAAGGCCGCACGTGCGTTTTCTACAAAGTTCAGCAAAAGATTCTGCTTTTATATTTAAAGAACCATTGAGAAAAGAAGCTGATCTTCACGTAAAACGTTGATCTTTACATGAGATAAACGATGTTAGCTCAATCGTTCCGTCGTTCAGTGGTATCGTAAATTTAGTAAATGCGGTGTCCGAGGGACCCGCTGCGTCTACCACCTAATGGAGGGAAGAATGTCCTCGTAAACGAGCGAAACTGCCGTATAGTCCGCTACCGAATGACCAACCAGTGGCAGTTTTTCGGCTATTTACATAAATAAAGTAAATTATCCTTTTTCAGACACGTAAAAGAAAAAAAAAGAAACATGCAGTTATCTCTCTTCACCGAGACTTTTATTTTCTGTAGATATTATCATTACTCAAAAATTTTCCGCAGCTCATGAACATTGGCTGCATCATCACGTAGAAGTGGAGGCAATCCAGCTCGTCAAGACTCAAAAGGCCTTTTGAGTTAGCGTATATGTGAGTAAAATTGAAGTAGATGGAAGTGAAGTACTGTGTTTTGTGCTAATGCATCTTCAAGGACATAAGAGCTAAATGTCTACAATATAACAATAGAGACTGAGATAATTGTCACTGGACATATCACATACTCCTAGATACAATCTCAATCTAGATCTCTACGATTTCGCATTGTGAAGTCAACATCTCCTGAGGATGTCCCGGTGTCGGGACGAAACGTGCGTCGAAGAAAGTGATAGAAAATTGTGTGTGGTGTTTCATGTGGTGTGTTCCTGCATATTGCACCACACAGAATCCTTTCAAGTAGCGGATAATAGCAAAACGAATTAATTTGTCCTGCTAATTATGGATTTCCGCAAAATAACGCCTGCTTCCATTCAATATTCCTAGATACAAGTTTTTATATCAATTTTAGTCAAAATTAAGTTACAACATTTATTAGCATTTTCGCTGGATTGTATCTCTATATCCTTAAAGGACTTCCGTGAAAAAAGATCTGTTAGGAAAATAATCATAATTCCAAACCGTCCAAGAGAATTTTTTCCTACAGCGTTTGTGTTCTTTGAAATAATATGTATGAATATACTTACAGTAAGAATGTAGTCAGATATTTCTTATTTGAAGAGGTACGCTACTGTAGCAAAGTATATCTCTGAAAACTGTAGAGCCATTTAGGCTATAATGCATCTTGACTATTTTATCTCGCAAGTTACTCGGAGCGCTGCGAGGCTGATATTTACTACCACTACATTTGATTGCGAGCATGCGTCTTACGTTACTGTTCTTTGTTGTAGAACTTTTAGTAAAAACAAGTTGGAATCAGAAAGGAAAGGATACGGACAAAGTGCTGCCCCCCGCCGGCGCCGCCTGGCGTTACCGAGCGTAACTGAAAATAAGTGTTACTTAAAGAAATTTCAGTGCAGTTGCCCGGTAATGCATTGCGCTTTGAATGTTTAGAGGGGTCGCTTGCATCGTACGATACGACATCGTTGTTGCACTTGCGTGCGCGAACTGTGAAGAAAGAATTAGTGTAATCAGAGGCACCAAAATGTCCATTATGGCAATAGATAAAAATAGTCAAGATAGGCCCATCCGAACATTTTACGTAAAAGTTCTTCATACAAGAAAATGTAGCGCCATCTGCCTGCGAAATACATGTTTTTTTTATCTATTTGTCTGTGGTCACCTTGCCTGCAATATTAATAAAAAAAAAGAAATCTTGCTTGCTTGTCATTCTTGCTCCCTTGAACTGGCGACATTTTTTCGCGCTGTTCGCCCTGTGTGATTATGGCAGGCACGCTGCCCATTGGATATAGCCATGGGCGAGGAGTTACATAGACTTAGGTTAAATCTTTGAATGCATCATAACTTTAGATAAACTTCTCACGTCTTGTGATTTTGCAATAAAAAATTGTCATATGGCTTCTTATCCTATACCTTTATCCTATACCTTTAAACGAGCAATTCTTGTATATATATTTCTATATAATCTGGATTTCGGAAACGGCTCGAACGATTTTCATGAAATTTAGTATACAGGGGGTTTGGGGGCGATAAATCGATCTAGCTAGGTTTCTTTTTAGAAAATGTCAAATTTACCAAAAAAATATAAAAATATGACTACTGCTGCCATCTATTGGCCACCGAGCGAAGCTCGGTCACCCAGATATGTTTAATTAAATTACTACGAGTAAGTAGAATTGAGCAAAACCTATACAAACAAATTTATTGACGTTTCAGACTGTTGCATGTCCCACATCGAGCCAAAAGGCAACTCAGTTTTGAGAGACCTTTCCATCAATTCACCAGAAGGACAAACATCATCAAAAGTTGCAGTAAGCGGAGACACACGTGGCACACATCACATGGCACTGCTGAAGATAACCATCCCAGAAACTTAAAAAAATGATCTTCACAACATCAAACGATAAATCGTACAGTGTAAATAAGTATCGCAGGCCAGGAATCTCTTTATTTATGGGTAAACTGCGGGCGCGCATTTTTGCAGGAACTTACGAAGTTGCCTCGCCGTGAGATCAGGACTTGTTTCGCAGTCTATCTTCGGAGGCGGAGGCTGCGCGCTCGCGGCGGAGGTTGTAACTTTGTCAACATATAGCCTGCTTCAATGAGATTCCGAGCTGTTTCCGACTTTGTAAATTTATATGTTGGCGATTTTAAAGTTGAAGCAGGTACTTTATAAGGTTTCAGCCGCGGCTCCGCTTGCATGTAATCCTGCAGGTTTTTCCGAGATAACAATGACAATATGTCTACCTCATTTCCAAACAGCTAAAATAATTTAGTACCTAGCTGTAGCGCGCAAGTAACAAATATGTGAGATGCATTCAAGATGCTACCTGTATCACCATGCTGGGGTAATTCGGATTTGCAGTCTGCATACACCTTGAGGACCATTATTGAGAATGTTTTGTAGGTTCATTAGTATTTCAGTATTTCATCTGCATTCACAACTTTCAACAAGTTTTGATTTGCTTTCAGCGCCTCAAATACATTTTTGCTAAGAGTATTTAATACTTCATTTTATTATTTTTTATTCCATCACGTTCGCTGCAACTAACAAGTATTTTTAAAACTTCTCCCTGTTGCGGTATGTGGTTGTAATGACCCTATAATAAACGCAATAAACTTAGATTCACATAAGAGTAATCATTTTTGTCTCTGGTGTAGAATAAGGTATTATACAAATAGCCTCGGACACAGTGAGCTAATTTTCATTATTATATTTGACCAGAATCTGTGTCTCTTCCCTACTTTAAATAGTCGGAGAAGATACATTCGTCGCACTGAATTACAGATCAGCATTTGGCGCCCGCACGGAGTTAAAGTCTCGGACGGGGTTCTTTTGACCCCGTATAGCAGTGAACGTGTTAAGGTACTACAATATAAAGATAGGTACGTGAACGCTGTAAAATAGGCCTTCTCCTGAACGCGTAGATTAATATAACGTAGTATGTAGTTTAAATGAAGCCCATCAGAGCGGTAATCTCGCCGAATTCAAACAAAAAGAGCGAAGTGGGCACTCCGGAGCGGTGCGGAGTGGAGCGGAACGGAGCGGATCAACGGGAAACAACAGCAGTAATCCAATCCCACATTTACGGAATGAGCGTATTAATAAAACACGCGGGACAAAACAGGGCGGCCGACCCTTTACTACCATCACCGTCGATATATTATAATGCAGTCAAAGATACAATCTAAGGCCCTCAGACCCGTGTTCAAGGAGCAATTAGTTACTTACTTTGTAATCCTACCTCTATTTTGACGGTTATGATTGGAGACGATTCTGTTGCGCAAAATAAAATAATAAACTAAACTAATTTTGGCTGCCTTAAAATAGTGTTATTCTTTTCAAAATGCTCCCCATGGAAAAGGATAACACTTTTTTAAAACGCGTAAAGTTAGTTTCGAGATTTTTTTAGAACAGAAAATGCTCCATTGCCTATATGATATTTAAAAAATATATAAATGATATATAACTTAATCATTCGCCATGTAAAATAAATGTACTATTTGTAATTGTATATTTTTTGTTTCCATACCAATAACGATTCATATTTAATTTTGATTACAGGGCGGTGTTCACATCGACAGTTTGTATAAATACTTTCATTTTTATTTTCATTGTCTACGTGCATTAGTATGTCTAGAAAGCCGTAGCTGAAATATATCCTTGTTTTCCACCGTACACGCGCTTAACGGCCCGTGGCACGCGAATATTTTATTTCAATAAGGAAAACAATCCCGCCGAGGTGGAAACAATACGCTGGCTGTACGGTGCACATAAAGTACCACCAGTTTTTCGGGACATTTCTGAAAAAAAACCGCCAATTGAGAGTCATTTTCTTAGAATTACAATGACGTGTTCAGTGGGGTCAGTACATGTTTTTGTATGAACTCGAATCGAATTCCTCCATTAATTAACAGAAGCTAGCGCCATGTATGGACAGTCACTGCAATGCGGCTGTCAATAGATGGCGCTGGCTGTAAATGTATGGAGGAATTTGATTCGTTTTTGCGATGCGAGTCTACTCGAAATTTGTACAAATTGTGTACGCATTGTGTACGGAAAGATAATTTTGACTACTTTTGTCTTCTCTCTCTTTCGCGGTCTATCTATATGGATTAGAAAGAGAAAAGATTTCGACGAAAGTAGACAAGTTATTTTTACACGCATATTCTAGCCCCGCATTAACTGTTATTTAATCGCTAAAGTACATTTAACTGCTTTTAGGTACGAGCATCTACAGTAGACGTTAGAGGAGCAGATATTTGGTCGTACAACCTGAATATGAACCTTGTAATCAAAATCAATAATTGTAATTAAATCCAAACAAAATCGTGAACCCAATTATTTTAGAAAAAGAGCAAATGCCGAGTTTATCGCTCGTCCTTTTCGGTGCAAAGTAGCTTTCTGAACGTGGCGGTAGAGTATGATGTTTCATAAATATCTCTAAGTTAGGGCTATCTGAAATAATCAACTTAGCTAACAAATAACAAATAACAATAGTTAGTGACAAATCCTTATTTTTATCCAAAAAGTACATAGATATATTCTTTCAGTTAAAAACTTGGAGTGAGTTATACAAAAAGTTCGGGAAAATTCCTGGATTCTCTGGTCAACGTGGTGACCCGGGTCCTGGGGAGATCTCCCCAATTTATGAGGCGGCGTGCGAGTGTATAATTTTTGCATGAGTTCGTATTCTCGCTCCGTGTACCGCGCGAGGTACGGACCCACGCCGACGAATGGAGAAGGGATCGCTGGTGTGGAGAAGGGATCACATGAACGGAAACACGCGTATTCATTGAATTATATTACTAAGTACTAATACGAAAAATAAATTAAATCAATGGAAAATCTTTATTTTTCACATAGGCCTAACTTACATATCAACACTCCACGACCAAGTTCGGAAAGCAGATTTGCGCCGAGAAGAACTAAACAAACTCAACATAATATAATAACAATTATTGTCAGCGACATGTCAGTGTGTTGGCGCGCAATTGAGGAAAATTGTATGTAATAAATGTGGACTAATTTTGTTCATGCCACACCGTATCTCCATTCCGCGCCGTGCGTTTGGCGAAACCTTTAGTATTAGGTCAACAAACTTAATCATCACCGTAACGTACTAAAAGCGAAGAAATTACGAACTTAAAAAAGTTAAGTTTAAATTATAATTGTTAAAATAAATTTAAATTACGTTGGAATAGAAAATACCAGAACAACAACTTAAGAGGCACTGACACACCTTATCTCTATAACTTCAGCAGAAGTAAGTACGATCCCAGGTAAAGTGAATCGATGTAAATTTTCGGGATAGTTTATCCGACGACCTAAAACACTTTGCAGGTTCAATCTAGCAGTGGGTACGAGTATGCCGAGTCTTGGAACCAAGAGTCGTGCGCGTTCCGGACGGTCTTTGGCTTAGATGGCTCTCGAATAGTTCGAAACCGACGGTGGTGCAAGTGATGAAAGATATTTTTTTGCGTTCCGTACCCAAAGGGTAAAAAGCGAGACCCTATTACTCTGCCGTCCGTCTGTCCGTCTGTCACCAGGGGGCCTACCACCGTGACCTAAAGTAATATTATTGTAATATTGTTTTAAAATTTCCATACTGACATTGTATGAAAATGTCACTCACGGTGGTAGGCCCCCAGGTAATATTTCTTGAAGATATGATTAGATGTTGCTATTGTAAGAGTGAATATAGAGCATGCTTTTCAAACCAGAAATTCAGTAGAGAACATGTCTCAACCACATTTTACGGGCCACTACTGGAGCTCTAGCCACATGAAATTGCGATTCGATAAAAAGATGGAACTCGAACAAAATTAAATAACATAAGGACAGAGCCGCGGGCGTCTGCTATAATCTTCTAATACTTAATCGTAATGTAAATAGTTATAGTTAATGTTTTAGTCAGCAGCTCTATCTTATAACTTGTATCACTTTTCAGCATTCGTAGCTAGCAGGATCTTACACTCGGACAAGGTATTGGAGAGTGTAATCAAATTTGGAATGTAGATGGTGAACAATATTACAATTAGCAAGCTGAAGTGGCAGTGGGCGGGCCATATCTGTCGAAGAACCGACGGTCATTGGGGCAGACGTGTTCTAGAGTGGAGACCGCGCACCGGTAGGACGACCTCCTGCCCGCTGGGCCGACGACCTGAAAAAGGTCGCTGGTAGCGGGTGGATGAGGAAGGCGAAGGACCGGGTGTGGTGGCACGTGCTCGGAAAGGCCTATATGGTTTAGTATAGGCTATACTTTTTATCTTGGGAAAGGAACTGGTTTCTGCGGAATGCGTAATATGAACTATGCTCGTTCCAGGTAAAAAACAAATCAAGGCATCCTCAACAGATAAACTTGGTACGTGAAATTTGGACAATGGACAATTTTTTATTCAAGTTTGCATTAAGGTAAACCTGTTTCACTTTACAAGAATGATTGTATGAGGTTTTAAAGATAAACGTGTTCTTTAAATTTGTGTTTCCTTATCACAAGTTGTTGCTAGTATTAACAAACCTCCGAACAACGTAATTGAGTGGAGTTTTTCCCATTTCCTGTTTGTAGCCCCACCGCATTCGATAGTGATTCTGGTGAAATTGAAAATTCCTCGCTCTACTACTATCTCGGTTTTGCGCCGAAGACAGTCCTAGGGTCAATAAAGGCACTAGGAAAGTATTGTTTTTATATCTATCGTTTATTAAAAATGGCAGCGATAGTAAGTAAAAATAAAATAAAATAGTCCTTTATTCAGATCAACTTAATACAAAATACATATCTAACTTATTATTAACACTAATTGTACATCAATATTTCTCTTTAAAAAAAAAATTGAATTATTCTTTACCGTATAAAAAGGTTTTCGTGTTAAGTTCTAGTGTCATGGCGGAGATCTGTGGAAATTTTGATTAAGGCGAAATCAACGGACTCTGAACGCGAAATTCAAAATTTTCGTGGTTTCTTGCAATTTGTATGCTATATAGTTACACATTATAGGCTTATGGCAGTCACTTTACGGGAATGGCAGTATCAATTTTACCTGTTTATATCAAAATCTTTGCATAAAAATTTCTATCCTAGGAAATTAGTTCGAGTATCGAGTTTTAAGTGAGTAACTCGCAAATCTCGGACTATTTTCTTTAACTCGATACTTTCAAGCAGAGATTTTTATATAAACACGTGAAGACGACACGAGAATTTCCGCAATTTGACTGCCATAAGGCTATTATGTCTTATTAGCTTAAAAATCGCGAAAACCCATAAAAAATTGAATTTCGCGGGCACACCCGTGGCATGCTCCTTAAGGCCGGTTGATTCCACGAACTTTTAATTGAAGCAACAGGCTAATTATAGCACAGTTTACAGATGTCTTATTGTGTAATATAGAGATCTGAAGTCTGTTTTAAGAGTTCCGTGCCCAAAGGCTAAAGAGTTCGCCACCAGGCCATTTGTGTGTTATGAACCGTGATGGTTAGACAGTTGAAATTTTCACAGATTTTGATTTAATACTATTAAGAATTCGTTATGATAGTAGGGAACCCTTATTGTACGAGCTCAACCATGCACATGACCAATTTTTTTTCGGTTTTCATTATATTTTTTTAAGTAATTGCCAATTTCCTACTAATATTATAAACGCGAAAGTTTGTAATAATGTGTGTGTGGATGTATGTTTGTTACTCTTTCACGAAAAAACTACTAAATGGATTTTGATGAAACTTTACAACAATATAGCTTACACATCAGAATAACACATAGGCTATTATTTATAAAGATATAGTGTGATTTATCCAAAATATATAACGATAAGTGTCATGAAAATAGGAAAAAATTGCAATCTGCGACCTTTACTGACGTACGCCGCGAAAACCGTTGGAGTTACACTATATAATGTATGATAGAAATGTTTATCTTAAATATAGGCAATATAGCCTAAAGATAGATAATAATCATAGCTCTGATGACATAGCATCCACTAAAACGGATTTTTAAAAATTTCGAAATTCACGCGGGCGAAGCCGCGGGCAAAAGCTAGTATATTATATTCTTAATCTTGTTTTTAGAAAATAGAATCTCTGAAATCTTGCCGATCCCGGCATTGTCACGTGTTCCGGTAATCCCGGCATGATCTCGTGTGATCCGCCTCAATCACTAGATTATTCTGCAATTACTTTGGCAATTACCCGGTAATGCCACAACACTTAAGTACTGTGATAAGATTTTTTCAATAATATTGTCTCCCTACACGTACATTTGACGACCTCGATGGCGCAATGGCGCGCGATGAACGGCAAAGGGATTCGAGGGAAGTCGCGGGTTCGAATCCCGCCACGGGCCTCTTTAGAATTTTAGAATTGCTAAATTGGTTCAGGTCTGGTCTAGTTCTGTCTGGGAGACCGAACCTACTTAGGGAAACAGGGTTGTTTCTCACCCTTTCAGGGTGTCACTGATCCAGTGACTTTTACTGGCACCAATATGTCACCACTTGGCACATTGTCACCGATCCACAAGTGGTGACATTTTGGTGACAGTAAAAGTCACCGGATCGGTGACATAACGAAAATCGTTTTAAGTATATTAGAAATGGTTCGGCCTACTCAGGGAAACAGGGTCTATATGAAAGGGTCAGAAACGACCTACCAAATCCCGTTTATGAATAATTATTTCGCCTTGGGAAACACCAGAGTTGGTGGGTCCACAAATTGAACTTGGTAAATTTTATATTGTATAATGTATTATTAGTTAATATTTTTAGGATATAATATGGTTGAATCTCTTATGTGGTAGGTAAGCCACCATATTATGTCACCTAGCCGCCGATCCTGTAGACGGTAACGCTGTGCCGCCGAACCCGGTGGAAATTTCTGTCACCTAAATGTCACCACTTGTCACCGATTCCCAAGTGGTGACATCGTGTCACCGAATCCGTTGACTTTTACTGTCATCGAAATTCACCACTTGGAACATTTTCACTGAATCTGGTGACACTACAAGAATGTCTGGATCAATTTTGGTAAATATAACAATTATACTGTTGAATCTTTACGTGAATTAGAGTAAGTTATGGTTTATAAATATAGTTACTTATGAATAAAAGAAATAAAAAAGAAACATATAAAATTGAAAAAAAGAAAGCTGAAGTGGATAAATGAAAGGAAAGAAATCGAAGTTCGCTAAGCAACCAGCTATAGAATTTTAAGAAATAGTTAAGAAATGAACACAAGTGTGAAATTTTCAATTAAACCTGGGAATCTCGAACAGCAAACATCTCAAAGCCTGATTGGCGTAGTGTGCCAATTAGAAAGATTAAGATATATAGAACCTACGGGAAATATCTAGGGAGTCGACGTTCGGGTTCTTTTCTAACCAATTATAAAATCGAAATGCTTGGCAAGAAAATTTAACGAAAGCCCTTTTTAAAAGACGTACAAAAAATAATGAAGAATTAATAACATTTTTTGTTGTTGCCAATATTGTTCTAGCTGTAAGATTTTTAAAATTGTTGTTATTTCTTCTATTTCCTTTTTTCCATTATGATAAATAACCAACATTGGAGTTTATCGGCCCCAAAGGTAGAAATCATAATAATACGGAGTAGACAGCAGTAAATTTAACATAGAGCTGGAGAGAGCTTAAAGCTGCTTTCCCACCTGTACGATTTAGCACATAATATTATTGTGATAATATGTAATAAACTATAAGGATCTATGTCTATTAGCACAAAGTTAAGAGGCGTATAAGAGGCGTAGCGCAGTAAGATGTTCTAAGAATATGAGATGTGCTTGGCAGTGGAGAAAATTATTTACCAAATAAGTAATGACACAATCCTGATAATGTCCATACGTTGGCGTCTCCTAAGCTATGATCTAAACTTTCTATAGCTATAATACTCGGACACTAAAAAGAAAACCTGGGAAATTATTAAATTCTAGCGCCCGCGGCTCCACATGCGTGAATATCGGTTTTTCACAATTCCCTTAGGAACCATAATTTTTTATTGCCTTTGTTTTAATCCAGGGCATAATCTACTTTCATTCCAAATTTCAGCCAATTCATACTAACATACAATCTTTCTCCTCCATGATATTAGTGTGATTCACTGATTTGGGTGAGTTGGAGAGTGTGCTTAGGAACTCCATGACCTTGAACCTCTTCCTACCTCCTTCACCTTTCTAACGCAGAACGGCAAGACGCCGCGAGCAATGGCACACTTAGCTAACCATAACTAATTCGCTCACCTCCTGTCTGTACCGCACATGTGTAGAGGTAGCTTTACACAGAGCCATTGCTAGTTAGACTTAGTGAATTGAATTAAATTCATTAAATTTAGTGAGCGAATAACCCCATAAGGGCCCTCGGAGGCCGTTTAGTTGGGCAGCGATAATGAATTTGCGCGGGTCGTTAGGTGTTACGATAATCTCCGTGCCCAGACGACTTACTGTGCTGTCTCGACTGATACCACTACAAGGAGTTGCAACTTCATTACAAACTTTCCTGTACCATGTTGCATCAAAATCAAACTTTGTTTTTTATCTAGACCATTTATCGCATTAACTCCTACAATTATCACTTTTGAGAATAAAACCCAAGTTCTGCAGTAATTTTAGAATATCAAGGATAACCTAAAAACTATTTTTTAATCGTTTCTCAGTACTACCGTGGTCAAATAACACACTGCCGTTATATTTTTGCATTAACTATAAAACGCCTTGACATTTTTGCATTAACTATAAAATACACAATACTGTAAAATACAAACAAGCACTTCTCAACAATTACTGACGTTTTATTCAATTTCAGTTTCACGGTTTTCACCACAATTCACAAGACCATAGACAACCCACAGCAGAGACACAAGACGGACGTCAGAACTACCTGTATGAACGAACTGTCAACTGTCAAGTGTCATAGACAATGATCGGTTAAGGACGTGATATCGATCTACGATCGAAAAATGTTAAGAAATCGATTCGAATAATCGATACGTTACGCTAAACTCAATAAACACGAATCATTTATTTGTGGTTACTATTCACGTAGTCACGAAATCCGACCTAAATCAAACCTACTAATATAATATGTACTTACCTATCTATGCTTTAAAAATAAGGTAAAATAAACCAAGACCAGTTACCTAGTCGATTTTATCGAAAATCGATTCTATTTAGTTCGAGATTCGAGATAGTATTTCGGGCAGTTTGGCGTCACTAAAGGAAGCATTTTAGAATGTTTACGGAAATATGAAAGTACCTAACTTTTTTTAGTTATACTTAAAAGTTGGGTACGAAAATCAAATCCCTGATGCAAGAAGCTATAAAAAAATATGGGAATATTTACAATAATGATTTGGTTTTGATGCATGAGACATTTTGGTACCATTTTTGGTCATCCTCCTTTGCGTAATTCGTGCATATTTCGATCATGTTGTGGTGTTATTCGAATTCATATAGTAATAATCTATGCTCCTGGCTATATTTGGTTCGGAAATACTTCTTTAAAACGAAATAATAATCAATTTTGATCAAAATTTTTATAACTTTGGTCGAGTTCCGTAATACCAAAAATTATTAATGAAAACTTGTAAGTTGTAACTTTCTTTATTAACTGGTGTATTTCTTTAGCTGGACAATAAAAACTGTGCTCCTGAACAAATGCGATGTGAGATAGTGTTGTTTTTATTACAAAACAAATAAGCAGAAAACATTTCCTCTTTGACATAAAAATAAGTAAAACTAAATTCGTTTACAATTTCGTTTATCAAAAGTATTTTGGAACCAGATATGGCCAGGAGCATAGATTATTACTATATATGAACCTGAATAACACCACAACATAATTACAAATGATTTTGGTATTACCGATTACAAATGTATGGGAGACATCGTAGTTCACAGGACTCTTAAGTAAATAATACACAGCTTAGTTTTTTGTGGGGTTTTTTACAGTAAAAGACGGATTAGCACAATTTTAAAAACTTACAACATACAAATATTTTACTGTGTCTCATTAAAATTGCTTGTGGTCTATACCTAAAGGCATATAATGTAAAACAAAGCAGCTTAGATTGTAGTTTTGAAATAAATAAGTTTGTGAGGATCTTTTTAATTTATTATTAGGAGTATCTCACAGACAACCTTCGAGCATCGTAGATGTAAATAGAACTGCACTCTAGTCTTTAGCCATAGTAAATGGAATGGAAATGGAACAAATTTTAAAAATGTATGAAATTGATCGCTAAATTGGTCATGTGACAGCCATTTGCATTCTTATACATTATTTTTAATTCGAAATAGACGCAAAAGCAATCTTAAAAAACTCATGGATGTCTAGAGCAGCTGGAATACTTTTGTTAGTAAATCTGCATGTAATAACATCAGCTGCAGTTCCACATACTCGCTCGCCCCACATATTTTCTGTTCCCGGCGGCTCCCGGAAACTAAATGCAGTTGTTCTTGTTCCGGGAATTGGTCCGGGAACTTTTAAATTACTCGAAGGCGCTCGCTGGTCGAGTTCAGTTTTTCTTTGAGTTCCCTCCGAGTTCGTACTGAGTTATTTGCATAATGCTTGTAAATAACTCCGGATCTGATTGTTACATTGCCTTTTTACATGCTTTTATTTACAGTTACGTAGACATTCACTGAAAAATTGGTCAAGGGCGAATCGGGCTCGCGCGTTATGGGTCATGACCAATTCGTATAATATTGTTAAAGTAAACTAAACACCTCCTGCCTGCCAAATAAAAAATTAAATTAAGTAACCAAAAACACGTTTTTTGCATTTATTTTATTCTGTTTTTAAGTATGCATTTGTTGTAGCGGCAATAGAAAAACATCAAAATTTCAACGGTTCTTGAGATACAGCCCGGTGACAGACGGATGGACAGCGGAGTTTTGGTAATAGGGTCCCCTTGGATTTTACCCTTTAGGCTGCTTTGGTTACGGAACCCTAATTCGTATCCATCGTAAACAACAAAAATACGGCAACAATAAAACTTCTGCTCGCTGATTGACTGAATAATTTTAACAAGAGTTTCAGCCAAAGAATTTCTTGCCTATTATAATCATAATAAATTCTTAAGGGTTTTCTTACAGAATTAGGGGTCTGGTTACCTTGAAAAGAAAGTTGAACATTGCAAAGCTGATTTTCACTAACTCTTGATCTATCGAGACGGAGTAGCAATAATGACATACATTTTTACGTACTTAAGTAAATAGTAGTTGACTGTAATGCCACCAGTGGTTTGATTGTATAGGGAAAACGACTTCACCGTAATCGTTGGCGCATTCTTCCTCCCAATCGGCTGACGTAAATCAGCGGGGAAAATTAGTAAACGATTACGATAACGATGAATACTTTTTTTACACAATCTAGGGGCAGATGTCAAGTTACTTTGCAGCCCAAGATGTTATCGTACAACTCGATACTTCGACGTATACCCGAGAGGGCCGTGACAGATAGAGAGACAGACGTGTGGACATAATAAATTGATCCTATAAGGGTTCCTTTTTATTCTGTTGAGGCATGGAACCCAAAAATCTACCTAACATAATCTGTTACCTACTTTAAACAAGGACCACGCTAGGCGAAGATGCATCGATAAATGGCAACTAGGAAGGAAATGAAGTAACAGAGCGGGCGGGCGTCCGTGACGGACAATTTCATTAAGGCTTTTGTCCGTCCACCACTACATACGAGCACAGTCCGGCTACGTCCGCAGCGGCCGGACGTCCATTGTTCGAAGGATGAAACCTCTTAAATTCGCCTCTCGATTTTCAGTCGCCAAGTTAACATGACACTGAATCAACTGCTAATAAACCTTACTGTAACTTCTGTCTCCTAATGGTTTACAAGGGGAATTTAGCATAACAGTTTTTTATAGCAAAATTAAATATGGGTTTAAGCGGGACGTAACGGGATTCGATTGCCCGGGACAGTCTGGAATTTTATGATTTTACAATAAAATTCCTTACTAAAATCAGGTCTCAGTCAGTCTGGTCTTATCAGAGGTTTCGGCCATTGCTGGTTGCTGGGTGCGAAATTTGTTAAATTGTAATTTGTATACGTATAATTATTTTTAAATAAATAATAATAATAATAACCCTACCCGCAAATACGCACCGATATAGTGTTCTGGTCGGATTCTGTGTAGCAACCGATAGGGAAGTTCAAAGTTAGTACCATAACATCTTTGGCTGCATCTTGACTTCTAATCAGGTGAGATGGCAGTCAAGTTAAACTTGAATAAATTTAAATCCCCAAGTACCTATATTTATATACTTTTTTACTATATATATACCTTTTTTAAGTCAATTTTTTATTATATATACTTTTTTTTAAGTCAATGACGGGGAAATCACGTCCGGTCCATAGGCATTTATCAGATTTATCTAAAACTAACTATTATCTAGAACTGTTATGAGATCATGATAAATAACAAATATCAAACAACATTAACATCATGGAAAGGTTTACATATTTAAACATTATTCAATATTACATTTTGTAGATAAAATACGACTATATGAATGATTTCAGTAGGTCAATATTCCAATATAGGTCCGAAATAAATTAAAATCAGTTTCAGATGATGCATTATGGATATAATTTAAATGGAAAGAGCCATAGAGTCGAGACTTCGAGAGGCGCTTGACCAACTTTGCGTTGATCATTCATCACAATCTCGCTAGACTCCAAATATATTGTAAAAGATATAACATGAAACAGCATACTTACTTAAAATATATTGTAATAATGTCACTTTTAGTGATGTGTACCTATGTAATATTTTGTGGGAGTAATTTTGGAAATATGACTGAAATGTATAACAGGAAATCGGGAAATTTTGCGTAAGTTTGGTATCACAATATTTACTATTAGGCAACATAACCTACCTACAATAAATCAAAAATATTTCGATTTTATCATGTTAAAAATATAACCTCAATTCGTGAACATTTGTAAGCTGTTTCTCGGAAATCCGTCGAAGTACAGATTCCATATTTTGAGGATATATTGCTATTATTTTACCCTATAAATAATGTAAGTTTCATAAAGGTACATCGTGTTACAATGTGAAACCAAGGCCCATACTTCGATGATCCTTTGCGACTACTGTACCTAATTATCGTTCGTTTTCTATAGAAATTTAAATTAGTGTTGAACATACTCGTATTATGTAGCACAAAATCTCCTTATTAACACTTGGTTTTTGAAACGTGATTGTATTTAGTATTTTTTATCAGATATAAAATATGATAATAACTGAACAATACTATAATAACTACAAGCGCGGAGGATGAAATAGAAATAACTGAATGATATTTCAATTAAAGCATACAAAAATATCCACTGGAACCGCTCTTCCGTTATTCGAAGTCTAGTGGATGATAGATCGTTGGCATCAATCAAACTGAGCATATTGAGTGGCTGAGTGGTAGCTCCGAGTGTGTAGTGCGCCTCCACACGACGAGAGACTTTTTGATCGAGGGTCCTTCGACGAGTGAGTCGACGTGTTTCCAGCTTTTTGACTCGACGTGTTTCCAGCTTTTTGACTCGACGGTCAACAAAATTATCTATAACAGCAGAAAAATGTAACAAAAAAATCTAATTGATAAAAGGAAACTATTACCAATTTTGTCGTTGCCCTACTAATTATACTAACTAAAGCTTTCTTTCTTTTTTATATTTTTATTCTGTTGTGTGCAATAAATAGTTTATCTTTCTATCTATCTAAAACTGACTTGAGCTTGGAACAGGACAGCCTATGTCCTTTCCCTTTTTATACACGGTTCAAGTGGGACTTCGAAAAATCTTAAGTAATTATAATAAATATATTGTAGTGAAAGGTATAGGTATATTATAGTGTACAAAGTAGGTCATAAAGGACAGAAAAGGGAGCAGGAACGGGAACACTTTTAATTCCCGATTCCCACGGGATTTGTAAAAAAGCAAAATTTACGCAGGTGGAGCCTCGGGCAACAGCTGGTCTTAATATAGTCCAGATTTTGTGCTATTATGATCATTTTCACAATAATTTTACAATGTTGAGTGGAACAGAAAGCACGTTATGTTTATTGACGTTAATAAACGAGTATTGATTGTGTCGTAAAACACAACGAGCATCGAATAGGGTATTTGACTCCAATTTTTTTATTACTTTATTATAAAGTAGAATTAAAATAATGACGTGCACTGAAAGAACTAATTAAATCGATCAAATAACAAAAAAGTTATAAGCATTTAAAGATTTGTGATTAGACAGAGATAGCAACATGACATTGTGACGTCACACCGTACCAATGCCATAGTAGCTTCGTGCGGCTTCATACAAATTTTCGTTTTGCGAGAAAGGGATAGAAGATCCCCCCACTCCAAAGTTTAAACGCCTGTAACTTTGTAAATCTTCGTTGGATTTTAATATTTCTTTCACTGCACGTTATTATTTTTATCCTAGTTTATAATAAAGTAATATTTTTTATCAAATTCAAAAGTAGTGTAAGACCCCATTATCTCCGACACTAGAGTCAGGGGAATTAGGAAACGGCGATGACTCGATTAGGCGCTGTTTTAGGCTTCGACCAAATACCCACTAGACACAAGCTAACAGACAGTTATCAGAAGTAGAAGAAGAAACACTTTATTGCATTCAAACACAAAACATAGAAAGAGAAACACAGAACAAAAAAAAAGATAATAGTGATGGTATGCAAAGGCGGCCTTATCGCTGCAAGCGATCTCTGCCAGGTAACCTTTTTTTGGCAACGGGAAAAGCTAATAATGCAGGTAGTTACTAAAATCCAACCCCTTGAGTTACATATGCAGGACTTCAGACGAACGATGGACCCGCTTGCTAAACGAATGGAGATAACGCAACGGTCGCATAAACGTCGACAGGCAGCCAACACGTTGGCCTGACGAGTATTATAGCCCAACACCGCATGATATAACGTACTTATGAGGAGGTATTATGTCCAACGAATGAACGAAGGCTCCTAAAGAAGAAGAAGAAGAACCTCTTAAGAGAAAAATAAGTACGCGAGCAAAGTCGTCGTCGTCCGCTTATACAGCACGACCACGATTTCTATCTTCACATTTTTGAAGTATCTTAAAACTGGCCTTTAGGTCGGCCCGAACATTCCATCTTCACATTCATTGCAACTTGCCGAATTGACGATAGTGTGGCAATTCATCAGCGCCTATAAGTTAGACCTATGTGTGATTTTGATTTAATTCGAGTGCAGTGCAGTGAATCGTATGATTCTGCAATTAAAAGGGTTTGGACTCCGTGTATCTTTGGGCAGGTACGCCATTTGAGCTTTTATATTTGGGCAGTGGGCATTGGGCAGGTGTACCAATAACCAACAGGTGAACGTTTTAATTATCTCATCATTCGTATAATTGACCTCGTGCGCTATTCCATCGTCTTCACAGAATTTATTCGATTATGGTTAAATGCACGGATCTACTCACCAAATTCAAATATTTGATTCTTCGTGAATTTTGCGGAGAGACCCGTATAGTTAGTTCATCTTAACGAAATGAAATAGGCACTAGGCGTCTTAGGGATGTTTGGTCGGAGGCGTCCATGGCGTTCATTGAATATTAGCATGTCCCAAATTGTATTGGACTCAGAGGAGCAACATTCTGATTGCTTGTAGTTATAGCAGACATTACAATTAAAATGTAATTTTGTAACAATTGTTATTTTAATATTACTTTCTTACCTTCCTCCTAAGTCCTGCCATCTTGTGATTGTAATATAAATACAATTATTATATCTAGATGGAGACGTGTTATTTTTGTGGCATCGTAGCTCTCAAACGAATGAACCATTTCAATTACGTAAACATAATATCGTAATTGTAATACGTGGTTTCGATTCGGTTTCGATATGCAACAAATATGTGGCGAATATCCGAATAATTATAACTATCGAATTCATAGCATTTTATTGTATCGTATGTACTCCCTGCTGGGTTGACAGAGGGCTACGCACTGACACACGCGGTGCGTGCATTAGTGCACTACTAAATATTATTAAAAAAATAAAATGATGAAAAAACTAATTAAGTAAATCGATCAAATAACAAAAAAGTTAAAAGCATTTATTTCTGATTAGACAAAGATAGCAATATTGAATTGTGACGTCACACCTTACAATGCTATAGTAGCTTCGTGCGGCTTAATATAACTTTTCTTTATGTGAGAAAGGGATAGAAGATCCTCCTACTCCTGAAAAAGAAAGAAGGAACGAAAAAACAATATGCATCCGAATTTCGTCGTGGTGAGACAGTCTCGCGTTGGTTGAGCACCCAGCTCAGTTGGTTGAGCACCCAGCCGCGATAGCTGGGGGACGTGGGTTCGAGTCCCACCGCGAGTGAAAGTTTGATGCATATTTAAATTTATGGGAATAATTTCCTAAGTGTGTAAAAACACTATAATATAAAATATAATCAGTAAAAATATTTTTAACACGGAACGGAGTCCGCGGGCATTGCTAGCAAAGTAATGAATTTCATCAAATTCAAAAGTAGTGTAATATAACTCACGCTTATCGAAGATCCAATGCCCAATTTTCCAATTTTGTCAGTCACATAGGTGCAAGGAACTAGTGTTATGAAATTCAAATTATTGCGTGTTTCTTTATGTGGGACTCCTGGGCGGTGACAATACCCAGAATACCCACTGAAAACCACATACATGTTACTATTTATGAAGTAAAAATAAATGAAATAAACTTATTATTTAGAATGTAGGTATAATTAAGATCTTTACATGTAATCAAAAGCAATGATATTATGTGACAACCTTCAATGTTTAAATTATTCCGAGATGATTGTATTAACGATGTTGTCCTGGTGCAGCAGGTCGGACCCATGGTGAATGATCCTCAACGTCTGGCAGGCCTGGAGGTGACGCATCCTGGAGAGCAGCTCGGCGTCCCTCGTGCGTACTCACACATACATTTTCTTCCTGCTTGTCTACCGAGTGTCCTCCCTGATGACCAGCTCTCTCGTGTTTCCCGTTGATCTCCGCCTTTAAAATATCTGTCAGCCCCGCTATTGTGTTTATAAGGGTCGTCTTTTCCGCTTCTAGTTCCCGCACCTGTGCCTGTAGACTCAGCACGGAGGCGCAGACACTCCCTTCAAGTTCCCGCACCCGCGCCTGTAGGCTCCGCGCGAGGGCGCAGGAACTCCCTTCCTCCGGGCAGGGATGTTCCACAGGAGTGGGGCGCAGTCGCCCTCTCCGGTCGCCATGGGTGTCTGATGTGAAGCTCATAGTCACCAAACTCCTTATCACGGTCTAATTTTCTACTAAATAGTAGGTACTTGGTGGCCTCTGCTAGCAAGCACCTTCTCACGTCGCAGTCTGAACTGAACTAAATGTTTTTCACTATACGCTTGCCTTATATAGTATGGCAGTCCCACCCCTTCATTTGTATCAATCCAAATATTATGTCACCAGATCCGGTGACACGGTGTCACCAGATCAGCGACACAATGTCACCACTTACGAATCGGTGACAATGTGGTGACATTTTGGTGACAGAAAAATTCCACTGGATTGCTACGGGGTTCGGTGACATGATGTCACCACTTGTGGATTAGCGAAAGTGGTGACAATTTGGTGACAAAAAATGTCACCGAATCCGGTTACACGAAGTCACCACTTGCGAATCGGTGACATTTTGGTGACAGAAAAATTCCACTGGATTGTCACGGGATCCGGTGACACGATGTCACCACTTGTAGATCGGAGACAATGTGACAAGTGGTGACAATTTGGTGACAGAAAATGTCATCGAATCCGGTTACACGAAGTCACCACTTGCGAATCGGTGACAAGTGGTGACATTTCTGTCACCAAAATGTCACCAGATCCGGCGACACATTGCAACCGTCACCATTCACCAACATCGGTGAAGTTGTAACATTTGGTAACACTTAGGCAACACGCCGTCGACGAGCCGTCATCGGTTTCAGCGAGGACAACGCTAGGTTATGAATCTAACTCTGTTATGAATTGAAGTCTGTTACAAGAGTAAAATCAATTTTTTGATAGTAACAAGTACAAAAAATAATAACAAACTCTATAAAGCAGCTAATTTAAACAGACGGTAGGACCATTATCTCTGGCCACGCTCCTTATAATTTAAATTGCGAATTCAAAGAACCTAGCCCATTGCGAATCCAGTCGTGCTAAAGATTCCACTATTATCCCCCTTTGTCACCTTCCCTATAACAACTCCACCAAGAACTCTCGGTATTGAAGCCTCCGTAAAGATTATAATATCTTAAGGATGTTCAGTCCACTGGCGTATTGGATAGATACTGCGAAATGTCCCCATCCTTCTCGAGATATGAAACTTAAAGACCTAAACCATCAACCCCTTACTCACGATGTTCTTGTTAATCACAGTTCTCTATGATAACACTAATAAAACTCTTTGTTTAAGAGAGAAAGTTATTTATGCTGATTTAAAAAATAACTATTAATACAACATAAGGTTAACTTGTTTATTTTACTAACAATTGGTGATCCCGATTGGTCAGATTTTTTTATAGGTACCATCATGCACAAATTCCTGTAATGAGCACGATTCACATTAAACTCGGCCGCAAAATGAATAATTCCGATGAAGTTTCAGCCGAAATTTGTGATATAATATCAGTCATCATGTCGCTACCGGAACTGGTATTTATTGACTTTATGGATATCGTGTAGCGAGGCTGACGCTGTTTGATACTTAAAATGATACTAATTATCTATTGGTTTTAATTGGCATTTGGCTCATTATTGAAAATTAGTAGCAACATTATAGTAGTAGGACGGAAACCTAAACGGGACGAAAACTTTGAATCCCTCGAGCATGTAAAGTTTGCTGATGATGATAGGATTTCAACTGTCGCAAAGACGCGCGACTTTGTTAAGACGATAACAAGTATGCACTAAATCACCGAATCGGATTTTTGGACGGCTTCGGCTCTTACATTAATTATCATCATCATCATAATATCAGCCTGCAGACGATGATTCTAAGCCGGTTTCGAGCCTTTTCGCCAGGAATAAAATCAATTATATAAAAAAGTTAAACATAAAAATGAAGAATGATGAAAGAAGAGTGATGAATGATGAAGAATGTTAATTGGTACACCTGCTCAATACCCTTGTCAAAGATAAAAGCTTAACGGCGTATCTGCCCAAAGATACACAGAGTCCAAACCCTTTTAATTGCACTGCACTGCGCTTATCATCCTGGGATCATGTTGTCTAGTTATTACGTGGTTTACAGTACTCTTCAACCGAGACACCGTAAAAGTACTGCTTCACGGTAGAATAACTGAAACTGCAGTGGTAGTAAACCTACTCGGACGAATTCCCCAAGAGTCCTACCACTAGTGAAATTGCCAAAAAGTATCAAGACTGTTAACCGATGACACGTGACGCACGGTCACACGTTGCCGTTGCGGTTAAGTGAATATTCATGAGATTAACGACGCAACCTCCGACCCGACGCACATACAAACATATACTATATACACATACGAAAATATTGCCATAACATTACGTATACCCAAATATCTATTTTGATTATGGAATTCGATAGCGGATACCAGTTAGCTTGGTTAGCGGCGACTGAATAATGCCTGAGATAAAATGATTATGTGTACAAACATTCGTCGTGGTGAGACAGTCTCGCGTAGCTCAGTGGAAGAGCTCCTAGCCGCGATAGCTAGGGGACGTGGGTTCGAGTCCCACCGCGAGTGAAATTTTGATGCATATTTAAATTTATGTGTACAAACAGTATCTACATGTATACAATATAAATAATTATGAAGATAGTAACTGTATTCTGTCGGTTACATCACCTCCCTTTCAAGAGTGGTCACTTAATACTACGACCTCCCTCTGATGTAGTTTTGGTATTTGGGAAAATTAAGTAAGATATGTCTGGTATTCAAAGATACACGTACAAAGCGCTTTGATTCCTGATTCCTGGAATACGTACCGTGAAGATCTGGAACTATAATTGTCTCCGTCTTCCCCACAACCAACAACTTGGATATCTGATTAGGCAACTTCCTATGCAAGCGCGTTTCATTTATGGCTGTATTTTCACTTTCCATCAAGTGTGATAACAATCAAGCGCTATATATTTACAAAAACCGACCAAATACGAATCACACTAGCACACCAAAGGTTCCATACTACAAATAAAGGAGTAGAAACGGCATGATTTTTATAATTGTTTCATTCAGGGTTAGTATCCAGTTGAGTCGCTTTGCACAATCCAACCGAATTCCTCCATACATTTAGCCACTATGGACACTCGCTCACATATTATATCAATAGATGACGCTGGCTGTAAGTCTACGGGGGAAGTACTTACTCGACTCAAAATTTGTACTAAAACGTAGTGATTATTATACTCTTTGCAAAAACCAAACCTAACCTAACCTAACCCCACGGTGTGTATAAACGTAAAGAATGTTTCATACCCCTAACTGATAAATAAAATGTAAAGGTACGGCCAAACAACGTTTTCTGGGTCAGCTAGTTGATCCATAAAAATGTGTTAAAAATGACTTTTACGAAGTTTCAATCCGATATTAAATAAAGTGTGTTTAGAATCAGATTAGGATGCAATCCAGTCGCCCTACTTCTCGCCGCTCGCCGTGACGGGCTTATCGTGACGTCACGACGCTGCGAAGTGACAGGCGCAGCGATACGTCATTTATCAACACCGGACGCGTTTGGGATACTGTCAACCCACATCCTTGTGACATACTGATGCTTGTGAAAAACTTATTTTTATGCTTTACTGTATTTTATTTTTATTTTTATATGTATTTTTACCATATTTTAATTATTTTCATTATGTTTGTCTTCAAAACTTTTAATCCTGTTCTTTACTAGCTTACACTAACTTCTTAGCAAAAGAAGTAAGTCATCAAAGGGCAAGTTTTATACAATTTAGTTCAGTATTTTCATGATATAGAATTAATCTCATAAAAATACATAATAGCTCCATCTCAAAAACGGAACCCAGATTTTCGAGATACCAAACTACGAGCCATTTGAATTTATATCACTAACCAGTAAGTGGATTAGGAAGTAAATTATTTATTCGGGCAAGTTTGCCCCGCGGAAGTTTCTTTGAGCGCAGCGAGTTGCCAACTAATCTGCATACGTAATGCTTGTACGCCTGTACGTCCGATGTGATCGTATCCTAACTTTTTAGTTTTTACATTTTAAATGTTAGCTATCACGCGTCACTTTTAAAGAAAGATTCCGACGAATTGAGAACCTCCTCCTTTTTTGAAGTCTGTTAAAAATAAACTGCTTCGTCTTTGCCTGCATTCCGAACTTGGCGGTAGAGTTTTTGACATTTCATGGGCGCCTATTATTTAGGCCTATGTGAAATAAAGAAGTTCATATCATTTCATTTCATTTGCTTTCTCTATGAGTACGCCATGTTGGTGCCGAAAAACGTGAAACTATATTTTACTTTTACAAGTTATTTATAAATCTAGTATAGTTAATTAAAAAAGTAATAAAAAGGTAAATTAAAAAAAATAGTTTCAAACTTATTATATTTTTAATAGACTTTCTGTAATTTTAACTTTTCTCAACCTACCCTACAGTAGTAGGTAGGCCTAAATGGATCCTTTAAGAGGATCGAGCTACGGGCCAAAGTGGTAGTTTATAAAAATATGAATGTTGTCATTGTACTTAGGTAGATATTATGATGTCCAAAGATTTAAATCGCTAGATAAGCCTTAAACCTCCAAAAACGTCGACGCATTTGTCTTGTGTGCGACACGTTGTCACTCTTCCTGTCACAAGTGAAACTGCAGCATGCTGAGAACACTCATTCAGCATATTTGTGGACGTTTTTGATGTGAGCAATGTAGGCTTAGGGCCCATCTATGTGCCTCACAATTCGCCTAAGTTGAGCTATAATTATCAGTGGTTCTGACCTCTGCCTCTCATAAGGAGGTCGCAGGTTCGAATCCTGGGCACACACCTCTGACTTTTTCGAGTTATGTGCGTTTTAGGAAACTAAATATCACTTGCTTAGCGGTGAAGGAAAACATCGTGAGGAAACCTGCATGCCTGAGAGTTCACAAAAATGTTCTCGCAGGTGTGTGAAGCCCGCCAACCCGCACTTGGCCAGCGTGGTGGGCTATGGCCAAACCCCTCTCAGTTTGAGAGGAGACCCGTGCCCAGCAGTGGGACGTAAAAAGGGGTTGAGATAAGATAAGAATAAGAGCTATAATTATACATCACATACAATGCAATTCTATTAGCCCCTAATTCCCCAGTGTTGTCGTTGTATAAATTATTTATAGCACGAGTAATCACCCGTGATTGGAGGAGATTTGTCCCATGACACCGGGATTAGCGACAAACATGCACGTTCGTGCTGTACCTACTATGAAAGTCGACATATTATTAGGTATAATGTGTGTATCTTATGCGATATATATGCCAGTGACAGTGCGTTATTATGTGATAGAACGTGATTAATTGTAGGTACTGTAAACATGAGTCTCACTTCGCTTGAACGCATGAGCCGGTAGATACAGTATGTTTTTGTAATACTTTTGAGTCGATTTTGTCGAATAAACGGAACGGTTTTCTCCATACATATACAGCGAGAACGGTATGGAACAGAACCACTTGTGCGCGATTCTGACACGCCAGTGTTCCTACATTCACAATTCAAACCAACACAGTGCTTACGAGTATAATGAATTTCCCGCAAACTTCTAAATTAGTTTTGATATCAAAGTGTAAAAAATTTAAAACTCCTCGCTGCCGCTAAAACTATGTTTTTCTTTTCCGACTAAAGGAAAACTAAATAGAGTTGTTCGTCTACACTCAGAGAGTCGGAAAAATTAGTTGGGAAACTTAAGAATTACTTGCTATTAAGGCTGCAGCGCGGAGTTTTCTATTGTTTTTTCTTTGATTTGCGGAACTTTCGCAAAGCGATGCATGCGTAATGCTTGTATGGAACACTGGGATTGTTGTTTTATTATTAACTGGGTTTTATTTTTATTCGTAATATACTCGTAGCTTAGTGGTAAAAACCTTGGCGTCATTTTTAGCGTTCCGTAGAACTCTACTAAGATTCCGCTGTCCTTTCGTCCGAGTTGAAATTTACACAGATAATGCACAAGTACTAAAATACAGAAGAAGAAATATTTAAGAGTGGCATAAAACATACGTGATTTTTTGAATTCAACAAAATCGGCTTAGCCGTTCCGTAGTAGTTTTATTAAAAACCCTGCCACGAGAAATTGATGTAATAGAATGAAATAAAATTTTTCTGTAACAAAAAAGAGCATAAATTAAAAAAATGTTATATTGAGAGGCCCGAACAGCCTATCCAGATTTATTTATTGACCTAATTTTGGAAAGTTCATGCTTAAGGGAGAAAAATAGGAATTACGAGAACGTGAGCGACGCCGCTGGTTTATTCACTATAGATTAAAAGTAAATAATGTAAAAGCTGTTACTTGTACATTAGGTGGAACTCAGCATAATAAACGCTAGGAGTATGGAAGTATAGCTGCAGAGAAATATTTTTGGCAGCAAATTCTATGTGGAACTGTAACTTCTAACACCTTCCACCGAAAATAAACATACCGACATTTTATTTTATACCTATCGTAGTCGTTTCGTTTTACAGTAAAGTTTTCTGATGGTGCATTTTTTTAAAATAAATCTAGACGCAAAGTAAGCGATAGCTTGTGTTATGGGTACTAAATAACTTATAAATATACATAATATTTCATGTAAATAAATACAATATAAGATAGAAAAAACCCAGACACTGTAAAAAATAACGCTCATTTCATAAACATTTCTCTGAAACTGAACCCACGACTTCTACGCAGAGGGCAGGAGCACTACCGCTGCGCCATTCGGTTGTGTGTCTTTTCAAGTTGGCTATGCGATAACACCTGTCGCTGCGCAGATATAAGATGTGATTGTAGTCAAGAGCGGACTTGCAATTAATTAAAAAGAAATACAAAGGCAGTCCGAGATAAAGAATGCACAATTATTTATTATGGCTATTTTTGTGAATAGCGGACGAGAAGGCTATTTTTAAACCGATAGGTTACATTGTAAAATAGGAAAAAAGATCCAAGTAGGAATCTGCTTTTAATTCTAGACAGATTTACATGTAACTTTAAAAACTTAAAACGCGCAATTATATCCCAGACGTTTCTCAGCCCTTCACAAAGCGTACTAATGAGAAGTCGAAGAGCTGCTGTCTGTCAGTGTTGCGTCTGCGTCTTTTTGTTCCGTCTCAGTGCGCGCTCAGTTGTGTAACAAGCCACTTCTGGATGTACTAGTGTGAAGAGGCTTTTACGGGGAAATAGTCTCCTTTAATGCTACGAAACTAAGAAAGATTTTGTATGTTGCAACTTTGTGTTCAGGCAATGTCTTTTAAGCTACATACCATACATTAAACGAAATAGTAGAAAGTCTGACAATATGGTTACTCTTACTAGTGTTCTAGGCAGTTCTTTGACAAATTAATCACAGAAGAACCGAAACTACATATTCGGTGTCTTAAGAGTCTGCTGACCCACGGTGTCTCCCATACATTCGTAATACCAAAATCATTTGTAATTCGTGCAAATTTCGACCATGTTGTTGTGTTATTAGGGTTTTTATAGTAATAATCTATGCTCCTGGCCATATCTGGTTTCGAAATACCTTTGTTTAACGAAATTGTAAACGAATTTAGTTTTGCTTATTTTTATGTCAAGGAGGACATGTTTTCTGCTTATTTGTGTTGTAATAAAAACAACACTATGTCACGTCGCATTAGTTCAGGAGCACAGTTTTTATTGTCCAGCTAAAGAAAAACACCAGTTAATAAAGAAAGTTACAAGTTTTCATTCATAATTTTTGGTATTATGGAACTCGACCAAAGTTATAAAAATTTTGGTCAAAATTAATTATTATTTCGTTTCAAAGAAGTATTTCCGTACCAAATATAGCCAGGAGCATAGATTATTACTATATGAATCCGAATTACACCACAACATGATCGAAATATGCACGAATTACAAATGATTTGGTATTCTGATCGAATGGGGACATCGTAGTTCACAGGCCTCTTAAGCGATCCGATATTAGGGGATGGTAAAATGTTAAACGATTCTCTACACTAGGTACGAGTATGTTATGTTTTCTTGTGTTCAGTGTCACGCATACCCTCTATTATGCCTGTTTAACTGAAGAGGGCTGAAGTCTGAACAGTGCTTTCTAGCCTCATTGATGAAGCCTGATGGGGTATGGCCTTTTAAAATGAAGTTCAACATAATTTGGCGTGCGGTTCTAAGTTTAAGTGTACAACACTTACGAATACGTCATGTGATAGGCTTTTAGTATAACTAGTCATCCATTGGCTTTACAGTTTAGCAAGGCATAAGCTGTCGTTAGAATTTTCTGCAGCAAGTTAGTACGAGTTCTTGTCGAATATAACTCTCACGTTTTGTGCATATTTGTGAACTTTGCAATTTCTTTAGCCGCAATTTGTAGTGACTTTCCAGCTTGCATGTGTCGCCATTTTATTATCGTTACCAGAACTCTCATTACTACACCGTAGTACGCTGTCTGCATTAACTGGTTCAATATATAATTGTGGACGAAACACTTAATAAAAATATCAACAATTAATATGAAACTTCCATCAACTACAATTCCGTTGAAAGCAAAAATAAATTGATTGTACCTGCCTTTATGTAAAGTTTCTGATGAAAGCACTTTAAATTATTTTCCTTTTATGAAATGCTGTTATTAAAAGTACAACAGACTAGTTAATTTACGTTTTTATGCGAAAAAAAGTTAAAGTGAAATATGATTCGGTAAATGAGATCGCTGAAGTGAAACGTAAAGTCGTTTGAAGTGAACAGAAAATTGCTAATTATTTATATTCGCAAGTTTTACTAAAGATAGTTATAATATTGTATCTTTCTGTAAATCACTTATTCTGACGCACAGCTGGACCGTAGCCCATCACACCGTGGTACTTAAGCCATACACGTTACGCTTTACCGAAAAGGTCTACCTGTGCAGGTGTACCTGCGCAGGTAGACCGGAGCTTGTATGCCGACCGACCTGTGCAGTTTTTTTGACCTGCGCAGGCGACCGGAGTAAATTCGAAAATCGATTTTGCTCCGGTCGTCCGTACGGTGAACCTGTGTGTGTGTGCGTACTTGCGCAGGTCGTCCGTTTGTTTTAATTAACGCAAGACCTAGCAGTGCTTGTTCTTCCTCGTCCTTACTCGATGCCATTCCAAATAAAACTATCTGAAGACCGCTACGGTACACCGGAACGTCCCCATACACGCTACCTGACCTGTGCAGGCTTAACTGCACAGGTAACCTGTGCGAAGGACCGTAATGTGTATGGCCGCCATTATAGTGTGGTTTGGAGTAATAGAAATAAGGTTATATTATGGTTAATTATGGTTTGGAGTAATTATATTATACAGGACACGGCGAACCGCGCGAAAATTTATTGGTGTAAAAATGTTTTGTATTGACACCAACGGCCCCTGTAGTAAGCTGACTGCAGTATTGTCACGGAAAACCTAATAGTACCTGACGGTACAGAAGGCTCACTTGGTAAGATGATTTTAAATAAAAAATAGCGACTCTAGCGCTGACACAGAAAGTGCAATTCAGTTCGCAAAAGCGCCTAGCCACGCCTCAAAAAAAAAGTTCTCTTTCCATCGCGTAACTTTATCGCATTCGACGTAACTACTAGGGCTACCTCGTCATCGGGCGCACGCAGCGTGTGAAATAGACCGTACCCGAACTAACGCGAGCAAAGTATTCGGTGCGTGGCGGCCGTCTGAAATTAGTACATCGAGAGTCGAGAAGCCTACATGTACTTTCTCGATCACGTGATAAGTGGACCTGGTCTGGTATTGTCTATGGACAGCGGCACAGATAATATAATACTACAGCGGTCAATGCCACAGATCACTACATTCGTTACTAGTGTGACTATATTATTATTATATTTCAGTCGGTAAACGCAATTTAGCGAATCGTTTTAATGAAACGGCTGAAAAATTCAAATACAGAACCGTCTGAAACACTGGCCCGGCTGAAATCCAGTATTACGCAATTATGTTCTGCTAATTGCGCACCCGGTGTTTTTTTACGTACTCTCTAAATACAATTACATTTACTTTTTGCTTTCTTTTACCCGGGAATTTAATAGAAGGTACTTGGAAACACGCTGGACGCTGGCTTTTTTGTGTTGGTTTTTATGAAAAACAAAAATGATTTTCAAATTAGGTACCTAAGTGCTTACGATTTAAGATTTCTTTTTAATTATCACGATTATACTGCTCTGCTATTCTACAAAATGAAATAGCTGCCAGACAGCTGCCAACCCGAATATGGCATGCAAAATTGTACTCTATTACAACTGACAAATTCATAGATGCAGAGATGTACGCTCGTCGCTGTTTTGCAGAATAGCACGGCACATCTTCTCTTAGAAATAGATAGAATTGGTCAGTCGACCGCAATAGCCAAGTGAGCATAATTGGTGTTACCAAAAATGCAGAGGTTCGAATCCGATTTCTTCAATGAGGTTCAATCAATCTTAATCATTTGGCTATCCATGCAATCAGCCTATCACTTTTAACTAAATTAACATCAATATACTATGTTCTTAAATTACTTGATTATGAATCTTTCGCTTAAGAAACTTTAGCTTTAGCTTTTAAGGAATGCCTTTCAAAAAGGCGAAAGTTTTTGTGTCTCTATGTGAAAAACCGATCAAAACGCGGGCGGAGCTGTAGGAAAAAGCTAGTAAATACTACCGTAAAATACAAGTACTCAGACCACTCGACTCTGAACTACCGGTTTAAAGAGCAGGCAAACACTAGGCGTTTTCAGACGCACTAAGAACTGTCGTCGAGACCTAAACGCCCAATTATCTTCCCTGGAGCCTGGGCGCTTTGTCTCAATGCCATGTAATGAGACGATACTGTACTACCGTTTACCCTGTCACGTTAACCCCTTGCTTGAGGGTTCTGAAAAGCATCAACGATTACCGGGGTTGAAGGGCGCACTGCCTACGCAATTTTCACTGACTACAGCTGTAGCCATAATTCGATTCAATTAAATTCGCTGAATTAGAACGAGATTTTAAAATTGAAGGTGTGGTGAAAATTATAAATTACTCATACCGTGTGTTACCCGCTTGCCACTCCTGGCGGCACGACCCCCCCTGGGCAAAGCGTGGGCCACCGCTGAGAAGAGGCTCTTATCTATGGAACGGCGCATGAAGAGAGACCCAGTCTTCCGCAGTAAGTACCTGGCTTTTGTGCGGGAGTATGAAGACCTTGGTCACATGTCGCCGTCCAACTTTGATTGGCGTTCGAACGAGCACTACTTCTTTGCAACCACGCTCTGCTACCACGTGTGTCATATAAATGTTTCAAATGGTGCATCATAATATTGTATGTGTAGTTTTTTGAAACAAGTTATATTTAATACTAAGGAATGACCTTTGCTTTGTACTCCTTTTTCCCGCTCGCGGTAAATTTTAAAATGCTATAGAAGATACCTACGTCATGATACTATATTACGCCAAATTATAGTCTTCTTACTTGTGTACGATCGAAAGTCGCTCACTCCATACCTATGACATACTTATTGAAACTTAAAAATGTATAAGAATGACAGTTGGGTGAAAGAATGTTTTGATAAGTCATGTGATCAATTAATGTTATGGAATGGAATATGCTTGATGAAGTTTCTAATTGACTATGACAATTGTTGGTAAGTCATAAACGTGAAATCAACGGGTCTGCCCGCGAAATTCAAAATTTTCGTGGTTTTTTGCAATTTGTACGCTAATTAGACATGATAGGCTTATGGCAATCAATTTGCGAGAATGGCAGTATCATCTTTACATGATTATATCAAAATCTTTGCATAAAAATGTGTATCCTAGGATATTAGTCCGAGTATCGAGTTTTATGTGAGTAACTCGCAAATCTCGGACTAATTTTTTTAACTCGACACTTTCGAGCAGAAATTTTTATATAAACACGTGAAGAAGATATTGGGATTATCGCAATTTGACGGCCATAAGCCTTTTATGTCTTATTAGCTTAGAAATCGCGAAAAACCACGAAAAATTTGAATTTCGCGGGCACACCCGTGGTGTGCTCCTTAAGCCTGGACACTGATTTTTGTCAAGTCGTTGAAAGTTGATAGTCACTTGTATAGATGTAGGTATATTAATAAGGTATTAGCAAATATACTAAAGTGGTGTTTAAATATAAAAAGGAAGCTAAAGTGTATGTAATACTTCTGTGTGGGTGTCTCGGGGGTGCGCCAAGATATGTTTCATTTTCATACCACTTCGGGGGCGCAATTTGCATGGAATTATGATAAAAGGTCACGCGGAAACAGCGAATGGAAGTCGCGTCGAGATATTCCCAAGTTTATAAACAAACGAGGACAAATCGACCTTTAAAACATATTGCTATTGTGGGGTAAGAGTATATTTTTCTTCACAATACACCTTTTGAGTCAACGTCTGTTTATGATGCTTTGGTTTCAGAGCGAAATGTGTGCGACGTGCGTAGAACTTTTTGAAAGGTCCCGGTTGATGTGGCTGTCATATGAAATGGAGGATGACGATTTTTGTTTAACCTTTATTATTAACAAACCATTATATCCGCGTCTAGACAAACCCCACCCGTGATTCGCGAAATACTTCCTTATCCCTTGTCCACACTATATGAGGAACCTGTGGGTATAACCAAAACGAAGTAATTCTTATTATAATAGGTACGGTCGATTATTTTAATGAGTCGGTGAGTCAATGATTTTTTTTTTACGCTCTACAAGTTAGTACTTGACTGCGATCTCACCTGATGGTAAGTGATGATGCAGTCGAAGATGTTAGCGTACGAACTTGGAAGGGGTAAGTTAAGTTACCCCAACGGTTTCTACACAGCATCGTACCGGAACGCTAAATCGCTTGGCGGTACGTCTTTGCTGGTAGGGTGGTAACTAGCCACGGCCAAAGCCTTCCCACCAGACCAGACATTTAGAAATTATAAAATTCCAAAGTGGCCCGTGGCGGGAATCGAACCCGCGACCTCCCACTCGAATCCGAGTGTGCGTTCCCTGCGCCACGGAGGTCGTCAAAATGATGATGATGATGATGAGTGAATGATGGAACGAATGTGTCGGGGATTTTATTTTCATAAGTTATCATTATAAGAAACCTTTGATACGTAAAATTCGTATTAATGCTTGTTTTATGCCCCTGTTATGTTGTGACTTATGTTTCTTATTTTTCGTCGTAACGAAACGAATACAGACAGGTGCCAATAAATACCTCCCACTGGAAGCGAACGCCGGGTACTCACTACGCAGTGTCGGAAGGCAGAAAAAACTCGGATTTTCAATGGAGCCGACCGAATGGAATTGGAGCGCGGATGAAATGGAAAATTTTTGCGCTCGCCCATTGTACCGCCGGCTCTTTCAGTGTGGCTCTTGGTTGTTTTTCCTCCCATGTTACTGCCTGGCCACGGAGAGAGTCACTGCGGCGATGGCGAGACGACACGCGACGCGACAAAGAAATGAAGCTATAATGTTTACCTGGCTAATTTCCACCACGACCGTTAACCTTCATAGAGACCTCATAGTTTAATGCCTAAGTCGAACACACGTCCGATGTGATAGCAGCTCGAACACGCCTGAGGAGGCATCAGTCGTACAAACGACGATCGACTGTGCTCTTCAAGGTACGCGGTGAATCACCGCCAATTTCCATTAATTATTTAATAGATAAACTCAGTACTATTTACTGTCTTACCCAAAACTCGAACCCTGAATGTTGTGAACTGCAATTTAACATGCTTTTAATTAGACCAAAGAGGCAGAAACAGAGATATACTAAGCACGCCACGATGCCCGTTCAACCCACAAACGATAATCCACAGACCCAGTTTCTTCTTAGAATAAGAAGGGTTCGAGCTACACTACACGGCCCAAGTTGGATTTACAGACTTCACAAACCTTGTAGATCCCTTCAAAAGCAATTGGTAACAGAGTTGCCACAAACGCAAGTATCTTTGCAGAGTCACATCTACCTAGAATTCGATCCCGCAACTTCCGATTAGAAAGCAGTCATGTCTATCTGAGTTATTACTCCAACCAATCTATGAATCAAAGATCAATCAATTAGGAGTTATCAAGAAGTAGGGATATAACATAAGGGAGATGTCAAATTGACGAAATCTGATTGGTTACTCAAACACAGCTCCGCTCCGCTCAGCTTTGGTGGAAACCGTGCCTAAGACGAACAATATAGTCACTAAATTTCGGCGACGTATTATTACATTACGCAGTTGTGTCCGAGCAACTAAAATAAAAGGAAAAGGCCAACAAAATATTACCAATATTACTGAACCTCATTTTGTGAATACCCTTCTAGAAAGCTCTATAATAATCTGTCACGGCTATTTTAGTCGCCTGTCAGATTACCGGTCCGTCTGTCCATCTTAATTACTTTATTGCGATGTACGGCTGGTATTTTGGCCGCATATCCTTTTAGTTAAATCCGATGGCGTCATTCTGTTATACTTAAAATTATTAAAGTGATATTTGCTTTAAAAGGTTGATGGATATTTTTTGCACAGTGCGTTATTCGTGCCTGTGTACTGTTTTGTTTATCATGTTCAATTTAATGGCCATTTCGATTTTCAGCAATGCACTTTCGATTACTGTCTGTTCATTATTACGTTTTTCGCTCTAAGCTAAGTGGAGCAGAAGACCGAAGTAAACCATGGCTTTAAGAACATTAATTCATTTTCATTATATTATGTTTTTACAACTGAAAATAAAAGCAGTGATAGCTCAGTGGTTCTGACCTCTGCCTCTCATAAGGAGGTCGCGGGTTCGAATTCTGGGCACGCACCTCTGACTTTTCCGAGTTATGTGCGTTTTTAGGAAACTAAATATCACTTGTTTGACGGTGAAGGAAAACATCGTGAGGAAACCTGCATGCCTGAGAGTTCGCAAAATTGTTCTCGAAGGTGTGCTATGGCCAGCGTGGTGGGCTATGGCCAAACCCCTCTCAGTCCGAGAGGAGACCCGTGCCCAGCAGTGGGACATAAAAAGGGGTTGAGATGAGATGAAAACTGAAAAAATATGTCTCCACCAAGTATAGTTGCGAGTTATAAATTGAAGAGCACTTTGTTTGTATTGAGGATCTTGAACCGACTTTGGACATCATCAGGAAAAAGAGCTGCTCCATTCAAGGCAAACATTTTTTATGTAGCCCTATATAAAGCCAAAGTGAACAAATCATTTCAAATATTAAATCAGATCCGAGCACTTTTTTCATATTTTATCACATTATGCCTAAAATCTGTGATTATGCCTTACTTTTTTTTATAATTGTGATAGTGATAACCAAGTCAAAAATAGGGGCGAGAATAAATATGTTTGATACTTCCAACAAGTAAAAAAGGATGTTTCTTTGTAATGTTTTGTTTTCCTTGTGACCATTTATCTAAATACATCGGATGTGGCAATGTTATGGAGTCGTTTGGCTGGGGACACGTACGTCGCGTGGTGCCAAATGTGTCCGCACGGTGTTACTGAACTCGCTATACTGACAGCCAAATCTGGCCCTGTTGTAGATACTTAAATGGTCAGTGATGACATTCACAAAATTCGTGCACAATATACAATACATGTGTGTACGAGGAACACTAAAAAAATGTTCATTCGTTCGTTCGAAAGAACATCGTTTCAGCCGACGGACGTCCACTGCTGGACATAGTCCTCCTGCAATGATTTCCAGCCCGCACGGTCCTGCGCCACTTGTATCCAGCGCCTTCCCGCGACTCTTTTAATGTCGTCAGTCCATCTGGTCCATCTGGTCGGTCTGGTCTGGTCTGGTCCAAAAAATATTGTAGGTGTCTGCAATCATAACACTTCAAAAAATTATATAAGTAAGTAGGTCACTTTCTTCTAAAATTAAGTAAAACTAATAAACTCGTACTAAATTCTTAGAGATCATAAAATACTATAACTGTTGCCCGCGGCTCCACCCAAGTGAAATTCGATTTTAACCAATCCCGTGGAAACCGTAACTTTTCTATTATAGTATTTGGTTAAGTGCGAGTCGGGCTCGCGCTCTAAGTGTTCCGTACTATCAAGACCAATTCCAATCAGAACACCAAATTCAAACCGAGCAAAAAATCTGGTTTGTTGTATGAGAGTCCCCCCTTATTTTTTTAATTTTAATTTACTTATTTATTTATCAATTGAATTAATCCATATCGATCAAAAACTTGCGTAACGAACAAACAATTGCGTTTGTTGAATGAGAGCCCCCTTAAAAATTTATTTTACTCTATTTTTTAGTATTTCTATTTTTTAGTATTTCTTGTTAAAGCGGCAACAGAAATACAATATCATGTAAAAATTTCATTTCAAATTTCTAGCTAAAAAGTTCAAGAGTTTCAGTCTAGTGACAGATGGACGGACAGATGGACGGACTGACGGACGGACAGCGAAGTCTTAGTAATCGGGTCCCGTTTTTACAAAGGGTACGTAACCATATATAGTAATCTATGTAGTAATTAATACATGATTTATATCCATTCAAATTTCAGCTAATGATTATATTTCAGTTAATAATTTACGAGTAGAATTTGCGGCGTGAAGAAAAAACAAGCATAAGTACACACACAAACAAACTTTCACCTGTAGACATTTCGTGTCAAGATTATGACGCAACAAACATGGCTTCTATAAAAGGTTTGTAGCGAAATTTATAATAGAGAATGATCTAGAGCTGATATTCTCCAGATTGCATCCCAGTGGGTCGGACTCGGCGGTCCACGCATCAGCGCTTCTCCCTAATTCAAATTACTCCCTTCACTGACACACTGACCTTAAGTGCTTCCGTCAGCTGACTATCCCATTTGGGTCTCAGTTCCTCACGCATGCGCCGTGAGCCGCATCTGATGCGGGATGTGGAAAAGGACCTTAACTTCTGCAGTACGGTTATAGCCGCCTCCAAGGGTGGCCGTTTTTGTCCCCTGAAAAACCGTTTTCGTTCGCGCGTGGTTGTGGACCTTTGGACAGACAATCGTACGTGAATCGTTGACGTGGTTTCGAGTTTCCACCGTTGTTGAGTGATAAATCGGTGAGTTGCAACAGGTCTCGTTTATATTTGCCGCACGAGTTTATACAAGTTTTATAAGGATTTTTGTATACAAAAAAATTAAGAATTTATGTGGCTTTTTAAAGGATTAATTATAAGTATTATTATCAGTTTATAAGTAGGGCTTTTCAGCTCTGGGATTTTTTAGTAAGTAAAGTTGGTCGGTATGTCGGATTTGGCACTGCCTTGCTCTTAAACTTTTCTTCTTCTTTTTAATCGTAGCCTTATGACTGAGGGTCGTGATTGTCTACGAGACCATCAGCTTGATGATCAAGGCTAGCCAGGTGGTACGGTATTAAGCTTTGTGGAAAAACCTTGGATGTTCACGCCGGTGGACTTGCAGATGCTGTCTATCCACAGGATTGGCACTCTGCCCCTGCTTCGCTTTCCCTCCATGCAACCAGACATAATTAGTCGCTCGATCTTAAACAAGAAAGTTTAAAATTTTCGCTCAACACTGATGAGATGAAACACATTTTCATGCCAGACATGAATCAATCAATCAATTTATATTTTAGTTTATGGAGGTGCTGCTAGTATCGTCTCAACGCTAAATATCCTTCGTGCTGTTTCAATTAAATAATAACAAGAGATATTATTTAATTGAAATCATTGATATCAGATTAATAATGATTACTATAAAGTATAATAGAAGTCCCTGTCCCTAAAGGTTTATGATTCACTACTATTTATCAAAAACCTGCGCATACATTAATCCATTTAGGGCTGAAATTTCCAGATACAATTGACAGATAAACTATCTGAGGAATAAATTGTAACATTATAATATCATACAAAATCTGTATAGAATATTCCTTATTAGTTAACGATTATCAGGAGTTGAAACATCAGTAAAAGAGTAAGGCCACATTTTGATTGATGAATTGCAGTTAAAATCGGAAAATATTAGTTGCAGAAGAATGCAGTTTCGACCTACTTAAGTATACCTATATCTAATCAAAGGTTTCGACGCACTTTTTTTCGCGAGGTTTTTTTCGTATAGACTTAATCGTACTTCGTTTGCGAGTATAGCAAAACCATTGAAAAACATATTAAAAGACCAGCACTCTGACGTCACGCATACATTTTTAGGCTCCACCCTGAAGCCGGATTTTTAAATTGTAAAATGGCGCTAATATATGCGACCGACAGCGGTATGTGCTGTCAGCGGCACCAAAATGTACGACGCCATATTTGAGAAATTGTTGGCTTCAACATACATCACATCTTTCCCGCCCTCTTAGCGTAGCGTATTTCGTAATTGAGCAAAAACCTAAACAGTAAAATTATTATTAGAGTGAATAAGTCTTAATTTTAATAAACAAATAGTTTGCTTTTTTGAGGCGACCAAGGCCCAAGTCAGGTTAGTAATAATTACTTAAAACTATTTAAAAAACAATATTATTACTTACATTATTCATTTCGTTGTAAGATTTGTTCCAATAGATTATTTTCTCATTAAAACATTTAAAAAAATACTAATCTAGTGAGAGCCTTTAAAGTTTAAACATGAATTGTATTTCAACTCATTTGTAGACTGTATTTAACTTTAATCTCTATCTATAAATTAAAAATTCACGAAGTTACTTCCATTTACACGAATCGAGTCCCTATTTTACAGGAGCCTTGCTTATAATTTTCCGAATTCGCGAATAAATTATAAACTTTGACATTCATGATGAATTAACGAGTATTGTCTGGGCTTTATTAATATCCCCCCTCTTTGGAAGTTCGCTTTCCCCACATTTTACCGAAGCCACTTAATAAATTTAACTTAAATGTTGGCAAGTTACCAAAATGTATATTACGAGTACAAACATTATTTTCATGTGACTGAAAAGGAAAAAATATTCACTGCTTGTTTCATATCGTTTCCGTTATTCATTTTTATTTTATCAACTCCACAACCCATTTTTTACGGTACGCTGGCCAAGTATGGATTGGCAGCCTTTACACACTTTAAGGACATTGTGGTGAACCCAATGAAAGTTACTTCACGATATTTTCCTTCTCCGTTACAGAAAATTTAGCTGCTGTGTATACTTTCTTCATTATAATATTTACTTATTACCTCCATTTATATTTAGTTTTAACTTCATTAATTTTGTTACATTGCATGTCATAAGGCTGGATTTGGATGTGAGCTATTATGTATCATCTTTGTATTGTAGCCCAAATTCACAGATAAAAATAAATTGAACTGAATTGAGTCCACCCACCGTGCTGCTTATAGGAAGCCTCCCACACATATTGGAAAATGTTAAGGAAAACTCTCGTTCAACATCCCTCACGACATTACTTCGCCCATATAGCACACGATATTTAGTTGTCTCTAACACATTATATTATTATTATTATTATTAGCCCAGTTGTAGTACGGCATAACTACAACTCGTCCCATTTTCGGGCAAAGGCCTCCCCTAGTCTCTTCCAAGTTTTGATGTTGTTGGTAGATTCTATGCCACAAAGGGCCTGCGAACTCTACAATGTCGTCTCTCCACCTGTAGACTGGTCTTCCTCTCTTTCTGATATTGCAGTTCGGGCACCAAGTGGTTATTTCTGTGGTCCATCTGTTGTCTTTTCTTTTCATAACATGACCAGCCCTCTCTAACACATATTGTTCTAAAAAGTCAAAGCGAAATACCTGGAATTCGAACCCATGAGCACTGGGGCCGTACCACCATCTCTTAAGCAGTAGGTATTATTGTAATATTGTTTTAAAATTTTCATACTGGCACTGTATGAAAAATTTAATCGAGCCCTGATCAGATGTTAGACTTCTTAACCAGTAGGCACTAGACGATCACGGTAAATGTGATTGAATTTTATGGGTATCAATCTTTTATCCTCGATTTGATATAGAAACAAGTATTTCGCAAATCCCAAACCGAATGAAATCAGAAAGGATTCACAACTGTATTTTGTTTTACGTCAACGAAATCAAATATTTCCCGTGATTGGACAGCCTTTTGATAGTTTTGGGCCTTTTCATAGTTTTCGCGAACCTTTTGCCTCTTTTTCGGAATTAAATTTGACCCAATTTGATTCATTTTACTGCGTGTAAATCATGACTGGTATATAGGACAGTGTATACGATTGGATACTTGACATTTTTATTTTACAGCGTGCGATGATTTCTGCATTATATACTATGTTTGGTATATAGTAAAGTATTATTTATTATATTGGTTAATTATCAAGCGGGAGAACTATTTCCCGTTATGTATTTCTCAAGTGGCAAGCGCTGAGTGTGCTAACTTATGACCTGTGAAATCTAGGTTGCAGTAATAAGCCAAGCTTAATTAACTGGTTAACGTGGATAGGATTAAACTAAACGTGGATAACATTAAACTCGACGTTATAAAATTGCATTAAAAATATACTAACTATTCTTTATAAGCGAAAAATTTGGCTGCGTCACAAGGATTTTTTTTTTTGTAAAATTAGATAAGCCGTTATTCTGCAATACAGCGACGAGCGTACATCTCTGCATCTATGAATTTGTCAGTTGTAATAGAGTACAATTTTGCATGCCATATTCGGGTTGGCAGCTGTCTGGCAGCTATTTCATTTTGTAGAATAGCACAGCAGGTATAATGTTGCTTATAAAGGTTGGCTTGGCACATGACAATTATAGCGATTTGTAACTTGGCTCCATTCTGAATTATCTACATGTACTTTTTCCAAACCATTCACGTTTAAGCCATGCCTCCTCCTGTCTGCCTGCTTGCATTATTCTCATACTTCTGGGTGTTCTGTATCACATGTCCAAAATGCCCCAAGTGCTTCTTTTGTACAGTACTGCTCTGGATGCAGTATTTCCAAGAACCTTTCAGCATAGACAGGAGTACACCAACATTTTGATTCTTCCAACTTCTTTGAATAGAATCTATCAGAGTTAAATATAGCACTGTACTAAACGAATTTAAAAGGAAATACTTAATTTTCTGTCATACTACGCTCAGGGCACCTAAATTCTTCAACCCATAGGTACAATCAAAGTACCTTTTACAGAGCTTAAAACTAATGCATCAGCGTCCCGGAAGAGTAAATACTTACACGAACTGTGCGCAAACTGTTTTAAGGGCAATGGGTAACATCCGGGCGCGAAAATTCAAATTTTATTTAGTTTTTTGCTCATAGTGGGCTAATTATACATCGAAGGTTAATGGCAATGTATTTTGCGGGTACAGAATTTATGCATCTACATGTTTTTAATAAAAACTCTGCTCAACAATACTCATTTACTTCATATTGGTTCCCGATAGCTCGAAATCTGGGAAACTGCAAAAAATTATCTTTCGGGAACCAATATGAGATGAGTGGGAACTTTCGAGCAAAGTTTCTATTAAAAACATGTATATGCATAAAAAGTAGGCCCGCAAAATACATTGCCATAAAACTAAAATGTTTAGTAAGTCTAATATTTGCGAAAAACTAAATAAAATTTTAATTTCGCGGGCTGGTAGGGCCGCAACACCTTAACTGCGCCAGTTTGAATCCTCACCTAAGATTTAAACTGCCCTAAATTCTGTGAGCTGCAACTATGCTACGCAAATTCTCAGGTATGGTACCAAAATTACACGCTTTATATTTTTAATCGACGTAAGTGTACAGAATAATCCTCGATGTGCTTAAATCTATGTGCTTAAATATACAAATAAATCATTAATGCATGTTTATCTATTTTTACCGTCCCTTAAATTTTAATGAAGAATAAGGATCGTCATCGATGCAAAATTCGAAATTCAAAATTTCTTTATTTCATATAGGCATAACGTACGGGCATTTGTAAAATGTCTGTATTATATGCAGGTCTACAGTTGATTAAAAGAAGTTATTTTGAAGGCTTTCTTTTCTTTTCCTTTCTTTCTTTACGTGGTTTAGCTCATGAGGGAAGACCAATAATCTTGCCAGGTGGAAAAAACAATTTATCTGTCGAACGGGCGGGGAATCTGCCAATATTGGGGACAATTCACATTGGACTACAACATCCATCAGCCCTATTTCCTACGTACTCGCCTATTAGCTACTTTAGCTTACCAGTGTGTTGTCTATGCTTAAGTGATTCTGGTTATTCTACAAGTCTTTTGTATTTCCGATTTCCTATCTCTAGCAAAGTCAACGACCATTCAAATACTTAAGTCGTCACTGGCATCAAACACAATTTGTGAAGTCATCAAGTTAAGTTCTTTTATCACGACGAGTTCTTAATAGAAAGTGGAGAATAAAATTGAAATACCACTAGTTCTTGCTATTAATTTCCATCATAACGATTTATTGGACCGAATTTCGTACAAAAAACGCATGCAAATTTAGCTGAGCCCTCGGCGTAGCAATTTTTGACGTAAATGCCAATCACAGTAATGTGTCGACCTTTACTGTGGTCAAGGTGGTGGGGGAGGGGAGAAGGGCAACGGTCGGGTCACTGCGAACAAGGGTGAATATTATGATTAGCGTACGGTCCCGACTGAGCCCTGTTGTTGATGTTGAAACTAGTTTTACGATGACGTTGTATCCAAGTGGTGTAGAACTGTACTACAAAGTCCAGGGTTACATTGCTGGATCTGAAAAAAGAGGTGTTTTCTGAAATACTTAATATTTAGTATGTAAAATTAAGTTTCGCTGGCGAAAAACACAGTTAAGAAGCTTCGTAGCTCGGGAACCTTTTCGTAAAAAGTATAACTTTAAATTCTTACCATTGAAATGTCTACTTTGTTTTCTTTTAGTATCACATTTTTCGATAAGTTATTACTTATTTAGCAGAACATAAAACTATATCTCTTGAATTTTTATTTGTTTCTCAGCGCAGGGGATATATCTGCGGCACTATTCTTCGTTTGCGTCTGACTTTTATTACGTTACAGCTGCCCCTAATCCGGCCTTTCTTGGAAGGCCTCTAAAGGCTGCTACGCAAGTTGCAAGCGGTACTGCCGTGGCGTATAGTGCTGTTATCACTGCCGAATCATGAACATATTGTAACATTTTGAAAACTCCACTTCCAGTCATCGAGCCAATGCAAAGACGTAGAAAAGAGTTTTCAACTTATTAAAGCCGAGACAGACCTCTACCTCGACAGATTTTGTGAACTCGTTGGCCAAAAGCATTATGCCTGTAATGGTGACTCTAATATTTAACTTTGGCGTTTTTCTAGAACTAAATACCTTCGTGATCTGCCTACAAGTACAAGTTTGTCTCCCTCTCAATAGTTTTACTATAATATCTCGGAAGCTATGATGTCAGTTTTGAAGGCAGACTTGCCCAGCTAGTTGCACTAGCTTAATGTAAACTAGCCTTAACACAGCGCCAGTCTCGGAGGGGTCATGAGCCTAACCACTTTCGCCCTTCACACTACTTATGCTCTAAGCCGTAAACTAAACTGTTTACTATGATTACACTCTTGAGTGTAACTTTTAAGATAAATTGTTATAAATGTTACCGGCTGTTTGACGCGACTACGTGTCTTGCCGCATTAACCTTTAGATTTTACAGGAAAGCAGCTTAAAATCATAGACGTGGATGGTTTATAAATTAAAAATAATAAATAAATATAACATTAGTCGCATCCCAAACAAGCCCCAAGTCAAGCGATAGTTACTAAATGAACAGTACATTTAATGTAAGTACATATAAAAACAATGTATAAAATATCTCCCAGACACTGGAAAATATTCATGCTCAATACAAATATTTCCAGTTATGGAAATCGAATCCACAACCTTTGACGCAGAAGACCTTTACCACTGCGCCTTTCGATCGTCATTAATGGTAGCATTAATGCTAGTACCTAGTTTTGACGACCTCCGTGGCGCAGGGGACGCACGCTCGGATTCGAGTGGGAGGTCGCGGGTTCGATTCCCGCCACGGGCCACTTTGGAATTTTATAATTTCTAAATTGGCTCAGGTCTGGTCTGGTGGGAGGCTTTGGCCGTGGCTAGTTACCACCCTACCAGCAAAGACGTACCGCCAAGCGATTTAGCATTCCGGTATGATGCTGTGTAGAAACCGTTGGGGTAAGTTCACTTACCCCTTCCAAGTTAGTACGCTAACATCTTCGACTGCATCATCACTTACCATCAGGTGAAATCGCAGTCAAGTACTAACTTGTATAGCGTAAAAAAAAAAATATATATAACAATCCAAAAAATAGCCGATAATTCGAGAAATAGTGTTAACATTTAACAACTCTTTATTTCACTAGAGAGCGCCTGCGGCTTCGCTCGTGTGGTCTCTATTTTACCCCCTTAGAGGTTGATTTTCAGAAACCAATTTTCAGCGGATGTCTACGTTATAATAGCTAGCATACCAACGTTCAGAGGGGTTAGTACAAGTTTTCGTACGAATTTCGAGTCGACTCGCATCGCACAAACGAATCGAATGCCTCCATACATTTACAGCCAGCGCCATCTATTGACAGCCGCATCTCAGTGACTATATATATAGATGGCGTTGGTTGTAAACGTATGAAGGAATTCGATTCGTTTGTGCGATGCGAGTCGACTCGAAATTCGAACAAAAACCTGCACTAACGCCACTGATCCTCGATTTGCGATGATGGATCGACCAGTCAGTAATTTTTCCCTCTTATAAATACAGATTTAGCGTTGATACTGATACGGACTTCTGTTTTGGGGTCATTTAGAGCCTCTCGAAAACTTGTTTAAATCTTTGATCATAGCCTCGTATTACTGAAGCTTTGGACCTGCTATGAATAAAATATCAGCCAGGCTCCCCTGGGAGGAGCCCCCCCCCCTCCCCCTGATGTTCTGGAGTAGCTCAGCACGTTCTTGGGGAAGTTTTTGCCAGTTCCCAGTTATTACATTAAGCCGAGTTCGAGTCAAAGCACTGGAGTGGAATACGTTTTAGTTAGTAGATTATGTTGTGGACCAAGTGATATAGTTAGGCGTTATATGCTCAGATCATTTGCGTTTGAGTTATCTGTAGTTATAATATGTAGTGCTTAGGAAGTATGACTAGTTTTATTCCAGGACTCCATCATTGTAAATGTTATAGGTATTATTTTGTAATCGGCGTCATTATTTACCTAATCAAACTTGAGGTCGATAACATTAAAATTACTGCAATAATTAATCGAGTGTGACAGAATGATGGAAAAAGTCTCACCATAAGAGTTCCATTTTTACCAAATTGGTATGGAACCCAAAAAACAGAATAAAATAAATGCAACTTCCTCCCCCAGCTCCCATCAAAAATGTTTACTTATTTTACAATTATTAGTTTACTTACGAGTAAGTATATACTAATCAGTATTGGTATTCATGCGGAACCCTCAGTACGCAAGCCGCACTTGACTAATTTATATTTTTTTTAAAACAACGATCCAATTTTTTTCCCGTAGCTACTAACAGGTTGGAAATCCGCCGCAATTCAATTTTATATTTTCTCTCATATTTATCATAAACCCTTTGTGAGCGTGTAAAGCTTGTTTGAATAGAGAATGTTTGTTTTTTTCATAATTCACCATAGAGCCAATAACAGTAATCGGTTTAGTGTTTGACCACAGAGTAACGCTGTACAGCGAGTCACCTCGCCTGATAGGCAATCAACTGTGTTGTACGAACTATAAAACCACTTCGACGCTGCCGTAAAATATCGAAATAGGCTCTTCTGTTCGCCGGAAAATATTGGTGGGCTATATAGGCTTTTAGGGTTAGTTTGCGAGGCAGCCACAAAGTATAAAAATATGTGGCTACCTAAATATTAGATCGCAATTCGCAACACAGTAGAGTTGGTCATGTTGTCGAAAGTTTTATTATTTAGCACGGAATTATTGCAGGTATTTTTAACTAAAAAATATACACCATGATTTTCTATACAAACACTACAAATATAGGTATGTTTAATTTAATTTATTTTATGTGTCCAATCAACGTTCATTAAAATAATATTAAGGAAATCTTTAGCACAGAGCCCTTGTGAAAGTAGGAAAAAGTTTATTGAAATAGGTTATTTAAATGTTCCTTAAATATTTGTCTGAGTTAGGATGGTTATTATTATAAATACCCACACCCATGGTTATATAATATAATACCCTTGCAAACTTAGTTTTAAGTCGTAAATGGTTATCACCATTAAAGTGACCATGTAAAACAAAACGACGTGTCATAAGAGCCTTTCTTTGTATGCTAGGCCTATATGAAATAAAGAATTTTGCTACTCTATTCTATTCTATAATGCCGAGATGATGGTATGGATAATGCAGATTTTAAGCAGATAATAATATGTAGAATGTTTAAGCCAACTGTGTTCAACTCGCGAGTTAACCATAAGCTTGCGAGTTGCGAACTCAAAGTTCAAAGCTACAGTAACTATGTTATAGAGTAAGGTTGTGGCGAAGCATTGAATTCGTAAATTATGGTAAATAAATCTCCCAAATACAAGGATAACATCAATTGAAAAGTTTTTTTGTGTGCGTGATTGGGCTCAAATATAGCATGATGAGTAGATAATATTGGTAAGCTTGTAACACATTTTTATCCCGCAAAAATCCATGGGTCCCACGGATATAGGGTTGGTGGAAAACTGAATTTCACGGCCCAAGCCGCTGTCAAAATATAGTATCACGTAAAACGGTCGCCAGTGACCTTTATTTCAGCACAATATTATTATAACGAGGCGGCAGACTTTTCTGACCTCGAAACGTGACCGCGTTTCGGTAAACAGTTTAGCGAGCTGTGAAAAAATGCAAATCAGATTCGCGAGTGTCATAATTGCAAAGCAACAAAAATACCACCCCAACCCCCTTCGCTCAGAATCCTAATGCGTTTGTGAGAGGATCAAAGGAAATGTAAAATATGAATTTCGAAAATATACTTAGTATTAGGGATTTAAGAAAATAATAAACATCTCGCAATTTTTGTTCATAATTTACTAACCGACTTCAAAAAAGGAGGAGGTTCTCAATTCGTCGGAATCTTTTTTTTTATCTATGCATGTTCACCGATTACTCGAAGACGCGTGGACCGATTTGAAAAATTCTTTTTTTGTTTAAAAGGGTATATGTTTCCAGATGGTCCCATTTTAATCAGGTCAGGATCTGATGATGGGATCCTGGAGAAATTGAGGGAACTCTTCAAATTTTATATGAACACTTGAAAAAAATTGGGTATATTTGAAGAACCAAACTAACGTTGCGTCCTATGAGTACCTAACTTTTAATTATAGGAGGTAGCTGTGTACTCGTAGTTATCTCATTATTCACTTTAGGTCCTATATTCTCGTAGATTATGACTATAAAATCGACATTCGTCAAATAAAAGTGCCTGTACTCCAGCGTACCTACAGCGTAAGAATGTCAAAAGGAAAGAAATTAGTATACATTGCTCCTTTGGACTAAGTAGTTAATGTGACTAAAAGATCACGTTTTGGTTTATGTGATCAATCTTAACAGAGATAAGTGCAAGTAAATAATATAATATGTAGGTACATTTTCGTATGTTTCAGTAAATTCTTTTGTAAGTGTACTCCTACAAAATACCACAAATTATATTTTTTGTTTTTACTCTCATGCTTTTGTGCTTGGTTACTGAGCAAGCATTGTATCCATACATTACGCGTTAAATTTAATAATACTTAATAGTTGTAAAATAAGATTTTTTTCAAAAGTTGACTTTCACTCATCGGATTCAAACCCAGGACCCTGCGAGCCGCAGTCCTCCATAAACCAGCAAGCCAAACGCAAAGTTATTTCATTTTACACAACGCTGTTAACCTGTGCGCTTATTCCTTCGTGAAAAGGGTACATCGCTATATAATACCCTCGAAATGTGGGCGCCTGAGGCTGTGTGAGTAACTGGGTACACCTACTGTGGCATAATTAGCTATTTTAAAGAGGCCGTTAAAAATTTACAACTGCACCCGCCATAACCCGCCCTTTTTATAGCAACATCATTTCGGTCCTGAAATATTTATGCAAAAATAACAATAGAGCTTTGATGCTGACCGTACCTAGCTCCTACCAGTTATTGTAAAATACTTTTTGAACTCTGATTTATGTTAAATCCATACTTATATATAAATTCAAATTTAAGTTGTTTGGTTGATTTGTTTTTCCTCAACAAAGGAACGGTACATTTTTTTACACAGATAAAGTTTACGACCAGGGGGCCTATCATATTATTTTAATATTGTTTTGCCATTTTCATACAATGACAGTATGGAAATTTTAAAACAATATTAGAATAATATTACTTTCAGTCACGGTGGTAGGCCCCCAGGTCGACCGAAGAGTGAAAGAACAAACCTTTTACTATTAGATTAGTTTTCACTGTTTTGAAATATGCAGTCGTATTTTTGCTGTTCATAAACTCAAAAACTGGTACTTCCCGTATCTACCTACTGAAAATGAAAAATAAATATGTAATTAATTTTTATAATGATGATGGCTCATGGCAGAAACCATAACTGAAATTTTAAAAACTTAGATTCCAAATAGCGATTACTAAGTACTTAATAAAGCACTTCGTTATTGTAATAATTTGGAAGGTGATTATGATAAGGCACGTTTTAAAAATTAACGAAAACGATACTTAATAAAATACCTGTTTACCTCTTTTGGGCTTTATCAGTTTCAAGTGGCAATTCATGTCAGGCAACAATGGGGTCTTACACTACTTTTGAATTTGATAAAAAATATTACTTTATTATAAACTAGGATAAAAATAATAACGTGCAGTGAAAGAAATATTAAAATCCAACGAAGATTTACAAAGTTACAGGCGTTTAAACTTTGGAGTGGGGGGATCTTCTATCCCTTTCTCGCAAAACGAAAATTTGTATGAAACCGCACGAAGCTACTATGGCATTGGTAAGGTGTGACGTCACAATGTCATGTTGCTATCTCTGTCTAATCACAAATCTTTAAATGCTTATAACTTTTTTGTTATTTGATCGATTTAATTAGTTCTTTCAGTGCACGTCATTATTTTAATTCTACTTTATAATAAAGTAATAAAAAAATTGGAGTCAAATACCCTATTAGAAAGCACGAAATATTATGAATATTTAAATATTTAATTTGACATGTTGTTTTAATTGTTTATTTAACTCTACCTGACCCACGTGATTTACTCAGATTTCAGAATTACAAATACCTTCCTTATCCCTTGTCTACATCTGTGCAAAATTTCAGCTTTCCAGGACCCAGGGCAGGGCGATATGAATGTGTCTGTGAATTAATAAGCCAGGACCTTTTCACTATAGGACAGATTTTGATAAGCAAGTTATTTTTTAAATAAAATGGTACGACGTAGAAGTTTCTATCAGGCTGAACAAGCTTGCGGTATCGCCCGTGGCCGGGATCTAGCTTCGCAAGACGGAAGGAATTTCATATTCATAGTACGGATTAATTTATGGGGCAATAATATAAGCCGAGCTCGGAGCCTTGCGGATTTGAGTTATAGCGTAACAGCTTACTTGCTGTCATACTACATGTCATGAAATACCCATTTTAAGTTGGAACTCTCGTAAAATATCACTATTACCAACGAATATATAATATTATACATAAGACCAAACATTTACGGAGTCTTCATAAATGTGTACGTTAGGATCTATTAATTATTCTTTCACGCAAAAACTACTGAACCAATTTCACTTAAATTTGCAATATCAATAGCTTGTACATTACATACCGAAAAATTCACGGTTCCCGAGGGATTTGTGGAAAACCGAAAATCACGCTAGCGGAGACTCGGGCGACCGCTAGTACGACATAAAGTAGAGTAAGTTTCGTGTAATAATCTCAAACCAATCTCGTTATAATCGGGCATAATTCTCAGCAGTCTGTACGCTAAATTACATCACGGGACAGCGATGGAGTGGTTCCGTGACCGAGTTTGTATTCGCTGTAACGGGTAACGAGATCACGAGCGCCAGTCGTTACTCGTTACTCGTTACCGCTCGAAGGCGACCGTCCCCAGTCTGTCATCGCATTTCATATTTCGCTAACAAGATTTACCTACATTTTCACTTATAAAATTTTGTAGGAGACAAAAAATATGCCGTCCTGAGATCAAAGGGCCGGCCGTTGATAAAATGATTAAATTTTTCATTTAAAGCAAACCATACTTAAGTCTGGTACTGTTTTATTTAGTGCCTATACTTGTGACTGCTAGTCTGTTTATAAAAAAAATATGCTGACATTTTATTTTTACAGTGACAGTATTTTTCTACATATTGAACCATAAATCAAAAACTATCATGCGTAAAACAAACAAAAATTCACATGCCCAATCCAAATTATGCGTAAAAACTGTGTTACCACACTTGTGTGGTTATTTTACTTTGCAATAACCCCCCCCTCATTTAATTCCTTCTTAACCTCAGGGCTTTCGTACTTAGAAAATGTAGCATAAGTAGCTAGTGTGTTAACTTCGCAATGTCATGACCTAAAAGATAAATAATCTAATTTTAAATCCGTTTAAAATAAAAACGGACGCAAAGGAATGATAAACTCCGGAAATCAGATTCGATCTGATAAATTGCACAGTGTTTGCTACATAAACATAAATAAAGATACCAATCTATCGAGCGTCGCTTCTCAAAGGCTAGGCTTCCCATAAAATTCGTAAGAGCAGTTCTTCAAGTTTGTCATTTTCATTTTCATTTAATACCAAACGGCGTTGCTTAGCAACGCGCCTTGTTACGTTTTAAATGAAACGGCTGCCTTCGTCCTACTTCTCACTTAATTCGAAAATCCTGGAGCCATCTCGTTTCATAAACATTAAATTAAAGTATTAAAATTAATGCAATTTAGATGATTGCAAATACTGTGTTGAAGTGGGTGTTTCTTTGCGTAAGTTTTTTTGTAAACAATGATCAAAAACTTAATTATTTTCATATGCTCCGCAATATCAAATAAAGTATGCGTATCGCATCATTGAAAAAATGAGATAAAATCTCTTAATGATGCTCCAATGTGGAGCAAAACCAACGTACAGACAAATTTTAATTCGGCAGCCTTCATACTTGGAAGTTGATACGTTTTATAAGAAAACATTATTTGGAAGGAATTTTGTACACCTTACTATTATAATCTGCTATAGAACGACTCTGACTGATAAAATAATGTTTTGAGGGTGTACCGGTCCGAGTTGAAATGGGCGGATCATGTATATTGTATGTAGGACATCAAACGACCTTCTGTTACTAGCCATTCCATTTGTTCCTTCATTCCAAACCAACAATTAGATTTCGTTGAAGAGAGTAGCCCAGAAATGTAAGAAAATTCATGCTTTTGAAGAAGCCCTATGTCCAACAATGGACAAAAGAAGGGTCATGAAGAAGAAGATATTATTAGCTTTTACACGTTTATTCGTATTCATCTCAGCACCAGGCCCTGGCTACCATCTACCACTGAAGTAGGTACTCGTTAAGAGAGGTCAAACAAGTCCAAACTTGATGGGGTTGCGTCGTTTAACTACCGAGTACCTATACAGCCACCTTCTGGTTCCATCATCAGATTAACCCCGTGACATGACAATTTTGTTGTTCAATTCACATATGCATGCAAAATTTTAGATTAATTACATGCAAAATTTTTGATTACAGATAAACAAAAAAGTAAATAAAGAAAAAAGCTTGTAAATTGTGAGAAGCAGTAAGCAGAACATTTCCACTGATAAATTTAAAACAGAACATTTTAATCATCGACAAAATAGCTTGATTGGCAAAATTTTTGTTTCTTTAACCAATTAATAAGCCCCTAAATTTTCAAATGAACTCGATTCAGCATGATTGCAGCCTCGCCTCACCAGCTCTAGTGCGATGCTTGCTCAGAAACATTAAGTATTCAGCCAACAAAAGAGAAATTGCGGCTGCTACGAGTAAGTTATTTAAAAACTAAACTTTGTGCTAAAACTTATTAGTTTTCCTGTGTTTCGGTTTTCAGTGGCTGGTGACTGGTTGTGTTATAATATAAGATAAGATAAGATAAGATAAATTTATTGGTAATAAAACAATGTGGGTAACTTAAATAACATTTTGAAGCCTTAACGTCTAAATATAACTAATGAACTTAATGGAAATACAACAAAATATTATTGTGCACCTGTTTTCCGAACTAGTTAAAACTGTGTTCCGAACTAGTTAAAACTGTGTTAAATATCATGAGAACAATAGCTAACTAAAACTTAGGGTAGCCATAGACCATCCATTCTTTCGTCCAATTGGCATGACGCTACCGATTGAATCAGACGTGTGTGGGTGTGGTTGTGTTTTTTCACCTTTTTCACTCGTTTTGGCTGAGTATTCAATGTTACTGCCCGCATGCCGATAATTGTGTTTGAGCTATGCCGATTTGCACTGAATATTTTGATTCTAACAGCCAGTACTCCCTGAAACGATAACGGTAAGGTTCAGTTTTAAAAAACTACATTAATCATATATTCACACCGTTCCGGAGTGAATACATTGGTTTTGGTTGACTTTCGAAAACAGTTTTTTTTTACCTGGCAGACCACGGTTAATCACTAGACCTATGAGTATCGCTGATAGAAGTTTGTGCTTGGAGTTTCACGTCTACTGGCGAAAACTGCATCAAAATTGGTGCTTTCAGTCACGAGAAAACCTCCAAAAACCTAAGTCTGTCGACAAGCAAGCAAGCAAACTTTTTTGCACGGTCGGAGTCGGAGCAATAGCTGAACTTACAAACAACCTGTCGAATTCGGGTTTTTTCTATCGATTGGGAGTATTAACCCGAGGAGCTGTATAGGTTTTGGTGAAATTTTGGATGGTCAGTGACCGAGATATGGGCAAAAAACATAAAAATCGTGTGACTACTCAATTTGCGGTGCTTTTCGACGGGGAATCTCGTGGAATGGTTAAAATTACCTAAACATTGTACCCGAAGCACTATAAAGGGCGCCAAAAGTTTTAAGAACGGTGTGAATATGCCCGCGATGACTTCTGTCATCGATATTAGTTTTCTTCAGTAAAAGGTTCGCGTGGTTCAGGCTTGTAGGAATTATGATATACCTATTAAAAACACCTCTGCTTTCCAAATTCAAACTCAAGCAAAAAAACACGTTTATTTTATGCCCCCCCCCCCATAATATTATTTTAAATTAACTATTTATTTTTTAAGAGAATATAATTTAGTTCTTATAGCGGCAACAGAAATACATCATCACGGTTCAAAAGATACAGCCTAGTGACAGACGCATGAACGGGTGACGCAGTAGTAATATCGTCCCGTTTTTTACCCTTTGGTGACGGAACCCTAAAAAAGGCACATAAACATAAGCGTTACGTTCCATTGCGCATAGAGGAGGATCGCACATTTAGAGGAGGGTAATCTTAGTAGATTAAGGCCGAGTGCGGATGAGGTTGGAATTTTATTAAATGCATTTTCCGCCCGGAACGGCAACATCGCTGCCGCTAGCGCCACTTATCCCGGGAATGCATAATCGACGACGGTTATACACGCCGCGGTCGCCTCCTGTATAAATTACTCGCTGAGCGATTTACACGAACGAGAGGTACTTGAAGACCCTGGATTTTGCACAATCATCGCATACATTAATCTATTTTGTTACAATAATGCTAATTATGTTTTAGAATTTCAAACTTTAGTATGTCTGACTGTACAAAATAAAAACTTAAAAAGGTTGTAGAATCTAAAGAGTATCATCCCTCTCACGATAGTCCCTATGTAAAGGTGTCTTAAAAGTGTCAAATTAGGTCAAATTCTCCAATTTATTAACCAGAATAACCATCTTAAACTTTGGATTTGACCGAAAACTTGTATACGAAAGGTGTAGTCGTACGTTTAGCCATCTTCTATATTAATCTCCTCTTAAGGAGCACACCACGGGTGTGCCCGCGAAATTCAAATTTTTGCACACCACGGGTGTGCCCGCGAAATTCAAATTTTTCGTGGTTTTTCGCGATTTTTAAGCTAATAAGACATAATAGGCTTATGGCCGTAAAATTGCGATAATCTCAATATCTTCTTCACGTGTTTATATAAAAATCTCTGCTCGAAAGTGTCGAGTTAAAGAAATTAGTCCGAGATTTGCGAGTTACTCACATAAAACTCGATACTCGGACTAATTTCCTAGGATACACATTTTTATGCAAAGATTTTGATATAATCATGTAAAGATGATACTGCCATTCTCGCAAATTGATTGCCTTAGGCCTATCATGTATAATTAGCGTACAAATTGCAAAAAACCACGAAAATTTTGAATTTCGCGGGCAGACCCGTTGATTTCACGTTAAATTAGCCAAGAGTAGAGAGATATCGCCAAAGCTAACGACGCTGGCAAGTGTTCGATGACATCCCTAGCGCAGTTGACGCGAGTTTCAAGTGGAAAATCGAAGAACTTTTACAACATAGACTTTTATATATTTAAAGGTTAGAGTAGAAACAATAGTCGCAATGCTCGCTGCACGCGATGCAATAAAATGCAATCGCTATTACAAATTGATCACAGAACACTGATACTAATTTTGTGCCTGCATTTTGTAGTATTAATAAAAAAAAACCGGCCAAGTGCGAGTCGGACTCGCGCACCGAGGGTTCCATACCATAAAAGAAGTAAAACATTAAAATAATCACTTTTCTTCATAAATTTACGAGTATAATTTACATGTAGGTACTTTTGTTGGCAAACCGCAAACGTAACTTTGTTTTTGGAGGTTTATTGTTATTATCAAAAAAAGTATAATAGTTAGAGAGTTGATTTTATTTTTCCTGTAAAAAAGACATTAACGTCTATTCATCATAATTATTTTAGAATTTTCGATTGGTAAACTTCGGAGATAAGGGGGGGGGGGGGGGAACGGTATTTTTTTCGACAGTTTGCCCAATAAATCAAAAACTATCAGGCATAAAAATAAATAAAAATCGGTTTTAGAATACACAAAGTAACGCCCTTTCATATGATACCCCACTCAATACTGTTATTTTGAAATTTCGACAACCTGGTTTTCCCCCCTTTTTAAATAAAAATAAAAAAGATTTGCAATTTTTTATGATTGCAATGGCGGCGCGCCGCAATTACCTACAACTATTCCAAATTTCAAGTCGATAGCTTTGATAGTTACTGAAATAATCGAGTGTGACAGACGGACGGACGGACGGACGGACGGACGGACGGAGAAAGTCTCACCATAAGGGTTCCATTATTACCAAATTGGTATGGAACCCTAAAAATCCTGCATCGAAACTTTGCATAGACGTTAGCAAATATTAGAGTAAACAGGAGACGGGTCAAAATAAAAATATTTTAACGCCAAGTTTTTGTATCAGACTGGAAACGTTATTCAGTTTAAATATCATTTAAATTAGTTATATTCAGTCTTATTTTAAAACGTTTCCATTCGCCATCACGTTGAACCGCTAATATTTTATTAAATTCTCCAACGGGTTAGCGGTTATTGAAAATGATCAAAATATATTTTCAACTTTAATCGTACAACACCGCATTAAGATAACCATTATTTTAGTAATTTAATTCAAAGCTGGTCGCACATTCTGATGACACACTTTACACACAGTTAAAGATTTAAATATCTTTTTATTAAATTCCACATTAGAAGGTTCTTACTAACGATTCACCCGTCCTTCAGACGAAATATTTATAGACTTATTTTACAATTGTAGGGAAATTAATGTTTTATTACAAGAGTATAACAAAATAAACACTTTTTATTACTACACGGAAGCTCCTCTGAGATTATTAATGAAAAATTCTGAACTCTCAAATTATAGGAGATACAGGGAAACTCTCTTAGTGAGATTAAGATTATCTATGACAGAGCTTCTATGTACTCTATTATACGTAAGTTGTATCTATCTTAGTTGGCCGGTACAATGACAATTAGTTAAATCTGTTAGGTGTCCTTTTATTGACGATGGGTGACGTTGTACTAATTCCATATCGCTATAGCTAACAAGCATCGCGTTGCGAACTGGAATGCTAATTTTTAAATAAAAAAATATAAAATATTGTATTAAACGCAATCCCAGACTTACGTACTCATTCAAAACCTCCCAATTAAATTCTTACCAACTGCACCATCAATATATTTGATGAACCGAATGTGCGATTGGTGCGGTATTTCTACAAGCAGTAGCTGTGCGATCAGCTTTACAACGAAATTAATTGTCAACGCAAATAAAACGCAATCTCGCGGCGACTAATCCAGAATTAAATAAAAACTTGCGGATTGTGTTTGCCTTACATATTGGAAAATAATTCCCAATTGTGCTGCTGAGCTGTTTGATTTTAGCACGCGTTTATTTGATACAAATGTTTATTTATGATTACACGCTGATTTCGCGTCCCAATTCAGAATATTTCTTTGTTAAAATAAAATATATCGTGTATAAATGTATGAATTACATATTAAACTCTTACTTCTCTACACTTATACTTCTCACCCTGTACTACTACTACAGTGTATACTGGAACCCTCGTAAACTTAGTTTTAAGTCGACTTGGAGTTATCGCCATACAAATGTGACAAATATCATAATGACCTTTCACAAGAGCTTTTTATTAGGCCTATGTGAAATAAAGATATTTTGAATTTTGAATTTTAAATAATAATTTCAATTTCGTAATTCCGTAATCAATAATTCCGTAGTAGTTTACTAAAATGGTGCGACTTGAGAGCTCACTTTCAACCTTTAAAAGATTGTTATTTTATGAACAAGATTCCTCTTTCTTCCCTATTGTTAATAGATTTAATCCTAAACATATCGTACCAAATACTAACCAGTTTAAAATAAAACTTTTGGCTAGGTCGTTGTGATCGGTATAGTGTCATGGTTGTATTCCACATCACACTGGGTATAATAGGTAGATAAGGTCACCACCAGTCGTAAGTTAAACAATTTGACCGCTCGTCCGCGCCAAATCGACCGAAAGTTCCCCTGATGACTGAACTCAATACCTAATCTTTCACCAAAAGAACTGAGCCGCTTCTCGGAAAACATTCCGTAATTCGATATATTATTATACTTTCCAGAAAATACTTCGGTTCCGAAGCGTAATGTGATCTCGATTTATATATCGGGGAACATGAAAGCGTATTCATTTAGTTTTCCGCGAATTAAGACTTTGTTGGTTTCTTCCTCTGAAGTAATAAGATTTGAAAAGTTATTCTTTTTGTTATAGCTTTAGCGGTCGCCCGCAGCTAGGTTTTTTTTCAGGCAAGAATCATAATATAACAGACTTATGCAAGATTCAAATTTTTTTTTATAAGCAATAAATAGATTCATATTTCTACCTATTAATTTGACTAAGTAGGTATCAATAGATGGAAGGATACAGATCTCAGTTCATCAGAGTTCTGATTTACTAGAGGCGCTACAACAATTTTATATCTACTTAGATTCTATTATCTAACTTAACTACTATAAAAGTTATGTTTTATCTACTTAGTTTCATTTGCACTACAAATAAAGCATGGTTAATAGACATATTTGATGATTAAACGAACTTACCATAAGTGAAGTTCTATCATAATTATACGACTCCTTATCTGAAATTAACATGACAATTAGTTAGATTACTTGGTAGTACGTGGATTGTGGGGCCATTCGAACACTAAAGTTGAGAAAAAATAAATTTTTCAACCAAATTAAATAAAAATTCAACATATTTTTAATTTCTGTGCCATCTATACACTACTCATCCTGGCAACACTGGTCGGACGCCATTTCATTTAGTTTAGAGTATATATGTATATACATACATATTTTTTAATTACAAATTCACACTTGGGTATTTTAAATGGGTGGGAGGGAGGTCATGTTAATTTCAGATAAGGAGTCGTATAATTATGATAGAACTTCACTTATGGTAAGTTCGTTTAATCATCAATTATACTTTCCTTATCTTCATTAACATGACAATTAGTTAGATTACTTGGTAGATATTGAGAGATGTGACATTTGTAATTAAAAAGAAATATGGTAGTTATTATTGATATATTAATCAACAAGCACAATCGCTTAATTTTAAGCGAAACAAAAAACCAATAAGGGTAATAAAAGTTTTTTAAGTCAACATGTCAAATAACGTGTTAACGTATTAACTTAATTGGCAATATGTTATAACAAACAAATGGTTATTATAACTTAAATCAAAAGAAAATAACTAAAATTTCGATTTAAGTTAGACAGACATTTCAATGAAATGGTTGACTGATAGTCACATTTTTTAAAAATAAGATACAGCAAACAAAACAGGATATTTTTTTTTTTAACTGTCTAGCAGTTTGGATCGCTTGTAATAACTGATCGAAAAATGTCTGTTACTGAAAAAATGAAACTTAATGATATTTGTATTTTATCATATTTAATAAATATATTAATGATATTTATATCATTAGTTAACTTCTTCAAAAACTTATTTGTTTCATTCATTATTAATTATTATGAATAAACTGGTTTATATGCAGTCTTAAGAGTATAAGCTGCTTTATATGAGTAAGTTTTATTTATTCAAACTTATTTAGTTTAATATGTATTAACAAAACAATTTAATCAAAAAATTGGGATCAATAATAATTGAGCATAGTTATATTTAAAAGAATAACGTTATCATATAAAACGTCAAATAGTTATCGCCATTGAATAACTATTTACAATTCACAAACTTATCAAAAGCGCCTGCAAATCAAGCTTATGCGCGATGAAGAGTTCCACTTAAATTTTTATACCAAAATAATAGTATTATAACATACGTAGCATTGTTAGTAACCTAATAAGGTGAAGTCAGTATAAGCTCTTAAACAATTCAGTTAACCCATTTGCTATGGCTATTTTTGAAACATTGGTCTATTACTGAATCTTGCGTAAAACCTTACAATTATAAAACTTTAAATATAAGAATTGGAAATATCCAATACAGGTTATATAAACAAACATGTTTCTGTTTTACTTTTAAATAACTTATACTGTTTATAGATAGTATATTACGGGCTACAGCTGCTATGGTGCAATATTCTGTGCATGTCATTGGATGCTATAATTATAAGAAATGATCCAAAAAAAAAAACATATTAAATCTGGAGGGAGATATATGCTTTAATATTTGGGCCTTCTTGGTCTATTCAACTAAGGATTATTCCCATTATTACAAAAAAATTCTTTCTTTTTTTATGTTTGAAATTATATTATGTAATGTCGCCTTTTAGCAGCCATTATTTATCTCATTGTCATTGTCATTTAATTACAAATATTAGAATGAGCTTTTTTTTTTTTTTTTATAAAAATTGTAGGTATTTCTAAGAAGGACCTTTGGATAAATAAATATTTAAATACAAAGTATTTTAATGCAATCTTCTGAATGACTCCATTCATCATATAAACTAATTTTTTGAGTTTTATTGTATTGAAAATAAAAACGTAATCAGATATCGGGCTTCTTGCAATTTCTTGCGTCTACTACTTCGTTAACTTTTAAAAATCTAGCAGATTCGCCTACATAAATAGGTACCTCTGCTCGAATCTGCTCTATAACATATTAACTATGTCCCCATCTTAAAAATAGATCCATTTTAAAAATGAATCTATGCGCGAAAATAGCCCTTTACGCCTGTGATAAAACAGGATGTTCCTTGTTACATTTGAATAAACAAACAAATGCGATGATAAAGTTTATTCTCTCATCTATCCAGTAGTTTGACTTTGACTGGTATCACACAAAAATAAAATAAGCAAATATTATGTAAGCTCTAATAAAATTGATTGAGCTTGCGATGAATTTCAGCTGTAATTCTAAACCATTTAAAAATGTTCACATAGCAATCGTATATTATTGACTCTATTTTATTAATTTAAAAAATATTATATATTATGAAAATATTTTTTATCCTCGAAATGTCTTTATGGAAGAAACTACTTTGTAAATGTAAATTACAATATAGTAAATTAGAAGATACATTAGTAATGTACCTTTCTTAATTTAATTTCTTCAGTAAAATATACACGTGAATATTTATTAAGTACTCAAAAGTGTTTTGTGTATTCTTTTGATAAGTGAAATATTAAATACCAAAATACAAAAAAAAATCAAATCGGCATTTTTGGTCTCATTATATTTGTAATAAGAAAATTCTACCGTATGTTCTCGAATTGAGGGCTATTATATTCATTAATAAATATATTATAGTCACCATATAGGTATCCTTAAAATCTACTGAATAAGAAACAAAAAGTTTCTGCTATAAACTGGCTGATACATATAATTATTAGTTGTCTGGTAGAGATAACTGTGTAGCGAACAAAACGCTGCCAATTCTGTACACTAATTAGTTGTACTTTATTTTTGTTGTTTATTTTTCTTGTAATGTACAAAAAAAAATATTTCATCAATCAAATAGGTACCCAATTGTACTTAACATTTCATTGCATATTTTTACACAATGTGCCTTCAGACATTAACTCTTGAATTAACAATATAGAGGTATGTCTTACTTACCTAGATGCTCGTGGGGACAGTCTTACTATAAGCCCGCGCGAGATCTAAGATTGCACACTGCACAGGTACTCCATGCGAAGCAGTCGACGTAACACGACGACGGCAGATGATGAGCTCTATAAGTACCTACTTGCATGACTATTGCACTGCAGATGCTGGTCTTCTTGCTACTCCCGACTTTATCCTCCGGCGACGACATTAAATCCATATGGACAAGAAAGTATCTTTTAGGAAAATTAAGAAAGTTCTGCCCTGAAGAAAAAAACAAAACGTCAAAAAATTTCCTCGTCATTACTAGTGAAGGCGAAGAATTAAGTATAGTTGTATCGTCTTGGCATAATATTATAAGTCATTTTCATCCTTAGTCATTTTATTTTATGCCATCGGTAAATTTGTTGGACAGAAATCATTACTTTGGTACATGTAACATGTAATAACATAGATGATAGAATCTTATTTTTAATAATTAATTATTCCAAGCAAAATATGGGTTCTATTTTTGCCATTTTAATATGAACCCTAAAAACAAAAGACTTGAATTATGCACTCATCATCTCTTGAATCATGTGAGAGTCTAATAAATCAATTAATTTGTTAATTAATTTACAAGTTTTATGATGTCAGACGAACTCGTAGGTACATGTTTCAACTTGCAAGTAAGTAAATAAGTAGTAAGAATTTATTATGTAATGACGTATGCAAATCATTAATCGCAAGTTGGTGCTTATGGTTATTGATATGATGATATTAGCGAAAGAACGATGTCTATTCGTAATCTTTGGTAATGCAGCTTTACATCTACTTGTTCTGTGGGTATTTTTCACATCCCTTACCTGTTATTTGTCTTTACATGTTAAAAAGGTACATTGAAATAGTTTATACAATCCGTTTTTATCTTGATTGCATTCCAACGCCGCGTGATGATTGATAATAATCCTTCCATCATCAACACGTAGTACATAGAAATAATAGTTTCTATTTGCAAAATACTGGCATACAATATCATCATGACACATGCGTGATTATATAGAATGCTGCCGACACAGTTGCCGACAGCCGAACATTGCGTTAACAAGCATCGTTCAAATTTAAAATACGCGGGTAAATCGCGTGCATTTCGCCGAACTCTCGACTCGGGCGAATCGCCTTCGGCTCCTTGTATCTCACTAACACGTCAATGATTTCGCGAAAAAACTTTTCGCGGCAAAGCCTCTTCTAGATAAGGTCTAAACTCCTTTATGTAGGTTTTATTACCTCTGCTTAAAACTTGTAGGTAGATGTTTCTAACATGAAAACACGTCATCCTTCGCAATGATTAAAACAAAGGGGGTAGTTCAAAAAAAATTACCTTGAATGTATATCGGTTCTTTCATTATCGTTATAATTAGGTCATAGGCGATAGTCCTTCCAAGTACCCTCAATGAATGTTATCTTGAAGAACCCACACTGAAGCATGTACATTTGTATATTTTTTCTTTTCAGATGATAAATACAAAGGCGATAACCCTATCAGCTATCCTCAATGTATGTTGTTGTGAAGGTCACACCCTCTAAATGAAGTGTACCCAACACTGAAGAATGTACATAATTATATTGTTTCTTTTGTAATGATAAATACAAAGGCGATAACCCTATCAGCTATCCTCAATGTATATCGTTGTGAAGGTCACACCCTCTAAATAAAGTGTACCCAACATTGAAGAATTCTGGATTCTAAGAAACAATATTATCATTGATCTACCTTTTCATTGACATCTCCGTAGGTATGAGGTTTTTACACTGCATCCGTCTTATTTTGATTCCTCTTTCCAGATTCTTTGATTTTCGTAATGAATACCAATAAACACTATATTTATAATGCGCTTTGGCATTATTTTCACTTAATTTAAATACTAGTTTAATAAAACTGTGTTGAACGGCCGAGCACTAAAACACTAATGAAATGGCGTCCGACCAGTGTTGCCAGGATGAGTAGTGTATAGATGGCACAGAAATTAAAAATATGTTGAATTTTTATTTAATTTGGTTGAAAAATTTATTTTTTCTCAACTTTAGTGTTCGAATGGCCCCACAATCCACGTACTACCAAGTAATCTAACTAATTGTCATGTTAATGAAGATAAGGAAAGTATAATATACCCTAGACAGGACGAAAAAATGTCGATAGTTAATCGGTGCCAAAGCGTTTGATTTGTCACCAGCGTAAGGCCATGCTGTATTTCGCTCAGCAGCAACCTGTAGAATTTTGACAGATGGCGCTACTGTTTGTTTGTATGAAAAAGGATGCTCGTATCCTCAGGTTATTATCGGTGCATAAACAATAAAAGATCTGTCTTCTGTGGCACCGTCCGCCCTGTCCAGTCATTTATTAATCAAAACTTAAAAGGCATCCAGCATTACCTCTACAGGGTTTCCGGCACCCCCGCTTCTGTTGATGACGTAAAATTAAAAAAAAATATCTTTATTTCACATAGGCCTAATATACAGGCTCTTGTAAAAGGTCATTATGATATTTGTCACATTTGTATGGCGATAACTCCAAGTCGATTTAAAACTAAGTTTACGAGGGTTCCAACGCGCCCTGCACTGGGAAGGAGCCCACAACAAACTCAGCCGGGTTTTGTTTTCTGTTATCACCACTTCACAAAAGCTCTTTAAACTCATTGAGCTAGTATAATTACAGCAGTTCATTCATCCCCAAGGATTTGATTCATGTAAGTAATCCTTAATACTATAGTAAGCTTTATTAATGAGCTTTCGTTTTACAGCGACTTTGAACAACGTAGGTATTGGTGATAAAATCAATCAACACAAATAACGTAATGGGGAACGCGATACGCGGCCGATACCTACTCCACTATTAATTGTGAACACAGTAGATACGCATAATGAGTACACTACGAATAATGTTATTAATATCGACAATTTTCCGTGTTAAAGTATCGTTTGCTTTAATTATATCAAGATGATGACTGAAGTATTATGAAGCTGAAGAGTACATCCGAAATGAAGAAAAAGAAGTAAAATTTAATAAATTATTAAAAGATTACCTCATCTCAAAGGCGTTCTATACGATTGATGACTATTTTAAGGACGAAACGAATAAAATCGGTCCCCCTATCCTAGTATAAGGAATTGCTACGCCCATCCTGGGCATTCATATTAAAAGTTGACTTCACATTATTAATATTATTATTGTATATTGTGTAATCATTGTATGTATGTGAAATGGCAAATAAAGAAATGAAATGAGTATGTTTGTTCGAACGCGCTTATCTCAGCAAGTACTTGTCCCAATCGAATTTTATTTTAGTGGATTGTCGATATATTGAAGAAGAATATAGGCTACAGATAACATCTATAGTAGGAGATACGTGTGCTATTAAAGATACGCAAAAAATCATGGACAGGCCGAATTTTTTCCCTCTTTAAGCTCCGAGACATGGTCATTGACTATGGGCCTCAGCTGTCGGCTAAGAGTCAGTCAGCGGATTGAGAGAGTACTCGGATTTACTATATACTCACCGTTCTCCACGTAAGCTCGTAATTTTTTTTTTTGTAAAATAGTGATAATAACAAAAAAAACCTGACTGAGTTTGTTGTAGGCACAGATTTTAGTTGTGGAAGCCCACAACTAAAATCTGTGCCTACAACAGATCTGTGCCTGATCTCAGATCATGGCGCTTAAGAACCCTCGTAAACTTAGTTTTAAGTCGTTAAATAGTTATCACTATTTAACTACTATAAGTGCTTGCAAAATGAGCCTCAATTAAATAAATCATTTGACTTTAATAATCAGAAATGAAGAGATCCGTAGTAGAAAACCAGAGTCACCTACATATCTCAATGTATCGCGAAGCTGAATTAGTAGGGTTAACAGGCGAAGACCTCCGACAAGATGGACTGATGACGATGATGGCGAAGGCTCAATACACGTGGGGAAAGCCTGTGCTCGAAATCCTTATAAGACACCTTTGTTCAGCATTAAACTTTCTAAAACGAACAGCGATTATTTATCAATTTTATTAATATGATCATCAATGTTATAGTAAAGGACATTGCCGATTCTTGTATGAAAATTGGGCTATACTTGCGTCTTAACCAAATCATCGGTAAAACATTGGAAATATTCCCAATATTATGTTAAAAAAAAATCAGTAAGATAAAAACCGGGAATTTGGAGCAATCTTATTTTCTATTTTTCTGATATTTTGAGGTTAAGTTAGTTGTTTTCACGCACTATAAGTACTTATCGGTATTTTTAACCGACTTCAAAAAAAGGAGGAGGTTCTCAATTCGTCGGAATCTTTTTTTTTTTTTTTTATTTTTTTTTTTTTATCTATGTATGTTCACCGATTACTCGAAGACGCGTGGACCGATTTGAAAAATTCTTTTTTTGTTTTAGAGGGTTTTGTTTCCAGATGGTCCCATTTTAATCAGGTCAGGATCTGATGATGGGATCCTGGAGAAATCGAGGGAACTCTTCAAATTTTGTATGGACACATGAAACTATTTGAGTATTATTAGAAAGAGTAATATTTTCCAAGTTGTCCTATGGTCATCAGGTCAGGATCTGATCATGGGATCTTGGTGAAATCGAGGGAACTCTTCAAATTTTGCTAGTATACTTAAAGCGAGTTGGGTATTTTTTATAGTTACTGGTGCATATGCTACCAGATACTGATTTGATGACTAAAGTCATCAAGTCAGGGTCTGATGATGGGATCTTGGTGAAATCGAGGGAACTCTTCAAATTTTGCTAGTATACTAGAAGCGAGTTGGGTATTTTTTATAGTTACTGGTGCATTTGCTAGCAGATACTGATTTGATGACTAAAGTCATCAAGTCAGGGTCTGATGATGGGATCTTGGTGAATTTGAGGTATCTCTTCAGATTTTATGAACACACCTCAAGCAATTTGGGTATTTTACAACGCCTTGTGCATTTTATTGTTTTCCACTAAAAAGTATAAAATAAAAATGGGAAATGCTTTCCAAAAAACCAACTTCAAATGCCACTACAAAGAGTGAAATAATTTTTATTTAAATTTTTGGTACCTACACCAATTCGAAGTCGGGCGATTGTCTATGACTTCGTCATTTCTTCGCACATCAAGTAAGTAAGAAGGACTATTAGGGATTGTATGAAACATTGCCCGACTTCGAATTGGTGTAGGTACCTAAAATTTAAATAAAAATTATTTCACTCTTTGTAGTGGCATTTGAAGTTGGTTTTTTGGAAAGCATTTCCCATTTTTTTACCCATAATGATTACTTTATTTAAAGCGACCTCGTTATTACCGTGGAACCCTGGATGATGCATATAGATATAATTATTCCTAAGGCCATACCTACACCTGTTTACATTACTATAAAGCAGATCTACTTCACAAGTATCTAGGTAGGCATTGGTATATCAAAGTAGGTAGGTACCTATGTAACGAAACGTTACCAAAGTCAAAAGTAAGTAAGTTAAAGTAAGTAAGGTAAGTTTATTAATATTTTTTTCTTTATATATATTATTATCTACGTAAAATAATATTTAATAGTATTTATTATATTATTGTGCATTTATTTTTTATAATGGCCACCCCGTAGTTCCTTAAAACTTCTGTGTGGTGTCGCTGTCGACGATTAATGACATAGACAACTAACAGTGACACTGACCGTAGACAACTACTACTGAAGAGTTGATGACATTTAAACCAGTGTTTCTATTTACGAGTTTGGTTTTACCCTAGTTTCGACGGTGGCGTCGCGACAGATTATTGAGATAAGAGAATTAAGGAGGCGCCCCATTTGTAGCATAGCTTTACGTGACATGCAGCACCATAGTGAGCGCCAAGATTTGCTGTCAATCTTCGTGGTACTTCCCTAGGTGACGCCATCTTATGCGCCACTTTACACATTTAAAATAGGCACGCTTATTTTGTAGACGGGGGCCCATCCATATTGTTGTACCTAGGAACCAAGCGACAGATAACATTAGAATCGTTTCAATAATTATGAGCCAAAGGTTTTGCTGGAAATAAAAGTATTATACTTAATAATTTAAATACACTTATGAATAGGTTTTAAGCCACGTAGGATGTTGTCACGATCAAGATGCTTACTTTTTGTTATAATTAGCTGCACATTACATGATCAAACAACACAATAAACGTGATGTACTCTGTGGTGTTGCAAGTGCTTTTGTTTACCGCAATCAAAATGTTCAGTGAAGCATTTCTTGCTTTTCAATAAACAGCTATAAAAATAATTTGAACAGAAGGCGCAAATCTAATCTGTATAGATGTCGTAGAGATATATGTACAGTCCAACAAGGCTCTCTTGGTACTTGAATGACATTGTCAGGAGGGAGTTGCTAGTCAATAAAGATGTTTTTTCATTGACAAAATCTTTTGACAATTTCAATTAAATGTAAGCAATACCGTACAGTGTGCTTGGCTTTATTATTTAGCTATTTAATTATAGTTTCTTTATTATGTTTTACATATCTACAATTGTAATTGGGTTTTCATTTGATTTATTTCCTATAATAGTTATCCTACTTTTTCCCTAAAAAAGTGAGTTTATAAAAAACTGGTATAATTTGCCAAGTGGTAGTGGGAGTGACGTTTCCAGTGCCTATATGGCAGTTCCGCTTTTATCGAGACGTTTAATTACTTTTATTTTCATAATACTTTTAAACCCCCGTACGCACATCATTGAAAAAAATATATGTGATATTATAATTTGAAATAAGATTTTTCATGCATACGTGCTTCAGACGCAGTGTGGACGCAAAATAGCCCATTTTGAGGCAAACTCCTTTGCATATGGGGATGTTAATTGACGACCTCCGTGGCGCAGGGGACGCACGCTCGGATTCGAGTGGGAGGTCGCGGGTTCGATTCCCGCCACGGGCCACTTTGGAATTTTAAAATTTCTAAATTGGCTCAGGTCTGGTCTGGTGGGAGGCTTTGGCCGTGGCTAGTTACCACCCTACCAGCATAGACGTACCGCCAAGCGATTTAGCGTTCCGGTATGATGCTGTGTAAAAACCATTGGGGTGACTTAACTTACCCCTTCCAAGTTAGTACGCTAACATCTTCCACTGCATCATCACTTACCATCAGGTGAGATCGCAGTCAAGTACTAACTTGTATAGCATAAAAAAAAAATTAACTCTAGTTGGGTAATAGTACCTGCCGAAGCCGCTCTAGTCTATAATATGTCAGTGCGACTGTAGTTCGCCAAATGGTGCGTGAACGGTGATCGCCAGCTGAACGATGACGTATGGAGTTTTTGCGTCTGTGCTCACTGCCTAACGAAGGGAAACTTTTCCACAAGAAATTGAGACATTTATGAAAGGAAATAAACGGAAAATATAGTTATTCCGTATTTCTCTTCTATATGGAATTATCCAATCGGTGTCCCATATACTGTATTTACTATTTATTCGGTAAAAAGAGTAGATGGGATTTATTGAAGCGTACCTACCTTTACATCTTTATATCTTCAACAAGTTATACGTATTTGTATCGTAAGTTATACGTTAAGGTATCTGTATTGTGGTGTCATTTTTAGTAAAAAATATTGCAGGTTTTATCAACTTTCCAAAGGCAAAGTTAGAGGACTCCTTTTGCGGATTTCCATCTCTTTTCTGGATATAGTTATCATTACCACCACAGTGTCAGCTACTCTACAGTATGACCACAGACTTGTATACTAAAGACAGGGCAAACAGCGCGAAAAAATGTCGCCAGTTTATGGGTGTCGGCCACGCGGTAGTATTTTGACAGATGACGCTACTGTTTGCTTGTATGAAGAAGGTTTAGGTAAAATGTTCGGATCGGCCCATCTTTACTATTTCTATCTATTCGCATGACGCAGTAATATATTACTGTGTTTTAGTTTGAAGAGCAGTATGCGGACGAGATTACTGAGCAAAATGAGACCTAACAACTGATGTCTCAGGATGATGAGCGCACTGCAGTGTGTCATATAATATTGCAATGCAAAATTATGGGACGCACTGCATCTGACATGGGTAAGTATATCACTTAACATCAGGTGAACTTCATGCTCATCTAATCTTTATTCTTTCTTTATTTCTTTATTTCACATAGGCCTAAATAATAGGCGCCCACGAAATGTCAAAAACTCTACCGCCAAGTTCGGAATGCAGGTTTGCACTGAGAAGAACTGGAAAGAAACTCGGCACTTGCTCTTTTCAAAATGTCATGATATAAAATTATTCTTATATATTATGAAAAGTTATTACATAACTTTCAGGATATCTCATGAGGAGATGGAGATGGACATAATTCTTTCTAATGAAGAGAACATTTGAAATGGAGTAATGTGATCGAAATAATAAGGTCCTCCTTATACTGTACATTTATTCGTCAGATTCAAGTATGTCGTTAAAATAATTAAATACATCTAATTTCACGTTATCAGGGCATTTTATTACCTTTATTCGATGAACATCGTGTCTAAGTTGCGGAGATCAATAAGATATTAGCGAGATAGGTATAATGTATCAAAGGAGCAGATAAAGAACGTAAATGGATCCGTCCTACGCTGGATTAGGGCCTTTGATAAAGGACCAGGGCAAGCGTTGGCGGGGAAAAAGCTAATGGACCGAGACGTAGTGGTTGCCAGACTTAAACTCAGACTCTCGATTATATGACTTTCATAACGTAAAGTTCAACTGAATTTATGTACATAATGGCCAAAAAAATGAAAAATTGGCCGTCCTATTAAAAGTCCGTGACACCACAATATGTCTAAAACGGCATACCTACGTAAAAAAGGGATTCACATTAGCGTATAGCTGCGCGCAACAGCTAGTCAAGCTAATAAAGATTTCTAGAAACGATTGCTACCTAAGAAGCGAATAAGATAAAAGAAGTGGCGGGCGTCCGAGCTATGCAAAAATATAAATAGTCAAGATAGCCCATCCGAACATTTCATCCGAAACGTTCTCCATACAAGAAAATGTAGCGCCATCTGTCGAAACTCCTGCGAAATACATGTTTTTTTCAATTTTTTTTTATCTATGTGTCTGTGGTCACCTTGCCTGCAATATTATTATTAATTAAAAAAAAAGCAATAGATCTTCACCTATCTACCTATACTGACTACTGCCAGGGGGGTGCAAAATAGTCATTTTTGCTCCCTTAAACTGGCGACATTTTTTCGCGATGTTCGCCCTGTCTTTAGTATACAAGTCTGTGGAGCTATGTTAATGTTGGATAGGAAATAATTATTTATTAGGTCTCTGAAGCCGTAAATACTGTCCTCTACTGAGCTATCACTTGGTATGCTAAAGGTTATCCAGTTATCCACTACATATACAACGGAGATCAGAGCGATGGGGGAGTATTAAAAATTCCCTCAGCGTCGTCACAACGGCGACATCACCACACAAAGCCGCTCTCGGACACAGTTTAATATTCTAAGACGTATTTATGAGCCTCCTTTACTCTTAATAACTCACGAACATCTCAAAAATGACGGATTCATGACGTTTATTTTGTTCTCGCAAAAAACGAAGAATATGACAAATAAGTCAGATTATAAACAGCAGATTACAACTATTCACATTATAAACAATCAGTATACATAAAATAGCTATATGACTTAAGTTTGATCCTATAATGGACTACTGTCACTTAGCACTTGCTATGACTAGTAATATTATATTATCAGTAGTAGTATCAGTGCTATGAATGTGGAATAAGTCTAGGCATATCGCTGATCTTCCATGGATCCATGCAACTCGGAAAATATAGCATTCGGAGTATCTCTAAACTCAGTAGTTAAAATATGGAGAAATACGCCGATGCAACTACTGAGCCGATTTGGCTGAGCCTTTGAATGGGGTAGATTATAATTCTGGATTGATACAAAGGCCAATTTTTATCCCAAAAAAATCCATGGTTTCCGTGGGATTTGTGAAAAACCGAAATTCATGAGAAGAAAAAACTCCTTTACGCTGCAACTACTTAACCGATTTGCCTTAAATTTGGACTGAAAATAGATTATGTATGAACATATATATGTTACTTTGTATTCCGAAAAATTAAATGGTTTCCACGGGATATGTGAAAAACCGAAATTCACGCGGGAGAAATACTACTTCACGCCGCAACAGCTACTGAACCGATTTAGTTGAATTGACGGTAAAGTATTGCATATAGAATACTAACGTGCAAGGTATGCCTGTAATGTGTAGAGCTTAATGTGGGTTCTGTTTCTGTAAGTAATATATTGTGCAAACGGACCCTGCGTTTAGTCACGACCTCTAACAATGTTAATTTAGGCTTGCCTCAGGAACTTGGGACTAATGGTACACACGTCTAAGATAACATCAGGGCATTCACTGCTTTTCACTTTGATTGTTAGATTTGCTTCTGTTAGGTCTTTGGTTCGATCCCGGGTCGGGCCAAATTTCTTTTGTTTTTATTTTAGAAGGCTTTGACACGTAGACGATCATCATCAGTAGAGATTGCAATTGTCAAAATTATAATAAAATCTTCTTGCCTGACACTAAATACCCCCTCGTATAAAATTACATTTAAATAAATATTTTAATTTTTTTTCATTTATTATTATTAGTCATAATATTATTCCATGAATAATAACCTGCCGAGTTTCTTGCATTAATTTTTGTTTTCATTTAAGTAAACAAATAAAAATCTATTTTACTTTCTTTAAGTTTTATCTTGAAACAAACACTTTAAGGCACCGTAATTTAATGTTGTGAATGTAAGTTGTACACCTTTTACCTAGTTCCCGAGGAAGTGCACTCGAAGAAAAATACCAAACAAGTTCGCTCTGCAACAAATACATTTGTTAACAACGAGCGAGTGTAAATGTGCAACATAAATAAGGTTCTTTCTGTGTAAAGTTTCTTGCATAAGTTCTGCGGAATGTCCTTTTAAATTCTGTTTGCGTCGTGATAATAGGGAAATTATGTCGTCGATAGCAGCAGGACAAAGACGTCCGGGATAGACTTTCCTAAGCCGTATTTATGAGTTTCCCCACTCTTGAAGTCAATATTATATCTTTAGGTCTCAGAGGCCTGACCTAAATAGGTATAAAAGGTAAGGTATTTAGCAAGGCTAATGTTAAAATGCAACTTGTTAATACTCTTTGACAAATTTGCAAAATATTGCAAAAATACTTAGCTTATCTTACAGATCTCTTACTCTTATCTTACAGATTTAGTAGGTATTCAAGCGATGTTTTGTTAATTATTATTAGATGATGTAAAGTATGGGAATCAAGGAAACATTGATTTAATGATTTTGAGTTATAATTATGTGACCGTGATTTTATATTAGTGCGAATTTAAGACTTTAGAGTACAACGCTAGGAATCTCCTCCAGTTAAAAACCTTCTTTCGAAATTATGGGCCTTTGGAAGTAAATTGAAACTAAGGCACTTCGCACACGGCTCGTAAGCGTAGCGTAATCGTAGTACGACGAGAGCAGAACGAGCACGAACATTTTCAAACATGTCCGCAGACGAAGCGGTGTTGCAGCGAATTATAGGAGCCGTAATTGTCAAATCGTTATGCGTGGGTATAGCATAAAGATACTCTTACGCTACGCTTACGTTTACGAGCTGTGTGCGAAGGGTCTAAGTGCATTCAACTAGAGGACATTGCAGTTTTGCTTAGAACTAAGTTAGGGAATACATTAACAATTTTCGTAACTAGGCAAAGAGCACTCGTGATCGAATGGTAGACGCTGCGGCCGCGATAGACAAGGAAAGATCCGGGTTCAAATCTTACCGAGTGCTCTAAATATCGAAGGTTTTCAGTTTTGCTTCTCAATGCGGAAGCAAATTCTAACTCTCAATAATGTCGATTTTTTTTTAAAGATTGTGCTGTGTCTGTGGAGAAGTAATAGCAAGCTTTACGTTTCATTTATTAATAGTCATGAGATATTAACATTGGGGTCAGTAATATTAATATTTTGATATCATTGATACAAACCTGCATTTTGCGGTCGGGGGCTACGTAATACTAATATTATGGTAATATCTAAAATTATACAGAAGGATTGAACTACAATTTAGTTAGTTGGTGCGCAAAGTTCGACCGACGTGCGCCGTACATGCATATTTATTATAGCATGTGTAGTCGTATGTATATATTCCTGCATGGTAGGAAACTGAAGCAACATTCTAATGTGGTGTATTAAATTATTGCAGTGAGAGGAAATTTATGAAACTGCTTTGGCTTCGGAGAATAATGAGCTGTATTTCCCATATTTTTAAACCATAATTGCTTAGTACTAACATTTTTTTGCTTGAAAGAGGCGGTTCAGCCGTGCTATTCTGCAAAACAGCGACGAGCGTACATCTCTGCATCTATGAATTTGTCAGTTGTAATAGAGTACAATTTTGCATGCCATATTCGGGTTGGCAGCTGCATGGCAGCTATTTCATTTTGTAGAATAGCACAGCAGAACTTATAACAAACATATTGTAATATTAATTACCTACTCTTCAGGACTTAAGAATTTGAATAAAGACGACTGTGATAATACTACCTTTTAGATTTTGTGAAAAGTCTGACATTGGAATACACACAGTGTTTATAAAACATAAAAAGCACCCGTCGTAAAAGTAAAACACGAGTAGATTCTACAAACATAAGCACTTAACAAACATATTGTGATATTAAGTACTCTTCAGGACTTAAGAATTTGAATAAAGACGACTGTGATAATACTACCTTTTAGATTTTGTGAAAAGTCTGACATTGGAATACACACAGTGTTTATAAAACATAAAAAGCACCCGTCTCTGATTGCTCGTTAATATTTTTACAGGCATAATATCGATGTTCAGTAAAGCTTATATATAGAACGATTTTCTTTTTCCATTTTACTTTCCTTCGTTAAGGCGCTCTTTCGTTGTTGCGCACTAAACCATTAATTCATATATGTTAATCTATATTTTCGGGGTACTAAATCAAAACTAAATAAAATTTATTTATATAATCTTGTTCTTGTATTATCTTATCTACATTTTACAAGATCCAACAGTTGTTGCTGAAAGAAAAGCCTTAACAATTATGGTGTGCCAATGTGACTACACTATGGTGAGATACCATTTCACGTAAATACTTTGATGTAGGTGCTAAACCCGACTCTGCGATCATTCTTGTGTAAGCAATTTAGCCGATTTATTTAATTTCATTTTCCATCGGTTCAGTTTGTACTTTCATTGAGAGATTACAGTTAGTACCAGAAGATGATCGAGTTAGTAGGCCTAGGTATAAATATGCGTGAATTGAAAGCAAAATAAAGAACATTTTGCGCTGCATGTCTTTGTGCAGCAATAAAACAACGGCTTTATATCGAGCATATCTTTTATTCGAATTTTCACAATACTCGGCGTAATATCTCGTTGACTTTGGTGCGGTAAAATGGGGATATAGGTCGTCTTTTCTGCCCTCGGTCGCTCTACAGGCTTTATGCCAGGCCTTTTGGGCAAAAAGCGCCGTTCCCCATTTTATTGCAACGCTTGCAGCGAATTAATGTGCCGACTATATCATAAGTCTGATTAAATCAAGTTGAATGAACGTCTAATAATTAAAGTAATAAGAAGACGATAATAATCAACATACACGTTAGTAAAAAGCTAAGTAGAGACTACACGTACGTAGCATTCGGTACGCAGCAATGAAACAGCGTCGTAATGTCGAGCGTTTCTCTTTATTTCGCTTTACATAGGTCCATTTCAATAATGCTTTCATTGCGTCGGGTAACGGCCGTTCGCGAGACGATTCACGATAATAGAATTTTGAAAAGCCCGTAAAATAAATGCTCGTAAATAAATAACATCCTTCTCGTAAAGATCAACTTTAATATATAATACATTTTTGCTTTTTATTAGGGTTCCATACCAATTTGGTAAAAATGGAACCCTTATGGTGAGACTTTCTCCGTCCGTCCGTCCGTCCGTCCGTCCGTCCGTCCGTCTGTCACACTCGATTATTTCAGTAACTATTCAAGCTATCGACCTGAATTTAGAATAGTTATAGATAATAGTGACGCGACGTTATAGCAATCGTAAAAATTTGAAAATTGATTTTATTTTTATTTAAAAAGGGGGGAAAACCGGGTCGCCAAAATTTCAAAATGAAATAACAATATTGAGTGGGGTATCATATGAGAGGGCGTTACTTATATATTCTAAAACCAATTTCTATTTATTTTTATGCCTGATAGTTTTTGATTTATTGGGCAAACTGTCGAAAAAAATACCGTTCCCCCCCCTTATCTCCGAAGTTTACCATTCGAAAAATCTGAAATAAATATGATCAATAGAAGCTAACGTATATTTTACAGGAAAAATAAAATCAACCCTCTTACTATTATACTTTTTTTGCTAATAACAATAATCCGCCGAAAACAAAGTTAGGTTTGCGGTTCGCCAACAAAAGTACCTATATGTAAATTATACGCGTAAAATCATGAACAAAAGTGATTCTTTTAATGTTTTACTTCTTTTATGGTATGGAACCCTCGGTGCGCGAGTCCGACTCGCACTTGGCCGGTTTTTTTTTACATGTTGGCGATTCGGTGAAATTTCGGCTAAATATAATATACAGCGCGAACGGATTTTGTTTTGTTTATCACATTTCATGCGAGTAATTTCACTCTTTTATACAACAGCTTTTTACAGAGTATCTATTTTATGAGTATAACATGCATTCAATGTGTAATGTGATATTGAGCATGTTTATACGGCACATCTCTGGGCCTGGGTCTGTCCTCAGAATCAGGATGAGTGGGTTGGCCTAATAACCTTCGGCTAATAGTCGAGATCAACATGTGGATTGGTAGGCTTTACACACTTATGAAAACACTATTTAGGCAGTTTTATTCATTCATTATATAAACTTCAGAATTGTAATAACATACAAAACCTCAAACACATCCAAACCTTTACTGTTGCAAGAATTATTTATGTATGATATCTAGGTATATGGAGTGCCAAAATATGGAACATTAAGGGGTTTCGGCCTAAGAATAGTTTAGAACATTAAGGCTTTTTGCAAATAGTATTAATATAAATTATGCTTTGTAATTATGCATATATTAGTATAAATTATGCATTGTAGGCTTATGGCAATGAGATTTGCGAGTTTAACGTTTATGCATCTACATGTTTTTAAAAATACTTTGGCTCATAGATTCCGATTCACCGCATATTGGTTCCTGAAAAATTTGAATGTTCGCGCCCGGATGTTACCTATAGATCCTAAATAATAATTAAGCATTTAATGCTAAATCAATATTAATTATAATAGCGGTAGGTACTTAATTACTAGTCGAGTACGTAGCTACTCTCTAGCGTCGATACTACGTTAATTACTTTTTAGTAATTACGATCCCCGCGGTTTACTATTCGCAATTAATTAATTGGGATGGAATATTTCTGTACATGTATTCTGTCTTGTTTATCATATGAAGTTACTGCAGGCAGTCCCCTGCTCCCCCATTGCGAGATATTTAGTTTGCATAATTAATTTCAGACATACAGAACCAGTAGTTTTGGCGTGAAGGATTCAAATATATAAGTACTTATAGGAGATTTTTGAATGAACGATAATATTTTCTTACGTAACAAAATAAGGAGAGTAACGTATGGTGGCGCGTTCTTGGAAAGGCCTATCTCCAGCCGGGGACGTCCATAAGTAAGCAAGTAAGTAAGAAATTAAGGGTAGCTAAGCCTTTGGAAACGTAAATATAAAATGGGATATGCCTACACGTATGATTGTATTTTCCTGATTCCCACAAAAAAGCCCTAAAAATGTGAAACATACGCTGTGCCAGGTACCAACGTCACGTCGCTACAGGCGACAGGGGGTAAGTAATCGCCCGCCGAATGCAACAAATAGTTTTTATTGTGGCGTATATCGATTTTTGCCGTTCAAAAGGCTGTGGAGCCTCATTGATGTCGTTTATTATAGTGGTAGTTAATTGTGCCATGGATTTTTTCGTGTTGGTTTTTAAATTTGCAACTCAGTTATATGATTTTTATATTTTAAGGTACGAGAATGTATAATGTAAATTTTAGGGCGACGAACTTCAATTAATGAAACATGAAAAAACACCACGCAACTGGTCAGCAAGATGCAAGTCTTCAAAAACAAGTATCTACGTGATATCTTTCACGTCTTTTGGTCTGTCCGATTTTAACACCGATTTTGGTCCCTAGCCAGAGAAGACTCTATCAGGATTCAGGTCCCTCGCAAGTTTTTCGAATGAGTCCCACTTCATTTGCTCATTCATGATCAATTTATTGTTGTTCGTACAGCTTTTATTCTCAAGTAATGGTAAATTAGTATTATTTTTAATTGGCAGAGAAGGTTGCCCACAAGTTTTTCTAATGAGACCCAATTCATTTATTCAATCATGCTCAAATTATTGTCCTTATCCCAGATTTTTGCTCAAGAAATGGTAAATCTGTATTATTTTTAATTGCCAGAACTACTCCCAATTTATATTCATTCGTGATAAATTTATTGACCTTCGCATAGCTTTTTTTTTCAGGAAAAAGTAAATCTGTATTATGTTGAAATTTATAAGCTTTAGTAACCTCGAATGCGTAAACGATTGAAAATTCAATGAGTAGGATGAAAAATAGACATACTAGTTAAAACCAACTGTAAGATAAATTATAAAATATAAAATTCATGAATATATTTAGTATTTTGTAGAAATAAAGTAAACAAAACAATGTCTTCTAAAAAAAACTGTTAGATTTATGTTTTACCTACTTAATTCAACTGGATCGCTGTTACTCGCATTCTATGTTCGTTCATTGAATCATTGAGGCGCAAATTAACAAAGCACACTGTTAAATTACATTAAACTGCGCCCTATTGTTGTATTGCTGCACTGCAGTGCGTTGTGCCTACTCGGTGCAGTAATTAGAATCAGATAGCTTTGTTAGTGCACTGTGCGCGCGGCGTTATCGCAATCACTGTATTACACTGTATTTGCTGTTTGATGATAATAATGAGATCACTATCGCGGTATTTGGTAGGTCAATTTACTTGATAAACTTGACCTTAATAGCTCAATAGTTAAAGGGCTGGATTCAAACGTAAATATTTTAGGTTTAATTTTGTAATAGGCTTCTGTACCCAAAGAATATTATATATAAGACGGGACCCTATTGCCAGACTAAGCTTTCCGTTCGTCCGTCCATCTGTTTGTCTCTGTGTCACCAGATTGTATCTCATGAACCGTCATAGTTGAAATTCTCACAGATAATATACGAGTATTTCTGTTGTGTCTTTTACAACACATACTAAAAACAGTTAACAGAATAAAATAAACATTTAAGAAGGCTCACTTTAAACAAACGTGATCTTAGTGATTTAGCCCGACTCGTACTTGACCAATTTTAATCGGTGCTTCATCTATACACTATCATAAGATTTACACTTAGATAGAAGACTTATCCCACGTGGACGAAGTCGCGGGCATCAGCTAGTATCTCTATAAATACTCTCTGAAACATTATTTCCACAAAGTCGCAAAACGACATCGAACTATTTTCAGGGTTTGCAAAAACTCAAGATTACTTAAACAATGGAAAATCTCAACTTTTGTACATACAAGGTCACATACAATATAATATGCTATCCAAAACTTTATATTTATCCAGGGAAGTGGATTTTTTTTAACTGGCCAAGTGCGTGCGCAAATACAGCTGCACTCTTTATTTCCTTACTTTCTTAATCAGATGAGGAGGCAGCCCAAACGAAATTACGAGTTTATGATTGCAGCAGACATCTTAGTAAAATATCAAACGTGTGTGTGTGGGTTCTCCGCTAGTGTTGCTATCTTAAATTCAATTAAGGGAATCGTTGTTTCCACAAGCACGGCAGGAGCCGGGCGGCAAATTCGATCAATTAGTTACGGCGACGCGCCGATTCGTTACCGGCAGTAATTACGAACAGGTATCTGTTACGGAAACTACACCTTCCCTCCGCTACCAACTACACGTACCTGAGGGGTTAGTACAGGTTTTTGTACGAATTTCGAGTCGACTCGCATCGCACAAACAAACCGAATGCCTCCATACATTAATAGTCAGCGCCATCTATTGACAGCCATTTCTGAGTGACTGTCCAGACATGGCGTTGGCTGTAAATATAATGGAGGAATTCGATTCGTTTGTGCGATGCGAGTCGACTCGAAATCCGTACTAAAACCTGTACTAACCACACTGGCTTCTAGTGTACTTGTTAGATACGATTATAATCAGTGAACCAAGACACTATTTACGTTTAACTCTGCAAAATTTTACGAATCTTACAGTAACCGAGTAGCCAAAAACTTTTTTTTTATGTTCTCCTCACATTTCTCTGTCACTAGGACAGGAAATAAGTATTGGTGTCAATTCTATAGTGCAAAATCTCTAAAAATAGTGTCATCCTGTTCAAATTGCTCTCCACGAAAAAGTATGGCACTATTTTTAAACGAGTCGAATTATTTTACTTTAGAGATATGCGCAACATAATTGCCACCATTGACTCGTCATTGTGTGTTTACTTTCAGGCATTTATAAAATGTTAGACTTTATCTGTTATGGTCGGGAGCAGCTTTGATTTCTGCTGTGCTATTCTACAAAATGAAATAGCTGCCAGACGGCTGCCAACCCGAATATGGCATGCAAAATTGTACTCTGACAAATTCATAGATGCATAGATGTACGCTCGTCGCTGTTTTGCAGAATAGCACGGCTGTAAATTACAGCCTGTAACCTATTGAAGAAGCTAGCATGTTGTTTTAATTTTGTAATAAGGAATTTACTAAGTGAATGCTCGTTTTCACTAACATTTTAAGAGACACCTAAGCCAACTTAAGCTTTAAGGTGACAGTTTTTGTACGTGAAAACTGTCACGAACAAGTTGTTAGGCTTAGGCGTTGCTTAAAGGGTTAGTGAAAACGGGCATAAGAATTTGGAAGGTTCTTTTAATCGATTGCTCAATTTTTTCCCACTTGCGTTAGTATACTTCAGATACCTATCATATAAAATTGTGAGTAACCCAATAAGAAAATGCGGAATATCAAAAAAAAAGGTCAACACATTTGTTTCTCTTGTACGGGAGTAATAAAAAAATATATAAGAACGGTCGGCTGTGCCGGTATGGGGCATAAAAATAAATTCATTCTATTTTTATTAGAGGGCGGGACAGCCCTAATTTTACATAACGTTGACACAGGTAATAAACCGTTACCTTAGTATTAAAATATGGGGCGCTGTATTTCGGTAAATGCTTATTTATGGTTGCGGAAACTTATTTTTGTTTTGATGAAGTCAGTTTTTATAGGAACGCTGAACAGTGGAAATATTTAAACATAAAAGAGGGCGAATGATGAAATGTTAAGAGTATGGCTGAACGGTTTTTTGTTCATTTAAGTAATGAATGCCCAATATTCCATACTAAGGCGGATTTTTTAAGGGAGGGGGAGGAATGGGGACACGACGGTCAATAAAATGTTTATCTTACAAAAATAGTATTTACGTACCCTGATCTATTAAAAAATTCATCATTTGCCCTTTATGTGTTGAAAAGTCAATGGTGCGTACGGAAAATTTGGGTATTGTTCCCGTGAGATTTGTGTAAAATTTTGAATCTAAGCAAGGGTTACCGCAGGCAAATCTATATTGTTATCGTTGATTTCTTTTATGACCCATCAATGGGCACGAGTCTTCTCTTAGAATGAAAGGGGTTTGGCCATAGACCACGACGCTGGCCAAGTGCGATTAAGTGGGCTTCGCACACCCTTCAGGTCATTATCATGTTGAACTCTTGGATGCAGGGTCCCTCACGATGATTTCCTTCAACGTTAATCACAATTCTTAAAATCCGGAATTAGAACCTCCGATCCGCTGACGGAGAGGTTTGAACCTAATCTGTTATCAATGCTTTTACCCCATTGAGGATTCCTAATTACGACATAAAACAAGTGCTGTTAACAATCAAACTTGGGTCGCAACCGCTTTCCGATATCAAACGTTTATTGCGAACATGCGGTACAATATTACGCCATCAAGACATTGCCCCTTGTTACCATTACGAGGCCATCGGGGCCTAATAACTGAGCAATATGCGAATCAATTTGTCACATTGTGCCCTGACATGCTCGGTAAATGGGGCAAAATGAGGCAAATGCGGTAAAATGAGGCGAATGGGGCAATAACGTGGTGAATCTGCCCTCGCTGCGAATTAGTTCGCTTTAGTTACCGTGTTATGGGGATAATCGCGTTATTTTACCGCGTGGTTATATTCTATAGTTAAAGCCCGTTTAGATAGTGCCATTTTCTCGAACAAACGTAACCATCTTTTCCTTCAATAATTAAGAACTAGCGCATTAATTTTTCCAATCTGCTAGTTCTTCATTCTTAAAAGAAAAAGTCCAACTCGTGTATGATTTTTTGACTCCTGCTATTATAAGCACATTACACAGATAAACAAGCAAACAGAGTTTGAAATAATTTATTATATCCACAACTAGGCAAAATCGGATTAGAAACAGTACCGAAGTTGTAAAACGATTTTCCGTTTACCGCTCTGTTACTTGCGTACGTGAAGGACTGTCAATTTATCCAGAACTTGTTGAACGTGGGGAGAGAAGATTGAAAAATTTGACATTCCAAGTTTTAGCAAGACTAACGCCGGAACCCCAAAAAACTATCAAAAGAGGGGGCCTACCACCGTGTGTAATATTGTTTTGATATTTTCATACAATGTCAGTATGGAAATTTAAGACAATATTACAATAATATTACTTTGGGTCATGGTGGTAGGCCCCCAGGTCGAGCCATTTCCAAGTTTATGCACAGGGGAAGCGGCAATCGATTTGTATTATAGATACACAGAAGATCTATTTTTGGTTCCTGTTGATTGGCCACCCGAAACCGAACACCTCATTTAAGATTATAATAAAACAACAGAGCCATTAGAAACGGCAATAAATAACGTGAAACGACTTTGTATCAATTTAAAGCGGCGCCTTTTATCAATTTCAAGCGCAACAATCGCCCCACTCCTAATTAAGACATAGATTTAAAAGACGTTTTTCATTTTAATCCATTTTTAACTCTGTTTCGTAGCTACTAAAACAGAGTTTTGCCCAACAGTCGGTGAGCTGAATTTCAGAGATAATTAATACAAATGAGTCGTTCCATCGTTGTCTTTAATAATGATAATAGTTAACGTTGGAAAAACAATAAATAAATAAATAATTACCAAGTTTAGATTTCATGTTTATTTGTAGGTCGTTTGCTTCTTTACCTGTGATGAATAATGTGGCGGAATTATGAAGATTTTGGCCGATGACGAATACCTCAGTTGTAAAGGTCAAGGCAGGCAAACAGACAAACGGACAACAAAATGATCATTTCTTTAATTTATAATTAATAACTCAATTTTGTATGAAGCTTACTAATCTCTCTCTTACCAAGAGAAACTCCTCTAAGCCCAGATTTACCAAGCATTTAACTCTCATTTAGTTAAACATTGTAATGCTGACCCTTGGCAGATGATAAAAAACTTGGACGACTATAAAGAACGTTTAACGAAAACTAAACCATAGTTAACTTTTCGGTAAAATTGAGCCTAACTCTTGTAACTCTTGTTTAAAATACCTAACAACATACATAACTTACCACAAACACGGTTTAACAATCACGTCACAAACAAAAGCTGTTTGCGAAACTTATATATCTTACCTGAAGTCGAATAAAATTGTTTTCTGATCGCGCATCAAAGTGCGGCGTCGCGGCGGGTCGAGGCTTGCGCTAACAAAGTACCTACACCTACAAAGAACTTTCATACATAGGAATACATCCAGAGGCATTCGTGCGGAGAGGGATTCCGGCGCAGTTTTGCAATTCAAACTTTGTCTCATATCGGTCGCACGGACGAGTGGTTTGGAGAGCGAGGCGTTTAGTGCAATTGGGACAAATAAATAGTACTGGTTATTTCATTTGTTTACTGTAGGTACTGTTAGATGCTTCTTATTTTAACAAACATGTAATTTTTAAATAATGCTCTATATTTAAAATTTACATGTCTGTTAAAATAGGAACTGCCAATTAAAAGTAGTTATACTGTGGTTACGAGTCTGTTAAAGTCCGTTGAAGAAACCAGGCCAAGGAATACTAATCAACTCTAGAGATCGGTTTATCGAAATATTATCATGAAAAGACGTAAAAACACAGAAGTATAAGATATAGTGGAAGAAATCAATCCAATCAGAAGAAATAAGTGGAAGAAGTCAAAAAACAAAAACCAATCAACGGTCTTTTGGCAATTTTCGGCAACTTTTTATACAAAACGATATATTTACTACTTTTTATATTGTAAACACCATCGATGGCGTTTGAAGGGCCAATACTTAAAGGTTAATTGCCGAGAACTCTGTCCTCTGGAGTGGAAAATTTCCAATGGCATTTTGTTTGCGATGGAATGTTACGCGCCGGCGGGTAAACTGCCTGGCGACGAACTTTGTGATTTAAATGAAAACTCTATAAAAATGATATGATCATTGCACTATACTATACATTTCGTGAAAAAAAAAAACGCAAGTATTTGGGTAATTTCGAATATTTAGAATTAGCTTTAGCTTTTTTTAAATGAAAAGCTACGATGTCAACTAAACTGTAACAAATAGGAGTCCGTGTTACAATGTTTTTTTTTTTAATTCTTAATTAATCTTACCCTGGACTGAAATTTTTTAGGCAACCCACTTGCGATATATTTATTGACATATTAAATTGGATATTAAATAGTTTTCATCCAATAAACAGCTAAATGAAGGTCGTTGTATAGCGGGATCCTAGACTATAATAAATTCATTAAGGTTTAACGATATATCAAAGAATTAACACACCCTAACCTAACTTAACCTACCCGGCCAAACTCCGCGAGAATAGTCCTACCAACAGTAAGTAGCTCTCAAAGTTCTGTGCCATTTAAAGTATTTAATTTGGTGGTACTAAAGTCTTTATTCGTTGATTTAAAGCCGGATTGTGTGGAAAGGCCATTGATTAAACATATTAAAGGATCAGCACTTACTGACGTCACGCATACAATTTTAGGCTCCGCCTTAAAGCTGGATTTTTCATTTGTCAAAACTGTAAAATGGCGCTAATGTATGCGACCGACAGCGGTATGTGCTTTCAGCGGTACCGAAATGTACGACACGCGACGCCATATTTGAGAAATTTTTGTCTTCAACATACGTCACATCTTTCCCGTCCTCGTAGCGTAGCGTATTTCGTCATTGGGAAAGGCTCTCAGTAAACAAACGATTTGTCCGCGTCAACGTCACCGATCGCGCTGAGACGGCAAGTCATTGTTGTTAATGAGTCCATTAACACCCGACAACTATTCGGGGTGTTAAAAATAAGGGTGTTAACGATACGGGTGTTTACACCCTTCTTAAGGATAAGGTTGAAGGATTAATTTTCGTATTTCCGTTTCGTGTTTCATTTAGAAGCATGTGTTATTTATGAATAAAGTATTTATTTTCTGAATGTTTGATGATTGTTGATTTCGTAGCTATAATTTTTTTAGCCACTATTATTATTCTTTAGCAGTTTTCAGTCATTAATTAGTTATTATTGTTTGTGTGTCTTCTACATAATTTACTCGATTAGGCTATTATCGCCTCTACTACTGTCTACTAAGTATAAAAATAGCAATACTTCTAATACTTCTAATATGGGGGGAAGAGTGTTAGGTTAGGTTAGGTTAGGTTAGTTTAGAAGCGCTAAATTTAAAGATCCTAAACCGTATCGATACCCATACAACTCTAAACAATATTCGGTGGCTCAACCCTCTCTATTTACTTTGTGAGAGCGTAAAATTAAGAGTTTCCCGGGCCAATGGAAATAAGATTAATCGGCTAAGAACGAGGTGAGCGGCGCGGGGGCGGCAGGGGGGAAATTAACATTTAGAACCCGACCGACGCCGTACTCCAGATGAGCCGTGAATCAAGTTCTACGCCAACAGGAGTGGAAAAGACAGACTTACTATGACTTAAACGTATGTATAACTTAAGTCAACTTAATAATTTTAATGTTCATCATTCCGATTTGCGCCTCAGAGGCAAATTTATAAAAATAATAAATTAATTGAGAGTAAAAGTGCACAAGCGTGTGCGCAAACATTGATGCACATTGCACTCTCGGTCCGCGTTTTCATAGTCTGACTCAAGGGTTAACGTGTTCTCCATGGCACGGCGTTGAATCACCGCCAGCCCGACACTAGGATCGAATCTAGGACTTCGTGAATTATAGTCAACCATATTGACCAGTAGATTAACGAGGCAATAAACTACCACCAACGTCCACCATCACCTTGGTATGGAATTCCTCTCAGTACTACGCAATACGTTGGAAAAAATCTAACGTAAGTTTGATATCTGACTAATGTACATTACCACTCCTAGAATATTGTCTGAGTACTAAGTACCCAAGATGGATTACTCATTAAAAATGCAACCGGTTGAATTATTAACACGTTCTTAATTAGACTTGAGATTGAAATTATGACAAACTTAATAATTACAAGCTTTCTATTACTCCTTCAATTCACAGTACCTGAATTGTAAAAGTCAAACCTGAGAATTACTATTTCCTTTGAATTTTAAAGCAAGAGCGGAGTAACATGACACTGTACATTATTCTGTTTAATTAATTAATTAATTACTGTGAAATCTTATCGATTAAACGAGATCACCCTTTCGCAGTCGTATTTTTTTTTTATTATTATAGATAGGCTTGCGCTTGACTACAATCATATCTGATGGACAGAAATGATGAGGTCTAGGATGGAGCGCGCTTGCCTAGAAAATGCTTATTCACTCTTCTCTTGAAGGCACCCAGGTTGTACTTGGCTGGGAACACAGAATCTGGAAGGGTGTTCCACACCTTAGCGGTACGTATCAGAAACGTGGAAGAAAATCGTTTCGTTCGAGCTTGCTGGACATCAACTACATAAGGATGCCACTTCTCCCGGCGTCTTGCGGTTCTATGGTAGAAAGGTGAAGGAGGTATAATATGTATTTGTATATAGTGTAGCGATCGGATATGTCATTCTCATTTTTAGGGTTCCTTACCCAAACGTCCCAGTTTGGCTAAGCATTTTTATACACACTACAATCTTAACTGCATAGGCAAGGGACTATCTTGCCTCCGGGGAAGGGACAAAAGTTTATTCCTCTTCCATGTGTTTATTTATGCTGACTGTATAAGAACTATAAAATCTCAAACTGGCCTAAGACGGGAGACCTGGACATCCCGGTCAAATCCGAACGTGCTGCCATCTGCGCCAGAGGTTATCAGGGCATCATCAGTTGTTAATAGATGTATGATTTAGGATTAGGAGGACAACCCTCCACCACCCATGGCCCAATCAACCTCGCGGTTATGGGGGCCGATTCGCGAGAGTGCACCCGTTCGGTACTTGCTTTTGGCGTGTTCCCGGGGCGCCTTCTTGACTCCCTACAAATTGTTTCCTCTCGATCCTTGTCCCTATGTGCTCACTCTCCCCATTCTGGGGCAGGACGATCCAAAGACGGACTCGCCTCGCGCCGTCGCTGTCCGTAGCAAAAAAGGTCTCTGTGTCACTCCAAGTCGCTCCGCCTCTTATGCCATGCGTGCGCGAACTCCCGTAGCTTTCCGAAGTTGGCCGCCGAACCCACGAGATCCTGATAATAAACTGGGCCAGAAACTTCGCGTACAATTCCGTCCAGCAGTACGCACCGGAGGTCCTCGTATAAGGAGCACTCCCACAAGACATGGTGGAGGTTCTACTCCGCCAGTCCGCAGAAGCACTCGCCAGTCTCGACCAGACCCATGTCATGCAGGCGCTTCCGAAAGCGTCCGTGCCCCGTCAATAGGATTAGAAGGAGTGGAGTACAATCTGTTATCACTAATCAAGTCGAGCGGCGGCACCGGGCGGAGGACAAATGACCCTCTAGTTTCTGATTGATCGTGGTCTCAGCGCTGCGGACGGTGTTCATCCCGCCGGTATTGATATTCGGTGACTATATAGCGAGTGTGCTGCTTTTATGTATCTATTGCCTGTTCGGTTGATCATCATCAGTTATCGAAGTGTGAAGTTGGGGCAATGTAACGCGATGTGTTCTCGCTGAAGTAACTCCCCGTAATCAACATGCAACACCAAATAAAAGTAATCCAGGCTACACTCACGACGTAATTAATATTCGAGTTGGATTCCCTCTATGAGCCGCTTTAGAATGTCATTAGATCTAGCTAGGCGATTGTGTGAGACAATTTTATTTATTGCTATTTTGATTCATTCCTGTATTCGATATTAACATGAACACTTATTAGGTATCTACGCCAAGTGATAGCCATTCAGACACTAAAGTTGAGAGAAAAAATGGGAAATGCTTTCCAAAAAACCAACTTCAAATGCCACTACAAAGAGTGAAATAATTTTTATTTAAATTTTAGGTACCTACACCAATTCGAAGTCGGGCGATTGCTTCGTCATTTCTTCGCACATCAAGTAAGTAAGAAGGACTATTAGGGATTGTATGAAACATTGCCCGACTTCGAATTGGTGTAGGTACCTAAAATTTAAATAAAAATTATTTCACTCTTTGTAGTGGCATTTGAAGTTGGTTTTTTGGAAAGCATTTCCCATTTTTATTTTATACTTTTTAGTGGAAAACAATAAAATGCACAAGGCGTTGTAAAATACCCAAATTGCTTGAGGTGTGTTCATAAAATCTGAAGAGATACCTCAAATTCACCAAGATCCCATCATCAGACCCTGACTTGATGACTTTAGTCATCAAATCAGTATCTGCTAGCAAATGCACCAGTAACTATAAAAAATACCCAACTCGTTTCAAGTATACTAGCAAAATTTGAAGAGTTCCCTCGATTTCACCAAGATCCCATCATCAGACCCTGACTTGATGACTTTAGTCATCAAATCAGTATCTGGTAGCATATGCACCAGTAACTATAAAAAATACCCAACTCGCTTTAAGGATACTAGCAAAATTTGAAGAGTTCCCTCGATTTCACCAAGATCCCATGATCAGATCCTGACCTGATGACCATAGGACAACTTGGAAAATATTACTCTTTCTAATAATACTCAAATAGTTTCATGTGTCCATACAAAATTTGAAGAGTTCCCTCGATTTCTCCAGGATCCCATCATCAGATCCTGACCTGATTAAAATGGGACCATCTGGAAACAAAACCCTCTTAAACAAAAAAAGAATTTTTCAAATCGGTCCACGCGTCTTCGAGTAATCGGTGAACATACATAGATAAAAAAAAAAAAAAAAAAAAAAAAAAAAAAAAAAAAAAAGATTCCGACGAATTGAGAACCTCCTCCTTTTTTTGAAGTCGGTTAAAAATAAAAAATTTCAACATTTTTCATTACGATATCTCACGCTAGCAACACTGTGTCTGTCCTTCCATTAGCGTTCTAGTGCTCGGCCGTTCAACACAACATTATTAAACTCGTATAAAAAAAAGTGAGTGATTATAAGTATTTCTTGCGGAAATCAAAGTATCCGAAAAGAAATATTCAAAATTATCGGATTCATCGTCAAAACGAATTGTGAAATCTACGGAATTGTTATTATTGGTTCAGAAAATCCATATTGCTCCAGTGTTGGGTACACCTCTTAGAGGGTGTTACGTTCACAACAGTATACATTGAGGGTAGTTGGAAGGACTATCGCCTTTGTTTTAATTACTGCAAGAGGAGCTAATCAAGATGCATTCTTCGGTGATGGGTACACTTCATTTAGAGGGTGTGACCTTCACGACAACATACATTGAGGGTAGTTGGTAGGTGAAAAACCTGAGGACTATCGCCTTTGTATTAATAATTGCAAAAAATAATTGCAAAGCATCTATGTTGAGGACACTGCATAAGAGGATGTGATCATCATGGCGACATACATGAGGGTGAGTCAATAAGATTATCGTCTCTATATTAATAATTGCAAAAAAGTCAATCAACATAGTATATTCTGCAGTTTATGCTTCAGTGTTGGGTACACTTCATTAGAGAGTGTGACCTTCACGAAAATATACATTGAGGATGGTTATTGGGACAACGCCTATGGATTAATCATTCCCAAAAATGACATGATTATCTTGTAAGCAACTTCCAAAATAGGAAAATTGGTGCTTAAACGCCCCCATACCATGTTGAAAACACCGGTTGACGGTTCTCGTCCGATCACCGAAATTAAGCAACATCGGGCGCAGTTAATACTTGGATGGGTGACCACCTGGGAACACCGCGCGATGCTGTTTTTTTTTATCACCAACTGTATTGGAATGATATAAAGGATCAAAACGATAACCTTTAGAAACTATTTCGATATACCCTCATATCAATATTTTCTTTTACTGTCTGCTAATTTAAATGAACCAAGATTACTTTACTAGACCAGGTCTGAAAAGTACCCGCAATCAAATGCACTATTTACAAATATTTTAGTCTTCCACACGAATTGTTTCTTGTTGTGGTCATTATTTATAGATACATCAATAAAAATTCCATTGACAACGTCTTACAAAATCAACTAGTAATACTACTCAAAATTTGAAATGTACGAGTGAGACACAAAAATTTTATTTGATAATATAATATTCTAATAACTTCTGTGTATATTATGTCTTTTACCAATAATATGAAATACAGTTAATCAAGATCCAATATTAACTGGCACTGAAGGAATATCTGAGCAATCCACCTGTCGGTCCATGGTGGACCCACGGGCCAAATCGCAGGACAGCACTCGTCTCTTGCGACGACTTTTCTCGAAGATTTACCCAGGACAGAAGAGTCTTAATTTCCCCACAAGAACAACACCAGGAGCAAAACAGCCTTGCAAGTACTTATTGATGTCCTCTTTTGACATTTCCGTCGACCTGTCAAGTCAGGCGCCGCGCGGCCGCCGATCAGAGTGCTGGCGGAGTGCTGCGCTGTTTCGAACCTCGTGCGGACTCGCGCATGTTTGCCTATAGTCGGGTCGGGGTAAGAAGGCAAGCCTACTTACTCGTACGTTTGCCGCTTATAGAATAACCACATTCATAAAATATTCGAGCCTGATGATATTATTTTATCGTGCTTAAATATGAGTAAAAAAAAAAAAAAAAATATATTTTTTTTTCTCTCTTTATGTTCTCAAAACTATGAACAGAATTTAATGTGTAATTTTTTTTCTCTCCTTTAGTTCGCATGTAGTGCAATGACACTTTAGGTATCTAGGTACTATCCTAGTTTCTTTCATCATAATTTACTTTTATACAAAAGGTTTTATATTATGAAGATTTATAAACTATTAAACCACTAACATTACAATTAATTTTCATGTTTAAGTAATTAGAAATGAAAATGATGATCTTCATTAATTTTTCACATGGGCTTGATTTACAGGCTTTTATGAAAGCTTGAATCTGAAAAGCGGATTTGCACTGAGAAGGTCGGGCAAAAAACTCGGCTATTATATTCTGTTCACATACAATTGAATATGAGACAACCTATTCGATAACATACTTAATTTTTTTTTTGTTATTCCATTACAAATACATGTATTTAATACAACCATTCTTTCATCGTAACTCGATGTGTTAGATATTACATCAAATTTATCAATGCTTTAACTGAGTTAGGATGCATGCTTTTAAAAGAATGCAATATTTTTGAATATCAAAGTTATTTATAATTTCTATAATTGACTATTTCTTAAATTTCTTAAATGAATAATAAATATGGAAAAAGTAAACAATCGATGATATGTTTATTTAAATTTATGTTTAGGTATCCTTGTACCTATATCTACGGGAATATCGGTATCCATACCTAGGAATAACGTTACGCAATGGAAATTAATATATTTAAAGACCAAATTAATTTTTGCGAGATCAAATATTTTTATTTTCAGGCTATCGCGCCGCTAATTATTAACTAATGGTTATCTATGCATCAAAAATGTTAAAGGATTTGGAAATTACCAATAGATATATAAGATCATAGAATCATTAAACACTTCATTGGATTTATTATAATATGAACAATGATGGTTCATAATTTTGGCTTGCATGTATCATATTTTTTTTTGTTCTTTTAGAATTGATACATAGCCTACATTTAATTTTTGCTGTATTTAATCATTATTAAATAAGTGTACTTAATATTTTGTTTAACTTTCATGTCGATGGATGACGCCGCTGCAAGGATTTAGCTCTCGATGATGACTGACCAAGGTCAAATGATAATTGAAAATTGGGTCATCACTGCTTCACTAGGAACTTGAATACCAGTACAGTAGTACTTCAGCTGTGGTATGTAATTAACTGATTATTATTAAACGAAGATTAGAGACTTTTATCTCCTGTGATGACAGTGGAATTATTGGGTAAGTGACAAAAAAAAAATAATTTTTTTTTCATCGTCGCAACAAGTCAACAAAGCATTAATCGCGAACAATCGCGAATAACATTTCGACATGTCTACCTATTGACATGTTACATATTTTGCTCGTTGATTTTTGCGATTATCAACTTTGAAAAATCAGATCACATTTTTCAACTGAAAGACTGCTAAATTGAAAAATGGTCTTGATGCAGAAATTCAAGAACTTAAAAAGTATTGTCTAATATTTGTATTCCAATTATATATGTGGTTTTTTTGTTTACAACTAACCAGTACAACAGCGATAGTAGTGTTGGGGTGACTGTTAAAATAACAATGAATGATATTAAACAACATTACATTATAACATGAATAACTGTTAAGAATAACAATTATGCCTTCAGTTAAAATTTTTATATTATGTGAAATGAGAAACTCAACACGGTTATACATACATATATACTATAATATTGTATAACATGTTTACTGTCTGACAATATTAGAAAACATGCTTTTTTCAGACTATCTTAAGTTTCTATTGTTATCACTTTATTAGAACTCAGGAATAAACAGTAGATACAGTTACTTCATCAGCCTTTGTATCAGAATCAACTTTAAAATAGGCTTATAAGATGATTTCTCTATGGCTCTTTTTTTTTAATATCTCTTGAGAATATTCTTACTTCACCCTATTCAGTTAAAAATATAATTTAAGGTCACTTTAAATCTTAATGACCTTATTAAAGAGCTGTACCTACACCAAAACCCAAATAACAATATTATTATGGAAATTAAATAAAAATATCATTGTTAACTCCTTTAAAAGAAATAACTCTAAAGAGCTATGAATAAAATTAAACAACACTTTACGAAAATACTAATGCCTACTCCTGTATTTTCGTAAAGTGAAGTCAAGATGAACAAAAATTTACGAACTAGTTCTCTGCAACCCATAGATTTATTAATCTTATATATTAATAAATTGATCTTATTTTTTTTCTTTCCAAAAATATGTCTCGGTAATATTTATTCTACTCAAGTTTATAAAAATATATTCGTGATCAATTTACTGTTTAAAATATAAGTATATTTCATGGTTGCATATTAACAGCTCAATTTATTACGATTAATCAAGTGTTGCATTTAAAAGTTTTAACTGATACAAATATTTTCAAGCTTGTTGAAAGAGGTTTAAAACCTCTTTTAATCGTCAAGACTACATACGAGCAGTACTGCTAGAATATAGTCTTAATATACCCTTGGTATTCGCACATATAAAAATATATGTTTTTGTACATATATTATTATTAATATATTATACTAATAATATTGATTTACTATCTATTACAGTTTTAATATTTCTACAAAATTATGCCATTAATTATTAATTTGCTTTGAATATCTACTTAAGTTGTTATTTTTATTTTTTTGCTCAATATTAAGCGATTATGCTTATTATTCTATTAATTTAAAAGCATTTCTTATTTACAAATGTCATGGCTCTAAACATCTACCTAATAAGTGTTCATGTTAATATCGAATACAGGAATGAATCAAAATTGATGATTAAACGAACTTACCTTAAGTGAAGTTCTATCATAATTTTGTGAATTCCTGTATGAAGATATTAACACCCTCCCGCCCCTGTTTTGTGGAAAAACCCATGTATGAATTTGTAAATAAAAAATGTACATATTACAATAATAATAAATATTTATTGAAGACAACATAACCCATATATATATTATATTTACATATATAATATTGTATGGTTATGTATAATATTGTGTAGTTATGTATATATTATTTGATACATATTTGGGTGCTCTGTAGTGCTCCTACCAAGACGAGCTTATCGAAGCACAAAGGCACTCTTATAATAATTACTCTGAACTAAATGAAAGGACAGACACAGTGTTGCTAGCGTGAGATATCGTAATGAAAAATGTTGAAATTTTTTATTTTTTCTCTCAACTTTAGTGTCTGAATGGCTATCACTTGGCGTAGATACCTAATAAGTGTTCATGTTAATATCTTCATACAGGAATTCACAAAATTATGATAGAACTTCACTTAAGGTAAGTTCGTTTAATCATCAATCGTATTCGTAAATAAAACTTTTTTTTATATAATTGATAGGCTTGCGCTTGACTACAATCATGTATGATTGGCAGAAATGATGAGGTTTCGGATGCAGCGCGCTTGCCTAAAAATGCCTATTCACTCTTCTCTTGAAGGCACCCAGATTGTACTTGGCTGGGAACACGGAAGCTGGAAGGGTGTTCCACAAATTAGCGGTTCGTATCAGGAACGTGGAAGAAAAAAAAGTTCCGCCAGCTTCAATGGCTTTAGCCGTGGTTACTCCTTCCATGTTATTACCACATTCAGATGACTAAAAAAAATCAATTACCTAATCATACTTACTAAAAATTTTGTTTTTACATCCCTTACAACTTTACAATAATAATTGAAGCAATTACAATAACATGACGAAAGCTTAGCTCATTTATTAGTGATTGTTTAATCTTATTAATTATCTGCGATCATAAAGCTTCTTCAAATGAATAAAATGAAATAATTAAATATTATAAAGAATTTCCACTAAGCTCCTCGCACGTAAAAGCACCGTGTTATAGTGTGGGTGGGCTGCAATAAGACCGCACTTCTCACGGCAAATAACCGCGCTAACTGGATTTTCTTTATAATTTATGTTTATGAATGCCGAGAAATGTAGAGAAATGTTAAGTGAAAGAGATTATATATAAAATATCGTTGGTAAAGAACTCGGAATTTCTACTTTTGTAAAGGGCTTTTAGATTTAGATTAAAAAGTCTTTATGGTAAGTCGTAACCTCGAGTTTCGACAGAAATTACCTACAGGGTATGTTTAAAGAGCGCTTTTGTATGTACTCGTATAAGTTAGTAATCTTTTGAACTTCTTAATAGATTTAAAAAATCCTTTCACTTATAGCATAGAGATACATTCTCTTTGCGTATAGAGAGCATATGAATACAGGCCCCAGGCTACTTTTTACAAGCTTTTATTTAAGTTGTATTGTACTGTTTGTATGTACTGCAGTTTTTCTGAAACATTGAGATACTCAATGCACTGAAATAAATGAGATGATTTTTTTCATGTATGTTGGCACATTAAGATTATACAACTGTAAATTAATGCATTAGCAAAGACACAATCTTTAAAATGTTTTAAAGGTTAGCTAAGTGACGTTATCCTCAATTCAATATGGCGGACATTGGACAACGCCATCTTGTCGAAATGTTTTGTGCACTTTCATGATAATTATGGGAATCAAATGAAGGGATTATAATAATATTTAAGACTAGGTGACCCGGCAGACTTCGTAGTGCTTCAATAACGTTTGTATAGGAAATAGAAAAGGGCAGTTTTGAGAGTTTTCCCGGCAATTATTCGAATTTTTCTCAACTTTTAAACCTTCCCTAGACCTCCACGAACATTTCAAAACCAAGATACGATAAATCCCTTCAGCCGTTCTCGAGTTTTAGCGAGACTAACGAACAAAAATTAATTTTTATGTATATAATATAAGAGAAACACGAACAAACGTCGTCATACGTCGCACTAGCTTGTAAGCTGGCGTGTTTTAAAAATTATTTATTTCTATTAATTTAATAGTTCAGGAAAATATAACGTACGAAGTCGCCGGCTATTAATATAAAGGGATGAGATGGAACACAGTGTCAAATTGGAAATGTTGTTAAAAATATAAAAAATAAAATTGAGGCACAGAATAATTTTATCGAGAGCCTACACTTTTGAAGTTGCCGCTAAAATCATAAATCCATTCCGTTAACTGTTACGTTAAAAGCGTATCGGAACGTTTCGGAACATTTACACTGCGTACTACAACACATGTTGTGATAAATTAACATATTTTCTTTGCAGCGCGTATTTGTATGGCGGAATAAATCCGAGCGAACATTTTTCGGGCGCGGGCCGCTCTCGGATTTATTTGAAATTTAATCCCAAAACGCGATATTATGCGAGATTTTTCGTCAAAAACTCGCAACAAAGACATGTACATGAGCGCGTGGCTTATTTAAAACGTGATGATGACTCAACAGATGCTAGACTAACGTAATACTAGGAGGCTGCAATTTTGTCTGCAGGTATGAGAAGACAATAAATTCCGGCATTTTGCTGGAAATTAGCACCACCATGAGTATGAAGTGCCATATGTGATATTATGTGTGATTTGTTTTTACGTTTTAAACATCTGTTAGTTACTTAATAATAATAGTATACCTAGATCTTAAATTAGGTCTACAGGGTTATATAAAAAGTACCAATTCGCTCTTGGCCTGTAGTTGTTTATATTAACACTAACAATTTTTGTTCTATGACTTTTCAAAATTCATTATTATTTTATTTCATACAAAAAAAAATATTATTTCTGTAAAGTTTTTTTTTTTAGTGTTTTTTTTTATTATAGATAGGCTTGCGCTTGACTACAAGTGACTTTACACTGTTGCCGTTTCGCGCTGCAAGTTCGCGCGCCGCCGCGCCGCAGGCCGCGCCGTTGCCACTTGCCGATGTTACATTACAGAGTAGGAACAAGTAGAGTATCTCTGTATATTTTTCCAAATATCGAGTAAAAAATAAGTCGTAGAACAAAAGTTGTTTGTAAACAAATAAAGGCCGAGAGCGATTTGGTATTTTTTATATAACCTGGTAGTATACTATTATTTTTGCTTTTTAAACAGATACTTATTTACAGATTACTATATAGAGACGCTATTATTTTATTTATTTAGGTATTTATCGGTTTTTCATTACAGTAGTATATAGTTTTGGCAAGCAAACCAATCGATATATTGAGTTCACCCGAATTGCTAAAGGTTCAATTTCTATGCGCTTCAGAAAAACTACGTACTATCCCACATATTTTGTGCAACGTAGACGACCTAGCTATAGGTACTAGTATAACCATATTTTTTTATTAAATAGCGAGCTTGTGTCCAGCAATTTTACGTCGAAACCCCGATGATGAATAGTAATTAACCGACTCCAAAAAAAGGAGGAGGTTCTCAATTCGACAGAATCTTTTTTTTTTTTGAAAAAGCAAGTCTGGCAGTCCTGTAGTCTTAGTTCTGGCATATTATTCATTTTGGGTGATCAAAGAAATGAGCCTACATAATTTTAATGCATTAATGTGATAATATTATGAATGTTCATAAAAACAGCACTGGGCCTACTTTGTATGGAGTAATGAACAAATGTGGTTCTTTGTTGTCGTAAATTCAATTTCATTGAACGAACGTAACGTGTTTTTTAAGTAAGTATTTTGCTAAGCCACATGTCAGTTTTAAGAGTGAATTTGTATGGTAAATGTTGTTGTAGGCATTGCGTTTATTTCATCTGCATTTGTATCAATGATCTGCAATATCAGAACAGAATTGTGTATGTTTTTCAATGTATTTGTTTTAACTGTCACTAGACTTATGGCGGTTTCCAATATTCAATCTATCTATGGTTTGCCTTATTATAGATAGAAATTTGACATAAGGTCCATAAAAGTTATGTCAAATTTCTATCCATAGTAAGGAAAACCATGGATAGATCGAATATTGGCAACCACCTTTAGTAGACTTTGGCGTTCTATTCTATGGGTCCCTTCCCTATTTCATTGCCTTGCGGGCGGCGACTGTTTGCTAAGTATAGGCTGCTTCTGTTGAATTTACAGTGTAGTAGGTACAGGGGAAGTACCATCTACGTACATGTATATAAGACATTGAGGATCTCCAAAATTAAACACAAATTGTTTCCCTGAAACAACAAAGTTTTTTTTTATTACAAGTTTTGTTTTATTTTACAATTATCTAGTTATTATCAAGTTACGACAATTACACTTCTATCTCACCTGAAACAACAAAGAAACGACATTTAAAGTTCACTATATCTCGAGTCCTCAATCACATTCTTTCTATGAGTTTTTGTTACACGAAAATGCACACAACAATTTCAGCGTCCCTCGCCATTTTAAATCCTCGACGCAGATCAATATCATAGATACGCGACAGCTGATACGCGAAGCGCGGCAAATTCGAATGAATGAAATGTCACTCATTTCATTACATCTCCCCCCCTAAGAGCGAAAATTCTAAGCAATATATCTGTAAAATGTACTTATAAGTCATCTTCATATTCATTATCATCTCCTTCATCTTCTTCAGCCTCTGTTATGACAGGTTGCAATTTTGTTATATGAAATAATGTTGATTCTGTTTTTCTGTTGCCTGTATCAATCCTATAAATGGAATTCGATATTTTCTCTATTATTTTGAAAGGGCCTATTTTAAATTCATCTAATTTCTTTCTATTCAGTCTATTTCCATTTTCTACATATACACTGTCTCCTACATTAAATTCTTGCATTTTTCTATTTCTATCAAATATTTTCTTGTTATACTCATGAGATTTTATTGTATTCTCTAATGCCAATCTTCTATCAGCAATCCACTTGTCTTCCTTTTCCATCGTTTTGAATTCATTTGGTAGAATACTGACATTTGTACCATCCAGTAAATATTTTGGTGCAAAACCTGTAACGGAGTGTTCTGTTTCATTATATTTTTGTATACATTCTCTTGCCAGTGTTGTCCATGTTCTCTTATTATTTTTCTCATTCATTTTACACCTTATTTTATTTACTATTGTTTGGTTTAATCTTTCATTCAAGCCGTTCGAGAATGGTGTATTCACGGCTGTAAAAATTAGTTTAATATTATTTTCCTGCAAAAATTGTTTAAATTCTCTTGAATTTATGCCCGGATATTGATCTGTCAGGATAATTCCAATCTCATCTGTCTCTAGTACTTTCTTTGTTAAATTTATAAAGTCACATGCATTCTGGGTTTTCGAAGTCGCAATAAATGCATATCTTGTGTAGTGATCTACTAAAAGGTGTAGATATTTCTTTGTAGACCTAGATCCTCCAAATCCACCAATAGTATCCATTGACATTATTTCAAATGGTTTGGTAGCTGGTCCCAGTTGTGACATTAATCCAATTTTTTTTTGACATCTTGATTTATTTTTTATGCATATTTCACATGTTTTACAAATATTTATGATATTTTTTGTTAGGTTTATAGCCGTATATATTGAACTTATTTTTTTCTGCAGTTGTCTGATCCCAATATGGCATAAATCTTCATGCACCTTTTTTATAAGTTTTTTACTAAATTCTTCTGAGAGGATAATCTTTTCCTGTTTCTTTATTTTTTTATAATAGATATTATTTTTTAGTATTAAATTTTGTTTCTTTTCTCTTATTGTTTCATTTTTCTCTTGGTCTCCAACTATATCTTTTATTTGTATTAAATTAACTATTCTCAATGTTTCCTCTCTGTTATCTTCTGGTTCTAATACAGGGTTTCGGCTCAAACAGTCTGCTTCTACATTTTCTTTACCAGGTATATATTTTACGGTAAAGTCATACTGAGATAGGTAGTATGTGAGATCACCCAATTCTTCATCTGTCCTGCATTTAATGTTCATGTTCTCTAGAGGTTTGTGATCTGAGTAAATGGTGAATTGTTTTCCGATGAGCCAGTGCTGCCAATATTTAACAGCTTCTTTCATAGCAAGACATTCTAAATATATAGCCTTTTTCCGTTTTTGATGTTCATTCAATTTTTTTGAGAAATATGCCACCGGTTTGTCTTTACCATCTAGTTGTGTCTGTTTTAATATTGCTCCAATGCCCTCCAAAGATGCATCGGTAAAGATTTTGATTGGTAAGTCTTTGTCGAATATTTCCAAGACCGGTTGCGAACATAAATATCTTTTTATCAGATTGAATGCTTCTTCACATTTCTCTGACCATACAAATTTCTCGTTTTTTCGTAATAAATTGTGTAATGGATCTAAAATAATTGCACTTCTTGGTATATAGTCATGGTAGAAGTTTATTTTTCCCAAAAATTGTCTGATGTTCTTTTGCGTCTTAGGAGTTGGAAAGTTCCTTATTGAAATCAAATTGTCTTTTAGTGGTCTTACTGAATTGTTCTGAATTATATGGCCGAGGTATTTTACTGAGTCTGACGCAAAGGTACATTTCTTAAACTTCAGTCTAAAGCCTTCTTTAATTATTGCCTCTAATACATTTCTAATGTGCCTTATATGTTCTTCAAAGGTAGACGAGTATATCAAAATATCATCGATATAGTTAACAGAGTATCCTGTGAGATTGTGTTTTCTTAGAATATTGCTTAAGATTCTCTGGAAAATTGCTGGTGATGTTTTCAAGCCAAAAGGGAGGCAGGTCCACTGGAAGTGGCCATCTTGTGTGACAAATCCTGTTTTACTTCTGTCTTCCACCCGTAATGGTATTGCCCAAAATGCTGAGTTTATATCTAGTGTAGTAAAATACTTGCAATTTCTAGTTTTAATAATTAGATCATCTATCAAAGGAAATGGTTGAGCTTGTGGTATAACTATTTTGTTTAACTCTCTGAAATCTACACATAAACGGGATTTTCTATTTTCACCTTTTTTAAACGCCAATGTCACTGGAGCAGCGAAAGGACTGTATGATTCTTCTATTAAATTGTTCTTTAGTAACATCGATATTTGCTCTTCAATTTCTAATCTATCTTGTATTGTACATCTGTATGGTCTTTTACTACAATATTTATTTACTTGTAAATCTATGCGAGCTTCATAATCTTTAACTGAACCTATATCATACTTGTCCTTAGCAAATATTGTTTTATATTCCTTTATAATTTTCTCTATCTCAATTTTCTTTTGATTATCTAAATGGTCTGTCATACTTATAAATTCCTCTGTTTGTATGTGTTCATTGAAATTTACTGTATATTTTTTTATATTATTATCTTCATTTCTGTTATCTTTAGACATCCTGTCTATTTTATTTGTTATTTTCTTTTGTTCTATCTGCAAGTTCTCATTTTGGGTTAATCTGAATTTCTTTATCATATCTAATCCGATTATGAAATCATCAAAATCTTCATTTTCTACTATGTATACATCCACCTCTTCTTCTAAATCAAATATTTTAATTTTTATTGTTATCAAGCCATCCATCTTCTTCACACCATTAACCGTTCTCATGTATGCTATGTTCACATCATCTTTTTTTTCTTTTACTTTTATTAATCTTGAATTTATTATAGAAATCTGTGAGCCTGAATCATAAATACCACTCACTTCTAGTTTATTTTCTAATAAAAGCTTGATTTTGATTAATGGTGTGCTTACTAGTTTTTTTCTCAGTATTTATGTCTACTTCAATTATGGAGTTATTGTTTACATTTTTAGTTTTAAGATTTTTTTCAGGTTCATTTTTATTTTTCTTGAACCAACATGACTCCTCCGGATGATATCTAATCCCTTTGTCCAAAGACTCACAAGTCTTACATGACTTCTTCTCATAAGTTTTATTTTTATTATAAAATGTACTGCTCTTTATGTTAGTTGAGTTTTTCTTATACATCGTGCCTTCATATTTTCTTATCTCGTTGAACAAGTCAGTAGTGTTGTTGAGTTCATCCCTGTTTAACTTATTTAAGATAAATCCAGGTAAACCAGTTGCAATAAGATCTATCATTGTTTTGGAATCTATAGATTTGTTTATATCTAATAAAAGCCGTTCTTTTTTTATGGCATAATCAATTAACTGTCCTTCTTTATACCTAAATGCGAGAGCATATGTGACTATGTCCCATCCTTGGTTTTTAAAAGTTTCTAAAAACTTGTCTTTCCATTCACTCCATTCAGAATTTATTGTTAGTTTTATGATCATCGAGCTATACCAATCCAAACAAGGTTTATCTAAAAATAACCTCAAAATATCTATTTTTGTCTCATCTTTTGTTATATTAAAGCGCGCACACTCTTTTTCAAAAATTTCTATCCATTGCATCGCATTAGGATTTTTGCTTGTGAATTTTTCAATAATAAATTTTTCTGAGATATGTTTTAAGTTATGTTGACTTTCTTTCTTAGTTGTAGTTTCTATTAATTGTTCCAAGATTTGTTGCAAAGTGTCATTTTTGTCCTTTGCTTGTGTTGTGCTCACTTCATCTAAATATTGATCTAAAAATTGCATATTACCTTCCTCATCTACATATGTCTTCTTTAGATTTTCATCCAACTTTATCCATACTTTTCTACTCTGGTGTCTTTTTTTAATGCTATTTTTTACTTTTGTGAAAGTGTTCGTTTTAACAATATATGTATGATGACTCACCGGCTTCAGTTCCTCGGGTAAAACATAACATTTTCCTTCTTCAGTAGATATTGAGGTTATAGCTCAAATGATGGCAAATCAAATGTATTACATTTGATTTGCCATCATTTGAGGCTATTATTGTAAACTCAAATTGAAGCCGGTCCATCTTCTTTTAGTTCACAAAAATGTCGTTTTATAAGACATTGAGGATCTCCAAAATTAAACACAAATTGTTTCCCTGAAACAACAAAGTTTTTTTTTTTATTACAAGTTTTGTTTTATTTTACAATTATCTAGTTATTATCAAGTTACGACAATTACACTTCTATCTCACCTGAAACAACAAAGAAACGACATTTAAAGTTCACTATATCTCGAGTCCTCAATCACATTCTTTCTATGAGTTTTTGTTACACGAAAATGCACACAACAATTTCAGCGTCCCTCGCCATTTTAAATCCTCGACGCAGATCAATATCATAGATACGCGACAGCTGATACGCGAAGCGCGGCAAATTCGAATGAATGAAATGTCACTCATTTCATTACATGTATACAATCCCCGCGGGCCCAAGTTTTCCCATCAGCCGTGAATTTTCACAAACTTTCAACTTTTATCTTGATAAGCGATTTTTAAAGGCAATTTACGGAGCATGGAAATCCAGTTAGGTATTTATTTTACCTTTTTTTGTTGAAAAATCTTTGAGTGCTATCTATATGCAAGATTGAACGTAACGTTTTTATTTTAAAATTTTTGTATTTATCCATAGATGTCAGGTTCAGTAAACTCAAAAATTCCTGGCGTCCAAAAAATGAAGAGTTGCAGAAACAAAAATTATATAATTGCATCCCTCTTAAAAATAGCCACTACAACCCACCACTTGTCGCTACAGTAGACGAGTGCTATTAAATGTACCACATGATCCCATTGATTAAACGTGACGTCACGCATGTATTTATAAACTGTGAAATAGCGCTAATGTTAGCGAATTATGTGCTGTCAGCGGTACCATACTGTTGTGGGCGGTAACGAACCCATATTTGAGAATTTTTTGGCTTCAACATACGTCCCATTTTTCTTGTCCTCTTGGCGTAGCTTACTTTGCGAGCATGATCCACATGAAATCCTTGTTTAAAACATTTTCTTTTTCTTGTTCCAGCGAAAACAACACACGGATGGAGCGGAACATAAATCAAGCGGAAATTAAAAGCGGCCCGCCCCGGCTGTAGTGAAGTAATCGTAAAAAAACCCGAAATAAAAGAAAAGGGTCCGTTCTGGCCATCTTGCGCACCCATCGTTTAACCTCGGCGAGTCATGAATATGACATAAGCGGTCCTCGAGTGACCCGCGATGAGGATTTATGTGTTGGTGATCCATCATCCTTGATAGACGTAACTCCCAAACCCGAGATATGTAGATGGCGCGCGGTGTGTGCGGAAACGAAGCTCTAAGCGGTTTTGTATGCATGGACTTTTGTGACTGATTTATACACTGTTTTTGCTGAAGATCCGATGGTAATTTTTTTATTTAAAGAAAGAATTTGCTGTAGTTTCGCAAAAATTTGACTCACAAATAAGGTTTTTTGAAAATTGTAAAGTTAAGTTTGCCAAAATATAATAATTTATTTACGTTGTCAAAAAGTTAAACTAGCACTTTTAGCCCTAAAATATATAATGATGTGAAATTGTTAAGCTACTCTACAAGAGCCTCATGCCCAGCTATGGGACAAGATTGATGATGATTCGACAGTTTTATAATCTGTAACAAAAAAATATTTCCTTAACATAAATAATAAATTGAATGTAAACTATGCTCTATAGTGTAACCAACTTCATCAGTTCTAATTAAATTGGTAAACTTAGTTTCAGATACTATGATGTTAGACATAAAAAAATATAAAGTGGTTCTAAAATAAACATCTCAAAAGGAATAAAAAAACTTTATCAAAAAATTTTAAATTCATAAAAAATTAATCAAGTGACAAAATGCTGCAAAGTGAAAGAAAAGATCGTGAATTCAATCAAATGTGATAAAAAATTGTAATAAGTAACACCATGCGTCGCCGGCCCTTACCATCGGTCCGTGAAGACTCGAACGTGAAATTCTGGCGCAGTATTTGCGAGAACGAATGGGCGATTTACGCCTTAGTGGCTTCAGTGGGCGCGTTGACATATTCCAACAGTTTGAATGGAGAGTTCGTGCACGATGATATACCGGCGATAGTGACGAACGCTGATGTGACTGGTGGAAACTCTGTGCTCAAGATCTTCAAGAATGACTTCTGGGGAACGCCCATGTCGGATACGGGGAGCCACAAGTCGTATCGGCCGCTCACCACGCTTACATTTAGGTAAGTTATATATATTATATTATATGTATTTATTTAGTTATGTATTTATATATATATATATGGTTATATACGTATTTTTTATATATTATGTATTTTATTTTTATCAATAGTAATATCAATTTTCAGTACCTACTCTGCATTTCCAAACTTTATTTTTCCCACATTCAAGGGCTCCTGGAAGAAATCTCTCCAGTAGAGATAAGCTGTCCTTTGTGCACGTCTTTTCTTTGTATAATTTTTAGTTAAGTTTCTGGTACATAAATAAATAAATGAGTTTTTGTTCAGGTCTTCATTTTTGTCTTCCTCGCTCTTACTTATACGTTGGTGGGTGTGAAATAAAGCATATATTTCCATCATGTTAGGAAGGTAAACTCAAATTCGACAACATTTTGTTTCTTATAAAAGAATTATTGAAAAAAGATACGTATGTAATGCTGTGATGCAATTGTAGTAATCCAAATAACATAATAAAATACTGGCCGACTTTCTTGCCCGTTCTTCTCGGTGCAAAATAGTTTTGTGAACAGACTCTACCAACAGATAGTATGAAAAATTTAGACTCATGTGAAAGAATAAACATATTGATTTCATATGCAAAAATTGTGATATAAAATTAAGTTCGGTTTCGAGTTTTAATCCGAAAAACGATTACGTTCTGAATTTGTTTCAAAATCGGCTCAGATCTAGTTTGATAACTTCGGTCGTTGTAGGGAGCTAGAAGGCCGAAGTGAAAACTCGTAGTAAAACAATGATACTCGTTATAAATATATTATTTAAACGCAGTGCAGTAACTTGGAGAAATATTTTGCGAAGAAATCTGTACTAAATTCCCCTTCGCTTCTTAATGGAGTACCTTCTTAAAATCAATCTTCGGTTTTCCATATTTTGATACACATTTGCAACACGTAAGGTATATCAAATTTCCTGCGCGAATATTCGATTGGAATGGTGCGTGCTTCGGTTGCTGATGAGCCTTTGAAAACCAATGAGGCTTCAGCGAGTTTATGTGACGGAAGACAGTGACGCGGCTACCTGTCACAAATACTGATGAGTGAAAATATGGAGCAAATAGCGCTAGCAAAAACCGATCGAATGTGAGTCACCCGCGCACGATGAGTGCCTGAATAAAATACAATTTTTGTGAGTTTTGGTAGCTTTACTCTGAGGCACCTACTCGTACCTACCTACTCTGTAAGCTTAGGATTAAACTGATGCACTATTCAAACTACAACACAGTTAAGTGCAAGTCTGATTGACTCGTTAAATAGAGGACAACATCACATACATTACTCCGATCCCATAGTAAGCAGCTTATGCACTTGTGTTATGGAAACCAGAAACAACGAAGGTACCACAACACCCAGACCCGAGACAATGTAGAAAACTTATTTTTCAACATTGCTTCGACCGGGGATCGAACCCGGAACCACAGAGATGGTTGAAAACCGGCAAGCTAACCACTCACCCACGGAGGTCGTCAAATTATTACAGAAGTGAATTAACTTTTAGCCGCTATAGCTGGGGGATACGGGTTCAAGTCCCGTCGGCAGCGATAGTTTGATAGACTATAAAAAAATTATTAAAAGTGTGTGAAGCACTAAAAATATAAAATAGTTTGATATAATTTCAAACTCCTGATTTTCTCCCTTTATTAACTCAACTTATTTTTTTTTATTTCACTGTTAAACAATTAAACAACTGCACCAGATTTTATGTCGATAGTTTTAACAGTTACGGAAATAAAAGGTCTTGACAGATAGCCATAGACGGACAGCAAAGTGAAAAGAATTCTGTTTTTCCTTTTGAGGTAAGGAACTCTAAAAATGGTGTAATAATATGCTATTACAAATGGTCTAAGATCCCGCCATACAACAACCTTCACCGAGCTGCTTATTGGATGAAAACTATTTTATATCCAATTAAATATGTCAACAAATATATCGCAAGTGGGTTGCCTAAAAATTTTCAGTCCAGGGTATGATTAATTAAGAATTTAAAAAAATACCATTGTAACATGGACTCCTATTTGTTACAGTTTAGTTATCCTCCTATTTGTTATAGTTATAAATAGTGCTTTTTGCCAGAAATAATTTCCTGGCTGAGGAAAGTATTTCTGCTCTATATTTTTTGGCAAAAGAAAATTAACGGATAATAAAATCGTAGGTAAATAAGCACAATTGCAATTTGCGACCTGAATCGCTCATCCAATCTAATTTGAACTAAGATGTCAACGGAACTCTAACAAAGCGGAGTTCATGTTACGATGGTTTTTTTTAATTCTTAATTAATCATACCCTGGACTGAAATTTTTTAGGCAACCCACTTGCGATATATTTATTGACATATTTAATTGGCTATAAAATAGTTTTCATCCAATAAGCAGCTCGGTGAAGGTCGACCTTACTTAGGATCCCCTACTAAAAAGCCCGTAGGTATTTATCATCTCTAAGAACACCAACACATTTTCACCGGCACATTTAAACAAGAAAATTGCCCGAGTACTGTCGAGATAATCCAATACAGAGCTCCTTGTGAAGGTCCTCACTTGGAAATAAAGCGGCCTTTAAACGATATGCAAATATTTGTGTAGGACCTTCTTTGTCGGATACGGGATGTTATCCCAATTACGTATTCAACGCTTGACGAATTCTACAAGGCGAATGATTTATTTGTGAAGATGCTTTTCTGGTATTGCAGTTCCTTACTAAATAAATAATACGCAAGTTCGTGAAATACTAAATACATACAATACACAGGGGCTGAGAAGGCGTTAGCACTAGCGGCTGTTCACGAGAAAATTCAGTTATTGTTTAGATTGTGTAATTGTTTGGTTAGATTTAGTAGACTCTGCGATTGTATGATTAATTTTAAATAGACAGTTTTGCGTTATTAATAAGTTTACCGTGTCGTTTTCCCAGATTCTTAATCAGGACAATTAAATTGCCAAAATAAACTCCATGCTTGGATTATACTTTGTAATAACAATAGTCTAATTTATGTTTTAAAGAAAACTCCTTTTTACCCTTTCCATACACTTACAATATTTTTCTTACTTTTTTTTAAGTTTCTCAATTATTTTTACTTAAAGCGAGTCACAAATACAATTTGCACCCGTAAAGGCAGCAGGGTACAATAAACACAGGAACTACGTTCCCGACCCTTTTATCCGTGACGCCATCTGTCACCCGAGCCCGCCCTCTATCGGCGCGGACACCACGCTCTCTTAACACGGCTAAACACGATGCTATGATTTGTTAGGGTCCAAACCGTTTATTTCTTGTACTTAAAAGGTTTTTACCAGGTGGTAGCGCTTTTTTGCACTCTCATAGTGTCAGACATTATGCCATGAAGCAATCATTGCAAAGAATTAGTTAGTTCCATTAATATAAGTTAAGTTTATCTAATAATTCTGTGGTTAAGTGGTATGCAATTTATAATTTAGCAAAAATGGTAATCTTTATTGGAGCAGACTAAATAAAAGTCTACAGCGTTTGTAAAATAGTCATTCTTGATCCCTTAAAATGGCAACATTTTTTTTCGCGCTGTTCGCCCTGTCTTTAGTATACAAGTCTGTGGTTTTTCATTAATCTCAACGGAGCCATAGACTCATGCAGCCAAATTGTGACTGTGAACTGGAGTTCAGTATGGGTTTTATCTCCAAAATACACTACTTTACTATACCTAAAGTTGAACCTTGGAATTGAACCAAAGCCAGATCAATATCTTCTACATTCTTCAGATAATACATGTTTGAAGTTTTCGGAAAAACTGGGAAGAATGTTACAATGGGGACAAAAAGGCGGGACCAATGGATGCCTAAAAATCTTCGAGGCTTGTCGCTAATGTTCACAGTTCACGCATTCAGTGCCAACCTAAGCCGATTGCATACCAATTACAACTCTATTGCCATTGAGTTTGGTTCTTTATGCTCTGCTATTAAACCCACTTCACAAAAAACCGAAACACAATGGTCTAAGAGCCATCAGTGAGAAATATGGAGGGGTTGAATCCGAAGTTTTGCACTTGAAATTGAACTCTTGAATGCCTCTTATCCATCTGAGTACAAAAGAACTCGTATGAACTAAAACCCTAACTAACCACGATTCTTTTTTATCACGAGATATATAATTACTTTTCTCTGTATAGGTAAATTATTATGGTTTTTAACATTAGGTCAAACGAAAATTCTATTGAGGAATCTGTAACGAATACTACACAAGTACAAAAAATACTGTTTGTTGGTTTACGGACGAAAAACGCGATAACGTTAAAGAAAAATTGCGTCACAAGCCGAATGCATAGGCCGATCGTGCTTCTCTTTCGCTTGGTCCACGCGGCCGCGGCTCAGACGGAACGTGACAATGAATCATGGCTCTTTCGTGCGTGCAGCCAGCGTTAGTCGATTTTTAACTAGCTCTACATGTTGGCCGAGTCGAGACGAGTGGCTGCGATACGAGTAAGAGGTTAATACTAACCTCTCACTCGCATTTGCAGCCTCTCGCCTCGACTCAGCCAATGTGTGAAGCTAGGGTAAGTATTTTTTAGTGGTGTGCCATTTTACGTTGAAACTAATATTAAGATAGGATTACAGTTACAAGCATTTACAAAGTACCTCCTTGAATTCCTGCTGTCTCTCCGACTACAAGTGTAAGCAAGTAGGTCACAGAGATTCTCAAGACAATGGCAAGCACAAAACGCTTTGATAAACGACACAGAGATGAGTAGGTGGAAACCCGGAGCTGACGGAAACCCTGGCGAATTAAACGCCCGCTATGATAAATGAGGAAAAAATGCTATAAGGAATTAATTTGATATTTTTTTCTTATTTCTAAAGTCTTTAAGTACAATTAAGGCTCTTTAGAAACGGCGTTATTCTGTGAATTTATTACCTACTCAAAAAGAAATATTGTTACCAAAATTAGGCAGCATTGTAAACCAGTGCTGCAGGTTGTTACAGCTTTATGCTGATGTAACAGATGAATATGTTTTACTTACACAATAAAGGGGAGATTGTGTAAAAAAAAAACATATTCATGATGATAAAAATAATAATCGTAAAAAATTCTGGCACTTGATTGGCGGGAAAAAATGTAAATGTCACTTTTGACTTTGCTTTTGACCTACAGCGGGCAGAATTTGGTTACAATTACGATAGCGATTCAAGACCCTAAGTTTGGTCACATAAATCACATTACTTATTTACCACGTTTACCAAAATGTTTACAAATCTAATATAGTGATAATTAATAATACAATTTACTTCTATTATCTTAATTTGTGATAAAATAAAAAGCCCCTAGTGTCTTTCTTTTGATTTGTTTGATAAGTCACGTCAGTTATGGTAACTTCCTTGAAAAAGCAGCATATAATGAGTACTATTACCGCGGTGGCACAGTGGCGTGCACCCCTTCATTACCGCATTGCGATTGGCTGCCATAAGTCACAACTGCTGGCAAATAGCTCGCATTCCTCGGAGCGCCAGAGCTTGCGACTCGCGGAACATTTACTAATAAACCGGATTTTATTGCACGGGGGAATAGGGATAACCTACATTCCGCTCTTGGCTGATTTTTATCACTGTTCCCCACGGCTGGGCAATGGGTGGACCTTGTCTCGGTCAAAAACATCGAAGGATATTTGATGCTGTTACAGCTGTGCTATTCTACAAAATAAAATAGCTGCCAGACAGCTGCCAGCTCGAATATGGCATGTAAAATTGTACTCTATTACAACTGACAAATTCATAGATGCATAGATGTACGCTTGTCGCTGTTTCGCAGAATAGCACGGCAGGTCACAACTGATTTAGTGGAGGAATGAATAATAATAAACATAGATAAATAATATGAATTTTTAATAATAAAGAGCTATCCGCAAAAGCCAGCCATACAAATCATTTTCTCGTTTTTATTCATTTACACAAGTTAGTAATTAGCATGGTATGTTGACATACATGATACCATACTAACCTAGGTTGGTTACTTGTGCAAAAATAATGCAAATTAAATAGGATTTATGCCTCATTTCTCTTAGTTACCAACCCAGTGAGGGTTGCAAACTAACAGAATCAGTCCACGCCCCACAGTAGTGCCTATAATCACTATATTATTATATTATACGACAATTACTGTTAGTTCAACAACCCGGAATGTTTTATTTGTTAAACAAATGTAAACAGTTTATTCGAAGTAGTAACTTATGGAGAAAAATCGTAATGCGGTAATGCCGGTTATAACCGCATTACGATATTTCTCCACGTCGCACGCTACGTCTAATTTCATTTTTTTACTGTAATTTCTGTAATATACTAGATTTGCATAGTAATGACTCCATCGCCCTAAGCATTGGTTTTAAGAGTCTCTGGTTTCTCAGAACTCTGGTTTCCGTGCAAGCGTAGTTTTTCCTTAATTAAAAAACTACATGTAGATCGGTATCGAAGTTTGCGAATAGAAATGGGGTTAGTACATGTTACCGAAATTAAAAAGCTGTTTTTAATGCAAAAAATCAATATAAAAAGGGAAAAAGGGTTTAAAGGGAAAAATCACTATCACAAGCCTCAAACATCTTTGAGAATATTGTAAAAATTCTCAGGTATGCGATTCCGCAAAAAATCTTATAGCAGCGACGAGCTTACACCAATGAGTCGCGAAAGCACGGATTGGTTAATGTTAGAATTGAATCGATTCGATTGGCTGGTGATGGTTGCGTTGCTATGATTACCCGTGATGGTTATGAGATGTACAATTTTATTTTCGAGAATCGCACCTCAGGTCCTGCGGGTTTCCGATCACATTTTCCTCTTCAAATTCCAGATTTTGAATTAACCTATATGTTGCTTGTCATAACTCATATTATCCGGAATAATATTGTACTATGATTGTTTAAAAAAAAATGTAGCACTCCGCGAGTGCCAACAGAAAAGCTTTCACTTCAAAAATTCATTCACAAATTTATCAACACTTAGGCTAAGCTTTTGCACTTATTTAAAGCATTTTTTTAAGCTTTTGAGTGCTCTTTCCCTAGAGTTTATTTCATACGTAGACAAGGGATAAGCAAGTAGTTTTAAATTTCTCACAGAATGACCCGAGCAGGGGTGTATCAGATTATCTGCAATAAGCGAACCGACTTTTTTTTTCTTTGAAAGAAAACAGAATTTACCAGCCGACAATAAATAGGCAGTTATTTAACTATTAGTCTCCGCCAAGTTGCGGGAAAATCGCAATGCGCCACAATAAAAGTCGGCACGCGATAAGCCACGCCGTTCAAATGTTACTTGATAATATTTTATCTACTATATAAAAATAAGTCGGGTTTTCCTTCCTGACGCTATAACTCCAGAACGCACGAACCGATTTCCACGGTTTTGCATTCATTGGAAAGGTCTCGGGCTCCGTGAGGTTTATAGCAAAGAAAATTCAGGAAAAATTTCAACAGAAAAGCGGGAAAATCTTTTTAGCGGGAAAGCCATCTGGTGGCGAAACGGAGTTCGCCGGGTTTGCTAGTTATCTTTATAACTTTTATCAGCAAAATATATATATATATACTAGCTGACCTGGCAAACGTTGTTTTGCCCTTAGGGGTAATAAAAAATAGATGAATTGAGATTTAAACTATCCTATCTCTCAAGTTGAATCGAACTGCACATGGTGTGCGAATTTTATTATAATCGGTTAAGTGGTTTAGGAGTCCATTGAGGACAAACATTGTGACACGAGATTTATATATATTAAGATATATATATATATATATATATAATATAGCAGTTTTTAACCGATGTCGAAGGTTGTCAGTTCGACACACTGTATTAATAAGGGTCTGATTGGGTAAGGAAAAGTAATCAGGTTTTAACTTTAAAATAAGGTGAGTGATGATTGAAGGTGGTTTCAGTAAGTGAAATTATTCAGAGTTACTAAAAACAACATTTTCATAACTCGCAATGCCGATAAATTTTGTGTTATTTACGGGCGCAATTTTTTTGGGTCTCATGTCTTTGAATGCCTCGTTATGATCAGTATTCTATTCTTTAACCCTAAAATACTTCGCCGCTCAGCATTCAAATTTGACACTCGGCCCAAAAATCCACTTTGCGCTTGCATAACAAATAACTATTATAGTATAGGTAGAAGTATGACTTCAGCGATTTTCTCTGTTTGTACGAGACACATTTTTTTTTCCACCAGGGTTCCGAACGTGACGAAGTTCCGTTGTCACATCAGCCGAAACTTCGTCACATTCGGTGTAGTGTTAGTAGATAGTTCGTCAAATATAGTACCTACTTTGGCGGAAGGTCAAGGTAGGTACTACTATTTTACGCATGGATTCAATGCATTTTCATAATACCTATTCCAAAAAGGAAAATTGGCGTATAAGAGCAAAAATTCAATTTTGTTCTCCTGGAAGTTTGCGCTTTCTCTCTTCTGATTGGTCCGCGATAGGTATTAATAAATGATAATAATTTAAATATTATATTTATTTTTCAAATAGACGCCTTAAAAAGGCGATATAAATAGGTTTATGTATTCACGCATTCCGTCGAAACTTTAAAACGGATTGCTATGAACTTGGGGAATAATCCAATGTTTCTGTAGTAAAACGTTCAGACAAGACAAATTTTACAAAGCCGAATCTTAATAAACCTTATTTGATATGAAAATTCAGTGTTTGAACTGTAGTGCATATGCGGTAGAGATGTATAGTGTAACTTTGCACGTTTGTCTGTTTGTACTTAAAGTTAAATAAAGTAGTTTACCTGACTCCGGCCACGTTAGCTCAAGTGCTTGTAAGAGTAAAGTTGAACCAACTGTTTGAGTTATTGCGGCAGTTATATATTTCACGGAATAGAAGCATATCCGCATACTGAAATGTTCAGTTAATCTTATCTTGACAGGCAGCGCAGGTATAAAATGGTTGTATAACTAGTACATATTTCATGAAATAGTGTGAAACTTAAAACACCAAATTACTCCGAAATTTTTCTATAAGACTAGAGATCGGTCAGTTAACGGTTCAACATAATATAAATGCTGCAGTTATGTAATAATCACTTCAGTTTTTCTCATAAATATTACTTTTACGAAGCTTTTATTAAGCTTTAGCCACGACAGAGAAGCTTTCAATTTGACTTATGTGTGTGAAATATATTTAGCAATTCTTTGCTCTCCTCACTCTTATTTTGTGAGTGCGACAAATTAAAAGTTAAATAAACTAACAAAAAAAAAACTATATCGTGTTTTCAAAATTCATAATATTAAAGATAAAGGCTTGAAATATTTATCCTATATAACATTACCCTTTCTTTTTTATTATTTTAAAGTAAATGATTTTACAAATTCTAATATAAATAACGATAAAAACTACACAAACTAATAACATAATAAATATGGCACGCTGTTAACGCACACACTTTGTGACGATACAACCGACTCACACTTGGCCAGTTATTCAAATACGTGTATTACCCGAACATTTTTGACTCCGCATTCAAGTATACTTTCATCCCCCGTATTCCATTAGGTACTTTCATTCAACCCTTTTCAAGCGTATTTTTGCGGGTTTTCCTGTGCTAAGGAGATCCCGTCTAACCCCTCTGAATTGTCGGCCTTTTTCAGCCTTATCTATAATCCTTCCGACTTTGTATGCGATACCCACGCAGTACATTCAGCAAAAGTTTGGTTGAAGACATTTCGAGATTTGGTCAAATAGCAAGGATCTGAACCATGTCAAATACTTGTGACTGAATTTAATCGCGTTTAATTTTACATCGCATTTACATTCATGAGATTGACTTTTATATCCATGAATGTACATGGGATTGACTTTTCATTGTAAACTCAACTCTTCTTGAGGATGCTCCGATGTTGGGTTGAACTCTCTGTTGATCTTGTCTGTCCTTATTCCTTAGTCTCTTAATCTGTTTAGCTGCGATAATAATCTTCGGAAAGCCTGCACCGATTTATATCCAGTAAATATATAGGTATTTTATAGCTCGTAGGACCGATGGACGTTGGGGATCCAAGGTGCTGGAATGGTACCCTCACTAGGTGTAAGGACGATATAAAGAAAGTATTTTTAGGGTTAAATAAAACATATTTAAATTAGAGTAATATATCTGCGAAAAAATATGTTGAACTCTACCCAAGTAATTATTTTGCTGGCTGTACAATGCAGTATATGTAGATACGCCGCTTCGAATTTAACTTGTAAAGAGCACTCAAGGAAATTAAGTACACAATTTAGAGCCGTTACGTGGAGCGAGATAATATGTTGTGTTATGTGGAGGATAATAATATTAGGGGCGCCTTTTGACTTGGACTGAAGCGAAGCGTGTCCAAATATACTCGTATGAACATTTTCTCCTTTGATTCAATTTATCACAGATTACAACTGTATTCAGACAATTTGTTGTATTATTCCTGTTTTTAATTTACGAAAAAGTATTTTTAGTGACTCTTTCGTTACGTTTTTAGATAGCCAAAAAGTGCATGCAAGAGATTGTTAAGGCCGCCATGCATAACATAATTCTTTTCTCATTTTCTGTTTATTTTGGTCTTATCTTAAAAATAATATGAGCGGATGCAATGAAAAATTTATTTTTCTTCTTCTGTGTAAAATCAATAAAACTGGTGTCAAATGCGAGTGGGGGTTCCGTACTACTACAAACAATTTTGTATACTTTAAATTTGTGTCATGTGTCGTTGTTTCGTATTTGCATTCTGTACAAGGCAACAAGGGTGTCGTTGCAGCCTGTGTGTATTTGAGTCTATAGGTTTATTCTCAACTTGTGCTATATTACCTCGCTTCTTTCTAAATAATAAACCTTGTTATTGTAGTCTTTATTTATTGTTTTTCACAAGTACTTAGATATACTCGAGAACTACCGCTGGGCCATGGACAATGAAATGAAATGAAATGAAATGAAATGAAATTCTTTATTTCACATAGGCTTAGATATAAGCTCTTGTGAAATGTCAAGACTCTACCACCAGGTTCGGAAAGCAGGTTTGCACCGAGAAGAACTGGCAAGAAACTCGGTACTTGCTCTTTTCAAAAAAATGTCTCAATATACAATTTTTAGTACTTAGTATGAAACAATATTTTTAAGATATCTCGTGAGGAGATGGAAGGAGATGGAAGCGATATGTTGTGCCTACACATTACTTTGGTTAACAACCCAATATCACAAGTTTTAATTCAATTCTGCCACCTTAGCGTGAGCGAACTATACACTCCAGCTATCTATTAGCCGTCACCGCAATGAAACGTGAGGAGTGACGAGTGGCGTGGAGGCATTCGCCGGCGTACTGCACGCCATCACACGTGTGGAGGGCACTCACGGCACTCCGCATTCCCTCTGCCCTACACGTCACATCAATCATTGCAAACCGCTAATCGAAAGTGTTTGACGGAGTGCCATTTCTAAGTTACTACCCTACGGTCAAATGGATTTTTAGCGGTGCAGAGGGCAATAGGGAAATTTCCCTCCAGGCAGGTGTTGTGCCTGGGGACCGCTTGTGATCCGAGCGTGTGACGTCAGAAGTTGTATTAATAGAACGCTCGTCGAATGCTCTGTCAGCGTGTGCTATTGCGCTGGTTACGCCATCTATCGCCAGCAATCGAAAACCGCTACAATCACTCCCCTCTGAGACTGTTAAGTCGTGTGTCGTCGTTGATGCGTGACCCTCTGGTGGTGAATGGTGAGATCACGTCGGGGTCACCACTTTAGTGGCGCAGAGGGCAATAGGGAAATTTCCCTCCAGGCAGGTGTTGTGCCTGGGGACCGCTTGTGATCCGAGCGTGTGACGTTAGAAGTTGTATTAATAGGACGCTCGTCGAATGCTCTGTCAGCGTGTGCTATTGCGCTGGTTACGCCATCTATCGTCAGCTATCGAAGACCGCTACAGATTTCATGAATCGCTGCAATGTTATCTCACGCAAATAATAGCAAACTAATAATAATGCCTTCTTGATCGAGGTGGCGAAGGCGGTCAATCTCAGCAGAGGTTTTTCATCTGTGCGGCGGATTTGATAGTGACTCACATAATCTGATAGAACCAGAAAGAGTTTAGATGCAGAACAAGACCGACGACTTAACGAGATATCCTAGGCATGGGTTGATGTGTGTGAAACACCGATAATTTCTATATAGTAAAATTAACTGAAAAAAAAACTAATACTTTAAATTGACTCGACCTGGACATCGGACCCAAGACCTCTTTATCTATAGTGATATTAACGACTAGACCAACGAAATTTTTTATAACTATTAATGGAAAATAATTCAGATTTTTATTTAATTTTAACCGTTTAAGCAGCGCACGCACTGAAATATCTACAAAATGAACAATTTTACCCGTTTTTCAATATTTTTCATTGATACTGCGCTCCTATTGGTCATAACGTGATGTGATATAATATATAGCCTATACCTTTTTTCGATATATGGAAAATCGAACACAAAAACATTTTTTCAATTCAGACCTGTAGTTGTAGAGATTAGCATGTTCTAACAAACTTTTCAGCGTTATATAGGTTCGAATAATGTGTAGGATATCTGTGTACGTTTGTGTTTCACACGGGAGGCACGGAGAGGGTCGAGCGGAGATTAAAGTGTATAATTTACGATGGTCATTAAGATAGTGCGCGCCCAACAACTTTGGGAGCCACAGCGTTTGCCGGAGATAAAGGGAATGTTTCGTAGAGGTCGTAGCTGTTCGTAGCACGCGTAGCATTCGTAGCAATGTATATTGGGCCACTACGCGCTGCATGCTACCTACGTATTACCTCATAAACTATTTAGCTGTAATGTCAAAAATTACATTTATCTTTGACTTTGCAGCTAAAAAGTTTATGTTGTTTTAAGTCAAGAAGTTGTTACCCTACCTAAAATATTGCGTCCCTACGTGATTCAAAACTTTATGTGGAGAAAAAATGTAAAAAGATAGAATAACTAGTTACATGCAAAAAAATCACTAGGTAAATAAAATAACAGACCGTGGCGCAGGGGACGCACGCTCGGATTCGAGTGGGAGGTCGCGGGTTCGATTCCCGCCACGGGCCACTTTGGAATTTTATAATTTCTAAATTGGCTCAGGTCTGGTCTGGTGGGAGGCTTTGGCCGTGGCTAGTTACCACCCTACCAGCAAAGACGTGCCGCTAAGCGATTTAGCGTTCCGGTACGATGCTGTGTAGAAACCGTTGGGGTGAGTTCACTTACCCCTTCCAAGTTAGTACGCTAAGATCTTCGACTGCATCATCACTTACCATCAGGTGAGATCGCAGTCAAGTACTAACTTGTATAGCGTAAAAAAAAAAAAATTGCCATACTCTTTCACAGTACTATTTCGGCAGGTTTGATGTGTTTATTCTTTTCGAACTCGTTTCTCTTTACAAGAAATCTGAAGGAAGATCTGTTGATGTCGTTAGAATTATTTTAACACAAGGCAACTTTTCAGAATGGTTAAAAGTTATGCACTAAAATTAAGCATACACTTTAGATACAACAAACAAAGATTTTTTTACATGTAAGCTTTTTATATCCCATCATAGATCATCATAGATCAAAAAAAAACTTGTAAGGCAAACAAAAATTCAAAAAAAAAATAGATGTAATTAACTCTTTCAATATATCGTAGTTATAACAATATGATATTATAGACTATGTATTTACAAAATGTTCACCTTATTTATTGATACACTGATACCAATAAAAGAAAGAAAAGAGAGGTAAGCTTCAAACCCCCGGGGTTATACACCGTGGAAGCGATATCGCCAAATATTTAACTTGTTCTATTACACTATTTGAACACGTAAGCTTAGTACGAGACTACACTCCGAGAAAACTGCAAGAGTTTCCAAATATCAAGCTAAAACGTACTTGGCACCTTCGGTACTTATGGTTCGATTCCTGGAATGAACAATTTAAAAAAATTAACTTAGTTTGGTTCTGCATATCAAGCAGAGGATAAAATGGTCTTCATTCTCTGAGAATGGGCACATGGTATAATTGAAAATACTCTTTCTTTTTTTCCATTTTCTCTTTAGCCGCAAGAGAAAATAATTTTATCCCCTGTCAGAGGAAAAAATCGGGGCATAATTTTTATACCCTGTCCACAATGACATAGTCGGATTGTTCGTCTCTTTATAATGCCATCTGTGGCTCACGACTTCGCATGCGTCCTATGGGAGTTGGAACACAGGACACAAAGTGCATATTTGGCGCTCCTATTACCCCATTTTAGGAACTTTATATATCTAGTTTACCTGCACATGCACTGAGCTAGTAAAGCTTGGGAAGTAAGTATTAATAAAATCAGTGGAGGGTAAACTTTACTAGGGCGGTAAGGGGGTAGAGGTGTGAGGGGTACGGGGCGGGGTCGAGAGTTCGGCGTCGAGTTGGCAGCTTATTTCGGTGTAACATGAAAAGCGGATTTCCGCATTCTGCGGTGTAGCAGGGACCTCCTTTTGTGGCCACTAGAATAGCGAAATGTATACCACAAATGAGTAGCAGATACCTTAACCGTCGTAGCTACAGTTGAAAATAACGTATTTGTTACAGTCATAGTGATTAAACAGCTATTATACATAATGACTGGTTATTATAGATAATAGTCAAATTGACTGGACAATGTGATAAATTAAGTACTTTATCCGGATATTATTCATAGTAGCGGGTCAAAGTTGGCGAAAGTGATAAATACGGTCTATTTGGCTTGTTACCCCTCCCGTTCCTCATCCCGCTGCCGCGTGGCGTGATCCGTGGCTGACTAAATTGTTGTTACGTTGATTCTTAAAATAATTAAAATAATTAAAATTCTTAAAATAATAATTAAAGTAATAGTTTTCGAGAAATATTTTTTTTTAAGTTTTAAAATTTTAAGGTTAATGATATCTTGTAATGCAATAAGAATACAATAGCATTTAATAATGTAGAGAGGAGATAATGTAAGGTTTCTCAATATTGCCAAGGGAGCACCTACAGAGTAAAGGTTCTATATTTTGTATTATATAAGTCAAGTAATATCAATTACCTAACTACATTAATTACTAACGTGAACGATTCCATTACTCTCTTCGTAATCGTCCTACGTTATTTCAGTTTGGATCGGTATTTTCCTGACCACATTTTTCCCAGCACACTTTTCTGAGAAACACTCTAATTTTGACTCGGCGTCAAAGAAGCAGCTTTTACCACGCTCCTCACTACCTACATCTTCTATCGAAGCGAACTCCCCCTTGCCTTTTGATTAGTCACTTAGCGGAATAGATCCTGCTTTCTCGCATTTCCAAAGCTTACGTGGAGAACAAAAAGCTCATTTCATACGCTGTTAAGTCTTCAAATAAACGCGTGCGTAGGCCGTCCCCTGCGGTATCTTTGTACGTTATTTATACTTGTTATCGTACCTGTTTGTACCTAATAAGCTTATGTGTACTCTTGTGATATTTTAAGTAGGACTTCTGTATACCACCGGCTTTTGACATACATTGAAATAATTGAATAATATATACATATATTTTTGACTGAATTTTACAGTAGGAGGCAATTAGTCAGGAAACCGATGATACTAACATCTATAAGAATATGTACATTAATCTAGATAATATCTGGGCGACCGAGCTTCGCTCGATAGTTTAATTACTGGCCAATAGATGGCAGCAGGAGTCATTTTTTTTTGATAAATACGACACTTTCTAAAAATGAACCCTAGCTAGATCGATTTATCGCCCCCAAAACCCCTCGTAAACTAAATTTCATGAAAATCGTTTCAGCCGTTTCCGAGATCCAGATTATATAGAAATATATATGTATATATATACAAAAATTGCTCGTTTAAAGGTATAATAATAAATAATATAAAATTCATTAACAATTGTGAATTCATTGGATAATGCGCGTATTTGTGTAATAAGCACGGCCATAACATTTAGGTACTATGAAACTGAATTTACAAGAATTTAGGACAAGGATTAAGCCCGCCAAACCACACTTTACCAGCGCGGTGGAATGTGGCCATATTCCTTTTATTCTGAGACTCATGCCTAGTGAGACACAAAAATTGGCCAAGTCCGAGTTAAGCTCGCGCAATGAAGGTTCCGTACTATCAAGATAAATTCTCGATAGTATTAAATAATACTGAATAAAAGTATATATACCAAAGATTTAAATCGCTAGATGGGCCCTAAACCTCCAAAAACGTCCACGTTTTCGTCTTGTGTCTCTTTGACACAAGTGAAACTATAGCATGTTGAGAGCACTCACTCAACATATTTGTGGACGTTTTTGATGTGCGCAATGTAGGCTAAGGGCCCATCTAACGATTTAAATCTTTGATATATACTAAGTATTTGCTGTTATAGCGCAAACAGAAATAAGTTTGAGCTTAAAATAACCAAACAAATAAACAGAATGTTTTTGGAGTAGTAAGTAATAGATGTAGGTAGGCGTTACATCCAATTTATTCTCAATTCAATCAATGTCAGTTCAGTCAGTTCAAACCGAAGCCAAGCCAGTTAACCGGAATGAATAAGATTCTGCTATGTCAGTCAGTCAGTCAGTCTGAAGCTACTACAAATTACACAGATACTATAACGGTTTGAATTATTAATCTGTTAAATGTATCAAACTGACCTTGTAAGTAATATACCTATTTTTGATTTATAAAAAAGTGGCTGTGACATACGGACGGACAGACAGACAGACAGACAGACAGACATGACGAATCTATAAGGGTTCCGTTTTTTGCCATTTGGCTACGGAACCCTAAAAACGACTCTTTTGCTTTTTGTCTTTGTAATGAATTTTGCTTTCCAGCGCAGGCTATTTTAGAAAGTTATACTGTTTGTACTGGCTCAAGTCTGGTCTGGTTAAGGATTTAACTACGGCTACTTACCACCCTACCGGCGAAAATATTGGGGTTAGGGGGATAAGTACAAGTTCTGATTTTTTGTTTCAAATCTCGAGTCGGTTTGGCAATACAATTTATATGCGGGAGTACCTAACCAAAACTGCATAGTAATATCGAAATTGTCTTATCGTATCTTGTTCTAATAACTTAACATTTTGGTTAAAGTTAAGTACAGCAATCGGGTTTAGTAATTTATAAAATAACTACAAATCACTGTAGCATCATTGATAATAATGATTTAACAATCAAATAATATAAAGAATGCAAAGCGTTAATAAATCATGACGTCACTGTACACTTGCACCGGCAGCGGGCAGCACTGGGCAGTGACGGATGGTCGCGAACATCCATCACTGCAGTGATCTCGTCGCAATTCAAATTATATGGATATTTGCACGGGAAATACTATCTTGTTTGTATTTTTGAGTAGTCACAAAAGAAAATAAATGAAATAAGCGTTTATTTTCTGAGGTTTTTACATTTGTTCAAACCGCTTTAATTGGGTACTCATATACCTAAAATTATTATACTACCTACTTATGATTAATTTACATTTTGATTCATTCCTGTATTCGATATTAACATGAACACTTATTAGGTATCTACGCCAAGTGATAGCCATTCAGACACTAAAGTTGAGAGAAAAAATAAAAAATTTCAACATTTTTCATTACGATATCTCACGCTAGCAACACTGTGTCTGTCCTTCCATTAGCGTTCTAGTGCTCGGCCGTTCAACACAACATTATTAAACTCGTATAAAAAAAAGTGAGTGATTATAAGTATTTCTTGCGGTAATCAAAGTATCCGAAAAGAAATATTCAAAATTATCGGATTCATCGTCAAAACGAATTGTGAAATCTACGGAATTGTTATTATTGGTTCAGAAAATCCATATTGCTCCAGTGTTGGGTACACCTCTTAGAGGGTGTTACGTTCACAGCAGTATACATTGAGGGTAGTTGGAAGGACTATCGCCTTTGTTTTAATTACGCAAGAGGAGCTAATCAAGATGCATTCTTCGGTGATGGGTACACTTCATTTAGAGGGTGTGACCTTCACGACAACATACATTGAGGGTAGTTGGTAGGTGAAAAACCTGAGGACTATCGCCTTTGTATTAATAATTGCAAAAAATAATTGCAAAGCATCTATGTTGAGGACACTGCATAAGAGGATGTGATCATCATGACGACATACATGAGGGTGAGTCAATAAGATTATCGTCTCTATATTAATAATTGCAAAAAAGTCAATCAACATAGTATATTCTGCAGTTTATGCTTCAGTGTTGGGTACACTTCATTAGAGAGTGTGACCTTCACGAAAATATACATTGAGGATGGTTATTGGGACAACGCCTATGGATTAATCATTCCCAAAAATGACATGATTATCTTGTAAGCAACTTCCAAAATAGGAAAATTGGTGCTTAAACGCCCCCATACCATGTTGAAAACACCGGTTGACGGTTCTCGTCCGATCACCGAAATTAAGCAACATCGGGCGCAGTTAATACTTGGATGGGTGACCACCTGGGAACACCGCGCGATGCTGTTTTTTTTTTTATCACCAACTGTATTGGAATGATATAAAGGATCAAAACGATAACCTTTAGAAACTATTTCGATATACCCTCATATCAATATTTTCTTTTACTGTCTGCTAATTTAAATGAACCAAGATTACTTTACTAGACCAGGTCTGAAAAGTACCCGCAATCAAATGCACTATTTACAATTATTTTAGTTTTCCACACGAATCGTTTCTTGTTGTGGTCATTATTTATAGATACATCAATAAAAATTCCATTGACAACGTCTTACAAAATCAACTAGTAATACTACTCAAAATTTGAAATGTACGAGTGAGACACAAAAATTTTATTTGATAATATAATATTCTAATAACTTCTGTGTATATTATGTCTTTTACCAATAATATGAAATACAGTTAATCAAGATCCAATATTAACTGGCACTGAAGGAATATCTGAGCAATCCACCTGTCGGTCCATGGTGGACCCACGGGCCAAATCGCAGGACAGCACTCGTCTCTTGCGACGACTTTTCTCGAAGATTTACCCAGGACAGAAGAGTCTTAATTTCCCCACAAGAACAACACCAGGAGCAAAACAGCCTTGCAAGTACTTATTGATGTCCTCTTTTGACATTTCCGTCGACCTGTCAAGTCAGGCGCCGCGCGGCCGCCGATCAGAGTGCTGGCGGAGTGCTGCGCTGTTTCGAACCTCGTGCGGACTCGCGCATGTTCTCCTATAGTCGGGTCGGGGTAAGAAGGCAAGCCTACTTACTCGTACGTTTGCCGCTTATAGAATAACCACATTCATAAAATATTCGAGCCTGATGATATTATTTTATCGTGCTTAAATATGAGTAAAAAAAATATATATTTTTTTCTCTCTTTATGTTCTCAAAACTATGAACAGAATTTAATGTGTAATTTTTTTTTCTCTCCTTTAGTTCGCATGTAGTGCAATGACACTTTAGGTATCTAGGTACTATCCTAGTTTCTTTCATCATAATTTACTTTTATACAAAAGGTTTTATATTATGAAGATTTATAAACTATTAAACCACTAACATTACAATTAATTTTCATGTTTAAGTAATTAAAAATGAAAATGATGATCTTCATTAATTTTTCACATGGGCTTGATTTACAGGCTTTTACGAAAGCTTGAATCTGAAAAGCGGATTTGCACTGAGAAGGTCGGGCAAAAAACTCGGCTATTATATTCTGTTCACATACAATTGAATATGAGACAACCTATTCGATAACATACTTAATTTTTTTTTTGTTATTCCATTACAAATACATGTATTTAATACAACCATTCTTTCATCGTAACTCGATGTGTTAGATATTACATCAAATTTATCAATGCTTTAACTGAGTTAGGATGCATGCTTTTAAAAGAATGCAATATTTTTGAATATCAAAGTTATTTATAATTTCTATAATTGACTATTTCTTAAATTTCTTAAATGAATAATAAATATGGAAAAAGTAGAAAACAATCGATGATATGTTTATTTAAATTTATGTTTAGGTATCCTTGTACCTATATCTACAGGAATATCGGTATCCATACCTAGGAATAACGTTACGCAATGGAAATTAATATATTTAAAGACCAAATTAATTTTTGCGAGATCAAATATTTTTATTTTCAGGCTATCGCGCCGCTAATTATTAACTTATGGTTATCTATGCATCAAAAATGTTAAAGGATTTGGAAATTACCAATAGATATATAAGATCATAGAATCATTAAACACTTCATTGGATTTATTATAATATGAACAATGATGGTTCATAATTTTGGCTTGCATGTATCATATTTTTTTTTTGTTCTTTTAGAATTGATACATAGCCTACATTTAATTTTTGCTGTATTTAATCATTATTAAATAAGTGTAATATTTTGTTTAACTTTCATGTCGATGGATGACGCCGCTGCAAGGATTTAGCTCTCGATGATGACTGACCAAGGTCAAATGATAATTGAAAATTGGGTCATCACTGCTTCACTAGGAACTTGAATACCAGTACAGTAGTACTTCAGCTGTGGTATGTAATTAACTGATTATTATTAAACGAAGATTAGAGACTTTTATCTCCTGTGATGACAGTGGAAGTAAGTGACAAAAAAAAAATTTTTTTTTTTCATCGTCGCAACAAGTCAACAAAGCATTAATCGCGAACAATCGCGAATAACATTTCGACATGTCTACCTATTGACATGTTACATATTTTGCTCGTTGATTTTTGCGATTATCAACTTTGAAAAATCAGATCACATTTTTCAACTGAAAGACTGCTAAATTGAAAAATGGTCTTGATGCAGAAATTCAAGAACTTAAAAAGTATTGTCTAATATTTGTATTCCAATTATATATGTGGTTTTTTTGTTTACAACTAACCAGTACAACAGCGATAGTAGTGTTGGGGTGACTGTTAAAATAACAATTAATGATATTAAACAACATTACATTATAACATGAATAACTGTTAAGAATAACAATTATGCCTTCAGTTAAAATTTTTATATTATGTGAAATGAGAAACTCAACACGGTTATACATACATATATACTATAATATTGTATAACATGTTTACTGTCTGACAATATTAGAAAACATGCTTTTTTCAGACTATCTTAAGTTTCTATTGTTATCACTTTATTAGAACTCAGGAATAAACAGTAGATACAGTTACTTCATCAGCCTTTGTATCAGAATCAACTTTAAAATAGGCTTATAAGATGATTTCTCTATGGCTCTTTTTTTTAATATCTCTTGAGAATATTCTTACTTCACCCTATTCAGTTAAAAATATAATTTAAGGTCACTTTAAATCTTAATGACCTTATTAAAGAGCTGTACCTACACCAAAACCCAAATAACAATATTATTATGGAAATTAAATAAAAATATCATTGTTAACTCCTTTAAAAGAAATAACTCTAAAGAGCTATGAATAAAATTAAACAACACTTTACGAAAATACTAATGCCTACTCCTGTATTTTCGTAAAGTGAAGTCAAGATGAACAAAAATTTACGAACTAGTTCTCTGCAACCCATAGATTTATTAATCTTATATATTAATAAATTGATCTTATTTTTTTTTCTTTCCAAAAATATGTCTCGGTAATATTTATTCTACTCAAGTTTATAAAAATATATTCGTGATCAATTTACTGTTTAAAATATAAGTATATTTCATGTTTGCATATTAACAGCTCAATTTATTACGATTAATCAAGTGTTGCATTTAAAAGTTTTAACTGATACAAATATTTTCAAGCTTGTTGAAAGAGGTTTAAAACCTCTTTTAATCGTCAAGACTACATACGAGCAGTACTGCTAGAATATAGTCTTAATATACCCTTGGTATTCGCACATATAAAAATATATGTTTTTGTACATATATTATTAATAATATATTATACTAATAATATTGATTTACTATCTATTACAGTTTTAATATTTCTACAAAATTATGCCATTAATTATTAATTTGCTTTGAATATCTACTTAAGTTGTTATTTTTATTTTTTTGCTCAATATTAAGCGATTATGCTTATTATTCTATTAATTTAAAAGCATTTCTTATTTACAAATGTCATGGCTCTAAACATCTACCTAATAAGTGTTCATGTTAATATCGAATACAGGAATGAATCAAAATTGATGATTAAACGAACTTACCTTAAGTGAAGTTCTATCATAATTTTGTGAATTCCTGTATGAAGATATTAACACCCTCCCGCCCCTGTTTTGTGGAAAAACCCATGTATGAATTTGTAAATAAAAAATGTACATATTACAATAATAATAAATATTTATTGAAGACAACATAACCCATATATATATTATATTTACATATATAATATTGTATGGTTATGTATAATATTGTGTAGTTATGTATATATTATCCCAGCAAAAACATTTTCATGTAAAATGTTGCCAAGACGAGAACATGTGGCTCACACTATCAAAAAGTTATCAGATCTCATGTAGAGCAAGACTTCTAACTCTACACGCCCTAACTCTATAAATCCTAACTTTATAAACTCTACACTTTAGTCAAAATATATTATGTCTTGGCTGTTTCGGTACCGTCACATGGGCGTAAAGTGAAGAATTTATTCACTGTTCAGTACTTTTCTAATAGAGTTTTGCAAGTGGCATAATGGACCATGCAAAATTCAAGAAATTTCACATTAAAATTAAATGGTATCACCATTGTTATGGGAAAAAACTTCCATTTATTAAAAATATCCTCTAAAGCAAAGGAACACACTTTTGCAAAGTGTGATGGAGTATTTGAAACCAATGCAGTTAGTAAACCTAAGTGCAGTTTCTGAGGAGACTCAATACCTATCTAATAAATAATCGTTACTACAGAAACTAGGTATTGTATATAAGAAAAGTACAAAGTCAGTGAATAATATTTTTACTTTACACCCATGTGACAGTAACGAAACAGCCAAGACATAATATATTTTGACTAAAGTGTAGAGTTTATAAAGTTAGGATTTATAGAGTTAGGGCGTGTAGAGTTAGAAGTCTTGCTCTACATGAGATCTGATAACTTTTTGATAGTGTGAGCCACATGTTCTCGTCTTGGCAACATTTTACATGAAAATGTTTTTGCTGGGATTTCACTTCTTTTTGTAAGTTGTTTACGACTATATTTTTTATTTAGAAGAATAGATACAATCTGTTAGTTGGCACTCTAATGTTCGGCATAATCGAAACAAAGCAACCGTCATATTTGTATGAAAAATTGATATGGCGGGATTCACATCGAAGTAGAACGTTAACACCTCCGTTATCTATGCCACGTCACAGATCTGCAGCATTTCGTGGTAGTTTTAAATATCTCGCCACGAAATGCTGGAACAACATACCTCCACCCATTCGTGCGGCCAAGTCAAAATTGGTTTTCAAAAAATTATATCGTACGTACTTACTTAATATTCAAAAGACCCAAACTTAATTTGTGGCTTTACAATATTATTATTATTTTATACCTACCTATACATCTATTTATATATATATATGTATATATATATATATATATATATATATATATATATACGTTAAAGTTATTTTTTCCAATTAAAATTATAAGCTTTTCCATTCTCTATTTCTAAAAATATAAATTATTATTATTATTAAGCAGCTACATTATTTAAGGCCGCTTCCCTCAGCAGGTAACTGACAGAATATCAGCGTTGTGGATACGTTGGTACCCACAACAAGAAGCTGAGTCAGGACCTTTTTGTTGGCACGACACATTTAGGATCTACCTACTTATATCATAATATTATTATCGTTAAGTTTTATAGGTTAAGATATTTTTAGGTTAAGTATTTCCATATGTGTTGTGTTGACAAATAAAGATTTTCTATTCTATTCTATTCTATTCTATTTGGTTAATTTCCTTTTCTTTGGTGTATTTCTTGAATATCATTGCAAGGTGGATATTTGTTCGAATCAAGTATCCCCCCCTTTATCATTTAAATGAGGGAACCCTCCTTGGTTCACCTAGTTTATTTTTTTCCTTATTTGTAGTTTATTACAATGAGTCCCTATATCAATTTTGAGACTCTAGCATCAATATTTGCGGTAATTTCATACAAACTTCCATCCCCTATTTTAAGGGGTTGGGGGGTTAAATTTCCAACTTTTGAAATTTTTTTGTTAGTTGTGTGCTAATACTAGCTTATATACCAAATTTCAGAAATTAAGTTTTTATTATACCTATATACTTATGGGAAACCCCATACGAACTTCCAACCCCCTAATTTTATGGATGTGGGGTGATTAACTAAAAATCCTGAAACACGTATTTAATTGTTTATTACAAAGAGTCCCTATATCAATTTGGAGACCTCTAGCATCAATATTTGCGGTAATTTCATACAAACTGCCATCCCCTATTTTAAGGGGTTGGGGGGTTAAATTTCCAACTTTTGGAATTTTTCGTTGGTTGTGTGCTAATACTAGCTTATATATCAAATTTCAGAAATTAAGTTTTTATTATACCTATATACTTATGGGAAACCCCATACGAACTTCCAACCCCCTAATTTTATGGATGTGGGGTGATTAACTAAAAATCCTGAAACACGTATTTAATTGTTTATTACAAAGAGTCCCTATATCAATTTTGAGACCTCTAGTATCAATATTTGCGGTAATTTCATACAAACTTCCATCCCCTATTTTAAGGGGTTGGGGGGTTAAATTTCCAACTTTTGGAATTTTTTTTGTTGGTTGTGTGCTAATACTAGCTTATATTTCAAATTTCAGAAATTAAGTTTTTATTATACCTATATACTTATGGGAAACCCCATACGAATTTCCAACCCCCTAATTTTATGGATGTGGGGTGATTAACTAAAAATCCTGAAACACGTATTTAATTGTTTATTACAAAGAGTCCCTATATCAATTTTGAGACCTCTAGCATCAATATTTGCGGTAATTTCATACAAACTGCCATCCCCTATTTTAAGGGGTTGGGGGGTTAAATTTCCAACTTTTGGATTTTTTTTGTTGGTTGTGTGCTAATACTAGCTTATATATCAAATTTCAGAAATTAAGTTTTTATTATACCTATATACTTATGGGAAACCCCATACGAACTTCCAACCCCCTAATTTTATGGATGTGGGGTGATTAACTAAAAATCCTCAAAGACGTATTTAATTGTTTATTACAAAGAGTTCCTATATCAATTTTGAGACCTCTAGCATCAATATTTGCGGTAATTTCATACAAACTTCCATCCCCTATTTTAAGGGGTTGGGGGGTTAAATTTCCAACTTTTGGAATTTTTTTGTTGGTTGTGTGCTAATACTAGCTTATATACCAAATTTCAGCTTTCTAGGTCTTCAGGAAGTACCTAGGAATTTTGATGATCATCAGTGAGTCAGTCAGTCAGTCAGTCAGTGACGAAATTTGGGTTTTTTAGACGTCAATAAAATCTAAAGTATAAGACCTATAAAATTGAAACTTTATAGGTTTAATAAGTTCACTGGCGACATCATTTTCCGAGAATTTTGATTATCTGAAATAATTCAGGCCCAAGTTATAAGGGTTTAAAAATACGGCGAAACACTTCGAGAAAAGATAGGTAGTGCCCTCGCGCTTCGCTTGGCTCGTCTTGGCGGGGACACTACCGTGTCCCCAGATTTGATACATATTTGGGTGCTCTGTAGTGCTCCTACCAAGACGAGCTTATCGAAGCACAAAGGCACTCTTATAATAATTACTCTGAACTAAATGAAAGGACAGACACAGTGTTGCTAGCGTGAGATATCGTAATGAAAAATGTTGAAATTTTTTATTTTTTCTCTCAACTTTAGTGTCTGAATGGCTATCACTTGGCGTAGATACCTAATAAGTGTTCATGTTAATATCTTCATACAGGAATTCACAAAATTATGATAGAACTTCACTTAAGGTAAGTTCGTTTAATCATCAAGTATACATAAATTATGATATCGGTAACAGTTTTCTTAAACCGAAGCAATGCTTAAGGCCCTTCGCACACGGCTCGTAAGCGTAAGCATAGCGGAATCCTCGCGTACGACGAGAGCAGTACGAGCACGAACATTTTCAAACATGTCCGCAGACGAAGCGGTGTTGCAGGGAATCGTAGGAGGCGTAATTGTCATATTGTTTTGCGTAGCGTCATAACGATACGCTTACGCTTACGAGCCGTGTGCGAAGGGGCTAAGTCAGCCAACGAATTAACCCTGACAAATCTATTAGTTTTTGACCATGACGTTTCTGTTCCTGAACTACATGGGCTATACGGCTCCAACTATTTTTTCTATTCGATCTACACGTTTGTGTCACACACACAATTGTGTCGTCGCTAAACTAAATAAAATTTGAATTTTCAACCCCGGAGTACTTACTGATTTTGGTTTCAAATTAAATGTAACAAAAGCTGCTTGGATTATTTATTTTTGTATAATTAATTTTCTATTACTATTTTATAACAGGTCTTTACATAATTATTATAATAATTTTGAAATAATACAATTAATGTAAAAATACGAAACGAGCCGGACAAACCGGAAATTTTCCTTATAGATTAATTAAAGTATATTCCTTACAAATTAATTAAAGTATAAAAATGCTCAACTTAATTCTCCAAACAAATAGCCGCTGTTAAATAAACCTCCAAGTATTTACAAGAAGGTTCTAACTTCTAAGGCTGCTTCAAAGAAAGCAAAAAAAAACCATTTACTCTAAGTACGTTTTCGTGTATTAATTAAAATTCTGTATACGAGAGGCAAAGTGCGACGTCATGTGATTGACGTGAGAGCAGGGCTGCCAACCATACTGTCAAGATCAGTGTGCTGATTCTGTTTCATTCAGTTAGTAACCCAAACTGGGTTATTAACTAAGAAAACGGAGGCAAAAATCTTATTTTTGTATTCTTTTTGTACAAGATAGCAACTAGCATGGTATACTGATATGATACTATACCGACCTAGGTTGGTAATTTGTGCAAAAATAGGATTTTTGCCTTAGTTTTCTTAGTTAATAACCCAGTTAGGGTTACTAACTAACTAAGTGAACGATACAGAATAAGGCCCCAGAAGGTACGTATAATAATGTTCTGCGGTCTCACAGACCAAGGAATTACTTAATATGTGCGGTAGACCGTAAAGGTCTAAAATTTTTTATAGCAGTAATATCCTAATCGTTTAGACTATTCGGAGTTATATGCGTTCGTAGTAACTAAATAGGCACATCAACATTAAAATTTCAACATTATATAAATAAATAAATAAATAGAGGACAACATCACATATAACACGGTTACAATATCTGTGGACCTGGTGTCGATGACGTCACGTCGTGTCAGCGCTCTGATATGGTGCGCAAAACAAAAGCGCCGGGGCGAGCGCGGGGAGGTGAAAGGAGAACGGGAAGGGGGTACGCATTCCAGCGAGGTCCTCAGATATTATAACCGGGTTATATATTACTCCGATCCCATAGTAAGTAACTTATGCACTTGTGTTATGGAAATCAGAAACAACGTAGTTACAACAACACCCAGACCCGAATCAATGTAAAAAACTTATTTCTCTACATTGCCCCGACCGGGGACCGAATCCGGAACCCCAGAGATGGCGGATGATATTTTTCTTGTAAAAAAAGTTGACAACCCTACGGAAAGAGGGTGCAACGTGGGAAGATCGGAGGAGGGGTTTGATTAATTCGTTTAATTAAAGCGGAGGGCATCGGAACGTGTGCTTATATCGGGAATTAATATTTTTTGCCGCAACCGCCGGCTGTCAATCTAATTAATGGCCTATTGTACGGCCAAGAGCGGGTATCCATTGCTGCCGTCACCGGCAACGAATTCGTTTCTGCAAACAAAATTTGTGTTGACTGGGGATGACTCTTCTTGGGGACTTAAAGAGTTTGCCAATGTAGTATCAGCTGGCCTCCTTTCACGAGTCGATACGATTACATCGATTATACGACCTTCGGCCGCATCGCCACCTAACATCAAATGAAATTGCAGTAAAATAGTAACTTGTATTAAAGTGAATTAAACCAATTAAATAAATGGAGTGGGAACTATCTATCTAAGCCGGTGGTCTGCAACAGACGCGTTAGGTCGCGTCTGACGTGAATGTACTAGATCGGTATCTCTGACACGCCTGACGCGCCGTTTGTTTTTCTGACATTTCCATAGTAGCATTCATAGGCCGCGTACAGCGTTACGCCGGACGCAACCTACGACGTCTTTTACAGACTACCGCCCAAGTGAAATCTCGCTATTTGCCAGCCGTAACACGCCACATAACCATGTCACAATATGTTGTTCGGTGACACAAATCCATACGTTTTCATTTACCAAAAACACATCCTACATGCTACACAATAATATCTATGATTGTATCTCGCTGCCCGCGGCGTAAATAACTGAGGAAATAGGATGGCTCTTTTACCCGGCAGTCTGCCGCAAAGCCTGTAAGTGCGACAGTATTTCACATTAACAACCCGATGTTCTATTTCATTGCAACGCGGACAGCGAGATATTATTATGTCCAGAAAAGCATGTCGTTAATTTATCCTTTAATTTTTTTTTCAAAGAGGCATAAGCAGTTTCCAGTTCAAAAAAATCTCGTTCACGGCAACAGTGGACACTCGCTCTAACGGCAACGGTATGGTATTGCTTTATTGGAGTTTTACACGATTTTTCCGCTGAAATTCGGCGAGCTCGAGCAGCAATTAATCAGACTTCGATTAATTACGCGTGATTTTCTTTTTTCTTGTTTCTTAAATCTTTTGAAAAGTTTTGTTAAATGAATAAGATTGAATCACTGGAACATAGTACAATGAAACAATTAATAAAGCCGCAATTTGTATTCGTACTAAATTCATATATTTTTACATTTTTTACTATTTGGCATGTGTCCATGTCCTATCATATTAAACATGGTTTGGCCTACCACCAAGTATGGATTCGTAAGCACACACTTGAGAACATTATGCATAATTATCAGTTTTCAGCACCACTAAACGAATAAATAATAATCAATTCACCAAACTAATTTTTATGTTTGTCACAGTGTTCCACACACGAGGTATTTTTATAAATTAATAATTTGTAATTTGTGTGTTAAAATTATCACTGCCAAGCTACTTGAACCCGCATCCCCGTTGCTGGGTGATGGGTAGTTGCTCCCATTGGCAAAAGACTCAGCCGCAATAGCTGGGGGATTCGGGTTCAAGTCCCGTTAGCAGCGATAGTTTTAATTCACTAATCCTATACCTTTAAACGAGCAATTCTTGTATATATGTATATTTCTATATAATCTGGATCTCGGAAACGGCTGGAACAATTTTCATGAAATTTAGTATACAGGGGGTTTTGGGGGCGATAAATCGATCTAGCTAGGATTCATTTTTATTAAATGTCGAATTTACCAAAAAAATAAAATTATGACTACTGCTGCCATCTATTGGCCACCGAGCGAAGCTCGGTCACCCAGATATTAAAATTAATTCACTCAAGCAAGTCTCATCAAAAGAAGACTTAAACGAACGAAATCGTTTGAATTAGTGTAATAGTGCCTTGCAGTGTGTGTCAGTTTTACAGTGCGTGTGCAACTTAAGTAGGTCACAAGAGCAACGTGAACCTCAAAAATGCAGTGTAGTGCAAAATAGTATTGCGTGTAGTTACATACTTTCTAGGTCACAATAGAAGTAGCGGACTCTAAGTAAAATAGAAAAAACTAAGGATAGTTATTGGACTGCAACTTAGATTTAAGAAAATAATCAATAATAGGAAGTTTAAGTTAGAATAATATTACTAATTAGCTCATTAGCTAGATTGTAGTATAATATTGTAAAGTATCCATTTGGCAATGGTACATTATAATAATCCTTATGGTATAATAAGAAAAAAAAACTCAACCAAGTTTGAAAATCAACACAATATGGCATTTCAAAAATAATAATAGCAGTAGTCATAGTTGATAAAACCAGACTAGTTAAACAATATTTTGACTGAGTTATATTATATCACGTACAAGTTGTTCGAGGGACCCGGCAAGGGACAGGGGTGGGTGTGACCTTATTATATTATTCAGGGCAATCTGACCCCGCGATTAAGTACTGAGATGACATGAGTGGACATACGAGCTAGAGACGCTGAGTGGATAAGAGTGACGGTTATACTGCACACTTTTATAACATAAAAGTGAAACTGGAAGACAGCAGGACAGAACATCAATTATTCGCAGTCGAAACAGCTGATCATGGAATTTGAAACATAGTTTTCTAAGATAGCGTAGGTATTTAAGTAGTATTTAGTAATATTCGGTTAAATGGATACTAAGCACGCCTTTTTCGAAGTTAAATTCCTAGGCCAAAAATATGAAAACGTTGTATAATGTTTCATTCCATTATACGGGAGATGGTTTTGGGCTAGCGGTTTAAAAATATTATACTTTTTTAGAAATTCTGTAATTTTTTTGAAAAAGTATGTAAGTACCTATTAAGATTTCATAATTTTTCAATTTAATCATATTCATGGTGTATCATCACTAATTAAATACCAGAAACTGTAACTGTAGGTGCGGAAACAACACCAAAACTCCAAGTAACCACAAGGTATCATGATGGTCTACCGTAGTAGTTTCCCCCTTCTGTTGGCTTACTACTAAACGGTCCACGCCTATGCCAAGGTCGAAAGTTTGAGAGCATTCCTTTCAGCTGTTTACAATATACATTTTTGCTCTCGCATAAAGGCAAAAAGGGTTCTCAGTAAACTATCATACATAGATATTGTACCTATTCATATATTTTGTAAGTTGTAAGATGTTATATTGGGGAAGAGGCAAGAGTTTAGGAAACTTTAGACCTTTGAAGCTTAATTGCTTCAATCTGTATTTAATGAATTATTTGTCAAAGTTATTTCTCTTAAGGCGAAATCAACGACTCTGTTCGCGAAATTCAAAATTTTCATGGTTTTTTGAAATTTGTACGCTAATTACACATCAGAGGTTTATAGCAGTCAATGTGCGGGAATGGCAGTATCATCTTTACATGATTATATCAAAATCTTTGCATAAAATAAAAAATTGTGTATCCTAGGAAATTAGTCCGAGTATCGAGTTTTATGTGAGTAACTCCCAAATCTCGGACTAATTTCTTTAACTCGAAACTTTCAAGCAGAGATTTTTATATAAACACGTGAAGATGATATTGGGATTATCGCAATTTAACTGCCATAAGCCTATTAAGTCTTATTAGCGTAAAAACCGCGAAAAACCACAAAAAATTTGAACGCGGGTTGATTCGCGGGCACACCCGTGGTGTGCTCCTTAAATTGAAGATATTTTTGAACAGTACCTATTTTATTACGCTCTGCAAGTTGGTACTTGACTGCGATCTCACCTGATGATAAGTAAGAATGCAGCCATAATCCATACCTAAATAAACCAACAGCTGTTGTCTACACAGTATCGCAGCAGAATGCCAGGCGGTGCGCCTTTGCTGTAGGGTAGCTACCTAGCCGCAGCCGAAGCCTCGCTACACACCAGCCAGCCAATTTAGAGATTATAAAATTTCAAAATGACCCGTAAGAACTGCCGTGCTATTGTGCAAAACAGCGACGAGCGTACATCTCTGCATCTATGAATTTGTCAGTTGTAGTAGAGTACAATTTTGCATGCCATATTCGGCTTGGCAGCTGACTAGCAGCTGTTTCAGACATGGATATTTTGTAGAATAGCACTGCTGATGTCTCAGAATGATAAGCACAGTGCGTCTTATGATATAAATGCTTTAGGTTTTTAGAAATAAATGCTTTTTTCTTTTCTTTATTTTCTTATACATATAGGTAGCTGCAAGGTTGTGGGATGCACTACATTTGACACGGGCAAGCGCATCTCGTAACATCAAGTGAACGTGTTTATCTCGTCATTTTTTGCTATTAAAGTTACACATATCTAATATTACAAATTGAAAGATTACCTAATTTATTAAAATGTTACAATAAAACTTATTATTAGCTTATTCTAATTACTATACAAATCTTGCCCGCGTGGAATGGTTCCAAGAATACTGGCTGCATTTCCGCGTTGAACAGCTAGGCTGATACGTTGCGCAAAAAATGAGCCAGCCCTTCTGTCACCAGTTGAGGCTATTAACCGCGGAGAAAGTTCTCGAAGGAATTTTTTGCCACTATGACTACCTAATTAATAAAATATCAGGTACTACGTCGACTTTTAGACTACTCTATTTTATTACTTACAAAGTTCACATTAAAATGTTCACGAGTTAATTTTTTAAAGATCTCTTATTGAATCTGACTTTTGTTTTAAACTTTCGACGCAAGGTATAGCAGTTATCTTAAATTCAAACTTTATTAATAAGTTAACTTCCTTGCTAACTTATATTGTACTTTCATATTTAATAAGAATCAAAAGAGAAAACACTTACAACAAGAACAATTTTCCGTAGAGCTGACCACACCTATGGAATAGCATAATTCATTTATCTTCTGTAGAAAGATTTCATTGAAACTTATGGACCCAGTTTAAAATTCTAAAATCGTTATTGTATCCCGCCTTCACGTGTGTGCCGTCAGCGCCCTCTAGTCGAGTGTCGTTAGCGAATGTCAATAGACAAGTGTGCTCGCAGAATTACAAAAAAAAACTTGTAATGATTATACCTAGACCACGGTATGATACGCCCGGTTTTCAATATCATCGTGAGGATTTTAATCAAAGTAAAGTAAAGTATCATTTATTTGCATAAAAACTGCTGTGAAACGATTAAATTATCTAATATAAAAAATTCTCAATGTCACTGTGTACGTAACAAAACTACTCCGAAACGGCTAGACTGATTTTATTTATATTATGTATTCGGTGGGTCTAAGGATAGGTAGGTTATACCTAGTACATTTCATATCCCTAAGTGAGAAATAATTTGTATATTTTTAAGTTTTATAGGATAAGATATTTTTAGGTTAAGTATTTTCATATGTGTTGTGTTGACAAATAAAAATTTTCTATTCTATTCTATTCTATTATAATATTCTATAATATGAAAAACAGCGTTTGCAGATTTGGTAAAAAGCCGAATTCTACGTGAACGGAGTTGTGTGCTAGTGATAGTGTAGTATTACAGAGCAAATTATTTTATTATGTGCTACTTTCTACTTCTACTTTGAATCAAAACGTTAGCAAATATTAATATATATTTTTTTATACTTCTGACTAGCTTTACTCAAAAAACCTATTAACAATGTGTCTCTACCTGTTCATAATATCTCGCATAAGATATCAGACCTTTTATCAGCACAGCCAACTTTCCTGTAATTACTTTGTTATCATCAAATTTTTGATCATATTCTTAATAACGATTTCATCATATACAATTATTCTTTTAGGTATACTCAGGTGTTTAAATAAAGAATTTTTGACTTAAAACTTTGCATATACACAGAGATGCCTATCAAAACTCGTCCAGTATGTAAAGAGGAGCTGCCAGGAATATACGGGAGCATATTTTCACTGAATGTTTTATGTATTCGTCCAAACACAGAGCTCCAGGGAACTATTTCGAGAGGCTCTCCGTTGCCACTTACTATGTGTTTTCAGTTTGTTCTAAAATAACACGGTAGGCTATAACACAAACACATGCCTATCTACTTGTATCTCTCTAGTGGGCAAATTCAGCCATGGCTAATCTCAACGTCTGTTAAACATCTACGCAGGAAATACTGAGAATATGTTACAAAATACAGTAGAATGTCCTGGATGAGTTCTTTGCAGATTTTTATCTCTAGCTGCAATTCTGTAACTTAACATATTAAAGTACCTAATCTCTTTGAACCACTTTGTATGTATCAATTAAATGTATACATCTTATTTTATCCCGTACAGGGAGTACGGGATAAAATAAGACGTATCCACGCGCACATGCGCTGTAAGGAAAGCTTTGCTTTTTGTACCTAACATTGTGTGCAATAAAATATTAAATAAATTTAATATCAACCAGTTGCTAGTACCCAATTTTCTGAATTCGACACACTTATATAGAAATACGCTTGTAATAATATTTAACACTGTTATTTTCCTTAAAATATATTAAAGTTTGATTGGTTCAGGGTAATATTAAAGATAGACTCAAGTTTTATGTTTGAATCGTTGGTTAAGCACAGGGAATTCATACAATGCTAGATCAAGTATCTCTGCAATGTTATGTTAATTTTGTAACCAGGCGGCTTGTACAGGAACCACGTTCTCAATTTAGTAACTTTTTGTTAAAACATTCGGTGAACACGTTTCGCCATCGTAAAATTTTATTGCCAATGTATGCGGAATGGAAATACTTGCGCCGTTGATATCAAATTATCTAAGATAGATAGATGAATTTAACATAAGGAAATGGCAAGATGAAGTTAAATTTATTAGAGCCCAGATATTTTGTAGCTTAGCTCGTAAAGAAAAGTTTTATTTTAACCTCTGACGGAAGTAGAAAAAGGATTTTACTCAAAACTGAAACGTAAAAAGATTATATTATCTTGGATTTTGAAATAGGCTATTTTTTGTCAATGCTAATGATATGAGTCGCTGGAAGGTGATCGCTAAAGAATACAAAGCTACTAAGTTGTATAAAAAGCTGACAGGCTAATTAAAAGAAAAAATTTGAACAATCCGAAGAAGAAATTTTTAACAAGAAGAATCCACAGGTCCTTAGCAATCTGAAAAAAGTAAAATTTTCGGTTTTACATAGATTTCATAAAGTAAGGCGTCTTTTAATCCAATTCAAGGAGAGTTTTCACGAAAACTTGTTGACTTTACTTTGTCTTGTAACCTTTTGTCGTGGTACCCTGTGTAGATTTTAATATCCGTATAGTCTTTGTTTCCATGCTCTTGAATGTAACTCTGCATCAAGTACCTACTAAAATCTTTAAACCTATAAAAAACAATATTTACGCACAATCACTGTGCTCACTAGGTAACAAAATTATAGGCGTTTTTATACTTACGAATGATGTATTCGTCATTCAGAAAACCCGCATTGGAAATATTTCAAGTTAAATAGATCTGTGGATTTTATTGGATAACTAATACTTAAATATATGTACATAAAAAGATTTAAAATAAAAATATCAGACTATAAATAATAATAATAATATCTGTGGATATCTTCGGTTATTTCTTTATCAGAGGTTCAAAGCTCACATAGCTGTTTCGTAGGCTATGAAATTTGTTATGCATGTTCTTGCCTGAAGGCTTATCCGGCGGATGAGTGCCCTCCATGTACCACGCACTACGGAATATTTTGTTCATATTATTTGTCCCTAGTCTTCACTACATAATATATCTTACTTTATAAACTATGAGAAAAGTTGCCCATTAAAAGTTCTCGTTACATTTTCTCGCTGTGGAACGGCCATAATGTTTTGAACCCCCACCGCAAATAGATAGATGTTTTTAATGTTTCGTGTCATCATCAACACAGATGAACCGATTATGATTTTAGAAAGAAAGGCGGCTTGATTGTTAGTGTCACTATTTTTTTAACCGACTTCAAAAAAAGCAGGAGGTTCTCAATTCGTCGGAATCTTTTTTTTTATAGCATATGCAAGCATACTAGTAGGAGGCTGACCTGACGTTAAGAGATCACTGCCGCCTATCTGCTAATGCAGTGCTTTTTTTTACGCTATACAAGTTAGTACTTGACTGCGATCTCACCTGATGGTAAGTGATGATGCAGTCGAAGATGTTAGCGTACTTACTTGGAAGGAGTAAGTTAAGTCTCCCCAACGGTTTCTACACAGCATCGTACCGGAACGCTGAATCGCTTGGCGGTACGTCTTTGCTGGTAGGGCGGTAACTAGCCACGGCCAAAGCCTCCCACCAAACCAGACCTGAGCCAATTTAGAAATTATAAAATTCCAAAGTGGCCCGTGGCGGGAATCGAACCCGCGACCTCCCACTCGAATCCGAGCGTGCGTCCCCTGCGCCACGGAGGTCGTCAAATTTTTATGCCGATTTTAAAGTATTTGTTCACCAGTTGTTTGTCTCACCAACTCTCATTAGACAAGCGTAGTGGGGTTCAACCCTTTACGAGAGACTTTAAAAATGAGTTGAGACGGACGAGTTTGTTTTTCTTCAGAATAACGATGAATACGTTTTTCTCACATAATCTAGGGGCAGAGCCGTTAAACTTTAAAGCACCCACGTTCCCACTATGCTTGTTCTATGAGCCAGAGTCCATACGCATGTTTCTATGAGCAGAAAGGATTAATGAGTGGCCCTAATCATTATGACGTATTTTGTCCCTCGGTCGCAATCATTTTAACGAGGGCATTAAATACATATGAACTCCAGTGTGGTGCCGCCTGGTTACAGTCTCTTATTAATTATTAATTATTGTGAAGTTTGAGGACCGTTTACTGTCTATACAGTTAAAGTTAAAAATAATACCAAATAATTGAGTCACAGAATAACGATAAGTAATTTTGAAGTAGTGTTTGCACATAATATTGCTGCTAATTGCTTCGCTGCTTGCGTCTCTAAATTAAGGTTAGCTAAATAGTTTAAATCTTAATGCTGAATATGGCATCCACATGGCATCAATACCTGCACTAAGTCAGTGTTTACCTTAAGACACAGATTTTTGAAGCGAAGTGGACAGCTTTAAGCCCAAATTCGCTGATACGCCTCTTATTCTTCGACAGAACGTTTCTAGCAATTCTTATCCAAATTTCACAGTCTTCTGCATTCATGTGTTTTAAGTTTTATTGGCAGTTTTAAGTCCACAAGCAATATTATTCGTTAATGGTCTTCTAAATGCGTATATATTTGAGGCATTCAAGACCCGCTAAGTCCCTGGGAAAATCGTCAACGAAAGGAAACAATTTTCTTCAGGAAAACCTGATAACAATTTTCCCTAAATACCTGCCCGCCCCAATAAAAGGACCACCTTCAATAACAATAAAATATAATCACGCGTAGGGCTGGCCTTTCACTAATTGTCCGCAAATCCCTCTGTTATTGCGTTAAAAGACTATTTGAGGATATTAAATATCGCACAGCCCTAAACCTTGACCATTTTCTTATTAATGTCCACTATTTATATCAATTATTTCTTATTTTTTCTGTGTTAATGAAACTTTGCTTTACGTGTGATATATCTGGTTTTGCTTATTAGAAAAGGAAAATTACCAGAACATTCAGACCTTATAAAAATTCTGGCATAGTGAGAAGTATTGACGCCTGAAATAAAGTAATCATCAACTATCAGCTTACGATAGAGCACATTTAACCCGAAGATGATTATATTCACCCTTGTTTTGAAGGTATTTACCAATATTATTAAGTTATACCTTAATATTATTATGCCGGAAAATTGTGCGTTCGGAAAGAGGAGGGAAAGGCATTGGTTACGTAAGCAATAAGCATCTTGGGAGTGGAATTGAACACATTGATTTTTGCAAAAAAAATCTAAAATTCGGGGCTTTAAACTATAAGTTTTATCGACTTGGGTTTATGATTGACTGGTGATAGTGTTCTTACAGAGTTGTCTGGGTAGGTACCACAGTGTCAGTTATTCTAATATCTCCGGCTATTGATGGATAAGGAGAGATCGCAGTCAAGGACTAACTTGTAGTATAAAAAAATATTTGCGTTAGGTTAGCAACCCGTTACACCTTATAATCAAGAGGAATGAAAAATTAAAACTGCCCCCAGTCTGCAGCATTAAAAGAACATCAATTCTGTTCAACGCTAAGTTCTTTCTATCCCCTTTAATGCTGTAATAGTAAGCGATGGGGCGCGCAGATAAAATGTATTTACCGTAATATGAAGTTACTGCCCTTTGCGGCAGTGTATTGTTACTGCTGTAGCTGCTTTTCTTAGCAGTACTTTAGAAATACTTAACTAAACTAAATTTTATGAGCACTTCTTTTATTACTTTTTTTATTGTAAATGTAACGAATAAAATTTACTTATTCTTATTCATCATCATCATCATCATCATCTCAGCCCCTTTTTATCTCTCGGGTCTCCTCAGACTGAGAGGGGTTTGGCCATAGCCCACTACGCTGGCCAAGTGCGGGTTGGCGGGCTTCACACACCTTCGAGAACATTTTTGTGAACTCTCAAGCATGCAGGTTTCCTCACGATGTTTTCCTTTACCGTTAAGAAAGTGATATTTTAGTCAAAAGTCAGAAAAGAAAAGTCAGAGGTGCGTGCCCAGGATTCGAATCCGCGACCTCCGTATGAGAGGCAGAGAACAGAACCACTGAGCTATCACTGTTTTTCTTACTGTACATAATTACATATATGTTGCCAAAAATACCTACCGGCTGCATTAATTGTTAGCATTGTTACTCCTTTGCTTTATTTAAGTAGCTTTGCTTCACCCATGGGTCATGCAGAGTTCGGTTTCTTAAAGTTAGCTAGGGTATTTGTCCATTCCATATATCAGTCCAATCAGTAGTTGCAGCGTAAGAAATAAATTACACACACACAAACTCTCGAGTCTCGATTTTATAATATTAGTGTGATTTTTTTGCGGGACAAGTATACCTATGTGTACCTTTTTGAGTGGTTAACCATTTTCGTCGCATCAAAGAGAAAACTACACAGATATTAAATCTCAGGTCCTGTTTGTTACCCTTTAGTTACGGAACCCTAAAAAGGATAAATATAATTCGGTTGTTCGATGCGCATTTGTATTTATTTTAAAAATAATCCATTTAATGGACGTAATATTCAAGAACGTTATATATTACTTTAAAAATATTAGCAGTCTCTAACTCTCTCAGTCTCAAGAAATCATATTTACTGTGTACTGTTTAGTTATTTAGCGTGCAAGAATTTGTTTAATCGCACGTAAGTACCACATAAAGAATCTGAGGTACAAACAAAGTGCTCTCAAAACAATAGACAAGTTCATCGAGTGGAATAAATCGTGCTATGTAAAGCGGGGCATTCTGAAACATGTGACGTCAGCCAAAGCGGGCCTTCTGAAACGTGACGTCACAGCTGTGGTGACGTCACTTTGTGCGCACCCCACGTTTGTCTCGTCAACAACACGCACCCGCTGGCTGTGCGTTTTCTGGAAATCAAAGGAAAACGTGTCCGTTTGTCTACGTGTACGAAATATTATTTGTATTGTGGCGTAATATAATGCTCATTTATTTGAGTCAGGCGTAAAGAAAGATAAATTTAACATTAAATATTTACTTTTTCATTTTTAGGGTTGAGATAACAATGTTGTGTAGGGTATCATAAGAAAGGGTGTTACTTGTAAAGTCTAAAACTGTCAAAAAAATACCTTTCCCCCCTCCCTTATCTACGAAGTTTATCAATCGAAAAATGTGAAATAGTTACGATAAATAGGAATTAACGTGTATTTTACAGGAAAAATAAAATCAACTCTGTTATTGTTAAAAAATGTATAATAGTTATACTTTTTTTAATAATAACAATAAACCGCCAAAAACAAAGTTACGTTTGCGGTTCGCCAACAAAAATACCTACATGTAAATTATACTCGTAAATTCATGAACAAAAGTGATTCTTGAAACGTTCGTCCATCGTCAATGAACGATGAGTGTGATAACTGGTATTATTTTGTTCAACTACAAATTCGTACCTAAAACTCCTAGGTAGATCATTGCCACTATTCTATTACACTAGAGTAAAAGAAGAGGCCAACTCAGAACTCCATACTAACAGACTTTTTTTTTCTTCACTCAGGCAAAGAGCAGTGTTCTTCAAAATATTTCTTTAGCGTGGTTAGTAAAGCTGCTGATAATAAAATGCCACAAATGCACTTATTAAAATCAAGTGGTTGTCTGGTAATCGAACCCCGGACTACTTACTATACTGCAGAAGTAATAACAACTACACCATCACAGCTTACGTAATATAACGTCTTTCGTCGTAATATAACCTCTTTCGTAAACTCCCACAAAACAATAGTAATCACCATTGTCCTGGGCGCCTTATCTCCTGTTTAAAAGGACGTTTCACACAAAGCGGGCACCGCGTTAGGAAAATCTCCGCAGCGCCACAAAACCATTAGAGCGCGTCAGACAATGCAGCTCCGTTTAAGACGTCGCCTATACATCCTCCAACGGGGCGAGGAGTTAAAGCTGACTGCACATCAATATCGCATAAGCGTTGGACGTGAGAGAGGAATTTCAGTGACAAAAATTCTGTCATTTCAACCAATGGACGTCCACTGCTAGACATGGGCGTCTTGAAAGGATCGTCGTTTACGAATCTCGCGCCAACTAAAATTAGCTACAACCGCTTTAAATCTGTGCCACCACTACTCTTTTGTTGCTATCTGTCCACCTGGTTGGCTAAAATACTGTGTAGCCCAATCTATGATTGAATTTAAGTATTTTGGGCCGCTTACGCTCTTTGTATCTTGAGATTTTGCTATACCCTTATGTGATCGAGCTTTTTTTTTACGCTATACAAGTTAGTACTTGACTGCGATCTCACCTGATGGTAAGTGATGATGCAGTCGAAGATGTTAGCGTACTAACTTGGAAGGGGTAAGTTAAGTCACCCCAACGGTTTCTACACAGCATCGTACCGGAACGCTAAATCGCTTGGCGGTACGTCTTTGCTGGTAGGGTGGTAACTAGCCACGGCCAAAGCCTCCCACCAGACCAGACCTGAGCCAATTTAGAAACTATAAAATTCCAAAGTGGCCCGTGGCGGGAATCGAACCCGCGACCTCCCACTCCAATCCGAGCGTGCGTCCCCTGCGCCACGGAGGTCGTCGAAGTGACGACCTAGTGTTCTTAGGTGGAATTGGACATATTTGCAGCATCAGTTTAACAATAGTAGGTTATAACTTATTAGTGACAGTCTAAGTTAACCTAACATACCTTGCTACTATTGAATATAAATTGAAAAACATTTATCTATATTGCCTAACATAGTTACAAATAAAAAATCAAAAACTCCTCGGCAGATTAAACTAATCGGTTTGTAGAGTATGCGGTCAGCCTTATATACGTGTCTTGGAATTTAGGACACTGCGCCGTGGAAGACTTTAGCCTGTGTTTTAGTGATGTAAGTGCTTTCTACAATTTCGTGTACTCCGCAGTAAGTCCGCGACACGAAATATGGCGACAAAGGACACAAACTACAAAGTAACGTTTCCACTTTTCTTGCTAAACTAAATACTTCAAATAAACAAGAAATATGTTTCTTATATTGGAGAGTTTTTAAAAATTTTAAAGTTGACTACTGAAACAATACACTGTGCCTTGTAATGTAAAAAATTTAAATCAATTATTCTGTAATTTGAATATTTTAACGGTCTCATATACGGCTAGTAATTTAGCGACATGTTATACCGTGTGTGTATGTGAGGATTTGTTACTCTTATAAGCTAAAACTACTAAACCGATTTGGCTGAAAGTCGGAATGGAGGTATAATGTAACCTGAAATAGCTCATAGGCCAATTTTTACCTCAGAAAAAGCCACGCTTTTCTCGGGATTTCTAAAAAACCAAAATTGACGCGTCACAAGCATCCGCTAATAGATAAATAAACAAAACCTCGGAAAATATTTCTCATCTCAAAGCTCAAATGAATCATACGCAGGTAGAGAGCTACCCGGTTCATAAATCACAACTATGTACCCGGTCTGCTTACGCAAGGGTTCAGGGCTGCGACCGTGAGCCCTCGACCCATTAAGCTGAATGCCTGCAAATAGTCGTTAGACGCAATGAGCGCGGCCGAAATTAATTATAACAGGTCAACGTTTAGCGTTATTTATTATTAATTATACCGAAACCCTTAATTAACGAGTTGTATACTTTCATTACGTGGGATGGGTATTTCATTAAATAACTATATTGGTTTCATTGACTATATGTAAGGATTAACAAAAGATACTCATCCAGAGGGTACCAGCGGGACCCTATTACTAAGCCTCCACTGTCTGTTCGTCCGGGTTTTTGTCAGTGGACTCTACCTCGTGAAACGTTGTTACAGACAGACAATTTTTTTCACAGAATGTGTATTTCTATTACCTATACGGAACCTTTCGTGTGTAAGTCCAACTAGAACTAGACTATTAGTTTTCTACATGGTAAAACTTGTGATTGAAAACGAACATGTATCTAGGAGTTATAGAAATGAATTTTGATCGATAAACATGACACAGAGAAATATCTGAAAAGATTGAACTAAATTTTAATAGAATGAACCAAAATATATTAAGTTCTGTAGACGTAGTTATAGCCAATAAGTAGTGAAGAAAGAAGTAATATAAATATGGGAGCAAAGATTTAAATTTCAACACTAGGAATTGCATTAAAACCTGAATTTCGAAACTTCGGTTTAGAAGTTGACAAGGAAAAGATCAAAAACATCCGCAGGGCGATCGGCTAAAAATGTATCAATCATTTAATAACTGTATCAATGTCAAAACGTGATTTTCAAGCGTTGTGATTGGTCTATACCCATGTTTTGACATTGATACAGTTAAATGATTGATACATTTTTAGCCGATCGCCCTGCAGACACACTGGTATGATCAAAAGTAGCGAACCAATAAATCGCAGCCACAATGTAACCCCTTGCCAGTTGCGGTACGATAAGATTCAATATCATCGCGCCTGCTTGTAATAAGCCCGCCTGCTGGCAATAAAGCCGCCTGTCGGTAATATAGGCGGCTAATAAAGCCAACTCCGTAATTCCCCTCGTCTTAATAAACTCATCTGAGAAACGCGGCTGGCGTCTGTGATGTATGACTGACAAGTATTTACGCTTAAAATGTTGTTATCCACATTTAATACTTTCAGTGGCAAGGCGGGAAATTTTCGACGCCCTCGTACCTAATACATCTGCTAAAATTACACGTAGGTACTATAAATGGACAAAATTGTTACTTTAGATAGCAATATAATGAATGTTTACAAGCTTTTTAGATGTAAGTCATGTACTAAGTATAAATGTTATAAAGGCGAAAGTTTGTGTATAAGTAAGTTAGCTACTCCTTCACGCCGTAACTACTGAATCGATTTGGCTGAATTGAAATGAAGATATAATATAATATGATTAATAACCTGGATTAAAATATAGGCTACTTTTTATCCGGTTTCCACGGGATTTGTAAAAAAAAAACACGCGGGTGGTGGCTCCATTTTTTGTCTACATCATATAGGATAGGTCTGAAAATAGGTTGTATAAGATATTTTTTTTACCCCTTCATGGTAAAACAACGTTTGCTGCGTCAGCTAGTAATAACACAAAATCATTCTATTAATTACATGTAACTTTGACTCCAATGACTTGTTCACATGAATGAATCACATCCAACCGGGTTAAATCTATCCAATCTCTTTTAGATACACAATTTATTTATTCCAGGGAAGAGCTACAAACGAAATAAAACAAACGCACCCGCTCGACAAATCAACCGGCTTCCTTTGTTCTTACAAATTATAAAAACGACAAAAACACAAAACAAAAACAAACCGCGCACCGCCCTATTTGTGTTCTTTTCGTTTGTGGGATTTCATGGGGACTAACAAACAAATAGAAATACTCTTAATGCACTCGTATCCCTTTTTATCGTCCACTTCTAGGCATTTTCCTATCTTCAAAGCTGATAATATGATTAATCACCGAAAACATTTTTTGAAAAATTTATTAATTTTAATTTTAATAAAATTTTAATTTACTGTTAAATTTATCTATTTGTTTTTATGAAAATATTTTGAAAATACTTATTAAATTATTAATTTTGTAATTATACTTTTTTTAATCATCTTGTCGAGTGAGCCTTCTATATCGTTAGATAATATAAGGTATTCCGTAATAATAATAACGATTTAACGTAATACGTATAAAATTACAAAGAGAAATATTTAACAAGGAAAACCCATATTTCCTCACCTATTTTCTCTAGGTGAAATTGGAAACCTGCGGAACAAATTTTATTCATTTAAAGGACTCTCTGAATTCTTAATGCAAAAGTCTCGCGATGTCATTTTCTTTAACATTTTCAAGTTCGGGATCAAAGTTCGAATTTTATATTAGAGTTTTCACTTTAGGAAGGAATTGGTCCCTTTTTCATTTCAATTTTCATATTACTTCAATTTTTAATTTAACGACCTCTCTAGCTCGCTCGCTCAATTTGAATTAAGAAGTGGGTTTTATTCTCAATAGGGAATGTTATGGAATTACAAAAATTATATTAAGTCGTCTGTTGGATTCGGTAACGCTTTCTTACTTCCGTAGACAAAAATGTATGTAACTTACTATTGTCGCATCTCTTACCTTTTTTTTGTCTTTACTATAAAGTGAGATTGCATTTTTTTTTGGTTCAAAACTGGTAACAATATTATCATCCTTAGAAGTGCCTTATAATACTTGTTAACATGTCACAATTACTAGAGACGAATGTGCTACATGTGACCAATTGCAAGCTTAATAATTATTCTTAATGGTTTTTAAAACTTTGTGCAAAGAACTATATCTGAAAAGGTTTTGTAGTCGGACGTCGTATTATATGTATTTAAGAGTGGTATTTTTACCTCAGAAATTAATTAAACTTTGCGAACGGGTATTCGAAACTAGTTTAAACTTGCATCGGTAGTTAGATGAGCTTTTCATTCCCTCATTTCTCGGAAACTGACACCGGGGAGCGAAGATACTGCGGTTTTTATGGTATCGCCTGTATTCTGACGTTTCATAGCACCTGTACTGTACTAATAGGTAACTAATATTTGAACTAGTAAATTGGAAGTTACACAATGTCGTTTGGAAGTTACACATCCAATCCCGGGGCAGTACTTAACCAGCCGAAGCCAAAGCCTCTTACCAGATTAGACCGAAACAAATCTGGCCTCTGTCACGTCATGCCAGGTATGAAGCTCGAAACGTTCTGTTTACTACAGCTTTACTGCACCAGAAAGCTCGTCCCAAAAGCAGTTCTTTCAAAACTGCTTAACCAACTGGTGTATGTAGATTGTAGACATCGGTTCTGTGTTGGTTTCGCTAAACAGCCGGGCATGAGCGGGGCGTGAGCAGGACAAGTTGCAATGCATTCGTATATGGAAAACTCTATATAGTCTGTCTGGTGGGAGGCTTTGGCCGTGGCTAGTTACCGTAAGTAGTACCGGAACGCCAAACCGCCAAGCGATTTGGCGTTCCGGTACGATGCTGTGTAGAAACCGTTAGGGTGACTTAACTTACCCCCTTCCAAGTTAGTACGGCAACATCTTCGGCTGCATCATCACTTACCATCAGGTTAGATCGCAGTCAAGTACTAACTTGTATAGGTAAAAAAAAAGTCAATATGGGTAAATGTAAACAGAGGTAATGTAAATGCATTCAATAATTTCGTTATGTTTAATATTTTCGTACGTATTACGTACTTCGTATGTATTACGTTATGATTAATATAACTTTCAGAGTGTAATGAAATGCATATACATATTATATAGACTATTATCTGAAAATATCTGAATAGACTTTAATTGATGCGTTTCGTTGCACCCTGACACTGATATTAATTAATGGTACGTGCGTTTACATTTACCTCTGTTTACATTTACCCACATTGACCTTACTGCCCCATCTCGCCCGACGTCACGCGACGCGCCGAGGTGTGTGGCATCTTCCACGTGCATGCGCGCCGGCTTGCCTTCATCCAGGATCTAAAGCCATAAGTATACATAAGAGTGTCGTCGTTCGCAGAGTGAACTACGCGCTGTGCGGCGTGTCGGCGTGGTGGTGGCACGCGTGCAACGTGGCGCTGCACGCGGCGTGCTGCGCGCTCGTGGCACGCGCGGGCGCCGTGCTCGCGCGTCTACAGCGCCCCTTCGCCGCGCTCGCCGCGCTGCTGTTCGCGGTGCACCCCGTTCACACTGAGGCGGTGAGTTTGTTGCCATTTGTTTAACCCCGGCTCCTCACGCTCGCCGAGTCGAGCCGAGCGACTGCGAGTGTGAGCGAGAAGTTAGAACTTACCTCTCACTCGCACTCGCAGCCACTCGCCTCGCCTCGGCGAGCGTGTAGAGCCGGCATTACAGGAGGTCGGATTCTTATTGGCGGGATACCCGTTCACTCATCCATCGGGTGGAAGAGGTGGCCTATAGGTTTAAAAAACCTCTTTAATGCCTGGAGTGGAAAGCGACGGGAAACTACTAAAATACACCGACGTTTTCCCTGCATTAAGGTGTTTTATAGGACATGCTTTGGACTGCAGTATATACGCAGGAACTTCATAACCTTTCTGCCTCACAAGTCTGTTTTAGAATGGCAAGAGGCTGTGGCATCCTTATGTAACTTGACCATCAACATTCTTGCACCTTCTGCAAGATTTTAATATTATTGATATTATCAGGTCTAGAACGCCCAACGTGTTACCATCAAATTACAATCTGAGTGCTTGTACAGAAGCCTAAATATTACAGTGGCAAGCGTGCTCCAACCTAGACCTCATCAGTCATCATGGCTTGCAATAAGGCATGACAGTAGCCAGCTAGTCTGAAATAAGTGATGTACTTATAGAACACTTGTAGACTCGAGACAAATAAAAAATAAACTCACCTGCACCTCGTTAGTACGTGCCTGTTTACCGACGAATGTCTCGTTATCGCCGTCCACTACATGCAAGTAATGCCACACGCCGCACACGAGCGCATATTCAGGTTTACGTGTACAGGACACAATAGTGACATAGTTCATGTTTTAATCCCTTTATGTATCACTACTGGAAACGGGGCTCCTGTAAGGATGAGAAGTGTTTGGCCAATGGTCATAGTTCACCATGCTGGCCACGTCAGTATGCCCAATAGGCTATCACTCAATCATGTGCTGAAAATCATGAATCTATTGCGTGAAAACAGTGATTCGTTCTCGGTGTGCATTGCAGTTTTTGTGAGTGAAAACTTAAGTGTCAGTATTAAGTAGGTAGCAGCACCATAAAGTGATTTCCAAGTTACTATTCTCATTCCAAAGCTATATTTAAGTATTGCGTGGTAGTGGTTGTTACGCGCACAAACACAAAAATTGCTTTCATTCTCACATGCCTACTATCTATACAACTTTTGACGACCTCCCTGGCGCAGTGGAGTGCGCTCGGATTTGAGTACAAGGTCGCGGGTTCGATTCCCATCATATTTTAAAATGACATGGCCGGATTCTGCCCTCGGAAAAAAATATTCATGGCCATTGACAAACAGTGCGTCATATTAAAGCTTATCATTATGTCTTTACAATAGTTTAATTTTTATAATCAGAAAACTTGCGAGAGACATAATATTAGCATAACAACTTGCAACAAAATGCGCCTTAATATTTTAATAGCAATGATTTTTTTATTCAAAAATTGCAATTCAAAATGTTTACTCGCATTTTCTAAGCTTTGTAATATGCAAAAATAATTAGTTCATAAACAATACGCATGATATTTTAATAAATATCATGCGTATTGTTTATGGGAAATCCGTTTGGAGCACGTTATGATTTTTAACTTCACAGACCTTCATCAGTAGTAAAAACCAAATTGAATTATCTTACACAAATTAGAGTTACTTACCTATTTAGTTATTTAAATGAATGCCTCTCTCTTAGCAATTTAGTTCTACAGCAACTCTATTAGGTATTCAATGTAAACCGTTAAACCATTAACCTAGATAATATCGTAAACTAGTTCAGTTCAATAATAACATTTGGCCAGCTTCGCAGTGTGGTTAAATAAGTGAATGATTAACAAGAATTTCTGTTACCTCAAAGTAAAATTTAACCCTTCGAGGGCGTTGTTGCGAATAAAGACAAAATCCATGGTTTCCATAAGATTTGCAAAACCATGCGAAAGGAGTTGAGGGCAATACCTAGTCGTGAAAATATGACAGTATTTTATGATCCAGCTACCCTAACAGTATTATTAAATCTATTCTATTTTATAGATTGCTATGGCACATACCCAATTTGTCAGCAAACAGTAATAACCGTAGATAAAGAATACATAAGATAAAAAATACGTAAGTACCTATTTGTAAAGGTAAAAGCATATTACCTACCATAGTTACATTTAGAAACGTAATTATCAGTGTACTGGAAAGTCATTACAGTAGTTACGTTACACAGATATGTTCTTAGTCATAGCGAGTATATCTCGATTGGAAACTAATCCTGTTTACACAGCCAGACCCACAGCCGCAGGCTACAGAGACGTTCTCACTTGTCAAAGGGAGGTAGTTTATCAATTAGTTATTAATATCTCAGGTCTGAGGCGTGTTAGCTCGCTGTGAGCTAAGATCTCGAGCTATATGACGAAACTTGCTCTACTCTTGTCTGGTACTGATAGAGCTCTAATTAACAAGCTAGTACACGGAGTGCTGTGAGACGATCAATCAGCAAAACTATACCTACTGTTCAGAAGTTATGAGATAGCATACAGCCAGCTATAACACCTATGTGGTGATTGAAGTTGATACTACTAGTAGCTCATTTTAATTAATAATAATTAGAACTTGAAAGTTGCTTGGTTGGTTTTTGGAAATGAAAACATGAATAGTATGATAGTTTTATTAACACAACAAGAAATTTTTCAATCTATCAATTTAATGATTTTATTGAAATATTGCGAATAAAAGAGATCTAGCTTTAGAAATTTAATTAACATTTTTACGTAACGTTTATGTTATTGTGACGTAAAGTATTTACGTCCTCTTTATGCCTGAACTGAACAAAATACGAGTAGGCTAAAAGAATGCAGATGTTTTATCCTGGAAAAATCCGCGGTTTCCAAGGGATTTTGAAAAATTTCGACTAACGGTTCCTGTACAGTATGGGACTGAAATGATAAATCTTAAGAGCTTAATTAACGCCATTAAAGTATCGCGATCACAAGAAACGGCCGTTGAGCTAATGTATAATATTTACTCGGGTTTTTTCCGGTGGGAACAAATAAAAATTTGAGTTAATATAAAATGCTAATTTGGCACGCGCCAGGAATATAACTCTGGACCTCCATCTCAAATTCGAGCACGTGTAAAATGGGCAATGGAGGTTATTAAAAAAGGTACTACGTAAAAAACAACCCCTCAGAACTACAAAAAGTTACTTACAGAATTTTACAGGGCTCCTTACAAATTCAGTACACAGGATGTTTAATTTGCAAGCATCGCCCGGTAAGAGCTTCGCAAACACACTTCAGAGATACGGAACCGTGATTTTAGTGCTGCGAAAAACGGTTCACTTAGAAGAGTGATGATATACCTTCGAGCTATCGTCGAGAGCATTACAAACATGCTGCGAAACTGTGAATTGAAACAATGCATAAGACGCTGATAAAATTGAAAGGGAAGATAATTTGGAACATTGAAGTATATCACTCGTTGATATCACTCGTTTATATCTTTTTTCAGGTGGTGACGTAATTTGTAGTTTATAACAACGATTTAAATCGCGTTTATAAGCTAACCTACATTATATATAAAAACTCCTCCATTTTGTATTTTACTAACTGTTTTTTTACAGAAATATTTTTTCAAATATTTTAAAATTTTTCATAATAATATTTGTGGATGAATGAAAAAGAATGTACTTACGTAACCTTTCACAACCTCAGACACTTAGTATTTTGAAAGAGATATTTAGGAGATATATTATTTATTCTTCATTATCAGGTCATTATGACACTGCATTCGAAAATAAAATTGTTATTATTTCGAAACACTCTTCATAATATGATAACACGCACTTCTATGATATTTAATTTATAGTAGGAGTAAAATATAGGCACTAATGAGAATTTCTACCTTGGTTGCTTCATCACTTTCTACTAAGTATGATATCAAGCGCAAGTCTTTATTTAAACAGTAAAAGTAAAGTAATGATGAATAATAAATAGGTAAGATGATATACACAGTTAAAAAGAATCATATGTTACTTCACTTATATCACTCGTTCAAAACCTAACATAGCTATAACGTCCGGGACGAGAAATGGCTGTGTTTCTTTTGGAGCGAGTCTCCACGCGATTTATTTGCTGACTGTATTTAAATTCTTCCACTTCAAAGACGCCTATTAAGCCGTCTGTTACCTGGATTGCATGCTCTTTCGAATGTTTACAAGGAAGTTCTATCCGAATATTTACCTCTTACATTTATATTTTTAAAGTATTTTGTTTTTGATTCTTTCTTAGGTTCTGTCAAAACAATACAAGAGAGACGTGAAGTCACACATGACGTGAATTAATAGATTGAATAGAAGGTTATAAGTGCACGTTAAATAATAAAAGCGGGTTCCAAAATAGATTTTCTAATCCTCATTGCTGTCCATCAAGCGCAATCTAAAAATTAAAATATATATATATATATATATATATATTAATTCCTGTCACAACGACCCCTGTGGTATGGGATATCAATAGTTTTAAAGATGACATAATATTTAGATAATCTATCAATGGATATGGATAGCATAGCGATAGAATGGCGCAGTTGGTAGAAAGGTCCCGCTTTCTGCTTCGGGGTCGCGGGTTCAATCCCCACTCAAACTACTTACTTTTTAACAACAAGATACAAATTAAGTGACTTATACAACGGTGGCAAGAATATTATAGGTGATTTTTTTACTTCTTGGGGTACATTATGGAGGTTTAGCAGGGATTCTTAATTATTTTTAAATATAGAATACCATGTCAACCGGGGATAGCGAAAGTTAGTCCAACAGTGAAATAATTTTTCAATTCAGTTCAATAGTTTTGAAGCCTATTCAATGCAAACAAATAATCAAATCTTACCCCTTTTTAATATTAGTGTAGATTTATTTACGTTCACCGTTTCCCGTGGGCGGGCGGTAATAACGGACAGAGCGGCGGCGGCTGTGGTAACAAAGGGACATTTCGTTATCAGCGGTTATTTATCAGCCCCGCTCGTCGGCACGGCGCTGTCCGCATAACTCACCGCCTCACCACCTCAGCCCTGCCTAACTGGCCTCACTACCCTGTGCTACTGGTTACTGCGGGAAATGAAGCCTTAAGGCGAGTCACCGGACATGACGCGGGGAAAACTGTTTTTTTTGATCGAATAATTTGGTTGTTTAATCGTTAGTACCGGTTTTACAAAAAATACACGATACACCTAAAGATATTATCTAAAGAATGTGCTAATTTTTGACATGATAGGATTAACTTTACTCGATCATATAAAATCTTGAATTTGGCTTAAATAAAAGTTTTTAATAAGAAAATTTCTACATATGCACATAATTTTTATATGGAAATATTTCTCTTGAAGTACTTCAGAGAACCTGCTAAATTTCGGTATTCAATTATAATCCTGTATCCAGCAAATTAAAATTTATCCCAGAACTGGAATATTGCCCAGCGTTTTCAGGACACGCCGCGCGTGTCTTGCCTCGCGCTCAAGGGTTATTTGTCTTCAGAGGTAAGTCTTACGACCTGGCAATGTTAATTGACTTTGCTCAGTAAAGGCGAAGTAAGAAATAAGGTTAAGGTAATAAATATTTCTAATGTCCCTTTTTATGAGTTCTACATGGATGGTTGCTCTAATTTTCTAAATCTCTTTATTGATTTTACGCATCAATATTTTGTAATTTGTATACCATGATAAAAATCGACACTATGTCTTACTATGTTACCTATGTCGTGTGGCCTACTTACACTGAAATTAACTATAATATAAAAGAGGAGAACTGAGATTACTTTCTCAATATTCACTCGTCTATACTTTATTTCAAAGCACCAAACGTCATTATCAATCCCGTCAATCCAGCGGGAATGGCGGCACAAATTTATCTCATTTTGTTCAAGAAACAGAAGTTAATTGCGTGCTCCGCTTTTCTAAACTTCAAAGGCCAATTGACAAACAGACTCCTGGGAGCAAATAAGACGTCGAGCTTGCGATGCTAAAGTTAAATTAATTTTAACTCTATTTTTTACAAACATTTAAATAGTTCTTGTTTAAAAATTATATTTTTATGTGTTGCTTAAATAGTCCTGACTTCGATTCCCGGTATAGGACATTTGAGTTTTGTAAAATTTAATTGGCTAGACCAAGTGAAAGGTCCTTAAAAGTTTAGTAAATAATAAGGATTATCACTCTAATTACGTTTAATTTGACTGCAGCGTCACTTTTTCATGTAATTATTGTTAAATAATAAAAAAATACAAAACTTATTAAATATCCGTTATGACAAAGTTGCGTACTGCGGTCTAAACCGTGGAAAAGAAAATCGCAAACAAAAGAAGATAAAACCTACTAACTCACTGCCCATAGAATTTTAAGCAGTTACTTAAAACTCAAAAGGCAACGATTCCGAAAGTGCTTTAAAATAGGCTCCAACAAATTATGATGCTTGACGTTTCACGACAATATCTTAATATCACAAAAGGAACATCGTAAAGTAGGTATTCGTAATTATTACATGCTGGCTCCAAGAGTCGGCAACTAAGAGGAAACTCTTAAATTATTCACTCCCTAATCCGTCGGAACTTTTCGACGGGGTATTTAAAATATTTAAGGTAAGATCACGTTCAACGTTAAATCTGGAATTAAGGGAATGCTTGGTGATTAACTTGTTCAATAGCAGTATTGTATTTGAAGTTTGTCGTATGTAAGACTGATGTAACTTTACATAATTCAATTGCAATAAATCTGTTAAACGACTTTTAGGGCTGTCTGTAATAGACGGTTATTTTGTCTCCCTTGCTCTTACAAATACGTTGGTAGGTGCGAACAATTTTTTTTATAATTTTTACTAACAAAAAAAAGCTAGGATTAAAAAAAATTGCAGTTTCGAAATAAATTACCGTATGTCATTGGATTAAAACATAGGCTTTTTATCTCAGAAAAATTCTTGGTCTCCAAATAATTTCTGGAAAACTGATCGTACATTAGCCGTACATAAATAAAAAGAAGCAGAATTCCATCTATTTTGGGGGTAAACGCCAAGTTCACTATCTAACGTGTTAATTTTATTTACGAATTGGCCTCCTATTGTTATAAGGGATAGACTAAAAAAAAATATATTAAATTAAAAACTGTATACTAAACAATAAGTTGAGACTTTAAATACTCCCATATTTTGAGGTGCGGGACGAGTTTCGTAGTTTTTCCACGAGGCAACTTTTATTTCCAGCCTTCACCCCAGCAGTTGCAGCTCCAACTAACAAGCGGAACGAAAGGGCGAATTTAACAATTCCCAACTCGCACAGTTGAAAATTGTTAGATTCACCATTCTGGTATTTAAGTTCTACAGTTTAACAGGTTCGGAACTATGCAGAAACTAGTATAGTTTCCGTCGAAGGATTTTATCATGCTAACTTATTTTTGCAATATACATACTAAACTGCAAGTAGAACTTTCGCAGAAATGACGGCTAAAATTGGACCGAATTTTTAATATTGCACTCTTACTAGTCTTTTACCTTAACTGTACCAAATCCCTGTGCATTTATGCTGATTTAATTAGATAGAGACGAAGTTTTTTTTGTAGATTTTAATTATAAATAATACTTATATTATTTCGTTAGAAATAAAGCTCCTTAGTGGCTCCTTATAGATTAGAAATTCAAAAGAGCGAGTTAACTTCAATAGTTCAAATAAACATCGGCTAAGTGCATGTCGGACTCGCCCACCGAGGTTTACGTACTACCACAGAAAAATTAAAATCACAACAATAACTTTTCTTAACGAACCAAAAACTTAACTTTGGTTTTTGAGGTCTATTGTTAACATCAATAAAGGTTTACTTGAAGATTTTTTACATGCATGTAAAAATAAATTAAAAACTATTAGGCATAAAAATACGTTTTGGAATATAAAAGTAACGCCCTTTTATATGATTTTGTTATCTCATTTTGAAATTATGATTCTCCGGTTTTCCTTCTTTTTTGAACAAAAGTAAAAAAATAATAATTTTTATAATTGCAATGACGTGAGCCACACTTACAACTACTTCTTTCATATCGATAGCTTTAGAAGCTACTGATATAAAGGGTCGTGACAGACGGAAAACAAAGTAATCTTATAAGGCTTCCGTTTAGTCCTTTTGAGGTGCGGAACCCTTAATAGGATCGTAGCGACGTTTCAAAGGAATTCATTGCCAGCCTGTAATTCGCCCTCGCCTCGCAAATGCAAGTGCACTCAATAAAAAACCGTGATGTAATTGTCTCGACGCCCTGCGCCCGATGATTACAGCTTGTGGCGACGCGACGCTCCTGTAATTATGGAAATTCCTTCTGTATTACAGGCCTTGTGATTATATTACAGACACTTTGTGATTATATTCACTTTTGTGAGTGAATTAAGCTTAATTAGGGCGAGCGCTTCAATAGTTTCAATTAGTTTTATCAGTGTCAAATAAAATAAAATTCGGATTCCGAAGTAATAGGCGAATAAACAAGTTGTATTTCTTAATAAAATCTATATGACAAGAAATTATTGAAAAAAAAAGTAACTTTTCGCAGTAACTAATAGATCGCAAAAAATTTTGTTTTATTTTGGTTTTGGTTCATGAGAAAAAATGTAACCAACTTTATTCTTCTTTGAATCTACTTCCAAACATCTTCTTTTCGGAGTTATGTGCATTTACAGCAACTTATCATGTTACTTATGACGTAATCTTATACCTTTAAACGAGCAATTCTTGTATATATATTTCTATATAATCTGGATCTCGGGAACGGCTTTAACGATTTTCATGAAATTTAGCATACAGGCGGTTTTGGGGGCGATAAATCGATCTAGCTAGGATTCATTTTTATAAAATGTCGAATTTACCAAAAAAATAAAAATATGACTACTGCTGCCATCTATTGGCCACCGAGTGAAACTCGGTCACCCAGATATTATATTTTAATGCGCATAACATCTGTTGTTTAATTATGTAAACATGCAGGCTTGATTAAGCTTTAAAAAAGGTTTTGTGTGATAATAGAAGTTATTTCAAAATCTGTGAAATGTGAATAAAAATCGAAATTTATCATAACTTTAGACGGTTTTCCTTTAAGGCCATATGTATATAGCTGCAACGGTTATGGTAGGTTAATTGCCCGTCTCAAAAGTCCACCCCATATAAGTCACTTATACGGGGCTACGCTTATAAAGGAAAGGGTGAAGTTAATTTGTCGGGAGCTGAAACGAATTGAACCTCGGAAAATCCCTCAAACCTTTTTGATTTATAATCATTCCCTGAGCCTATTAAAGTAATCCTTTGTTTTACATTCTTGAGACTTTCCATCGACACTTCACGGGAATTTAGGAAGGCAATATTATTTTTACGTGACTGGTATACCAATTAGCTTAGATTGGAAGCAATTTGTACTGCTTAAGATTTTAATTGACCGTAAGCCTCCAATTTTAACTTGGAATCTTTTTGAAAAATGCTGAGAGTTAAACTTTGACCATTTCTAAATTGGTTGAAGCACAACTCATAACAGATACCCCACAAACCATAGTCTGTTGGGGGCTTCCCAGTTACATCCAATAACAAGGACGCACCGTCAAGCGATTTAGCGTTCCGGCGAGATGCTGTGTATAAACTGTGTAAAAAGCAACAACTTTGGCTGTATCGTCATTTACCATCAAGTGAGATCGTGGTTAAATACCTAACTTTTAGATTGTAAAAAGACACTGGATTAGGTACTGTAGGATAATGGATTAAAAAGTTGCATCAAGTCAAACATCTTTGATAAATGTCAGCCATGGAGGTTTCTTTTGAGATATTAACGATTCGGCTCTGTATCTTTAGCGAGGCACAAATAGGTTCAGTATATATAAGTTAACCCGCATTAAACCTCACAATAATTAAATATTGATCCCAACATTTGTAGTACGCTTGTCGGCTGTCGCGGTAAAGTTTGCGTTGATTTACCAGCGCGTTCCAAATTCAAACACTACATAATTAAAATGTCGTCAAACAAACATGGCCGTCTGGTTTTATCGGACTGCAATTGGTTGCACGGTTGTACAGCAACAGAAATATTTTACTTTTGGATGGAACATGTTTCTACACTCTGGCGTAGAAACATGTTCCATCCATTCCACCTGGATGGCTGGCAATAGACAACCACCCGGTATGCCAGATCTTTCTTTCCACGTACCTGCAACCCCAACTGACCCCAACTGATGGGTTCCCTCACAACTATAACATGAGGTTATTCAACGGGCGGATAAAGAGTCGGCAATGCAGTTTATGTAAACAATAGGTTAAACATTGCCAAAAGAGTGCTTTGTAGGATTGTATAAGAGAATATACTAGAAAGAATCTATCGAGAAAATTTTACCATGACTACTTTACTATGATAATATATTTAAAGATAAAATATGTCTGTATAGTTTTAAAATTGCAGGTCACAAAAATCGCTTTCGCGTTAAGAAAAATTAAGAAGGCCGAAAAAGAAAATCTTTTAAGGAGATACCCTTTTATATTATGTTTACTGTAGACGTAATAATACATGTAATTATTATACTTTACAAAATACAAGCCTACAACAGATAGACAGAGGCTTATTAATAGGGTTTTTACCCACCGTTTAAGGAACCCTAACAACCAATCAAAATCAGTAAAGCCTATCAAAGAGTTATTGTATTGCTATTAATTAACTTTCGTTATCACCAGTGAATAAGTTATAAACTGATAACTCGATTTCGACGCTAAAATAATTGAATTATTAATTTCGGCTCAATCCATTATTCTATGTACATTGCGTTGCGAGCTTAGCGTTTATATGTATACTCGTAATTAAAAACAACAAATGGTCGTTTGTCGACTTTAATTGCGTGTTACGTTACGTTGTTGACATTTTTATTGTTATTATGTTACTTTATCGATATTATGTGATAACAGGGTAGTAGTACACACGCAGGTGTTGTACAGACGTGAGAATTTAGCTGAAAGCGTTCAGCAGGGTTAATACCTACAGTCAGTGCCGGTCCTATTAACATTTTAACGTGGTGCGAGGACTAAAAATGGCGCCCCTCTAAATAAAATAAAAACCGGCCAAGTGCGAGTCGGACTCGCGCACCGAGGGTTCCATACCATAAAAGAAGTACCTAAAACATTAAACGAATCACTTTTGTTCATGATTTTACGAGTATAATTTACAATATCTGGGTGACCGAGCTTCGCTCGGTGGCCAATAGATGGCAGCAGTAGTCGTATTTTTTTTGTAAATTCTCCTAAAAATGAATCCTAGTTAGATCGATTTATCGCCCCCAAAACCCCCTGTATACTGAAAATCGTTCGAGCCGTTTCTGAGATCCAGATTATATAGAAATATATATACAAGAATTGCTCGTTTAAAGGTATAAGATAAGATAAGATATAGATACTTTTGTTGGCAAACCGCAAACCTAACTTTGTTTTCGGCGGATTATTGTTATTATCAAAAAAAGTATTATAATGAGAGAGTTGATTTTATTTTTTCTGTGAAATATACGTTAACTTCTATTGATCATAATTATTTCAGATTTTTCGGTTGGTAAACTTCGGAGATAAGGGGGGGTGAACGGTATTTTTTTCGACAGTTTGCCCAATAAATCAAAAACTATCAGGCATAAAAATAAACAAAAATCGGTTTGAGAATACACAAGTGACGCCCTTTCATATTATGATACCCCACACAATATTGTTATCTCATTTTGAAATTTTGACGACCCGATTTTCCCTCCATTTTTAAATAAATATAAAAAGATTTTCAATTTTTTATGATCGCAATAACGTCGCGCCGCAATTACCTACATAAACTATTCCAAATTTCAGGTCGATAGCTTTAATAGTTACTGAAATAATCGAGTGTGACAGACGGACGGACAGAGAAAGTCTCACCATAAGGGTTCCATTTTTACCATTTTGATATGGAACCCTAAAAAAATGTTTAAGCTGTTCCTTTATCTTTCACCAGAAAAAGCCTGACTTGTAGACCGTAGGGAAGTTTTAATTTACTGAAACTTCGTTCTCCTTTGGCAGTTTCAGGTACAGTTAGTAAAATACAAGGCGCTGTCCATACATTAGAGAAAATATTATCTTGCCAATCATTTTTTTTAACCGACTTCAAAAAAGGAGGAGGTTCTCAATTCGTCGGAATCTTTTTTTTATCTATGTATGTTCACCGATTATTCGAAGACGCGTGGACCTAATTAGATAATTCTTTTTTTGTTTGAAAGGGTATATATACTTCCTAGATGGTCCCATCAGGCGATTTGGTTATTGTTTGACAGAGTAATATTTTCCAAGTATTTGTCCTGTGGTTATCAATTCAGGATTTGATCATGGGATCCTGGTGAAATCGAGAGAACTCTTCAAATTTTGCCAGTACACTTGAAGCCATTTGGGTATTTTTTATAGTTACTAGTGCATTTTCTTACAGATGCTGACTTAATGGTTATTTATGGTCATCAAGTCAGGTTCTGATGATAGGATCTCGGAAAAGTACACTTAAAGCGATTTGTGCATTTTTTACAATGCCTTGTACTACTAAAAAGTCCACTAAAAAGTAAAAAATAAAATGGAAAATTCTTTTAAAAAAACCGACTTCAAATGCCACTACAAAGAGTGAAATAATTTTTAATGTATGTACACCAATTTGAAGTAGGGCAGTTCATACAATCCTTCCTTCCTTCCTTCGTATTAATCGCCCGACTTCGAATTGGTGTACCTACATTAAAAAAAACCGGCCAAGTGCGAGTCGGACGAGGGTTCCATACCATAAAAGAAGTTAAACATTAAAATAATCACTTTGTTTCATGAATTTACGAGTATAATTTACGTGTAGGTACTTTTGTTGGCAAACCGCAAACATAACTTTGTTTTTGCCGGTTTATTGTTATTATCAAAAAAAGTATAATAGTTAGAGAGTTGATTTTATTTTTCCTGTAAAATATACGTCAACTTCTATTGATCGTAATTATTTACGATTTTTAGATTGGTAAACTTCGGAGATGAGGGGGGGAACGGTATTTTTTTCGACAGTTTGCTCGAAAAAAAACGATCAGGCATAAAAATAAATGAAAAATAGTTTTAGTATACACAAGTAACGCCCTTTCATATGATACCCCACTCAATATTATTATCTCATTTTGAAAATTTGTCGACCTGGTTTTCCCCCTTTTTTAAATAAAAATAAAAACAATGTTCAAATTTTTACGATTGTTTTGACGTCGGGTCACTATTACCCATAACTCTTCTAAATTTCAAATCGATAGAGAAAGTAAGGGTTCCATTTTTACCATTTTGGTATGGAACCCTAAAAATAAAAATTATTTCACTCTTTGTAGTGGCATGACGGTTTTTTGAAAAGAATTTTCCATTTTATTATAAGTTGAAGAACTTTTATTGGCTCTCCTGATTGAAGATTATTTAATAATGGCTTTAGGGTAGGCTTACAAGTTCTTCAATTAATTCTTGTCCAGATATTATGTCACATTTTTTCCCATGGGTTAAAGTGCCGCGGCCCCCTCCCCCGCAATTTTGTTCATGCGTGTGCGCGACTCCTACGCTCGGTCGAGCGTCTTTGTTTCACGATTTGGTTCATTTTGGCGCCCCCCCCTTGAAGGCGCCCGGTGCGGTCGCACCGCTCGCACCGCCCTAGGACCGGCCCTGCCTACAGTAAGGATTAGTACAGGATTTTGTACCTACTAATTTCGAGTAGACTCGCTTCGCACAAATGAACCGAATTAATTCATACACTTGCAGTCAGCCCCATCAGCTATGGAGACCCGCTGACATGCGATTCGACTGTAGGCCCTTTACCGGGGCTAGCAGAACGATATCAACAAGGGGCAGAAAAGGGGACCCTGTTGGTGAGACTTGACTGTGTGTCCGTCTGTCACCAGGCTGTATCTCTACTACCGTGATAGTTACGCACATCAAATTTTCACAGATAATGTATTTCCGTTGCCGCTATAACAACAAATACTAGAGTTAGGGTAAGCGCCAAAAAGTGTCCGAACCGAATGACATACAAAACGCGAAAAGACATACAATCGCACTTCAGTCTCGTGTTTGAAAATTAGGCTGTATAGTAATGGTTTAAGACATAAATTACAACGTTTTAGTTTGTTTATAAAAATACTCATGTACCCTCTTTTATATAGGTTTTCTCGGGACAATTTTTTCGTGAATTTTGTATTACACCCGTCGTCCATAAATTTATAAGCCTATGCTAAAAAAAAAGATTCCGACGAATTGAGAACCTCCTCCTTTTTTTGAAGTCGGTTAAAAATATAATAAAATAAGGATTAAAGGGGGCTTCCGCCTCTATTACAACGAACGTGATTTTTTGTTCTTTTTAGATAACGTACCAAAAGGGTAAAAATGGGACCCAAATACGGGAACGGGACTAAAATATTATCAATATAAAAGTTTATTAGTTTAAAATTGGTTAAAAAGGTTCAATACATGGGGTATATTCAAATAACCCCACCGCTGTCGAGTCGATCCATATGGTAACGTGTAATTGAGTGTCGCTTTATGTCGCCGGGTGGCAATTATGAATCAAAAGGTTCCGAGGGAAAATCATTTGATTGAAGCAGGCCTCCAACGGATTAAGTCACCTAAACAAATCAGCTTTACCCTTTCTCTTTTACTTCTATATTATGTGGAAAACGTTAAGCCTGTCTCGCTTTTTGTTGTTTAATTTTCTATTTATGTTCGACTAATTAATTATTACCTTATGACACTTTGGATAGTATGGGGTCCCTAAAACCGCTTTTTAATCAAGTGTAAATTTTGTCCCAGTTGATTATACGCAAAAGGAGCGTATATATACAAAAAATATGGAGAGACACTTTACTATAGGTTTTGGTGCTTTGAAATGAAATGAAATGAAATTGAAATGTTTATTTATTGATTCGAACATTAACAATTAAACACAGTTTATCATGAACGATGACAACTGTAAAAGTATAAACTGCGTTACAGTTATCACGCCCACCTCCGAAACAATCAATGTAGCAACTGTTCACTATTACAAAGGTATAACTTAACTTTATTATAAGGTACGTGCAGCATGCAAAAGCAGCGTTGTCCATTTTATCCACATACTTTGAACAATAAAAGATGGAAATAAAAATGGGAAATGCTTTCCAAAAAACCAACTTCAAATGCCACTACAAAGAGTGAAATAATTTTTATTTAAATTTTAGGTACCTACACCAATTCGAAGTCGGGCAATGTTTCATACATATATATAATCCCTACTACTTAGTCCTTCTTACTTACTTGATGTGCGAAGAAATGACGAAGTCATAGATAATCGCCCGACTTCGAATTGGTGTAGGTACCTAAAATTTAAATAAAAATTATTTCACTCTTTGTAGTGGCATTTGAAGTTGGTTTTTTGGAAAGCATTTCCCATTTTTATTTTTTACTTTTTAGTGGAAAACAATAAAATGCACAAGGCGTTGTAAAAATACCCAAATTGCTTGAGGTGTGTTCATAAAATCTGAAGAGATACCTCAAATTCACCAAGATCCCATCATCAGACCCTGACTTGATGACTTTAGTCATCAAATCAGTATCTGCTAGCAAATGCACCAGTAACTATAAAAAATATCCAACTCGCTTCAAGTATACTAGCAAAATTTGAAGAGTTCCCTCGATTTCACCAAGATCCCATCATCAGACCCTGACTTAATGACTTTTAGTCATCAAATCAGTATCTGCTAGCATATGCACCAGTAACTATAAAAAATACCCAACTCGCTTTAAGTATACTAGCAAAATTTGAAGAGTTCCCTCGATTTCACCAAGATCCCATGATCAGATCCTGACCTGATGACGATAGAACAACTTGGAAAATATTACTCTTTCTAATAATACTCAAATAGTTTCATGTGTCCATATAAAATTTGAAGAGTTCCCTCGATTTCTCCAGGATCCCATCATCAGATCCTGACCTGATTAAAATGGGACCATCTGGAAACAAAACCCTCTTAAACAAAAAAAGAATTTTTCAAATCGGTCCACGCGTCTTCGAGTAATCGGTGAACATACATAGATAAAAAAAAAAAAAAAAAAAAAGATTCCGACGAATTGAGAACCTCCTCCTTTTTTTGAAGTCGGTTAAAAAGGGTTTCGCCTTGAATTCACACTTATAGTTTTACGATTTCTGTAGAAGGGAACCTCAGTGCACGAGTGTGACTCACACTTGGCCGATGTTCACAGATTTTTATTGATAGGTAGACTAATAAAGACGGGACTGCACCGCAAGTAAGGTTTGGTCAAAAATACAACATAGTTCCATAACTTATGTTCCCTGTCAACCGTATTAGGGGGTGCACGGGACCGGAAGGTGGTAAATAAAAGCGTAGGAGGTCCCAGACTCGCTCCCCGGCCAATTACCTTCGACCTTTCCTTTGAAGACTTTATTGTTTGATGTTTGACTCCGTACGGCGCAAACTTTTAAAGAGTTCCCCGTATAATGGTTTAACATACTTGGAGCAAATCAAAACGGCTCAAATTCAGACTTGCCTGTATAATCATGACGTAGTACATCCCCTGCGGGGTAAGTTATTTGATTAAACTCCTATAGATTTCAAGTTTTAAGTTTCAATATTTCCTTTGAATCCCTTTCAACACTATTAATTAAACAAAGAGTAAGTATGTGAGATATAGGTTAAGAAAAGTACAATAAAAAAAATTTTGCTGATCTCATAGCCACGCCAAAACTTAAACTTAATCAGCTACTACCATATTCATGTTACTTTATCTAAATTATTTATTTATGTATATTTTTTGATTGTATCATACATATTTCTACGATATTTTACGGGACGAAATTCGAAAAACGTGCTGGGCGATATTAATTAGTCAGTCTGAGAATCAGAATTCTATAACAATATTAATATGAAATGGTTATCTATCTAAAAGATAGATTTTCAGGATTATAACACAAATATTTTTCGAGTCACACCTATAAAATCTTGTAAATAATACACAAAAAATAAAAAAGTTCTATAGGAGCCATCCGAATAAGGTACATTAATAAATACAAGAGAAAGCTCTCCGAGTAGAGTCGGAGAGTCGTAACTTGAAATATTTATTTATAGTGCGCTTTTAGTGTTCCCTCCCCTTCACTCCGCTTCTTGGTCCGCTCCGCTTCGCTGAAACTGGGAGACATTTTATACTTGTATTTCAGTAGCTTATTTGATTTGGGATTTGTTCTAATTTTATTTTCTCCGCACTGTAAAATGTTGGAAAGTAAATTTTGTTTAGGGTTCACTTTTAGTTAATAGGAAATCCTGATATCGCAGAGGAGAAGATTTCGTTTCGTCCACTTTTAAATTGAGTTCTGAAAGCAGAGAAGTCAAGCGGAAACAAACTAAAGAAGATCTGTTGAAACATTTTTAGAGATAGTAAGTACTGTTAAAGACATCAAATTACAGAATTGTAATTCTACTATTCGTTAGTACTTACCTACCACCAGTCATTAATATTTTCTTCTGAAACAATCGTTCTTCCTAACCAGTGGGTACTATCAGAGTGGTACTATTTATCTCAGTATTTCCAGCAATAACAATGAAACAATAATGAAAGAAAATACGAAACATTTTCTTTACATTAGGAAAACACTTATGTATCTACAAAATAAAGAATAACTAATGATAAGTCATATTTATCACTATAACTACGTCTTGATTATGACTTAGGTGTACTTCTTATGGACGTTAAACACTAAGTACCTACCGATTTTTTTAAATTATTAAGCTTGACTACATTCATACCTAATGTAGAGCAATGATGAGGTCTAAGTTGTCACCCTTGCCTAGAATATGCTCATTCACTCTAGGAGACACCCACATTGCACTCTGGGAACGTTCCATACTTTAGAAGTTCGTATCGTTTCTAGGATGAAAAACGTTTTGTGCGAGTTAGCATTAGGAAAACAGGAACCCGAGTACAACGGTAACAGTAATCATCATGAATTCCTCAGCAACCTATTTATCAGACACCTGGTAATTGTTGGCAAGTACTTTGTTCTCGTAACGAACACCTAATGGGTTCGCAAACACGCCACTGTTGTTAGCAAATAACAACTAATTGTACCTGCATCTAATTCACAAGTCACAGCCGAAGTCCATTAGCGTATTTGTATAGTTGAGAAGCCATTAAGTAATTTGCGAGAGACAAAGCGCTCTCAGCAACAATGGCTGAGCTTAAAGAGAATGGATTTCTTTCCGCGACCCTTAATTGCTGCTTTTGTGAGCATCTCTACGCGTTAATGTTATTTGCGGATGACCTCTTTGCATATACATTTAATTCCGTTCACGACCCTCATTTTATTCTGGTCTTCATTGCGGTAAAGGCCTTACTATCCTTCTGCATATGCGTAAGTAAGTTTATGAATTAATACCCTCTTCGGTGTACTTATTTTCTTCAGACTGATTGCGTTATAGGTTTTTGTTCTGTTACTCGTATGTTATTATGTACATGTACGTCCGATTGCACTTATCCGGGTTTTTTATCGTAAATTTTTTTGCGCTTGACGACATTAATGCTTGATATGGGAAAGCAATGATGAGGTCGAGTTTGGAGCGTGCTTGCCTAAATAATGCCTATTCATTTAATCTATGCAGACTAAACTTAAACTCAAAATATATTTATTTCACATACGCCTAACATACAGGCTCTTGCAAAACGTCGGTATGATATTTGTTGCTTAAGAATGGTGATAACTACAACTAAAATTTTATAAACATTAGTAAAAGTAAGAACACACACAATATAAGTGTACGTCTCTACTTTTCCAATAATGCCGATTCTGTCGCGGAAATATTCGTGAAACACGGGCCATTCAAGTTCTTATCGTGTAGAATTGTGCGGAATATCGTATTCAGCCTTCCATTCCCGGCGGCAAGTTGCCTCGACACTCGTCCTCTGCGGGCGAAGGTGGAACTAAAATGGGAAAGTTCCCACTTCCCAGCTCTTGGCGATTGTGTTAAGTTACAAGGTACTTATAGTTTCGTGGACGAGTTTCCTTTCAGCGCTGCTGAACTTTATAGTTTAATTGATAACATTTTAAGGTTGGGGAAGTTGTATTTCGAATCTTGGGAGAAAACAGGGGTGCTTAACCCCATCGGTGCACAAGACCTCTCTCAATCCCTTTTTATGTCCCACTGCTGGGCACGGGTCTCCTCTCAGACTGAGAGGGGTTTGGTCATAGCCCAAACACACTGGCCAAACCGTGTAGGTTAGCGTGCTTCACCCACCTTCGAGAACATTTTTGTGAACTTTCAGGCATGCAGGTTTCCTCGTGATATTTAGTTTTCTAAAACAAAAGACCTACACGTCCGTAAAATATATTGAGAAATGTAGAACATTAAATCCGTGTCATTGAAATTCATTGATCGTAGGCTAACACAACTTTTTACAAAGTGTAAGGCACACTTTGTTAAGAGTCTTCTGACCCACGATGTCTCCCATACAAATGTAATACCAAAATCATTTGTAATTCGTGCAAATTTCGATCATGTTGTGGCGTTATTCGGGTTCATATAGTAAAAATCTATGCTCCTGGCCATATCTGGTTTCGAAATACTATTGTTGAACGAAATTGTAACCGAATTTAGTTTTGCTTATTTTTATGTGAAAGAGGACATGTTTTCTGCTTATTTGTTTTGTAATAAAAACAACACTATCTCACGTCGCATTAGTTCAGGAGCACAGTTTTTATTGTCCAGATAAACAAATATTGTCAATAAATAAAGTTACAAGTTTTCATTCATAATTTTTGGTATTACGGAACTCGACCAAAGTTATAAAAATTTTGATCAAAATTGATTATTATTTCGTTTTAAAGAAGTATTTCCAAACAAATTATGGCCAGGAGCATAGATTGTTACTATATGAATCCGAATAACACCACAACATGATCCAAATATGCACGAGTTACTAATGATTTGGTATTTTGAGCGAATGGAGACATTGTAGTTCACAGGCCCCTTTTAAGAGGTGGCAGCAGTTTCAACTTCTAAGCACAGCAGCCCGTGATAATCATAATGACTTGTCTATTCTATTTTTTTAGCTTGTAGTTATAGTAGGTACGCTTGTGAATCAAAATTAAAAAAAAAAATTGAGTGTCTGTTTTCATAGTGAAGTCACGTGCCAGGCTTTTTTATTTCTTTTTATTTAGCTGACATGTTTCTATAACGATTGTAGAAAAGTCAATTGAAAGTTAAGTGCGAAAAATCTAAGAGTCCCAGCAGCAAGCAAACATTATTATCTAATCTAACACAACTATGTACTAAACGAAGGTTAATTATATTATTAAACCAACAAACATTATGAGATTTCAATTTTGTCGTCGTTCCATAGAACATATTCACAATCAGGATGTATCGGATACTGTTTTCAATTCCGCTGCCAATTAGAGTAGCAATATCTTCGGTATCGCGCGGCGGTGCAATCCCGAACGGTAATAATGTGTCTGGAGCTTCGCGAATTGCATCCCCCATCCACCTCACACGTCCGCTTCGGTTTCCACTCGAAATATTCCAGAACATTCGAGAATATGCCCGAACGTTTCGGAATATTTGACAATTGCTACAGCTACCCGATTCTAAAATTGTGTAGTTTGCTTGTCTTACTATTGTTCTAAGTTTGAAGGCTATTCCTGGCTTTTGGGTTTGGTTTTTCCGCATAAAGCTAAGGTTTGGATTGATAGAAATATGCTTTATTGCGCACAAAAAGAGGTTAAGCTGCATTTTGTCCAATAACAAGAAACTTCTAAAAAGAAGCGATAAAGTTTTGGAAAAAATTGCGGAATAGATAAAATGCCTCAATGTTTTAAAATAGTTCATTAACACGTTGTAAAAATTAAATATTGAGTCGCTGTACTAATAGCAAAATGCTATTTAAATATTTGTTTGTATTCTATCCATCAGATCAAGATACCATCCAAAATAAGGAACCCTAAAAAGTAGAGAAGTCATTTTACGATAAAAAAAATCCCTGTCTGACCAATCCTCTTAGTATAAGATGATCCTTTTAAACATCAAGTTAGGTTAATGGGCTATTATTTTGTCTTTCCAATAATAATTTAATGGAAATGAAATTGAGGAAAATCGTTATTTAGTACTTGGTTCCGGTAGCGATGCGCCTTTTTTTGTTATAATAATAGATTTTCAGAACGAAGCTCCTTATAATAATACCAGTCATCTCTTTGCTATTACCACCGAGTATATAAATAACATGATAACTTTCTTAAGACCCTACACCGATTTTAATTTCGTCCCTGTATCTAGTCGTGTTCGCTTCGAAGCGAATTTAGATTAAAAATACATGTCGTTTAAATTTGAAAGTGATTGTCTTTATAGTCTTATTTTTATTTAATTTATTTGGTTTCACTAGCGAATTAACATTGATCTTAAAAACAAATACATAGAAAATTAGCAGGACCGATTTACTTGTTTTGTAATAATCCGTTACTTGCACAGAATCTGCATGGTCCAGTACTATTGAAGACTGGGGAGAACAAAATAATAACATTACTCTCCACCAAATATGACTGACATTATGGATCAGCCTGTCCATGACAGATCACCTCGTGCGTCATCTTGGCATGTATCGTAGGGAGGTAAACCTGGAGTTTACTTGACACAAACATTGCTAAGCACTCGCGTGATCGAACATCGGCTTACGGAGCAGCTCGGGAGGTTCTTTTGAGTATAATCCGGATAACTTTACTGTTTTAAATCCATCTTTACTGTTTTTCTTCCAGGCACCGTCTTTCTCAACATCTACAACTTTGGCACCTTTAAATCAAGTGTAAATGGGCATTTCCTACGCAATTACGCTCCACTATCTATTAGTTGTGATTACAGCCAAGCGCTAGCCTATACTTATAGTTCAAAAACTATATTTTCATCCGGCCCTGATAGTTTTTTGACTTGAAAACAGTTTTATTTATTACAAATAATGTGAATAAATACACGAGGAAAAACCATCAGGGTTTTAATATTTGTTATAGGCAACTAAAATGCACAGTTAAAACGACATAGGTCTTATACTCTGTGTAATTTTCCGGGGTTTGCAGCTACTGATTGCTCAGAATGTTATTGCAAGTGTGTTCGAACCTCAAAAAGCAGTATGACCACGTAATGTACAGACGAAATGATAAAACATAACGGACAATTGATGATTAAACGAACTTACCTTAAGTGAAGTTCTATCATAATTTTATGAATTCCTGTATGAAGATATTAACATGTATACTAATTAGGTATTTACGCCAAGTGATAGCCATTCAGACACTAAAGTTGAGAGAAAAAATAAAAAATTTCAACATTTTTCATTACGATATCTCACGCTAGCAACACTGTGTCTGTCCTTTCATTTAGTTCAGAGTAATTATTATAAGAGTGCCTTTGTGCTTCGATAAGCTCGTCTTGGTAGGAGCACTACAGAGCACCCAAATATGTATCATATACCTAATATATACATAACTACACAATATTATATATAACCACACAATATTATATATGTAAATATAATATATATATATATATATATGGGTTATGTTGTCTTCAATAAATATTTATTATTATTGTAATATGTACATTTTTTATTTACAAATTCATACATGGGTTTTTCCACAAAACAGGGGCGGGAGGGTGTTAATATCTTCATACAGGAATTCATAAAATTATGATAGAACTTCACTTAAGGTAAGTTCGTTTAATCATCAATTTTAATTCATTCCTGTATTCTATATTAACATGTATACTAATTAGGTAGATGTTTAGAGCCATGACATTTGTAAATAAGAAATGCTTTTAAATTAATAGAATAATAAGCATAATCGCTTAATATTGAGCAAAAAAATAAAAATAACAACTTAAGTTGATATTCAAAGCAAATTAATAATTAATGGCATAATTTTGTAGAAATATTAAAACTGTAATAGATAGTAAATCAATATTATTAGTATAATATATTAATAATAATATATGTAAAAAAACATATATTTTTATATGTGCGAATACCAAGGGTATATTAAGACTATATTCTAGCAGTACTGCTCGTATGTAGTCTTGACGATTAAAAGAGGTTTTAAACCTCTTTCAACAAGCTTGAAAATACTTGTATCAGTTAAAACTTTTAAATGCAACACTTGATTAATCGTAATAAATTGAGCTGTTAATATGCAACCATGAAATATATATTTTAAACAGTAAATTGATCACGAATATATTTTTATAAACTTGAGTAGAATAAATATTACCGAGACATATTTTTGGAAAGAAAAAAAAATAAGATCAATTTATTAATATATAAGATTAATAAATCTATGGGTTGCAGAGAACTAGTTCGTAAATTTTTGTTCATCTTGACTTCACTTTACGAAAATACAGGAGTAGGCATTAGTATTTTCGTGAAGTGTTGTTTAATTTTATTCATAGCTCTTTAGAGTTATTTCTATTGAAGGAGTTAACAATGATATTTTTATTTAATTTCCATAATAATATTGTTCTTTGGGTTTTTGGTGTAGGTACAGCTTTAATAAGGTCATTAAGATTTAAAGTGACCTTAAATTATATTTTTAACTGAATAGGGTGAAGTAAGAATATTCTCAAGAGATTTAAAAAAAAAAGCCATAGATAAATCATCTTATAAGCCTATTTTAAAGTTGATTTTGAGACAAAGGCTGATGAAGTAACTGTATCTACTGTTTATTCCTGAGTTCTAATAAAGTGATTACAAAAGAAACTTAAGATAGTCTGAAAAAAGCATGTTTTCTAATATTTTCAGACAGTAAACATCTTATACAATATTATAGTATGTAAAACCGTGTTCAGTTTATCATTTCACATAATATTAACATTTCAACTGAAGGCATAATTGTTATTCTTATTCATGTTATAATAATGTTGTTTAATATCATTAATTGTTATTTTAACAGTCACCCCAACACTACTATCGCTGTTGTACTGGTTAGTTGTAAACAAAAAACCACATATACAATTGGAATACAAATATTAGACAATACTTTTTAAGTTCTTCAGTTTCTGCATCAAGACCATTTTTTAATTTAGCAGTCTTTCAGTTGAAAAATGTGATCTGATTTTTCCAAGTTGATAATCGCAAAAATCAACGAGCAAATAAAACATGTTAATAGGTAGACATGTCGAAATGTTATTCGCGATTGTTCGCGATTAGTGCTTTGTTGACTTGTTGCGACGATGAAAAAAAATTTTTTTTTGTCACTTACCCAATAATTCCACTGTCATCACAGAAGATAAAAGTCTTTAATCTTCGTTTAATAATAATCAGTTAATTACATACCACAGCTGAAGTACTACTGTACTGGTATTCAAGTTCCTAGTGAAGCAGTGATGACCCAATTTTTAATTATCATTTGACCTTGGTTAGTCATCATCGAGAGCTAAATCCTTGCAGCGGCGTCATCCATCGACATGAAAGTTAAACAAAATATTAAACTTATTTAATAATGATTAAATACAGAAAAAATAAAATGTAGGCTATGTATCAACTCTAAAAGAACAAAAAAAAATTATGATACATGCAAGCCAAAATTATGAACCATCATTGTTCATATTATCATAAATCCAATGAAGTATTTAATGATTCTATGATCTTATATATATATTGGTAATTTCCAAATCCTTTAACATTTTTGATGCATAGATAACCATTAGTTATCTATGCATCAATTAATTAGCGGCGCGATCGCCTGAAAAATAAAAATATTTGATCTAGCAAAAATTAATTTGCTCTTTAAATATATTTTCCATTGCGTTACGTTATTCCTAGGTATGGATACCGATATTCCTGTAGATACAGGTACAAGGATACCTAAAATAAATTTAAATAAACATATCATCGATTGTTTTATAAGGACTCTACATTTTCCATATTTAATATTCATTTAAGAAATTTAAGAAATAGTCAATTATAGAAACTATAAATAACTTTGATATTCAAAAATATTGCATTCTTTTAAAAGCATGCATCCTAACTCAGTTAAAGCATTGATAAATTTGATGTAATATCTAATACATCGAGTTACGATGAAAGAATGGTTGTATTAAAAACATGTATTTGTAATGGAAAAACAAAAAAAAAATATTAAGTATGGTATCGAATAGGTTGTCTCATATTCAATTGTATGTGAACAGAATATAATAGCCGAGTTTTTTGCCAGACCTTCTCAGCGCAAACCCGTTTTTCAGATTCAAGCTTTCATAAAAGCCTGTAAATCAAGCCCATTTGAAAAAATCATTTTCATTTTTAATTACTTAAACATGAAAATTAATTGTAATGTTAGTGGTTCAATAGTTTATAAATCTTCATAATATAAAACCTTTTGTATAAAAGTAAATTATTATGAATGAAACTAGGATAGTACCTAGATATCTAAAGTGTCATTGCACTACATGCGAACTAAAGAAGAGAAAAAAAAAATACACATTAAATTCTGTTCATAGTTTTGAGAACATAAAGAGAGAAAAGAAATAAATTTTCCACTCATATTTAAGCACGATAAAATAATATCATCAGGCTCGAATATTTTATGAATGCGGTTATTCTATAAGCTAAACGGCAAACGTACGAGTAAGTAGGTGTCGTTTATTGCCGGTGGTACCCCCGGGGTACCACGGGTTGCCTTCTTACCCCGACCCGACTATATGCGAACATGCGCGAGTCCCCACGAGGTTCGAAACAGCGCAACGCTAGGCCAGCACTCCGATCGGCGGCCGCGCGGCGCCTGACATGACAGGTCGACGGAAATGTCAAAAGAGGGCATCGATAAGTACTTGCAAGGCTGTTTTGCTCCTGGTGCTGCTCTTGTGGGGAAATCAAGACTCTTCTGTCCTGGGTAAATCTTCGAGAAAAGTCGTCGCAAGAGACGAGTGCTGTCCTGCGATTTGGCCCGTGGGTCCACCATGGACCGACAGGTGGATTGCTCAGATATTCCTCCAGTGCCAGTTAATATTGGATCTTGATTAACTGTATTTCATATTATTGATAAAAGACATAATATACACAGAAGTTATTAGAATATTATATTATCAAATAAAATTTTTGTGTCTCACTCGTACATTTGATGATTAAACGAACTTACCTTAAGTGAAGTTCTATCATAATTTTATGAATTCCTGTATGAAGATATTAACATGTATACTTATTAGGTATTTACGCCAAGTGATAGCCATTCAGACACTAAAGTTGAGAGAAAAAATAAAAAATTTCAACATTTTTCATATATCTCACGCTAGCAACACTGTGTCTGTCCTTTCATTTAGTTCAGAGTAATTATTATAAGAGTGCCTTAGTGCTTCGATAAGCTCGTCTTGGTAGGAAGCACTACAGAGCACCCAAATATTATGTATCATATATCTAATATATACATAACTACACAATATTATACATAACCACACAATATTATATATGCAAATATAATAATATATATATATATGGGTTATGTTGTCTTCAATAAATATTTATTATTATTGTAATATGTACATTTTTTATTTACAAATTCATACATGGGTTTTTCCACAAAACAGGGGCGGGAGGGTGTTAATATCTTCATACAGGAATTCATAAAATTATGATAGAACTTCACTTAAGGTAAGTTCGTTTAATCATCAATTTTAATTCATTCCTGTATTCTATATTAACATGTATACTTATTAGGTAGATGTTTAGAGCCATGACATTTGTAAATAAGAAATGCTTTTAAATTAATAGAATAATAAGCATAATCGCTTAATATTGAGCAAAAAAATAAAAATAACAACTTAAGTTGATATTCAAAGCAAATTAATAATTAATGGCATAATTTTGTAGAAATATTAAAACTGTGATAGATAGTAAATCAATATTATTAGTATAATATATTAATAATAATATATGTACAAAAACATATATTTTTATATGTGCGAATACCAAGGGTATATTAAGACTATATTCTAGCAGTACTGCTCGTATGTAGTCTTGACGATTAAAAGAGGTTTTAAACCTCTTTCAACAAGCTTGAAAATATTTGTATCAGTTTAAACTTTTAAATGCAACACTTGATTAATCGTAATAAATTGAGCTGTTAATATGCAACCATGAAATATATATTTTAAACAGTAAATTTATCACGAATATATTTTTATAAACTTGAGTAGAATAAATATTACCGAGACATATTTTTGGAAAGAAAAAAAAAATAAGATCAATTTATTAATATATAAGATTAATAAATCTATGGGTTGCAGAGAACTAGTTCGTAAATTTTTGTTCATCTTGACTTCACTTTACGAAAATACAGGAGTAGGCATTAGTATTTTTGTAAAGTGTTGTTTAATTTTATTCATAGCTCTTTAGAGTTATTTCTATTGAAGGAGTTAACAATGATATTTTTATACGAGTTTAATAATGTTGTGTTGAACGGCCGAGCACTAGAACGCTAATGGAAGGACAGACACAGTGTTGCTAGCGTGAGATATATGAAAAATGTTGAAATTTTTTATTTTTTCTCTCAACTTTAGTGTCTGAATGGCTATCACTTGGCGTAAATACCTAATAAGTATACATGTTAATATAGAATACAGGAATGAATTAAAATTCAAATTTTGAGTAGTATTACTAGTTGATTTTGTAAGACGTTGTCAATGGACTTTTTATTGATGTATCTATAAATAATGACCACAACAAGAAACGATTCGTGTGGAAGACTAAAATAATTGTAAATAGTGCATTTGATTGCGGGTACTTTTCAGACCTGGTCTAGTAAAGTAATCTTGGTTCATTTAAATTAGCAGACAGTAAAAGAAAATATTGATATGAGGGTATATCGAAATAGTTTCTAAAGGTAATCGTTTTTATCCTTTATATCATTCCAATACAGTTGGTGATAAATAAAAACAGCATCGCGCGGTGTTCCCAGGTGGTCACCCATCCAAGTATTAACTGCGCCCGATGTTGCTTGATTTCGGTGATCGGACGAGAACCGTCAACCGGTGTTTTCAACATGGTATGGGGGCGTTTAAGCACCAATTTGCTATTTTGGAAGTTGCTTACAAGATAATCTTGTCATTTTTGGGAATGATTAATCCATAGGCGTTGTCCCAATAACCATCCTCAATGTATATTGTCGTGAAGGTCACACTCTCTAATGAAGTGTACCCAACACTGAAGCATAGACTGCAGAATATATTATGTTGATTGACTTTTTTGCAATTATTACCTAATATAGAGACGATAATCTTATTAACTCACCCTCATGTATGTCGTCGTGATGATCACATCCTCTTATGCAGTGTCCTCAACATAGATGCTTTGCAATTATTTTTTGCAATTATTAATACAAAGGCGATAGTCCTCAGGTTTTTCACCTACCAACTACCCTCAATGTATGTTGTCGTGAAGGTCACACCCTCTAAATGAAGTGTACCCATCACCGAAGAATGCATCTTGATTAGCTCCTCTTGCAGTAATTAAAACAAAGGCGATAGTCCTTCCAACTACCCTCAATGTATACTGCTGTGAACGTAACACCCTCTAAGAGGTGTACCCAACACTGGAGCAATATGGATTTTCTGAACCAATAATAACAATTCCGTAGATTTCACAATTCGTTTTGACGATGAATCCGATTATTTTGAATATTTCTTTTCGGATACTTTGATTTCCGCAAGAAATACTTATAATCACTCACTTTTTTATACGAGTTTAATAATGTTGTGTTGAACGGCCGAGCACTAGAACGCTAAATGGAAGGACAGACACAGTGTTGCTAGCGTGAGATATCGTAATGAAAAATGTTGAAATTTTTTATTTTTTCTCTCAACTTTAGTGTCTGAATGGCTATCACTTGGCGTAAATACCTAATTAGTATACATGTTAATATAGAATACAGGAATGAATTAAAATGCCGTAATTTCCGGCGCCGCAACGACAGGGGCGGTCGGTAATGGCGCATTAGCAGGTGCCGCGCTCGCTTCGCTATCGGAACCGTTTACCCGCCACTTAGCGCTCGCAATGTAACCTTTTGATCGCTGATACGCGGCTAAATACTGCAGGATAATCTTTCGCGGTTTGTTTTTCCCAACTGCAGTTAAATATTTATAGCCGGGTTTTTTATCGAAAGTGTTTTATAAACACCGTGAAGCTCAATGAGCTTGATGAATAATTTTAATGACACACAGGTGTCGTTAGAGTTTCCTCGTCGTATAAATGGTTGGAGTGACATAATATTGTAGAAAAATATGTATTAAAATTATAATAGGGTAGCTATAGCCAAAATTCGAACTTATTCATACAGTTATTGAATATATGAGCGCGTTCTATGCGGCTCACCCGGAATAATCTAAAACGGATCTGACAGTGGTATAAAAATTAAAAATCAAACTGGGAAAATAGATCACCCATACTCAGCCATTAGAAATTAAGATTATTGTATTTCTAATCTAATGCGTATTATCAAACGATTAATAGTAGTTTATGGTATAAGTGAGTAAAGTTGGTGATTACCGCTGAGGCGCCATTGAGACCCGAGCCGTTAGGTGAGGGCACTCACGTGTATCATACGATGTTTTTCAACACACTTGTGAATAAAGTAATACTAAAAATAATTTTATTTAGTAGATAAAAAAAAACTGTCTAACTGACTAGTAAATAATAGCAATGAAAAAGTCACAGTTTGTGATTTACCATTATGTGCCTTATTGAGGTGAAATTAGAGCCACTTTATGAGCAAGTGTGTTGAAAAGGTCATTTCTTTGAGAAAATTTCAAAAGTATAGAATTGTGCTGTAAACAAAGTGGAAATGCAAAATCAAATGGTAGTCCAGCAAAGTGAGTAATGCTCTGGTGCGTGTGGGGTGTAATTTGCGACGAAAGCCTTTTGTCCCGGGGCGGGCGTGTAACGGTCTAAATTGACGATTCCACGCCAAGTGCTGCAACTCGTGGCCGGTTTCGATTTGCGACATTTTGCCCCGGTCGATTCGATTGAAACATTCAATTACGGTCTAACGTAGCCAGTAACTACAAAATTGGATACACTGAAAATATACTATCAAGGCCATTTCAATACTTAGTAGGTATTAAATTACCAGTGTGTCCTTCCCGTCCTCACCTATGGCGTTGAAACGTGGACACTCACACACGGCCTGATCCTCAAAAATTGCAATGCGGGCCATGGAGAGGGCTATGTTAGGAGTTTCCCTGAGGGATAGAATCCAAAATGAGGAGATCCGCAGGAGAATTAAGGTCACTGACATAGCCCAAACTATTAGCAAGCTGAAGTGGCAGTGGGCAGGTCACGCGTGTCGTAGGGGCGATGGCCGGTGGAGCCGAAAAGTCCTGGAGTGGAGACCGCGTACAAGACGTAAGCGTAGCGTGAGGCGTCCTCCAGCTCGTTGGACCGCGGCTGGATGAGGAAGGCTGAGGACAGGGTGTGGTGGCGCTCACTTGTAAAGGCCTATTGTTCAACTCAAAATTGATTTATCCTAAAATATTATAGTGCTTATTTTTTTAAAGTGATAACAGAAATACATGATTTACCAAACTGTTCAACTACCACGGTTCATGAGGTCTGGTGACAAATTAAAAATCACTAACAGGCAGTATTGAGGAAGTAATATTTATATGTATTACGTCGATCAACAAGTAAAACCTGTAATAAAAAATCTTCTGTATCGGTAGGTACTATCATGTACTTCGTGCCTAGGGTCAGACTAAAATCTTATCCTAGGCTATAAATCTTCATAGAAGGACCTAGTTCCTACCCTTGTATGGAAAATTCCTCCCTTGATCTGAAAGTTATAAGCTTTGAGTTTATTTTAGTTGACGTTTATTCCTCCACGTTATATTTTCCAAGTTTATTTTTATTTAATACTGTATTAATTGATAAACAAACAAACGTAAAGTGCTGTCTCGGTACGATATTTACTCGCCAAATAAAGATGTTTGCCGGCGCTCGGGACGTGGGCTGATAAAAATGTATTCGCTCCAAACAAGCACTCCACTGGAAGTACTAGCGTAAGCAACGGAAGATGGGCTTTCCTTGTGTATTGGAAAATACCTAATAATGTCAATACACTTTATACAAGAATAATATAAAAATATTACTCTTCTATAAAGTCTATTGATATAATAGGATAAAAAGTATTCTCGTCAATAAATATAGAACCTTTTTCTATACCTACTCTGTGTATTTCTTTGTACTAAAAATGGAAAATTCTTTTCAAAAAAACCGACTTCAAATGCCACTACAAAGAGTAAAATAATTTTTCAATGAAGGTACACCAATTCTAAGTCGGGCGATTAATACGAAGGACTATGATCGTACGAATTGCCCGACTTCGAATTGGTGTACCTACATTGAAAAGTTATTTTACTCTTTGTAGTGGCATTTGAAGTCGGTTTTTTTTTAAAGAATTTTCCATTTTATTTTTTACTTTTTAGTGGAAAACAACAAATGCACAGGGCATTGAAAAAAATGCCCTAATCACTTCAAGAAGTGTTCTTAAGAAATCTGAAGAGTTCCCTCAAATTTTCCGAGATCCTATCATCAGAACCTGACTTGATGGCTATAGTCATTAAGTCAGCAACTACAAGCAAATGCACTAGTCACTATAAAAAATACCCAAATCGCTTCAAGTATATTAGCAAAATTTGAAGAGATCCCTCGATTTCACCAAGATCCCATGATTAGATCCTGACCTCATGACCATAGGAAAACCTGAAAAATATTACTCTTTCAAACAGTACCCAAATTCTTTCAAGTATTCATATAAAATTTGAAGAGTTCCCTCGACTTCTCCAGGATTCCATCATCAGATCCTGACCAAAAAAAATGGGACCCTTTCAAACAAAAAATAATTTTCCAAATCGGTTTACGCGTCTTCGAGTAATCGGTGAACATACATAAAAAAAAAGATGCCGACGAATTGAGAACCTCCTCCTTTCTTTGAAGTCGGTTAAAAATGCAATATGAACGAAATGAATAAAAAAATACTTAAGCGATTGAGCGAAGAAAAATACTTAAGTACTTGAGCGAAGTGTGGGGTTTTTTATATGTTAAGGGTTAAAATAAAATTTTTACATAATTATAATTTCACCATTACCTTAGCCATGGTCATCGCATTAAAATTAATTTGCCTAACAGACACACGTTTACCTTTACGTTGTACACGTCGAAACAGTCTATCTCTACCTTTAGAGCGAGTACACATTAGGCGTTTTGAAGCGCGCGCTTTGGTAACGCACGTTTTTAGGACAAAGAGGTTGGTCGAAGGTGTACACATGCAAGCGTGCGTTTTTGATCAAGCGCGCGTCAGACGCGCGCCGTCAGAATTTCGTTCGAACGCGCGTTGCGAAAGCGTCAGCTGCGCGCTTGTGGATACATGCGTCGCCACTTTGTTGTACATTTGATCGCGCGCTTTCGTGTAGGGTGGACGCACTATTCACCAAAATGGAGGACGAGCATTTCGATACAGACTTATTTATCGACGAAATTCAAAAGCGTCCAACTATATGGGACATGGAAAATCTAATTAATCAATCATCAAAGTAAAATAATAAAAAAAGTATTTGGGAGGAGCTTGTTGAAATTTTATAGCGACGGTATAGGATCCAATCACTTCAATGTCCATTTTCGAACAGAGACAGTAGTATAGATACCTTGACCGCGCTCGTAAAACGCCGTGCTGAGCGCTGTGTGTGTACGCTACCAACGCCCGCTGAACGTAACGCCGAGCGTCTAATGTGTACTTGCACTTACACATCACGTCGACGTCATTTCACCGAGTCCTTACCGCGTTTGAATTAAAGCGTGACCAAACATAGCGCGGCAATCGTGAGCGGCACGCCGCGCGCGATTTCCGCGCCGCGTTTGGACGACCACCGCGCACGAATGCCGCGTGTTGTTGCCGCGCGCGCAGTGTTCGTTCGTCAGTGTGGAAAAGTGGTCGTATCCAGTTTAGCGGCGCAGAGGGCAATAGGGAAATTTCCCTCCAGGCAGGTGTTGTGCCTGGGGACCGCTTGTGATCCGAGCGTGTGCACACATCCAGGTCATCCACGCGGACCCCTGTAAGGGGTCCCGGGGTAATCGTTCGGGGCGATGGCCCCTTTCGATGGTCTCGGCGCCGCCTGCAACTACAGGCGGGGCACTGGGTGGGACCATTGCTGGTCCTTGGTGTCAGATCCGGTGACTCCGCCGCGCTGCGATACAAGCCCGCGTGATGTCGCGAGCGATCTGCGAGCGCAGCGGAGTGGAGGTAAGTCCTGGTGGTAGCTTGCAACCCGCCGCTCAGCGAGGTCGTGCCCGCCAGTGATGTCCCGGTGGGCGCCCGTCAGCCAGCGGCGAGGAAGCGCTGTGGTCTTATGTCGACGTCAGGTCACGTGGCAGACCTCTGATATCCGGCGGCCGCCGATGGTATGGCGCGATGCCCCGCAGATGCTGGGACCGCGCTCCGTCGGCGCGCGCGAACATTGAGGTGCTCAGGCGGCGAACGTGGTCGTCGAGGCTCTCCATGTGCAGGTCCCTGGAGATGACCTGGTTCCGCACGAAGCGTGGCGCTCCGGCGATGGTGCGGAGCGCGAGCGACTGCTGCGCCCGCAGCGACTTGCGGCCCGGCTCGCTGACCAGCGCGAACCAGGCTGGGGCCGCGTAAGTGAGTCGCGTGCGGACGTATGCCTTGTACAGGCACAGCTTCGCACGGAGAGGCAGGTGGGACGCCAGCACGGGGCGCAGGAGGCCTCGCACGGCGCGCGACTGCGCTACCACGTTCTTCACGTGGGGCGTCGTGTTATCATCGTCGTGAATGAATAAAACAATATGAATAAAAGCAAAAAATTTGGTAGGTACGTGTATTTAAACTTTTAATAAAAGCAAAAATTTTGGTAGGTACGTGTGTTTCAACTTTTGATTAATAAAAGCAAAAATTTTGGTAGGTACGACGTGTATTTCAACTTTTAATAAAAGCAAAAATTTTGATAGGTACGTGTATTTCAACTTTTAATTAAAGCAAAAATTTTGGTCTACAGAATGCCTTACAGGGTTACACATCACCTTGCCTTACCTCACACCCACGCCATTGTAGTCGTCGCGAATGAATAAATGTAACCGAATTAAAGGAAACAATCCGATAACGGATCGTGGCGTGCAATCTGGCGAGGATCGACGCCGCGCGTATTGCGCGATACATAAATCCAATACGATTTGCTCGATACCACTTGAAATGAGAGGTAGAAAGGATGATATTTGTTCTTGAAGCTTTTATATTTTATACCTATAGAGTACAGTACGTAGTTCTGCGAATAGAAAAGCGAAACAAACCAACACAAGAAAGAACACATTAAACCAATCATTCCAAAAGTATTAATTAAAAATTCCCTTACTTTTATTCCGTTATACGTTTTATGGTAATAATTATGACACCTACGCGATATACGTATCGCTTCTTGTTTCACCCGAATATTATACATAGTTTTATGTTAACATTAATTATCTAGAATATACGTAAATTGAATTAAAATTGAAGATGAAGATCAACGACTTTACAACGAAATTTCAAAATAATTACACTATAAGTATTAATTCAATTTTATTGTACCAATTTATTGTAGTTAACAGTTAACACAAAAAAAAGTATATGAATAATTTCTAGATACTCTAATTGAATTCAAAGTAACACCCCGTATACATAAAAACGCAAGAATACAACTTAAGTACAATCGTTTCTGACATACGAGTAACATTAAACAAAAATGTAAACGCATTACTAAAATGCGTATTTCTATTTCCATTAGACTCGGTTGTTGTGAAACTCATCCCGGTACACCTCGCATCATCCCGCTCCCGTCATCACCGTTCCCACGTATGAATATCTGAATTAAACATCTGTACGATGAATCCCGACAAACCAATTCCCATCCCGCCGGCATCGGGGACTCTCGCGCGCTCTTTAAAATACATACATCAATTACCATTTTGTATTGTGAAGCATTTTAAAGAAACCGTATTTTGAGTGAATTAATTTAATTCTGAAAAGCACGTAGAAAACCTACCTGCTCATATGCAAATTGATTGATAACTTTGTTTGAAAACCCTACATTCTTCTCAATGTTTTTGCTCGATTAAAGATATCAAATTCAGAACTGTATACAAACCTTTAGAACAATGCAAATATATTATTCTTATCACTATCAAATGATGTCTATGAAATTTCCTAGGCTATATGACTTACTTTACTGTTGCTTAATTAAATATTTAAAAAATTTTGCTAGTTATATTCCTTCAGATAAGTCTCTGGAGAGAATTTTTTAGCAAACATTCCCGTTTTTTGCTCGATGCTGATAGATATTACGGGATGCAGATGGCTGAGCACCTCGTTTGCCGCAGTCGAACATGTAAACAATTAGAAAAACATCGTGCTAATTGTTAGATATGCTAAACATATTTCGTAAATTCGGTTGCGAAGCTTATCCCTTGGTCCCGCGCATGAATAACTGAATTAAACATCTGCACGATTCGATATTCCCAATACGGGATTGCGGCGCTCAATCCGGAGCAGCAGCGCCCGCGCTTAAATACATAAATCAATTACCATTTTATATCGCGACACAGTTTAAAGAGACGGGATTCTACGCGAATACGTCCGAATACGAAACGAAATTATGGCTTTACTCTTTAAACCTGCATGTGAATCGATCGCAAAATTAAACTACTTGCTGTCTTGAAATAAGAAACAACCTATAATATCAGAAACTACGTATTTTGACTTAACTTAGTCAAGAAGCAGTCAAAAACTAGTTTGAAATCTCTATAAAATTATAACTCCGCATTACTATTAATTAAATCATACACTTTTGAAATACGAAGGAACACGAAATACAAAAGAAAAAGAAGAAGAATACGAAAATACAATACGAAAGAACGAAGAAATACATTAGTAAATAGTAGTTCTGGCCGTCCTAGATAAATCTAAAGATTTTTGATATAAAACTGATAACCTTCCTTAATACTTGTGAGCTTATCCTAAAACAATTTTCCTGTTAACGATATTATGCAGCACTGTATGTTCATAATAACCATTCGCAGCGAGTCCTGTAATTATGATCCAATTATAATTAAACTTCACGCCAGCGCAAATTAATAGCTCAAACATTGCGACCTCGCAGTAACGGTAATTATATTTATCAGCACAGAATCAGGCGACGCGGCGCGACGCGACACAATCAGACCCGCACTTGAACCGCCGGTAATTATGACCCGAAAGTTGGTGTTGTGTTTCGATTTAAATAGTTTGAATGCTTTGATGAAATTCACTATTGTATTATGTTTGCACTTAAATGGGTCACCTCTAAAACAACAGTTTTCTTAAGATCCCCTTTGCTGTTTTCATATTAGGTTTACCGGACTCATTCTATACAGGCTGGCTGACAAAACTGCAGTTATTGATGTTCAGTTGTTACTTGAACACTGGAGTTAGCTGGTTTTACACCATCAACTTAATTATTATTATCTCTATGTCTATTAATCATAGTTACGAGTACCTATAACTGTAACATAAACGAGAGTGAAATACCACTTCCTTCCATATTTTGTCTTGATAGGTACTGAAAGTAATTTCTTGACAAAAAACATCTAAGCATTGCATGTAGGAACTTTGTGCATTGCTTTCCAATAAATTTTAGTAATTAATAATGATTAATTTAAGAAGAGCTCACGACTCACTAAAATATTTCAGTGTTGATGCTATAGAAGTATAAAAAATACGTAGGTAATAATAATCATTTTTCGTCAAGAAAACTAAATGGAATACAGTCACAAAAACTTACGTAAAGCGTATTGCAAGGCAAAAACTTCCTCACTTAATCCAGTATTCAACCCTTAAATGGAAGATCCGGGAAAAAGCGATATGAATATTCATCGACGCGGAGGAGTGGAGGCTTTTATTAGATCAGCGATTCACGCCGACGATGACGGCACGAGCCCCTATTGACTTAAGTCTTGATCACACTTGCGATATGACTGGACAGCGACACGACTTCTGCATCTAGACAGAACGAGACAGAAAAAAGGAATTCTAGGCCGCGCTGCTGTAATTCATGGTGAAGATTCAAGCAGACTCTTTTTGCATAAAGACTCAACCTTTTTTTGCAACAAGGCTTTACAAATACGTGGTCCATTGCTGCAAAGAGAGAAAATGCTTGCGTTGCATGATATTTTTTTTTGCTTCTTCGTTCGTCATCGTCTTCGTTTTAGCCGATGGACGTCCTCTGTTGGACATAGACCTCCTGAAATGACAGCCAATTTTTACTTTTTTTATGCTATACAAGTTAGTACTTGACTGCGATCTCACCTGATGGTAAGTGATGATGCAGTCGAAGATGTTAGCGTACTAACTTGGAAGGGGTAAGTTAAGTCACCCCAACGGTTTCTACACAGCATCATACCGGAACGCTAAATCGCTTGGCGGTACGTCTTTGCTGGTAGGGTGGTAACTAGCCACGGCCAAAGCCTCTCACCAGACCAGACCCGAGCCAATTTAGAAATTATAAAATTTCAAAGTGGCCCGTGGCGGGAATCGAACCCGCGACCTCCCACTCTAATCCGAGTGTGCGTCCGCTGCGCTAGGAGGTCGTCAAAAATTAATTGTTATTTATCACAGCTAGTCGGCATAGTAAAATGTCTTAATGTCACCGCTAGTGTAAAAGTTTCCTTTTACAATCGTCTACCGCAATTTATCTGCGTAGCGTCGTGTTGATGTCATGTTTCTAGTGTGATTGGACCCCAACAACAAAAACAGGTCTTCATTGCTGTAAGTTTAAGAGGCAGAAAAGAGGAGTCCTACTTAAATTGTTTACACTTTTATGAGAGACTTTATTTGTGACACAATTTAAAATGCCTTAATAAACTGTAAATAGTACATATGCAAGTTCTCTCTTCTTTCTTGCAGAGAAGCTTGTTCTTGCAAAGTATATCTTATTCCGTTTCAGTTTGAAACGACCACTGCGTACCGACGTGACTACTAGGCAAAATTAGACCTCAGGATGATGAATACACTGCAGTGTGTCGTTCGCAGTGCAGTTTCGAACGAACGAATGACCGAAAGATTTTTGAGAATAGGACGTTATATTTTGTGCCTAAGCGAGAAATAATTAGCACGGCAAAACAATGTAGTAATCTTAAGAAATTAATGTTCTGTGATAGATGCAAATGAAAGTGATCACAATAGAGAGTAGAACTTTTCCTTTAAGGTATCCCAAAAAAAAACTTAATCTACATCAACCCCTAATTCCCCCTAATTTCTCGTACTCGCTATATCCAGGTCACGTCGCGCACAATTAGCGTCTGGAGGGGGAAGCCGCTAAATGACTTCCACAGCTTCTTTGTTTGACGCCTAGTTGCCTTTGCTACTGTATTCGGCGACTATTGTTCCCAACTTAAAAGTCGACTTACCGAACAATGGGTCTAATTTTGCGCACTAAGAAACAATAGTGCGTCCAAAATTTGCATTTAAACGTTTCGTTTGCTGTTATTTTCATTTAGCTTACTAAGATTTCAAGTATTTTGTCCACAAATCGCTAAACTGTGGAACGATCAAATAGTATACTACCACAGAATGACAGAACTACAAGAAAGACGCCAAGAGAAATGGCATCCATATGAGGTTGATGTCCAGTGAACTCGGACGAAACGTTTTTCTTCCACGTTTCTGATATGTACCGCTAAGGTTTGGAAAACCTTTCCAGCTTTTGAGTTCTCAGTCAAGTATCAAATCTGGATTCCTTTAAGAGAAGAGTGAATAAGCATTTTCTAGGCAAGCGCGCTCCATCGTAGAACTCGTCATTTCTGTCCATCTGACATGATTGTAGTCAAACGCAAGCCTCAATATCAATAATAATAAAAAAGTATCAGTACTCTTCCTTGCACGCATAATTAATATGAGTATGTTAAAAAAAATATATGTATATTAATTAGCAGTCCCTAAATACTGTCAAAAAAGATCATGATTTATGTGTAAGTAATGAGAAAGCTGTCATGCGTTTAGGGTTAACCCACTTCAAAATATAATAGAGAATTTCATACAAACTTGAAGTTATTTAAATCGAAACACAACGCCAACTTTAGGGTCGTAATTACCGGCGGTTCAAGTGCGGGTCTGATTGTCGCGTCGCGTCGCGTCGCCTGATTCTGTGCTGATAAATATAATTACCGTTACTGCGAGGTCGCGATGTTTGAGCTATTAATTTGCGCTGGCGTGAGGTTTAATTATAATTGGATCATAATTACAGGACTCGCTGCGTACGGTTATTATGAACATATAGTACCCACTGGATTAATTTGTTTTTGGATCCAAAGCTTATTGATACAATGGTCTTGCAGGATCAATTTTTAGAGTTCCTTACCCAAAGGGTAAAACCGGGTCCCTATTACTGAGACTTCGCCTTTCGTCCGTCTGTCCGTCTGTCCTTCTGTCACCAGGCTGTATCTCTTGAACCGTGATAGCTACAGACTTGAAATTTTCACAGAATATTTAGTTATATATTTACTGTAGGAATAAATAATTAAATTAAAGTAAAGGGGCTTAATTAAAAGCTCCCATACAATAAACGTGATTTTATGCCCGTTTTTGAATTTGGTAGGTTTGTTTAATACTATTGAGAATTGGTATTGAGAGTACGGAACCCTCAGTGCGCGAGCCCAACTCGCACTTGACCTTTTTTCTATATTTCCGTTCGACGTTGCTTAGCCCAGTCACAATAAGTTACTAAGTAAAACAATAATAAGTTAAAGTGATATTGTTGATATCAGATGTAAAGTTAGATAGAGCTCGTTTGGGCAGTCGCCTCTGATTGCGGGCATCGTTTATGGCACTTGGATGAGTTCACACGAACTGATAATAACTAACTTTAGGGACCACTTCGCGTGACTAGGCATAATAATTAATATCAACATAATTTATATTATTTTGTACCTACTGTGTTCAAAGGGTTTCACCTACAGTTTCTCTAGCGTTGTATGAAGGAAACTGTAAAAAATCTAATTAATTACAAACCAGTTTCGTGGCCCTTGCCACCTTACATCAGCTGGAAAAAGGATACGATAAGTTCTTGCCAGTTCTTCTCGGTGCAAACCTGCTTTCCGAACCTGGCGGTAGAGTCTCGACATTTCATAAGAGCTTATATCTAAGCCTATGTGAAATAAAGAATTTCATTTCATTTCATTTCATAAAACAGGTGAACAACCACTTGGAATACTACCATTTGCTTCCTATTATAGTTTGATGAACTTTAATAGGTATACGGTTGATATTTTTAAAAGTGTATGCACTTCTAACTTCCTTTACTGCAACTAGGAAATCATGTTACTGAAATTACATAACAATTAAAAAAGTAAGTTGTATATCTTGATCAGTATTAGTGATACTGAAATTACAGAGAAGATATTGTAACGAATACAGACGTAATATTGCTATGAAGTCTTTTGACAACCAATAATAATGAAAAAATTAAGTTAAAGAACTGAAAGAGGTCTTCATACCAACAATGAACTTTGACCGAATTAAATGAAGACTTGACTTTTCAATCCGTACCATTATTGGTGAGCCGTCGAGGATAATAATTATCAATTTATAACCAATAGCTGAATTTGGGACTTTAATGGTCCTATAAAAAATTCTCATAAACCGTATCACGTGCAGTAATAAAATACATAGATGTATTTTATCTCACGAAATCACGCATCCAATGTCCCCCGGGGCGACTAATCCTTCCCTAATAATAAATAAAGGAGGCCTGTAAAGCAGTTTACGATTTGTATCGGCGTTTTATCGTGAGAGTGGTACAGCCTCCGAGAAGAGTAGAGGACGTAAAGTTTTGATGGCGGCCATTATGAAATATCGCAATGACCACAGAACATTATAACAGACAACAGACCATGGACAGGGCGGACGGCACAAAAATGCTTGTTTTAGCACCAACAGTAAGAACCTATAGAATTTTGTCAGATGGTGCTACTGTTAAGGTTTAGGTAAATCGTTCGGACGCCCACATCCTAAGGTTATTTATCGGTGGAATTGACATATACTTTGAACAGGGTGGACATCGGCTGCATCATCACGTGAACGTGGAGGCAATCCAGCACCTCGACACTACGGACCTTATAAGAAGACTCAAAAGGCCTTTTGAGTTAGTGTAAGTGTGCGTGAAAGTGAAGTGCTGTGCTTAGTACTATTGCTAGTGCATTATCAAGGATACAAAAACAAAGTGCCTTCAATACTGCAATAGAGACTACGAGTAAGATAAGTCAATGGACAGATTCTTAGGTATAGGTTTTAATATTAGTTTAAGTTAAAATTAAGTTACTAATTAGCTTTGAGGCTAAATCGTAGCGAAACTAAAGTACCCTTAAGGGACTTTCGTGAAAATAAAAAGGTGGATAGCGAGAAAAAAAATGTAGTCAGTTTACCGGTGCCAAAAATGATTGATTTGTCACCAGTAGTTATGGCCTATATTTATTATACGCTACACAATAATATGCGAGAGTATTGTAGTATACGGTAAGATTTTATAAAAGTTGAGTGGGATTAAGCGTCTAAAATATTGTCCTGTGTAGTCGATGAGAGAGGCAATCGAGATAATGCGGCGCGGTGTGAGAGGCGGCCGCTCAATGGAGTAACCCATTACGATAGTGACACGGATATGTAACAACTAAATGTACAAAGTGCTGCTTAATTTTATAGACTGTCTCGTCGGTCTCGTATTCAGCGGGTTTTAAAGCGAAGATATACCTACAGCATAAATAATAGATAAATGAGCTTTTCTGTTGGAAACTTGAATGATTTTTCAGTGCAATCTGCTTTCCGAACGTAAGTATTAAAAAAAATTAACAATCTGTTTTTTTACAAAGAAATTGCTGACTTACTCATTTATAAGATATTAAGTTTACCTTTACAGACTAAACTTTGGGCATAAGATAGGGTGTCTAAAAATTACTACATCGACATCGCATCCAGGTCGAGTTAGCTATCTCACACAATACATAGGATATTTTATTGCATCGTTAGGTAGTTAAAAACACTCTTACCACCTTATTATCATCATCAATACATATAATAAATCTGTAGAGGTCGAATTTCTGTACAAATAAAAAAAATGCTAAAAACGGAGTCAGGGGGATGTAAGAAGTGAAATAGAAGTGAATTTAATTTTTTTTTAAATTTTTTGTTTCTCTGTTTGTCTGTTTATCTGTTTGTCTGTTTGTCTGTTTGTCTGTCTGTTTGTACGGGCTAATCTTTGGAACGGCTGGACCGATTCCAATGAAATTTTGTGTGGTGGTAGCTTATGTCCCTGTGTGTATGTATTGGTCAACATATAGGATACTTTTCATCCCGGTAAAATAAAGAGTTCCCGTGGGATAGTTAAAAAACTGCAATTAATTTAACAGCTTTGTAAACAACAACTAATGAACTTAATTTAGTAAAATTTGTTATGCTGATACCTTATGTTGCCTCTTTAACAAAATATATATTTATAGTAAAACTTATTAATCCAATCGCGGGAAAGAAAACATTACAAAAACAGTTAGCAGGCGTCTTTCACGTAAAAATGAGGACCGCGCTTACAAGTTCCGATATAAATTGCATAGCGGTGGCAACTTTTCAAATTAAACGCCGACCAAGACTCGCCGGCAATCAGTCGGCTAATAGGAAAACTTTAAGAATATTGCCTTCCAATAGTTCACATTGAACGATTGAACCGCTCCTCTATTTGTCTTTGTCTCACTTCAAAACTACTGCGGTTTCACAGAAATGATAGTTTTAACTTAAAGAGGTTACCTACTAGGTACTGAATATTTTACTGGTGGTAGGACTCCGGGTAGGCACCACTATGTTAGTCTAATGTAAAGCAGTGAAGTATGTACTTTGAAGAGCACTTAAAGCCGACGTGATGGCTAAGCAAACAAGATCCAAGAACTACCTACTGATCTCATGAAGATGAGCGCATTGCATTGCGTCGTACGATATTGCAATGCAAGGTCATGCGACGCATTGCATCTGATAATATGGTGATACCGTGAATATCTTCCTCGTCTCATAATTCTTTTTGATAAAAAAAAATTACTTGGTAGGTACTCCGGGAGTGTCGACAGAAGTGAAAACTATATAAAACTCTACTCAAGAGACTCTACACCCACTATTTACCTTTATTATATGGATGACTAAATTCAAAAGCAAAATACTGACCGAAAAAGTGTAGTTACCCAAGCATTTAACGAACGAAAACAAAAAGTTTCAAGTGTGGCAACATTCCAAAACTAGCATAGCATTTGAGCGGTTCGTGAAATTTGCTCGCATAACAAAGCAGGCGCTTATAAAGAATTCAAAGTGAATGCAGCGGTCACTGCAGGCGGGTAGTGGCCACTAGTACCTCTCCATAACTACCCCTACCTTACTAGATACCTACTGTTTTTTATTGCCAAAGTTTTAACTCGCTTTTAATGCCTTTTCTACGTGAAACGTTACTTTTAGGGTGTAAAATTACACTAATGCAATCTTTGTTTGTTGTATAGTAGGTACATCCCATACTTAGTCATACTGTTTATATCATGAATTTACTCGTATATTGTGTGGGTGAAACAAATTATAATTCTTCTCAATTATCTTCACTTTCTTACGACTCTATATAAAATAAGAAATACGCATAAAATTGATAAATAGTTTCTGTGGGAATACATTATAGTTCGATAAAACGTTTATTGCTTTTTAAACTACCTTGGGTATTTTATTAATTAGATAGTAGGTACCATAAGAAATCAATTTAATTCCAGAGAAGTGGGACCTCAGAATAATCTTAGTTGGATACGAGCGAAGTTCGTTATAGTTATGAAGAGTGCAGTTATAGGTACTTGATAGGTACCCACTGTTGCTATTGTTCGGTCAATGAGCACTTTGCCTACTTGCTTTATTACTGACAGTTGTTGTTTCAACGAAATACTTGAAACAATTTATACGTAGATATTATGTTCTACCAGTAATATGCTTATCATCATCATGTCAGCTTGTGGACGTCCACTGTTGGACGTAGGCCTTCCAAAGCGAGCGCCACCACACCCTGTCCTTTTTCATCAAGCCGTTTCCCGCCACCCTCTTTATGTCGTCGGTCCAACGAGCTGGAGGGCGCCCAACGCTTCGCTTGCGAGTACGTTGTTTCCATTCCAGAACTTATCAGCTTCGTTGGCCATCTCCCCTACGACACGCGTGCTCTTCCCAATGCCACTTCAGCTGTCAATATAATAGGGAAATAATAATCTACTGAATCAATTTTTATTATCCTTCCTACTGAAAGAAGACGTGAGCAAAAGCTATTAGAATTTTCAAAATCAAAAAATATCTTTATTTTAACTATAAAATTTTTGAATATTCATAACAGTTTATAAACACATATAAAGAGGAAACAAAATTCAAACAACAATATTAAAACATCGCGCATAATTTGCCGCAAACATGAATCTTAATGCGCCTCTTAAATGCGAGTAAGTATAAGGGGATTAAACTCAAGGCGCAGCAAAATTGATGGCAATTCTTGTAAAAAGTTACAAAGGACGAACATCAATCACGGTGGACGTGGAAAAGAGTCCAACAGCCGTAGCCATATCACCTTATCGATTATTTTTTTAATGAAAAAATATCGGATATAATCTCCGATCTATAGTTTGATCTTTTCGATCTTAAGATGACAAAATGGCATTCCCACATTTTTTTAAATTTCGAAACGGTTTCGTTCTATTTGTACAACAGAAATATAATCGCTAACGTAACATGGTTAATAAGGGGTTTCCCTTATTTAAAATCTTTATTGAGACTAGTGGAAGAGCCTCAGGAAGTATAGCAACTCATAATAATATAGGGGTTGTACTTACATTTTACTTTAGTACTATTATGCAGGCAAAACCCACTAAAGTACATATTATTGATGATTAAACGAACTTACCTGTAAGTGAAGTTCTATCACAATTATGTGAATACATTTTATTCGAATATAATAAACACAATCAGGTATACTTTCATTGTACTGGCAATTTCGCACTTTTATTTATTTTGTTTTTTAAAACTGACCACCCTGATGGACACGCGGTCCCCAGCCTACCTCCGCGCCATGCTTCATTCTTTAGAGAATATTTAACAAAATTTTCGTATTATACTCATGGGTTTTGGGTATGGGAGGGACCTTATATTATTATATTCGAATAAAATGTATTCACATAATTGTGATAGAACTTCACTTACAGGTAAGTTCGTTTAATCATCAATTATATTTCATACATTTTATTCTTCATATAATAAACACAATCAGGTAGATGTTTAGAGATGAAAATTTTTGTTAAATTATGGACATTAACAGATAGTAAATTGTTTCCTATTATAATAGGAAATAGGTCCTCTTTATACCACAGAAGTATTTAATTAACACAATCTTTTCGTTCAATTCCTGGATCAATAACCCAGTCACATTATAAATAGGTTTAATTTATATTTAGATAGATTATAATGAATAATGATTAGAGAGCAAAAGAGCTATTGCGACAGAAGCATCATCGCTCAATAAGAGGTTATAAAACTTAGGTAACGTCCGTAATGGTTGTTACCAGCAGACTGCTTTTCTGATGAGGTCAAGCAACAAACTACGTGCTCGCCGAGGAAGTGTTGCTGAGTGCACTGAAACGCAGACCTCTCTCGTGAGAGATTATATTCCTCGGCAGACACGTTCTCACGGTGGTCTGCCTGCAGGCGACCTTATGAGGTCGCTTCAACATTATCAGGAGGTTGTCTATTATATATCTTGGTCTAAGATTTTGTAAACGACATATCGATTTGTTTTTCAAAGCTGTGGCAAATTTTTATACTTTCTCTTCAGTTTTAATTATGGTATAATTAAAACTGGTTCGCCCTGAGTAGTAGCTGGCGTTGTATAAACTCAATAATTCCCTTGAATTATATAAAAACAATAATACTAACTTTAACTAATGCTAATGTTCTCATTCTGTGCTGTGTCTACTGCCTAGAGCTAAAAAAGTTACAAGATCAGCAAAGCAAAGTTACGGAATGAATAAACTCTTAATAAGGCCCATTGAGCAATGTGTTAGCATACTATATTGTGTGCTACTATGTGGTGTTTGATGTTAATTTATCTATTCATTTTCGCAATATAATATATTTATATATATATATTTTTTTTTTTTTTTTTATTTGACCCAAAATCATCAGCAGAAATTAAACTCAATGCCGAATGATAACAAGTAATCGTACCATATGCTACGTCGTTAACAAGTTGTTCTGTTGGAAATTACGAGGTTGACTTATAATGTAGGTACGGATTGTACGGATCTCAGTCGTTAATTAAGCAGTATTGCCACAAAACTTTGTAAATAACACAAAATTTTTGAAACATATAAATTATTAAAAATTCCAACAAAATGTCCTTTTTTTTATATATATATATATATATATTTTTTATTTTTTTTAATGCCTTCAGAGAACTTCCTCCAGTAATTCCTATGAATTGTGGTTCTCTAGGGAAAGACCATAATTATTTATTTATCATCAATTATATTTCATACATTTTATTCTTCAATAATAATAAACACAATCAGGTACACTTTCATTGTACTGGCAATTTCGCACTTTTATTTATTTTGTTTTTTAAAACTGACCACCCTGATGGACACGCTCTCCCAGCCTACGTCCGCGCCATGCTTCATTCTTTTATTGTGCGCGGCAATGAGCACTCGACTACAAAAACACGTCTCGTTTTTGTTAATTTAGGTTCAAAGTAAAAAAAAAAATTAAGTGTTCAGTGTTAAAACTTGCTTAATTTTCTATACTGATAATGCTTAGACGCTAGTAAAATTTATTATTGCATTTTGTATATTTAATTCTCAATATAAGTATAACACACTTGTAGTATACTTTCATTGTATACGGCAACTTCGCACTTTCAGATATTCAGTTTATTATCTATTTTTAAAACTTACCGCCCGACACACCCACGTTGGAACACGTCGTCCGAGCGAGCCTCATTCTTTTATTGTGCGCGGCAACGAGCACTCGACTACAAAAACACGTCTCGTTTTTGTTAATTTAGGTTCAAAGTGAAAAAAAATTAAGTGTTCAGTGTTAAAACTTGCTTAATTTTCTATACTGATAATGCTTAGACGCTAGTAAAAATTATTATTATAACAAAAATAAAATAAAATCAAATCATATAATTGTGCATTCATCTTCGTCAGACTCCGAGGAAAGAGGGTAAGTGAAAATTAACCTTTTTTCCAGATATCACATCAACTCAAATATCAATGCTGACGAAAGTGTGTCCAAAAATTGAAATCCTAAGGCATCTCTAAGCTAACTTGGAGGGTATCACATTGAGGTTATCACGAAAGTATAGCATGATGCGCGAAATAGTCCAGGCATCTCTAAGCTAGCTTGGAGGGTATCACGTTGAGGTTACCACGAAAGCATAGCATGATGCGTCAATGCTCCTGGAGGTTGACTGCGGGTCAACACGAAGGATTCTAAAAAAAAAAAACTCAAAGGACTTTGCGGATACCAACGGGGGACGATGTCGGTGTGGCGCTGTTCTCGGCTTCACTACAAGTGGCTCCGCATGACCTCCAGGACTTTGATCCCGAATTGCTATCGGCGCTCAGTCACAAGAACTATATTAATGGTTAGTCCCGACAGTTGTAAAATTCTAGCCGACCTTCATTGCAAAGAATCAAATAGTTTATTTGATATACTTGCCTGGCTTATGAATAGCCAGTTAAATGTTATAGCCTTTTATCAGTGATAACTATTTCACGACTTAAAAACTAATTCCACGAGGGTACCAACGCGTCGAACTTTTGTAACTATGTACCTACCTACAACTATATACCTACAACAATAATGTTTAGATTTTGTGGTGGAAAATAATTTTACTTACTTTCGAAAATTAATGTTCAGATTGTGTAATGGGATGATAATTTAACTGTTAGCTCAAAACTCAATAAGTTAACAATATTATGTATAATGTACCATTAGTCTGGAAGTTTCATTGAAGTGAATTGTTAAATTCTTTCTGAAACTAATAAAAATCTTAAACCACAACGCGTCCTGAACTGAGAAGAAGCTTAAGTATTGACAAATGACATTTTGTTTCGACAAATGATAAGTAATTAAAGTTCACGAACGGGACCAGATGTTTTTTCGGAGAAATAGTTTCGCAGCAGTATAGCAGGTATATGCAGCAGTATAGTAGTAGTATAGCAGGGCGCGGCGGGCGACTTTGCTATCGACACCCACCGCTGGGACAGCGCAATCTCGTTTCTCGAGAAACTAGCTGGCCCCCTCTCGTTACGGCTCGGCCAGCAGGGGGGGGCGTGACACACTTGAGTATTGACGATCAGCCGCGAGGAAGATGCGACGTGACAGTGAGTTTCCAGCATCAGCCACAACAACGACCAGGTTCATCGACGACGCTAGACATTAAGGTACCTATATGCCAGTTGTCTTCAACATTTTGAAGTTTATTGGTTACATATCACTGACAAGGAATCCGTCACGATCTATAATCTAGAATTTCGGGAGTTATAATAAGTGAAGACTATTTTTTGACTTTCACTAGGTGTACAAATGTACGTACATTCAATAAAATATTTTAATGAATTGAACAAATTAAGGAACTAGCTCCAAAAAATTATTAATACATAATACCATTTTAAAAATCGTACACTAACACAGTGTACCGCCTTTACACGTTCACAGCAAAGGAAAAGCGACAAATGTCTTTGACAATCGACATTTCATTTTTGGGTGAGATAATGTGAGAGTGAGTCACTGCATGTTCGATTATAGTTAAGATGTGTCTAACCTCAAAATCTTACGTAGTAAAAGATACATTCTAAATTTAAAGGCGTTGAATGAATTTGTGGTTCAAAATCTTTTGAAATTGATAGTTCATAGAACAACTTACAAGCGAATACCTAAAAAGGGTTTTATGCCTATGAACTGAAGAATCTTATTTTAAAGTACCGATTCATCCTTGGCAAAATACACAAAGAAGTTGTGACTCATCTCAGATACTTACCGCGGTTTTTTCATGAAGATTATTTGTTAGGTGTTAGAGTGTTAAAGTTATTTACTACCCTCAAAACAAGCTCAGTTTCCTGGTTTTATTTTAATTTCTGACGATATGGCAGTATCGTTACCGCAAACTATGACGTGAATGATGTAACAATTCAAATTCTGTAAAGAATTTTATACGCTTAACGCGTTGTATCACCTAAGAGTTAAGCTTAATTCCGATTAAAAGTCCTAGTCCGTATGAAAAATTAGACTTTAGACGCAGCTGTTAGTCCATCATCGGTTATTCTATCAGATGGCCAGTGGTTACAAAACATTTTTTGAAGTCATCTAACTCCCTTAAACCTAAAAGGTTGAATTAGTGATTCACACGATTTCCCGGTCTAGATGAAAAATAATTCTTTTAATTAGAGAGATTTTTGTTTTTGTAATAATTAACGTTAAGATGAATCGAAATACCTCTTTACAGAGTTGATGGCCATACTTTTCGATACATTTATTTTGATACACATGATTTACATCAGTTGCTTAGGGGATATCAAATATCCTCATTTAAACGATTGGGTTAATTGTTTCTTATATTGAAATTAAAGATAATCAAAAAGCTGACCAAGAGTTACATCCAGTTAATGGGATTAAGCTATCGCTGTAAAATTATATACTTCAAAGTTATTCAAAGAATTTATTCCAATTCACTTTAAAGTTATTCAAAGAGTTCAATCCAGTTATTGAATTTATCGCTTCTTGCAAAAATGCGAAATGTTATCAATACGAATGATGTCTGAACCCAGACGTCTTAGAAACAGACGCATTCTGAACATTTTGGAACACCAAGTTTACCTTTGCTTTTCTATCCATTCTTCTAGAGTTAGAATGCTTAAAGATACTATTATAGAAAATGCTTAAGGCATACATCGTCTAAGGACCTTTACAACTTAGGGTCTTCTCCTTTTACATAAAGTGTCAAAAGACTTACTTCTTATAGTATATTTATTGATAATAAATAAATAAATATGGTCTTTTCGTAGGGAACCACAATTCATAGGAATTACTGTGGGAAGTTCTCTGAAGGCATTAAAGAAAAAAGAAGGACATTTTGTTGGAATTTTTAATAATTTATATGTTTCAAAACTTTTGTGTTATTTACAAAGTTTTGTGGCAATACTGCTTTAATAACGACAGAGACCCGTACAATCCGTAAATTATAAGTCAACCTCGTAATTTCCAACAGAACAACTTGTTAACGACGTAGCATTGTGACGTCGGCATTGAGTTTAATTTTTTGCTGATGATTTTGGGTCAAATTAACAAATTAAAACAATGCTAAAAGGAATAAATAAATTAACGTCAAATACTACATAGGATCCTAAGATCGTATGCTAACACATTGCTCAATGGGTCTTAATAAGAGTTAATTGATCCTGTAACTTTATTAGCCTTAGGCAGTATGCACATCACATATAATGAAAACATTAATATCAGTAAAAGTTAGCATTATTGTATAAATCAAGAAAATTATTGAATTTATACAACGTCGGCTACCACTCGTGGCCAACCAGTTTTACTCATACCATAAATAAATAATACAAAAAGCCTTTTTTATTCTTTGATTAAATTTCTTAAGATTAATTAAAAGCAAGATGAACAATAACCTATGCAATCAATAATATAAAACGTAACTAAATTAATATTTTTTTAATTATAAATTTAGTGTAACTCATAACATACTTTAACGAAATTATAAAAATATGCCACAGCTTTGAAAAACAAATCGATATGTTGGTTATAAAATCTTAGACTAAAACATACGATAGACAACCTCCTGATAACGTTTAAGCGACGTCATAAGGTCGCCTGCAAACAGACCACCACGGAACAGGTGCTGGCGGCGGTCAGTATAAGAACGTGTCTGCCGAGGAATATGCTCTCTCACGAGAGGGGTCTGCGTTTCAGTTCACTCAGAACCAGGTACGCAACACTTTCGAGGTGAGCACGTAGTTTGTTGCTTGACCTCATCAGAAAGACAGTCGGTAGGTCACAATTATTGCAGACTTTTGCTAAGTTTTATAACCGCCCAGTGAGCGATGATGCTTCATTCACAAAAGCTATTTTGCTTTCTAATCATTAATCATTAACATTATTTAAATAATGTGACTGTTTTATTAATCCAGTGAATTAAACGTAAAGATTGGTTAATTAAATTCTTCTGTGGTATAAAGAGGACATATTATAATAGAAAACAATTTACAATCTATTTATGTCCACAATTTAACAAAAATTTTCATCTCTAAACATCTACAAGTGTGTTATACTTATATTGAGAATTAAATATACAAAATGCAATTGATGATTAAACGAACTTACCTGTAAGTGAAGTTCTATCACAATTGTATGAGTATATTTAATTCGAAGATATAAGGTCCCTCCCATACCCAAAGCCCATAAGTATTACGAAAATTTTGTTAAATGTACTCTAAAAAATGAGGCTCGCTCGGACGACGTGTTCCAACGTGGGTGTGTCGGGCGGTAAGTTTTAAAAATAGATAATAAACTGAATATCTGAAAGTGCGAAGTTGCCGTATACAATGAAAGTATACTACAAGTGTGTTATACTTATATCTTCGAATTAAATATACTCATACAATTGTGATAGAAGTTCACTTACAGGTAAGTTCGTTTAATCATCAATTATAACAAAAATAAAATCAAATCAAATCATATAATTGTGCATTCATCTTCGTCAGACTCCGAGGAAAGAGGGTAAGTGAAAATTAACCTTTTTTCCCAGATATCACATCAACTCAAATATCAATGCTGACGAAAGTGTGTCCAAAAATTGAAATCCTAAGGCATCTCTAAGCTAACTTGGAGGGTATCACATTGAGGTTATCACGAAAGTATAGCATGATGCGCGAAATAGTCCAGGCATCTCTAAGCTAGCTTGGAGGGTATCACGTTGAGGATACCACGAAAGCATAGCATGATGCGTCAATGCTCCTGGAGGTTGACTGCGGGTCAACACGAAGGATTTTAAAAAACCTCAAAGGACTTTGCGGATACCAACGGGGGACGATGTCGGTGTGGCGCTGTTCTCGGCTTCACTACAAGTGGCTCCGCATGACCTCCCGGACTTTGATCCCGAATTGCTATCGGCGCTCAGTCACAAGAACTATATTAATAGTTAGTCCCGACAGTTGTAAAATTCTAGCCGACCTTCATTGCAAAGAATCAAATAGTTTATTTGATATACTTGCCTGGCTTATGAATAGCCAGTTAAACGTTATAGCCTTTTATCAGTGATAACTATTTCACGACTTAAAAACTAATTCCACGAGGGTACCAACGCGTCGAACTTTTCTAACTATGTACCTACAACAATAATGTTTAGATTTTGTGGTGGAAAATAATTTTACTTACTTTCGAAAATTAATGTTCAGATTGTGTAATGGGATGATAATTTAACTATTAGCTCAAAACTCAATAAGTTAACAATATTATGTATAATTTACCATTAGTCTGAAATTTTCATTGAAGTGAATTGTTAAATTCTTTCTGAAACTAATAAAAATCTTAAACCACAACGCGTCCTGAACTGAGAAGAAGCTTAAGTATTGACAAATGACATTTTGTTTCGACAAATGACAAGTAATTAAAGTTCACGAACGGGACCAGATGTTTTTTCGGAGAAATAGTTTCGGGCATTATACTAGTTTCAATGGTTACTGATCGTCAGGTGTTGTAAATAAAGAAACCAGCAGGGCGCGGCGGGCGACTTTGCTATCGACACCCACCGCTGGGACAGCGCAATCTCGTTTCTCGAGAAACTAGCTGGCCCCCTCTCGTTACGGCTCGGCCAGCAGGGGGGCGTGACACACTTGAGTATTGGCGATCAGCCGCGAGGAAGATGCGACGTGGCAGCGAGTCTTCAGCATCAGCCACAACAAGGAACAGGTTCATCGACGACGCTAGACATTAAGGTACCTATATGCCAGTTGTCTTCAACATTTTGAAGTTTATTGGTTACATATCACTGACAAGGAATCCGTCACGATCTATAACATGATCTAGAATTTCGGGAGTTATAATAAGTGAAGACTATTTTTTGACTTTCACTAGGTGTACAAATGTACGTACATTCAATAAAATATTTTAATGAATTGAACAAATTAAGGAACTAGCTCCAAAAAATTATTATTACATAATACCATTTTAAAAATCGTACACTAACACAGTGTACCGCCTTACACGTTCACAACAAAGAAAAAGCGACAAATGTCTTTGACAATCGACATTTCTTTTTTGGGTGAGATAATGTGGGAGTGAGTCACTGCATGTTCGATTATAGTTAAGATGTGTCTAACCTCAAAATCTTACGTGGTAAAAGATACATTCTAAATTTAAAGGCGTTGAATGAATTTGTAGTTCAAAATCCTTTGAAATTGATAGTTCATAGAACAGCTTACAAGCGAATACTTAAAAAGGGTTTTATGCCTATGAACTGAAGAATCTTATTTTAAAGTACCGATTCATCCTTGCTAAAATACATAAAGAAGTTGTGACTCATCTCAGATACTTACCGCGGTTTTTTCATGAAGATTTGTTAGGTGTTAGAGTGTTAAAGTTATTTACTACCCTCAAAACATGCTCAGTTTCCTGGTTTTATTTTAATTTCTGACGATATGGCAGTATCGTTACCCAACCGCAAACTATGACGTGAATTATGTAACAATTCAAATTCTGTAAAAAAATTTATACGCTTAACTCGTTGTATCATCTAAGAGTTAAGCTTAATTCCGATTAAAAGTCCTAAAATCTACTTCTCCAGCTATTAGGTATGGATGGGGTTACACAGAACGTCTGTAGAAACAAAAAATGTAGCCCGTAAGAAAAATTAGACTTTAGACGCAGCTGTTCGTCCACCATCGGTTATCCTATCAGATGGCCAGTGGTTACAAAACATTTTTTAAGTCATCTAACTCCCTTAAACCTAAAAGGTTGAACTAGTGATTCACACGATTTCCCGGTCTAGATGAAGACTAATTCTTTTCATTAGAGGGATTTTTGTTTTTGTAATAATTAACGTTAAGATGAATCGAAATACCTCTTTACAGAGTTGATGGCCATATTTTTCGATACATCTATTTTGATACACATGATTTACATCAGTTGCATAGAGGATATCAAATATCCTCATTTAAACGATTGGGTTAATTGTTTCTTATATGGAAATTAAAGATAATCAAAAGCTGACCAAGAGTTACATCCAGTTAATGGGATTAAGCTATCGCTGTAAAATTATATACTTCAAAGTTATTCAAAGAGTTCAATCCAGTTATTGAATTTATCGCTTCTTGCAATAATGCGAAATGTAATCAATATGAACCCAGACGTCTTAGAAACAGACGCATTCTGAACATTTTGGAACACCAAGTTTACCTTTGCTCTTCTATACATTCTTCTAGAGGTAGAATGCTTAAAAATACTATTATAGACAATGCTTTAGACATACATCGTCTAAGGACCTCTACAACTTTGGATTTCCTTCTTTTACATAAGGTGTCAAAAGACTTACTTCTTATAGTACATTTATTGATGATAAATAAATAAATATGGTCTTTCCCTAGAGAACCACAATTCATAGGAATTACTGGAGGAAGTTCTCTGAAGGCATTAAAAAAAAAAAAAAAAAAGGACATTTTGTTGGAATTTTTAATAATCTATATGTTTCAAAAATTTTGTGTTATTTACAAAGTTTTGTGGCAATACTGCTTTAATAACGACTGAGATCCGTACAATCCGTACATTATAAGTCAACCTCGTAATTTCCAACAGAACAACTTGTTAACGACGTAGCATATGGTACGATTACTAATGGTTATCATTCGGCATTGAGTTTAATTTCTGCTGATGATTTTGGGTCAAATAAAAAAAAAAAAAAAAAAAAATATATATATATATATATATATATATATATATATATATATATATATATATATATATATATATATATATATATATATATTATAATGCGAAAATGAATAGATAAATTAACATCAAACACCACATAGTAGCACACAATATAGTATGCTAACACATTGCTCAATGGGCCTTAATAAGAGTTTATTCATTCCGTAACTTTGCTTTGCTGATCTTGTAACTTTTTTAGCTTTAGGCAGTAGACACAGCACAGAATGAAAACATTAGCATTAGTTAAAGTTAGTATTATTGTTTTTATATAATTCAAGGGAATTATTGAGTTTATACAACGCCAGCTACTACTCAGGGCGAACCAGTTTTAATTATACCATAATCAAAACTGAAGAGAAAGTATAAAAATTTGCCACAGCTTTGAAAAACAAATCGATATGTCGTTTACAAAATCTTAGACCAAGATATATAATAGACAACCTCCTGATAATGTTGAAGCGACCTCATAAGGTCGCCTGCAGGCAGACCACCGTGAGAACGTGTCTGCCGAGGAATATAATCTCTCACGAGAGAGGTCTGCGTTTCAGCGTACTCAGCACCAAGTACGCAACACTTCCTCGGCGAGCACGTAGTTTGTTGCTTGACCTCATCAGAAAAGCAGTCTGCTGGTAACAACCATTACGGACGTTACCTAAGTTTTATAACCTCTTATTGAGCGATGATGCTTCTGTCGCAATAGCTCTTTTGCTCTCTAATCATTAATCATTATAATCTATCTAAATATAAATTAAACCTATTTGTAATGTGACTGGTTTATTGATCCAGGAATTGAACGAAAAGATTGTGTTAATTAAATACTTCTGTGGTATAAAGAGGACCTATTTCCTATTATAATAGGAAACAATTTACTATCTGTTAATGTCCATAATTTAACAAAAATTTTCATCTCTAAACATCTACCTGATTGTGTTTATTATTATTGAAGAATAAAATGTATGAAATATAATTGATGATTAAACGAACTTACCTGTAAGTGAAGTTCTATCACAATTATGTGAATACATTTTATTCGAAAATAATAATATAAGGTCCCTCCCATACCCAAAACCCATGAGTATAATACGAAAATTTTGTTAAATATTCTCTAAAGAATGAAGCATGGCGCGGACGTAGGCTGGGAGAGCGTGTCCATCAGGGTGGTCAGTTTTAAAAAACAAAATAAATAAAAGTGCGAAATTGCCAGTACAATGAAAGTGTACCTGATTGTGTTTATTATTATTTTCGAATAAAATGTATTCACATAATTGTGATAGAACTTCACTTACAGGTAAGTTCGTTTAATCATCAATAAATGTACTATAAGAAGTAAGTCTTTTGACACCTTATGTAAAAGAAGAAAATCCAAAGTTGTAAAGGTCCTTAGACGATGTATGTCTAAAGCATTGTCTATAATAGTATTTTTAAGCATTCTTCCTCTAGAAGAATGTATAGAAGAGCAAAGGTAAACTTGGTGTTCCAAAATGTTCAGAATGCGTCTGTTTCTAAGACGTCTGGGTTCGTATTGATTACATTTCGCATTATTGCAAGAAGCGATAAATTCAATAACTGGATTGAACTCTTTGAATAACTTTGAAGTATTTAATTTTACCGCGATAGCTTAATCCCATTAACTGGATGTAACTCTTGGTCAGCTTTTGATTATCTTTAATTTCCATATAAGAAACAATTAACCCAATCGTTTAAATGAGGATATTTGATATCCTCTATGCAACTGATGTAAATCATGTGTATCAAAATAGATATATCGAAAAATATGGCCATCAACTCTGTAAAGAGGTATTTCGATTCATCTTAACGTTAATTATTACAAAAACAAAAATCCCTCTAATGAAAAGAATTAGTCTTCATCTAGACCGGGAAATCGTGTGAATCACTAGTTCAACCTTTTAGGTTTAAGGGAGTTAGATGACTTAAAAAATGTTTTGTAACCACTGGCCATCTGATAGGATAACCGATGATGGACGAACAGCTGCGTCTAAAGTTTTTCTTACGGACTACATTTTTTGTTTCTACAGACGTTCTGTGTAACCCCATCCATACCTAATAGCTGGAGAAGTGGACTTTAGGACTTTTAATCGGAATTAAGCTTAACTCTTGGATGATACAACGAGTTAAGCGTATAAAATTCTTTACAGAATTTGAATTGTTACATAATTCACGTCATAGTTTGCGGTTGGGTAACGATACTGCCATATCGTCAGAAATTAAAATAAAACCAGGAAACTGAGCATGTTTTGAGGGTAGTAAATAACTTTAACACTCTAACACCTAACAAATCTTCATGAAAAAACCGCGGTAAGTATCTGAGATGAGTCACAACTTCTTTATGTATTTTAGCAAGGATGAATCGGTACTTTAAAATAAGATTCTTCAGTTCATAGGCATAAAACCCTTTTTAGGTATTCGCTTGTAAGCTGTTCTATGAACTATCAATTTCAAAAGATTTTGAACTACAAATTCATTCAACGCCTTTAAATTTAGAATGTATCTTTTACCACGTAAGATTTTGAGGTTAGACACATCTTAACTATAATCGAACATGCAGTGACTCACTCCCACATTATCTCACCCAAAAAAGAAATGTCGATTGTCAAAGACATTTGTCGCTTTTTCTTTGTTGTGAACGTGTAAGGCGGTACACTGTGTTAGTGTACGATTTTTAAAATGGTATTGAATGAAATAACATAAAATGTAATAATAATTTTTTGGAGCTAGTTCCTTAATTTGTTCAATTCATTAAAATATTTTATTGAATGTACGTACATTTGTACACCTAGTGAAAGTCAAAAAATAGTCTTCACTTATTATAACTCCCGAAATTCTAGATCATGTTATAGATCGTGACGTATTCCTTGTCAGTGATATGTAACCAATAAACTTCAAAATGTTGGAGACAACTGGCATATAGGTACCTTAATGTCTAGCGTCGTCGATGAACCTGGTCCTTGTTGTGGCTGATGCTGGAAACTTGCTGTCACGTCGCATCTTCCTCGCGGCTGATCGCCAATACTCAAGCGTGTCACGCCCCCCCCCTGCTGGCCGAGCCGTAACGAGAGGGGGCCAGCTAGTTTCTCGAGAAACGAGATTGCGCTGTCCCAGCGGTGGGTGTCGATAGCAAAGTCGCCCGCCGCGCCCTGCTGGTTTCTTTATTTACAACACCTGACGATCAGTAACCATTGAAACTAGTATAATGCCCGAAACTATTTCTCCGAAAAAACATCTGGTCCCGTTCGTGAACTTTAATTACTTGTCATTTGTCGAAACAAAATGTCATTTGTCAATACTTAAGCTTCTTCTCAGTTCAGGACGCGTTGTGGTTTAAGATTTTTATTAGTTTCAGAAAGAATTTAACAATTCACTTCAATGAAACTTTCAGACTAATGGTACATTATACATAATATTGTTGAGCTAACAGTTAAATTATCATCCCATTACACAATCTGAACATTAATTTTCGAAAGTAAGTAAAATTATTTTCCACCACAAAATCTAAACATTATTGTTGTAGGTACATAGTTAGAAAAGTTCGACGCGTTGGTACCCTCGTGGAATTAGTTTTTAAGTCGTGAAATAGTTATCACTGATAAAAGGCTATAACATTTAACTGGCTATTCATAAGCCAGGCAAGTATATCAAATAAACTATTTGATTCTTTGCAATGAAGGTCGGCTAGAATTTTATAACTGTCGGGACTAACCATTAATATAGTTCTTGTGACTGAGCGCCGATAGCAATTCGGGATCAAAGTCCGGGAGGTCATGCGGAGCCACTTGTAGTGAAGCCGAGAACAGCGCCACACCGACATCGTCCCCCGTTGGTATCCGCAAAGTCCCTTGAGGTGTTTTTTTTTAAATCCTTCGTGTTGACCCGCAGTCAACCTCCAGGAGCATTGGCGCATCATGCTATGCTTTCGTGGTACCCTCAACGTGATACCCTCCAAGCTAGCTTAGAGATGCCTGGACTATTTCGCGCATCATGCTATACTTTCGTGATAACCTCAATGTGATACCCTCCAAGTTAGCTTAGAGATGCCTTAGGATTTCAATTTTTGGACACACTTTCGTCAGCATTGATATTTGAGTTGATGTGATATCTGGGAAAAAGGTTAATTTTCACTTACCCTCTTTCCTCGGAGTCTGACGAAGATGAATGCACAATTATATGATTTGATTTGATTTTATTTTTGTTATAATAATAAATTTTACTAGCGTCTAAGCATTATCAGTATAGAAAATTAAGCAAGTTTTAACACTGAACACTTAATTTTTTTTACTTTGAACCTAAATTAACAAAAACGAGACGTGTTTTTGTAGTCGAGTGCTCATTGCCGCGCACAATAAAAGAATGAAGCATGGCGCGGAGGTAGGCTGGGGACCGCGTGTCCATCAGGGTGGTCAGTTTTAAAAAACAAAATAAATAAAAGTGCGAAATTGCCAGTACAATGAAAGTATACCTGATTGTGTTTATTATATGAAGAATAAAATGTATGAAATATAATTATAGTAGTATTTACTTATTTCATATCATTTTTCCTTAGGGATATAGAAGACGTATTATATATTAATATTGTATAACAAATAGTTGTAAAAAATTTACAAAAAAAATGTTTCGAAATAAACAATGGAGATCCATCTTTGTAATCTGAAAAAGACTTTTCGTTCCACAAAACGAAAATACGAAAATTATGATAAATCTGGAATATAACGTGTGTTCTTGTAAATTGAATGATTACTTCAGCATACGTATGCAATCCCTCGTGAAAGCATTACAGCAGCTCAATCAATCATGTCTCGACAGAAACACAACTGGCCGACTGTGGCAGCCCCCGCTGATGAGATCGCCTTCCTCTCAGCGTCCTTCGTAAAACAATCGCATGGTCATTACTTACTTAGCTGGTTTTTGTTCTGACAGGCTAACTGATGGACGATCGAAGTCTGTGAGGAGAGTAAACGCTAAGTGACGTGGCAGAGTTTGCAATTACATATAGAGGGTGCCCCATCACTATGGTAGGTACAATGACTTGATATGTTCAGGTTAAACTCATCACTCATCAGGAAGCTTGAGACATACTTGACCAGTATTCCTGGTTTGATACGAGTAAATATGTAAGAAATAATTCTGACCTTTTGAAAAGAGCAAGTGCCGAGTTTCTTGCTAGTTCTTCTCGGTTCAAACCTGCTTTCTGAACTTGGATTTACAGTTTCTACTTTAAATAATTTCCAATTCGATTCAGATCATTTATTTCATATTATTATACTTAGGCGTTATTTACAGTAGGTACTTATCAATAGTCATGAATTTCTTATACTAATTGTTATAGCTATTTAATGACTTAAAATTAAGTTAACGGCAGTGAAAGTAAGGCCTATGTGAAATATAAAGATTTTTCATTTTCATTGTCTATGTAAAAAGAGAGATTAGTTATACAGTATGGCGTTACATAAATATGTAGTACGCCTGTAGACATCTAACACTGGATTTCACGATTGATCATTGTAATCAGTAATCACCAAACCAAACAGGCACAATATTACATCGCTTGTTTACTTCACCTTATCTCAGGTAAGCCTTCGCTCAAGACTTACCGGCACAAGATCTAATCCTTAGCAGAAAATTAATCTTCCGAGTTGCAGCAGAGTATCACCGAAACTCGCATCTGACGCTGCGCTGTAAGATAAAGTTAACTAGCTACTCGCTTCGTACTTGAATATCTTAAAAACTTTAAGACTCTTTTTATTTAATTAAAATTGAGGTGGTTGTTCCGCCATAACTGCCATGATTTTCATCTCAACTGAGACTCAAATTTTATTAATGACCGATATAGGGTGGTCTATTTTATCTTTGACGGGGATTACCTCTAGCTACACAGCATCTTGTCAAAATGAATGGAAAACTCGGCGAACGTTACGCCGAAATAGAGTTGGCAATCAAAGTCTTCCATGCCTTCTACCAGAAGGTCTAGGGAAATGCTTAATCGATTCTACATTTACATATTGTATGACATCCTTGACATAGTTTCCTAAACCGACTGTATGAATATTATCGATAAACCTACTATATTATTATAAATAGTAGGTAGTAGTATTGGTAAAACCTTGGCATTTTAAACAAGGTCAAGCATTAGGTACTTCACGCCGGAATAGCTTCTCACCTTATACCAAACACAAGTTCGATCATGCAAGTAGTACTGGTAGCCACTAGCCATATTATATGAGTGGTCTGCCAAGTATTGTACTGACTTGATGCTTTGGATTCGGTAGATCGCCTAACTGGTAGATTCATCGGCAACTAGATACCTACTGGTGGCCGTGGAAAAAAACCCCAAAGCTTTGAACAATGAACAGTATTATATGGTTGCCATCCTGCCATAGTTTGTGGTTAGGAGAGTGTATTCAGGAACTATTTAATTTGGCTTCCCCGTAAACTTTCTACTATTAGGAACTGCAAGGCATTGTAAAGGCATACACCGCTACATAGTTACAAAGACACGTACAAAGAGGTTTGATTCCTCGTACCTGATGTAAATTGTTAAAAAAACCCTTGAGGTTGAATTTGTAATGATCTTCTAAGTTCAAGACACGTTGCAATCCTCTTAGCCGTAAAACGAGTAGTTATCACTATAATCTGCTGACTCTTGCATAAATACCTTAACTTTGAATTTGGCTTACAATTGCCACATCACCGCTAGTATTGCATCGGGAGTTGAACATCCGATTTAACCACTTCGTAGATAACACCTCGCCACTTCGCTCAAGTGTTTCTCCTCGAGTGCCGTATCAGCGCGCGGTGCCAGGTAAGCCGGCAGACTGCAGCACGCTGCCAAGACCCGTAATCCGCCGCACTCAATTAATCTTCGCTGAACTCTCGACTCCCCCACTGAATAACTATAGTCGCGTATAGTAGGGTTAGTACAGATTTCTGTACAAATTTCGAGACGAGTCGACGGAACGGACTTCTTTTTAAGTACATTTACAGCCAGCAGCATCAGGCGGACAACCGCCGAAAGCTTATTCCATTAGGTTTCCGCTTAGCACGTTGGCTGTAGTTTTTGGAGTAATCCGTTCCGTTTATTCGAAGCAAGTCGATCCGAATGTTGTGCAAAAATTTGTACTAACATTACAGACTATGTTATCTGACTACGCGGTTTTGTCTGGCTGTGGTAAGCTTCTACTTACGTTTCTGACTATATTATGTTGCAGTAAGATGGTTATGGCTGTAATATAGTTATCCCTAGGCACATAGGTAGTTGAAGTGATAATTTATGATCACGATAAAGAAAAATTGCTACTTAACTCATTATTACAATACGTAGCTGAAACAGCTTATGTTACCTAAGTGGGTAGGTACTATGCTACTTTATAAGAAGACTCCATGTTTTGACGACTTGGTCCAGGCCCTGGCGTAGTTGCGCTCACTTGGATTCGACGCGGGTTTGATTCTCACCTCCTTAGAAAAGCCAATTCAGAAAGTGTAAAAATACTTACTAAATTATTAGCTCTGTGAGCTTAATCTGTATCGTTAGTTGGCAACTCGCACTGGGTTATTAACTGAGAAAACTAAGACAAAAATCTTATGTTTGTTTATTTTAGCAACTAGCATGGTATGTTGACATGATACCAAACCAACTTAGGTAAAACTTGTAATATAATACAAAAATAGGATTTTGCCTCCGTTTTCTTAGTTAATAACCCAGTGCGAGTTGCTAACTAACGATATAGGATAAGCTTACAAATCTAGTCTGGTGAGACTTCAACCGAGGGTATTTTATACATAGTTAAGTACTATCCTATACCAGCAAAGGCGCACCAAGCAATTTAGCGTTTAGGCTCGATTCTGTCTTGATTTAGGGATAAGTTTACTTATCCCACAGATTTTAACTTATCCCTTCCAAGTTATTTCGACATCTTCGGCTGCATCATCACTTACCGTAATGTGAGATGTTAGTCAAGTACAAACTTGTAGTGGTGAGAAATGGCCAAAACCCTCCCATTCTGGAGAGGGACATGTGTTCAGTAGCGAACCGTAAAATAGCTATATATGGTTCTCTTTCTTTTTCCTTTCCTAAATAATAGCCGTTGCTAATGAAGTCACTGCAAACAACCACAGTCGGAACAAAACAAATCAACAACACAAATATATTTATTTTAGTGTAAAGATGCCCTAATACACGCTCTTACTTATTTAGTAGCCCTAAAACGATTAAGGTCTCGGTCACACCAACATGTTCCAAAGAAGTCACTGAGTTTGCGCAGTTCAGGCGACGCTCGGAGTCGCTAATCTTCTTCAAAATCCACGCCGAATAAAATGTAAGTGTTGCAGATGTATGTGATGGAGCCGTTTGCGTGCAAACTCAGAAATAATAAACGCCATAAATACTCAGCCGTTGTTAATTAGCGCAGTTCAGACGATGCTTGGAGTCGTTTATCTTGTTCACAGTTCCGCGCCGGATGAAATGTAAACATTGCAGGTGTGATGGAGCCCTTAGCGTGCAAACTCAGTAACAATAAACGCCATAAACGCTCAGCCGCTGTTAACTAGCGCAGTTCAGACGACGCTCAGATACTCTTATCATGTTCATAGTTGTGCACCTGATGAAATGTAAGCGTTGCAGGTGTGATGGAGCCCTTAGCGTGCAAACTCAGAAACAATAAACGCCATAAACGCTCAGCATCTGTTATTAGCGCAGTTCAAACGACGCTCAGATTCTCTTATCATGTTCACAGTTCTGGACCTGATGAAATGTAAGCGTTGCAGGTGTGATGGAGCCCTTAGCGTTCAAACTCAGAAACAATAAACGCCATAAACGCTCAGCCACTGTTAATTAGCGCAGTTCGGGCGACGCTCGGAGTCGCTAATCTTGTTCACAGTTCCGCGCCGGATGAAGTTTGCGCGCTGATGAATTGTGACAATAAATACAAGCTTATAACTAGAACCGGCACACAATAATAAAGTTTGACTTTATATGAGTACACAGTTTGTCGGATAGACTTTATTGAACGCCTGTAGAGTGTAGAGTGTAGGTTTTCTTTGACGTAATAATATATAGGTAATAAAATTCGTGCTCGTGCTACTACATTGGCCTGCAAAAGTAAGTATCACACTTTGTATCAATTTAATTTGAAAAGTGTGATACTTACTTTTGCAGGCCAGTTTAATTTTGGCATCTGCTCTGTATGACGAATTTTTATCAAACGTTTCTTTTTTTTTCTATTAAAAAATAACATGACGACTGAGAGCCGCATTCAATAATTTAGTTCATTTAGTTTTTAATAATTTAGTGTTTTAATAATAATTTACACCTATTTCTTTTCTCATTCCTGGCATGTACTTGTTAAGAATATCATACTTAAGGAGCACACCACGGGTGTGCCCGCGAAATTCAAATTTTTCGTGGTTTTTCGCGATTTTTAAGCTAATAAGACATATTAGGCTGATTACGCACCGCGCCTGTGCACGATGAATCAGCGGGCAACTGCCGGGCCCATCAGAGCAGTCCAGCGGATTCTCACAGGCAGCGGCGGTGGCGGGTCGAAAAAGGCCCGCCAAAAAATTTTATTAGGCGTTTTGCACTGGGTTTAATCCCGCGGCACAGAGTGACTTACTACTAGGTACTTACCGGCGCATGGAGACAGCCAGCACGTGGAATCCGGGGAGTGTGTTCGTGTAGGATGAAATGTGGTGTGTGGTGCCTGCTGTGTCAAATGCAAAGAAACACACTCGCCCTCCTCTGAAGGGTCTTTCGCGGCGGCGGCACGAATTCGCGGGTAGCGAAGCGAGTCCGCGGCGGCGTGGTATCCCGATCGCGCGGGAGCACAAAAAACAGTGTTCCGGATCGTCAAATGGGCCCGCGGCGTTCGAACGAAGCGGCGGACAACACAACACACGAAGGAGCGCAATAAATAGGGCTCGTAAAACTAAACGACACGGCGTGGCCGGCAAATCTTCAACGCGGGCAACGCGGACCTTGAGTATGGACCGTTTCGATCGGCTTGTAGCACCGGACTGCGCGCGCGTCGCCGATGCGGGGAGGCGCGATGCGCGGGGGGCAGTGATAGCCGACCGACGCGAGGCAGCCTAGCGTAAACTGGAGTGCTAGCGTAAAGCGCGAACACCCCCGCCAGTGGACCCATGGATTTGGAGTCCACTAACAATTGGGCAACCGGGATAAGGAAGAGACGGCTCGCTGCAAAACCGAATCTCCGACCATTACCTCGGCAACTCTGGGAACCCCATCGGATCCATATATCAATTTAAGAATGCGTCCACGACGCCAGCACAAAGGCAACAAATTAGGCTCCTTAACTAGGACAAGATCACCAACCTTAGGTGGGTCGGTCTTGTCTGACCACTTAACGCGCTGCTGCAAAAGATGCAAATATTCTAAATTCCAACGATGCCAGAAATTTTGGGTCATCTGCTGTAGCAATTCGAAACGAGACAACCGTGAGACCTTCACGTCCCTGAAGGGGTACTCGGGCAGGGCGTTAAGGGGTTCACCAATTAGGAAATGACCGGGGGTTAAAACTTCCAGGTCATTGGGATCGGACGATAAGGGGCAGAGTGGCCGAGAATTGAGGACAGCCTCAATCTTACAAAAAACGGTAGCGAGCTCTTCAAATGTCAAAATGGTTTCACCTATCACGCGTCGGAGATGCGTCTTTGAGACCTTGACGACGGCTTCAAAGATCCCGCCCCAGTGGGGACAAGCTGGCGGGTCAAAGGTCCAAGTTATCCCCATCTTGGACATTGCCGTGCCGAGGCCTATCTTATTTTCATTCAAAAATTGGACGACTTCCTTCAAATATCTATCGGCACCCTTATAGTTGGTCCCACAATCCGATCGGATCAGGTGCGGATATCCTCGGCGTGAAACGAAGCGGCCTAGCGTGGCTACAAAGGCTTCGGTGCTGAGGGCACTCACCAGTTCTAAGTGTACGGCCTTGGTAGCCAGGCAAACAAAAACGCAAAGGTAGGCCTTGAGGGAACGAGCATTGCGGAGGCTGGAGCTCTTGACGAAGAACGGCCCCGCAAAATCCGTCCCGACCGCCGAAAAAGGGCGCGAGGCCACGACACGGTCGGTGGGGAGGTCCCCCATAATGGGCTGCATGGTGCTGGCCTTCAGGCGGTAGCACGGAATGCACTTAAAAATGACGCTTCGGATGGAGCGTCGTCCCGATAAAATCCAAAATTCGCGCTGCAATATGGCCGAAAGGGCGTTGCAGCCAGCGTGGGCATTTTTGACGTGGTAATGCGTCACCAACAATTTTACAAAAGCGCTATTGTTCGGAAGCAGCAGGGGATGACGTGCCCCATAGGGTAAGTCAGAATTCCGGAGGCGTCCACCAACGCGTATCAATCCGGTGTCATCCAGGAAGAGGTTTAAGCGGGCGAGCGAGCCCTTCAAAGGTAAACCTCGCTTCAGTGTCTCAATAGCGGACTCAAAATGCTCCAGTTGAACCAAACGTATCCAAAAGGTCCGGGCCTCCTGTCTCTCCAGGGGCGACAAGACCGGGTTCGACATTTTGTCGCGTGGGTTCCGAGCGTTGTGGGTGAAGCGCTGAATCCAAGCCGTCACCCCAATCAATTTATCAAGGGAACTGTAGCGTTCCTGAAGATAGCTCAGCGAATTGGCTGGCTTATCTTCCACAACTCCGACTCGCAAGCCAGGTAACACTTCGGGCTCGGAGAACCTACTCTGAGGCCAGGCGGACTCATTCCGAGTCAGCCAGTCAGGGCCCCACCAAAGAGAGTGGTTGACAAGGTCGGAAGCTTCACATCCGCGGGAAGCACAATCTGCAGGGTTCAGGTCCCCTGGCACATGTCTCCAGGTCAACGGGGTTTCCGAATTCTGGATTTGGGAAACCCGGTTGGCAACAAAGACTTCCAAGTTGTGGGGAGCGGCTCGCAACCAACAAAGGACAATTTCGCTGTCCGACCAGGCGTACACGTCCGTCAGGTCCACGATCGATAGGAGGGACGTACGCACATGGTTGAGAAGGCGCACCAAAAGAGCGGCTCCAGACAACTCCAATTTGGGTATCGTCAAGCGTGACCGAATTGGGGCCACTTTACTTTTCGCCAAGACAAGATGGGTTGCGACCTCGCCGGTGTCACTGACAGTTCGCAAATAGACCACGGCTGCGTACCCTTTTTCGGACGCATCACAAAAGCCGTGGAGACTGGCGTGGCACCTTCCGGGCGGTAGGAAGCAACGAGGCATCGAAATCCGATTAACATTCGGAAGTGAGGCCACAAGGGAGAGCCACTCCTGTAATAACCTCCCTTGAAGGGGCTCGTCCCAGCTGACTTCAGCCAACCAGAGCTTCTGCAGGAAGCATTTGGCCAAAAATATTACGGGGGTGATCCACCCATTTGGATCAAAGGTACGTGCCACCGTGGACAAGACCGTACGTTTGGTCCAAGTCTTAGGGGGGGGATCCAGTTTGACCCGGTAAGTGAAAATGTCCTGCACGGGCTGGTATTGTATACCCAATACTGTCAGCAAATTAGGATTTTCGGGATTTTCGAAAATGTGTGGATCCTGCTGATCTTCTCCCGGCAAGTCCCTTAAGACAAGCGGGGAGCTCGAGAGCCATTTACTCAGCTCGTATCCACCCGACTTCAGGATGGCAATCAACTCATCCCGCAAAATCAAGGCTTCCTCAACACTGGAAGCTCCCGTACAAATGTCGTCCATATAGACTGACGACTCCAAAACGGCTGAGGCGCGAGGATATTTCAGTCGTTCCCGGTCGGCCAACTCCAGTAATGACCGGATGGCAATGTAGGGGCTGGACCGAAGGCCATAGGTGGTCGTATTCAGCTCGAACACTCGTATGGGGTCACTCGGACTCTCGCGCCATAATATCAGCTGGTACCTCCGATCATCACGATGCACCACGGTTTGGCGGAACATCATGCGGATGTCGGCCACAAAGACCACCTGGTGCTGCCGAAACGTCGTGAGGATGTCGGAGATATCCTTGATCAACTTGGGACCGGAGTGTAAACACTGGTTGAGAGACACTCCGTTGGACGTTGGAACAGAGCCATCAAAAACTACACGGATTTTCCCATTCGGGTTTTTCAAAATGGCGTGGTGGCAAAGGAAGTAATGCTCGTTCGAACGCCAATCAAAGTTGGACGGCGACATGTGACCAAGGTCTTCATATTCCCGCATGAAGGCCACATACTTGCTACGGAAGGCCGGGTCCCGTTTCATGCGCCGTTCCATTGATAGGAGCCTCTTCTCAGCGAGGGCCCGCGATTGACCCAGGGGGGTCGTGCCGCCAGGAGTGGCAAACGGGTTACAAAGCGTCCGTCCGTACGGCGCCCCGTGTTATTCCTGTAAAAGGACTCACACTCCTGTTCAAGGGGGCTAACCCGAGCGGCCTGAGGCGGCTCTTCAACCTCCCAAAATCGCTGGACAACATCGGTCAGCGACAAGCCTGCGACCTGGATGGGGTCAGGCTCCGGGGAGGGGCTAGACCATAAAACCGGACCGAAGAAGCTATTGCCAAAAATAGTGGGCAAAGCGCAAAGGCCATTGGTCTGCAGGGCCCTAGCTCCCCCAGTTATGATAAGACCCAGCACGTCGGAACCCAAAAGAAGGTCCATAGGACCGGGTTCGGACCAGTGGGGGTCAGCAGGGGCTAAACCTGACGTACAGCGCACTGCGGCGTCGGTTACCCGAACTTGCGGAAGGGGACCTAAAATATTATCCATGACGGTCACCATAATCAAAACCCGCATGTTTCCACGAATAGGACTAAACATTAACTCAGCCTCTCCCTTGTGCGATGCGGGCGTGGCGCCACCGACACCGATGACACGACACTCGCGCGGTCTCCAAGGGAGCCCTAGCCTTCCCACCAAGTAAGACGAAGCTATGGAGCGTTGGCTACCCAGGTCCAAAAGGCAACGAACGGTCATAGATTCACCATTAGGGTTATACACCTTCACTGAGGCCGTCGGCAAAAGTATGGTCTGACATACTGTCTGCTGTAGGTTCAGAGTCTCAGGGGAGGTGGCTACGGTGGGAGCTAGGGTGGCGGATACCTAGCGCGGCGAGGGTTCACCAGCGGGATCCCACTGACGGGGGTGCTCCGGCTGGGGCGGCGCTAGAGGGGTGGAGGGCATTCCGTACGGAGAGGTGACGAACATGCCGTACGGGGACCATGCACCCATCCGGGACCGCACCATGCGGCTAGCGTCCGGCACCCGGTAGGGATTGCCTCGACCTATGGTGGGTGGATGGCGCTCCAGTCGCGGCCACTCATGTAGTGGCGGCGAGAACCGACGCGGGACGACGCTCAATGGGGCAGCCGCGATATCCCCGTCGTAATGACGCGAGGGGGATGTGACCGTGACGCGGGGGGGTGAAACCCTCCTCCGGGGGGCGGAACCCCTACCTCCACTAGGAGGTTGGTGGTCCACCGGAGAACGCCTAACGGGGCTGGCCGGGTGGCCAGGACTAGCGCCCCCGCCCATGGGGGGGGTGCGCGATCGAGCGCCCCCGCCCATGGGGGGGGTGCGCGACCCAACGTCCCGGCGACCGGAACCACTCCGGTTAGCGCACAAGAGGGCCGAATGGGCACCGCCGCAATGTGGGCAGGGCCGCTGGCGCGGGCAGTCTCTTACGAGATGCTGGCCCAGGCACGAGAAGCACCACTGGCGTGTGGACACGTATTCTCTCCGGGCCGCAATCGGTTTGGCCAGGAAGTGCGGACACGAGGAGACCTGGTGGCCGGGGTGCCGACAATAGGCACAGGGGGGGAGCTTCGTTGCCACGGCCCCGCTGTACTGTGACACCCGGCGACCTTCTCTGGCGTCGGCTCCACGGCCTCGCCGGTTGGGGCCGGTCCCCGCCGAAGGGCCAGTCCTTGCCCCACCCCCTCGGACATGCTCGGACCTCCCAGGGGCTACTCGAGGGCCGGTAACTCCAGAGTTATCGGCCTGGAGGCACTCCTGCTCCAAAAACTTCAGGAGGTCGGAGAAAGGGCTGCCCCCTTTATAGGTTGCACCGTCCCCTCCGAAGCGCTGCTCGAAGCGGAGCTTAAGCTCCGACGGCAGGCGGGAGAGCACTATGTGCAATAACAAGAAGGACCACTGGTCGACGGGGAGATCCAATCGACGGAGAGCATTGGTGGCCACAATGCAGGGGTTTAGCAAGGCCTCTCTGAGGCCGGCCACCCCGGTGACGGCGGGCAAGGCGAGTAGCTGGGCTACATGTGCGTCGGCCAACCGGCGCACATTTTCATAGCGCCTGGCCAGCAATTCCCGAGCCGTGTGGTAGCTCTCCTCCGAGAGGTCGAGGTGTCGCACCACGTCCAGGGCCTCGCCCTGTAGCGAAGACAGTAAGTATGTCAGCTTCTGGGTGGGGGACAGGTCCTTCCTGGCGTGGACCAGACTGTCGAATAACGCCAGGAAGCCCATCCACTCTTGAAGCTGCCCACCGAATTTGGGCAGCTCGATCGTGGGCAGTTTCCCGAGTAATGCCGGCTGTGTGGGCGGTCGGCTGGGGGAGTCTCTAAAAGCGCCACTTCGACGCCTTTCATCAGCGGCGGTCCGGATCCCATGGGCGGCCTCCACCACCGAGTCCATCAGTTCGAAGAACTGGTCGTAATCGGCCTGAGCCGTCCTCAGTACCTCCTGTTCGGGACCGAGGGTGAGCAGGTCTTGAAAGGCCTGCTCCACGGAGGCCTGCCGAGTCCGCACCTGGTCCGCTCGGTGTAATAGGGCGGCGGTTCTATCTTCGCGGCCTATCAAACCCGCGGCGGACGTCGCCCAGCGAAGCTCAGACTGTATCTGTACAGCTAGCTTTTTTATGTTCGCGGACATTCTAACAAATTAAATGTAAACAAAGCAAAAATAAAGCAACAATAAATTGAAAAGGCGGCCGGCAAGTCGGCGGGCGGCGCGAGTGCAAGCAATAATAAAATTAAAGCAATAGTAAACAAGTCGTATCGCGGTCGCGGTCGTACCGTAGTCGCAATGAACAAAGCGGCGCGACCGTAGTAGATACGCGTGTTAAATTACGGCGAGCGGGCGGTACCGGCACGCAAGCAAAACTTAAAATAAAAATTAAACTTATAATTATAATAAGCGGAACGCGGCCGAAACGCGGCGTTAACGCAGCGGAACTGGCGGCGATTGCGGAATTTCCGCTAACAGCGCGGCGAACGACACGGCGCGTGGCGGAAAGCGGGATTTATGCCAGCGGCGCAGAAAACGAACGGCGCGGCGGGCAAAACCAGCGCAAAACGCAAAGCGAGGTGTAGACAAACCACGCTCTGCTACCAAATAATGATTACGCACCGCGCCTGTGCACGATGAATCAGCGGGCAACTGCCGGGCCCATCAGAGCAGGCCAGCGGATTCCCACAGGCAGCGGCGGTGGCGGGTCGAAAAAGGCCCGCCAAAAATTTTATTAGGCGTTTTGCACTGGGTTTAATCCCGCGGCACAGAGTGACTTACTACTAGGTACTTACCGGCGCATGGAGACAGCCAGCACGTGGAATCCGGGGAGTGTGTTCGTGTAGGATGAAATGTGGTGTGTGGTGCCTGCTGTGTCAAATGCAAAGAAACACACTCGCCCTCCTCTGAAGGGTCTTTCGCGGCGGCGGCACGAATTCGCGGGTAGCGAAGCGAGTCCGCGGCGGCGTGGTATCCCGATCGCGCGGGAGCACAAAAAACAGTGTTCCGGATCGTCAAATGGGCCCGCGGCGTTCGAACGAAGCGGCGGACAACACAACACACGAAGGAGCGCAATAAATAGGGCTCGTAAAACTAAACGACACGGCGTGGCCGGCAAATCTTCAACGCGGGCAACGCGGACCTTGAGTATGGACCGTTTCGATCGGCTTGTAGCACCGGACTGCGCGCGCGTCGCCGATGCGGGGAGGCGCGATGCGCGGGGGGCAGTGATAGCCGACCGACGCGAGGCAGCCTAGCGTAAACTGGAGTGCTAGCGTAAAGCGCGAACATAGGCTTATGGCCGTCAAATTGCGATAATCCCAATATCTTCTTCACGTGTTTCTATAAAAATCTCTGCTCGAAAGTGTCGAGTTAAAGAAATTAGTCCAAGATTTGTGAGTTACTCTCATAAAACTCGATACTCGGACTAATTTCCTAGGATGCACATTTTTATGCAAAGATTTTGATATAATCATGTAAAGATGATACCGTCATTCTCGCAAATTGATTTCCATAAGCCTATCATGTCTAATTAGCGTAAAAATTGCAAAAAACCACGAAAATTTTGAATTTCGCGGGCAGACCCGTTGTATAGAATGCAATTTCTTGCAAATTGTCACAGAGATGTTATAGATATCTTCTGTGACAGTATACCTAGAATAAAAAGTAAATTAAGTACCCAGATAAGTTAATAAGTATAAGTTATTCTTCCTTCTTTTAGTTTTTTAATAGCTGTTTGTATTAGTTTCTGTTTTGTTTGATAAGCGTGTATGTTACACTGTACTTAGTTACTGTACTATTTATTTGCGCATGCTATGTCCACATCCAGTAGACTCAATTAACAACTATATTTTTTAAAGATACTAACTTGCTTGATACATTAATTGTAGTCAGTTTTGTGGACTAAATAAATCAAAAAAAAAAATTCACGTTAAAGTGGATTTTCAGAGTAATTGCCTACCTACCACTAATATAGAGTACTAATTTGTGGTACTACTTATATTATCTACTTATAGTGCAGACAGACTGATTAGTATTGTTATCGTAGTAGTCAAGTAGGCCAAAAAGTTTGTCCATTTAAATCAAGCCGTCGGGAAATTGTAATTATAGTCATCTGGCCAATTACAGCGACAATCACTGACAAAAGCGAACAGGCGGCTAGGTGGCGTATAAGCAAACTTGCACAAAATTCAATAATTTAAGCATTGGGTGCAATAGTAAGTACAATGTGCAATAAGCTACTTAAAATTTAATTTGAGGAGTAATGCTTGTGTTCGTTCTATAATTGAGTTCCAAAAGCGATTTACTGATAAGTAACATCTTGTGCATAAAATTCTTCACTAGATTTTTGAGGAAGTACGAGTATCTTGGGTTTGTGAAAATATTTTACTAGGGTTTACCGTCGTATAGGTTGCAACCATTGAACAGACTTGGCTGAAATTTGGAATGGAGATAGATTTTATAATTTTTACGCTGGATTAAACATACTACTTTTTATCCCGGAAAAATCCATGGTTCATTCATGAAAAACCGAATTTCACGCGGGCGGAGGCGCAGACGTCGACTAGTATTATTTTAACACGCATCAGGACCCGGCTGAGTATACTGTCTCGGTAACTTTAAAATATATGTAAAGTGTTAAAAAGGAATTCCAAACGTAACAACAAAGAGCTAAACCTCCGTATGTTCCAACCCGGTGTATTTTGCTTATATGCAGCAGAGGGCGGGCGGGCGGAAACCTCGTTAAAACACAATAATGATCGTCGACAGGGCGCAGTGGCAGTAACGAGCTGCCGGCAGTTGTGCTAATTGATGACGCCGATCTGTCCCCATCCGTCACCGAGACACAAGGCATATGGATGGGGATCTCACACAACTGATCACTCGCCTGCGTAGTTGAAAAACCTCCGTTACATGCTATAGTCATTGGTGACGGGTAGCGCAGTGGCAGTAACGAGCTGCCGGCAGTTGTGCTAATTGATGACGCCGATCTGTCCCCATCCGTTACCGAGACACAAGGCATATGGATGGGGATCTCACACAACTGATCACTCGCCTGCGTAGTTGAAAAACCTCCGTTACATGCTATAGTCATTGGTGACGGGTAGCGCAGTGGCAGTAACGAGCTGCCAGCAGTTGTGCTAATTGATGACGCCGATCTGTCCCCATCCGTCACCGAGACACAAGGCATATGGATGGGGATCTCACACAACTGATCACTCGCCTGCGTAGTTGAAAAACCTCCGTTACATGCTATAGTCATTGGTGACGGGTAGCGCAGTGGCAGTAACGAGCTGCCGGCAGTTGTGCTAATTGATGACGCCGATCTGTCCCCATCCGTCACCGAGACACAAGGCATATGGATGGGGATCTCACACAACTGATCACTCGCCTGCGTAGTTGAAAAACCTCCGTTACATGCTATAGTCATTAGTGACGGGTAGCGCAGTGACAGTAACGAGCTGCCGGCAGTTGTGCTAATTGATGACGCCGATCTGTCCCCATCCGTCACCGCGACACAAGGCACATGGATGGGGATCTCACACAACTGATCACTCGCCTGCGTAGTTGAAAAACCTCCGTTACATGCTATAGTCATTAGTGACGGGTAGCGCAGTGACAGTAACGAGCTGCCGGCAGTTGTGCTAATTGATGACGCCGATCTGTCCCCATCCGTCACCGCGACACAAGGCACATGGATGGGGATCTCACACAACTGATCACTCGCCTGCGTAGTTGAAAAACCTCCGTTACATGCTATAGTCATTAGTGACGGGTAGCGCAGTGACAGTAACGAGCTGCCGGCAGTTGTGCTAATTGATGACGCCGATTTGTCCCCATCCGTCACCGCGACACAAGGCATATGGATGGGGATCTCACACAACTGATCACTCTCCTGCGTAGTTAAAACCTTCGTTACAGCGTATGGTCATTGGTGACAGGTAGTGCAGTGGCAGTAACGAGCTGCCGGCAGTTGTACTAATTGATGACACCGATCTCTCCCCATCCGTCACCGAGACACAAGGCATATGGATGTGGATCTCACACAACTGAACACTCGCCTGCGTAGTTGAAAGGCCTCCGTTACATGCTATAGTCATTAGTGACGGGTAGCGCAGTGGCAGTAACGAGCTGCCGGCAGTTGTGCTAATTGATGACGCCGATCTGTCCCCATCCGTCACCGCGACACAAGGCATATGGATGGGGATCTCACACAACTGATCACTCGTCTGCGTAGTTGAAAGGCCTCCGTTACATGCTATAGTCATTGGTGACAGGTAGCGCAGTGGCAGTAACGAGCTGCCGGCAGTTGTGCTAATTGATGACGCCGATCTGTCCCCATCCGTCACCGCGACACAAGGCATATGGATGGGGATCTCACACAACTGATCACTCGTCTGCGTAGTTGAAAGGCCTCCGTTACATGCTATAGTCATTGGTGACAGGTAGTGCAGTGGCAGTAACGAGCTGCCGGCAGTTGTGCTAATTGATGACGCCGATCTGTCCCCATCCGTCACCGCGACACAAGGCATATGGATGGGGATCTCACACAACTGATCACTCGTCTGCGTAGGTGAAAGGCCTTCGTTACATGCTATAGTCATTGGTGACAGGTAGTGCAGTGGCAGTAACGAGCTGCCGGCAGTTGTGCTAATTGATGACGCCGATCTGTCCCCATCCGTCACCGCGACACAAGGCATATGGATGGGGATCTCACACAACTGATTACTCTCCTGCGTAGTTGAAAGGCCTCCGTTACATGCTATAGTCATTAGTGACGGGTAGCGCAGTGGCAGTAACGAGCTGCCGGCAGTTGTGCTAATTGATGACGCCGATCTGTCCCCATCCGTCACCGAGACACAAGGCATATGGATGGGGATCTCACACAACTGATCACTCGCCTGCGTAGTTGAAAAACCTCCGTTACATGCTATAGTCATTAGTGACGGGTAGCGCAGTGACAGTAACGAGCTGCCGGCAGTTGTGCTAATTGATGACGCCGATCTGTCCCCATCCGTCACCGCGACACAAGGCACATGGATGGGGATCTCACACAACTGATCACTCGCCTGCGTAGTTGAAAAACCTCCGTTACATGCTATAGTCATTAGTGACGGGTAGCGCAGTGACAGTAACGAGCTGCCGGCAGTTGTGCTAATTGATGACGCCGATTTGTCCCCATCCGTCACCGCGACACAAGGCATATGGATGGGGATCTCACACAACTGATCACTCTCCTGCGTAGTTAAAACCTTCGTTACAGCGTATGGTCATTGGTGACAGGTAGTGCAGTGGCAGTAACGAGCTGCCGGCAGTTGTACTAATTGATGACACCGATCTCTCCCCATCCGTCACCGAGACACAAGGCATATGGATGTGGATCTCACACAACTGAACACTCGCCTGCGTAGTTGAAAGGCCTCCGTTACATGCTATAGTCATTAGTGACGGGTAGCGCAGTGGCAGTAACGAGCTGCCGGCAGTTGTGCTAATTGATGACGCCGATCTGTCCCCATCCGTCACCGCGACACAAGGCATATGGATGGGGATCTCACACAACTGATCACTCGTCTGCGTAGTTGAAAGGCCTCCGTTACATGCTATAGTCATTGGTGACAGGTAGCGCAGTGGCAGTAACGAGCTGCCGGCAGTTGTGCTAATTGATGACGCCGATCTGTCCCCATCCGTCACCGCGACACAAGGCATATGGATGGGGATCTCACACAACTGATCACTCGTCTGCGTAGTTGAAAGGCCTCCGTTACATGCTATAGTCATTGGTGACAGGTAGTGCAGTGGCAGTAACGAGCTGCCGGCAGTTGTGCTAATTGATGACGCCGATCTGTCCCCATCCGTCACCGCGACACAAGGCATATGGATGGGGATCTCACACAACTGATCACTCGTCTGCGTAGGTGAAAGGCCTTCGTTACATGCTATAGTCATTGGTGACAGGTAGTGCAGTGGCAGTAACGAGCTGCCGGCAGTTGTGCTAATTGATGACGCCGATCTGTCCCCATCCGTCACCGCGACACAAGGCATATGGATGGGGATCTCACACAACTGATTACTCTCCTGCGTAGTTGAAAGGCCTCCGTTACATGCTATAGTCATTAGTGACGGGTAGCGCAGTGGCAGTAACGAGCTGCCGGCAGTTGTGCTAATTGATGACGCCGATTTGTCCCCATCCGTCACCGCGACACAAGGCATATGGATGGGGATCTCACACAACTGATCACTCTCCTGCGTAGTTAAAACCTTCGTTACAGCGTATGGTCATTGGTGACAGGTAGTGCAGTGGCAGTAACGAGCTGCCGGCAGTTGTACTAATTGATGACACCGATCTCTCCCCATCCGTCACCGCGACACAAGGCATATGGATTGGGGATCTCACACAACTGATCACTCGTCTGCGTAGGTGAAAGGCCTCCGTTACATGCTATAGTCATTGGTGACAGGTAGTGCAGTGGCAGTAACGAGCTGCCGGCAGTTGTGCTAATTGATGACGCCGATTTGTCCCCATCCGTCACCGCGACACAAGGCATATGGATGGGGATCTCACACAACTGATCACTCTCCTGCGTAGTTAAAACCTTCGTTACAGCGTATGGTCATTGGTGACAGGTAGTGCAGTGGCAGTAACGAGCTGCCGGCAGTTGTACTAATTGATGACACCGATCTCTCCCCATCCGTCACCGCGACACAAGGCATATGGATGGGGATCTCACACAACTGATCACTCGTCTGCGTAGGTGAAAGGCCTCCGTTACATGCTATAGTCATTGGTGACAGGTAGTGCAGTGGCAGTAACGAGCTGCCGGCAGTTGTGCTAATTGATGACGCCGATTTGTCCCCATCCGTCACCGCGACACAAGGCATATGGATGGGGATCTCACACAACTGATCACTCTCCTGCGTAGTTAAAACCTTCGTTACAGCGTATGGTCATTGGTGACAGGTAGTGCAGTGGCAGTAACGAGCTGCCGGCAGTTGTACTAATTGATGACACCGATCTCTCCCCATCCGTCACCGCGACACAAGGCATATGGATGGGGATCTCACACAACTGATCACTCGTCTGCGTAGGTGAAAGGCCTCCGTTACATGCTATAGTCATTGGTGACAGGTAGTGCAGTGGCAGTAACGAGCTGCCGGCAGTTGTGCTAATTGATGACGCCGATTTGTCCCCATCCGTCACCGCGACACAAGGCATATGGATGGGGATCTCACACAACTGATCACTCTCCTGCGTAGTTAAAACCTTCGTTACAGCGTATGGTCATTGGTGACAGGTAGTGCAGTGGCAGTAACGAGCTGCCGGCAGTTGTACTAATTGATGACACCGATCTCTCCCCATCCGTCACCGCGACACAAGGCATATGGATGGGGATCTCACACAACTGATCACTCGTCTGCGTAGGTGAAAGGCCTCCGTTACATGCTATAGTCATTGGTGACAGGTAGTGCAGTGGCAGTAACGAGCTGCCGGCAGTTGTGCTAATTGATGACGCCGATTTGTCCCCATCCGTCACCGCGACACAAGGCATATGGATGGGGATCTCACACAACTGATCACTCTCCTGCGTAGTTAAAACCTTCGTTACAGCGTATGGTCATTGGTGACAGGTAGTGCAGTGGCAGTAACGAGCTGCCGGCAGTTGTACTAATTGATGACACCGATCTCTCCCCATCCGTCACCGCGACACAAGGCATATGGATGGGGATCTCACACAACTGATCACTCGTCTGCGTAGGTGAAAGGCCTCCGTTACATGCTATAGTCATTGGTGACAGGTAGTGCAGTGGCAGTAACGAGCTGCCGGCAGTTGTGCTAATTGATGACGCCGATTTGTCCCCATCCGTCACCGCGACACAAGGCATATGGATGGGGATCTCACACAACTGATTACTCTCCTGCGTAGTTGAAAGGCCTCCGTTACATGCTATAGTCATTGGTGACAGGTAGTGCAGTGGCAGTAACGAGCTGCCGGCAGTTGTGCTAATTGATGACGCCGATCTGTCCCCATCCGTCACCGCGACACAAGGCATATGGATGGGGATCTCACACAACTGATTACTCTCCTGCGTAGTTGAAAGGCCTCCGTTACATGCTATAGTCATTGGTGACAGGTAGCGCAGTGGCAGTAACGAGCTGCAGGCAGTTGTACTCCTTGATCACGCCGAGTGTACCTTACCCTAGTCGACACAATTCATTTTAATTTTGCGTACCTGAAAGATAATGCGTTTCATTCAATATTAGGTTTCGATAGACGGGATGCACTTAAAAAGCAAATCTTTCGCATGTGATCACTCTTCCCACCACTTATCAAATCTCAGACTCTACCGCTAACTTCGGAAAACCGCTTTCCGAACTTGGTAAAACTAGCTACGTCCAATAACGTTTCCTTTCCTGGTAAATATGATTGCCAAACTGTTTTGTTTGACAACCCAAAATGTTCCGCCCCTGGTGATGTTTCCACTCCTGCTGGCTTAGTAGCTAATGTGTACAAAACAACCTTATTTCCATTATTGCCTGAATCCATCTCTAGAACAGCCTCCCGCAGGGCGCGAGGGCCCCAACACATTATACTCCGCTAATGAATTTTAAATTAGACTGCTCGAGCAAAATGTGTTCGGATTGTTTTTCTTTTTTAAGTATCTTTTTGTGTAATTGCATACAAAATTTATCTTCCTCGTATTTACACTGTAAAGTTTTTGTTGTTTGTTTGACGACCTCCGTGGTTGAGTGGTTAGCGTGCCGGTTTTCAAGGCGCCGCCATCTCTGAGGTTCCGGGTTCGATTCCCGGTCGGGGCAATGTAGAAAAATAACTTTTCTACATTGTCTCGGGTCTGGGTGTTGTGGTACCTTCGTTGTTTCTGATTTCCATAACACAAGTGCATAAGCTACTTACTATGGGATCGGAGCAATGTATGCGATGTTGTCCTCTATATATTTATATTTACTATATCTATATTTATATTTAAAAAAAAATATAGGAGTATTTTCTATTTGTGTATGTATTTTCGCAAAAATGGAAAAAAGTGAATTTTAACTATCTATACAACTTGTAAAGGTAAGTACAATACGGAAACTATGTAGTTTCTTCACGAGTCAAAACGAAGACGCAGGTCAACAATCAAGACGAGTTGAATTGAGAAATTCAAATTGACATTTTCTAATACATTTGCGAAAAAATATTGATAACACCTGCGAAAAAAATAAAATAACGAAAGGAAATCATTAAAAATTAATTTATTTTTATTTTAATACATGTAGGTATTAAAAGTACTCATTCACACAATAAAATGCTCATTAGATAATTTTTTAACCTTTTGATTAAAATCTTCATACATTTGCATTAAAAACAAAATGAGCTGCAGAGCAGAATAACTCTCCGCACGCTAAACGCTCATGGACTTGTCTTTAAAAGGTTATGAAGAAGACAAGAGACAAGAAAAGAATGTGCTAAAATTCAACGAAATCATCCAAGCAAAGCAAGTAACTTTGTAATACACAAAGCACAGCAATCTCAAAACCCAAAAGCGTTTACCGTCGTACAAATAGGAAATTGCGATTAAACGGAATTAAGCCTTAAGGAGCTTTGTACAAACTTTCCATTGTTCTAAAGACCGTCTCCATTGTTCTGAAGCGCGTTTCCATTGTCGCATTTGATGACCTCCGTGGTTGAGTGGTTAGCGTGCCGGTTTTCAAGACGCCGCCATCTCCGAGGTTCCGGGTTCGATCCCCGGTCGGGGCAATGTAGAAAAATAACTTTTCTACATTGTCTCGGTTCTGGGTGTTGTGGTACCTTCGTTGTTTCTGATTTCCATAACACAAGTGCATTAGCTACTTACTATGGGATCGGAGCAATGTATGTGATTTTGTCCTCTATATATTTATATATTTACTGTCGCAGGTGGCGGGGGTGGTCGGACGCGCCGACGTGCTGGCGTGCGTCTTCTTCCTTTCATCTCTTCTTGTGTATCACGGGTGAGTTTTATTAAGGATTTGATGTTTAATTACCTACAAACAATATAGACACCTTAAAATATATAAGTCGTAAATTATAAGTCAAAATTATCGCTACTAACGGAATTTGGACCCGCAACCACCACCACCTTTCGCGAGTGACCGCTCTACTGATTGAACCTATACCTTGTGTGTGAAGCACTATAACAAAAAATAAATAATATTTAAGTTGGTTTAAAAAAGCCATCTTATGTGGTAGGTCCTTGCTGCTCAGTTTATAATACATCATTATGACACTCACGTTATTATAAATTCTTAACCTAATTCTTAAAATATACGCTAACGCAAGTAGGTACCAATATTTTTTAACAATCATCAAAAAAATTTAATCAACATTATTCTACTAATCATTAGGCAGAATTTATTAAGCATTACAATAGATCAAAGATTAATTCGAAGATTTGAATACGAATTACCTCAAGATTAATTCCTTATTTTTTGGACTTTCGAACCTAGACCTAAAAATTGTCGTTACTTGTAAAAATTCATTATGTTAGTTCAATTGTTTAATTTTATTTCTTCTAGCACAATTTTCCTTGAATAAGTATAGTTCGAAGTGTAAGAAAAAATATAAAAGAAACAAAAACAAACAGAAAACAACAACTTGTAGAAACAAGCGAAGTTGCTTAACCTAATTTACAGTCCCCTTTGTGTAAACCTGCCTATCAGGCAACTAGAACGTTATCTAGGCTAAGAAGTCCTTTGACGTCTTGAGAAACCCTACAAATAGGTTTCTAGTATGTACAGTCAACAAAAGAATATTGTTTATTATTTCTAATACTAAATGTGCTTGGATACAAATAATATATTTCAAATACACAGTATTTTCTATCTGTAGATATAAAATTTCTAATAGCAGCCCCATAATCTGGCTGACTAAATGAAAATGATTGGGCATGCGAGTTGGTAGGTTGTGAACTGGCATAATCAAAATTTCATCCAAATCATAGCATAGTTTTGAAGAAAATCCTTAGTTAGTGGTGAGATTATGCTGACTGTACAAATAAGTACTTTATATTCCGCCTCTCCCTTAATATTGTTTCTCACGTCCCTTGTCTGGAAGTCGGAACTCCTCAAAGAATGGCAAGTATGGAAAACACGAAACCCGAAACTTTGGGAAGCATAATATTAGGAACGCATGTCGCCGCCTTAAGGTTACGAATTGACTATAATTGTGTTAGGAAGTTGTCTCTTCTCTCTTGTCTCCGAATTTCTGGGAGATATAACTTTGTATGCGCATTCAAAGTATTCATAAGTTCGTTAATATAGTTTCTGGTTTTCTATGGAACTAATGTCATTATGGAGGCCGGTGCCATTATAACTTATCTCGCGATAGATTTGCGACATCGCGAGATTTTTGCTTGTTGCAAAGCTGTCGCAAAAGGACGGTAGCTTCAACAACGTACGCGCTATAAATAAAATCATAGAAAACGGTATTTTTTTGTAGAAGAAAACGGGTTGAGTTCACTCTTCACTATCAGCTTTCGACATTATAGTTGATCATTAGTAATTTCAACAGAATATAAATAGAACAATCATGAATAATCGTCTACCCATTGCCAGTGATTAGTGTTTAATAAAAGGGGTTTCGTAAAAGATCGTAACTATGTTAATCATTTTTGACGACCTCCCTGACTCAGGGGACGTGCGCTCAGATTCGAGTGAGAGGTCGCGGGTTCTATTCCTGCCACGAGCCACTTTGGAATTTTATAATTTCTAATTTGGCTCAGGTCTGGTCTGGTAGGAGGCTTCGGTCGTGGCCAATTTAGCGTTCCGGTGCGATGGTGTGTAGAAACCGTTGGGGTGAGGTGAGTCTACTTACCCCTTCCAAGTTAGTACGTTATCATCTCCGGCTGCATCACCACTTACCATCAGGTGAGATCGCAATGAAGTAAAAACGGGTGGTGGTTGATTTCCAGGTGTTCAGGGCGGAGACGCGTGTGGTCCAGCGTGGTGCTGGCGGGTCTGAGCATGCTGGCCAAGGAGACTGGCCTCACTGCGCTACTGTTTAACCTGGCCTTCGACGTTTACAGGAGCTGGAACTCCATGAACAGGTACTACATTCTTTGTGGAATTTCACGCAAAAAAATATGAAGTTTATATCACACCATACTTGGTGCAGTAGTTCTAAAGATATGAATTGATACTATACTTGTCAATCAGTAACAAGTCTCTGGTGCCCAATTAATCATAAATCCCTTATCTCTCCTCGCAGAACGGGAACGGTTTAGCCATAGCCCACCACGCTGGCTAATGGCGGGTGTAACATTGTCTGTGCCTAACCAAAAATTAATTTAGTTAAATATAGAAAGAGGTCGGCCATTAGCAACAACCCTTTTCCCTGAGTCCTGACGTCATTATGGAACCAGCTGTGCTATTCTACAAAATGAAATAGCTGCCAGACAGCTGCAAACCCGAATATGGCACGCAAAATTGTACTCTTTTACAACTGACAAATTCATAGATGCATAGATGTACGCTCGTCGCTGTTTTGCAGAATAGCACGGCAGCGAGGAGTTTCTGTGCCTACCCAAAACTGAACTGAACTCAAAAGTATTATATTATCTAACAATGTATCAATCCGCTGAAGTGATAAAAGACTTACTCGAATATTTCGAGGTGAGTAACAATGATATTCATTCCTTGAAATTCACAAAAATGACATAAATTGCAGGTCACCAGTAAAATGTCGCTGGAAAGTAGACACGGTGTGGGGCAGAGTTATCAAGGGTCTACTCGTGCTGATACTGCTGGCAGTGGGTAGACTGGCCCTCCTCCAGGGGTCCCTGCCCACTTTCTCGCCCCAGGACAACCCGCCTGCTTTTCATCCTTCCTTCGCCATTAGGTAATTATTTGGTTTTTGTTGCCCGGGTGGGGCAAGCTTCAGACATCGTTTTAGTACATAAAGTGTGTACTTTGTGTTTGTAATGTGTGGAATAATTATCTGAAATAAATATTTTGCTTTCTTTCTTTTCCAATTTCCTGCCAATTGTGTATAGTCTGAGGTTTCCATTGGTTAACTACGCTTACGATGGTTTGATTCTTACGTCAGAACAAAAGATAGATAGGATGATAGAGGGCATATTGAGATTTAAAGAAACATGTATCGGGATAACAAGCGCAGTACTGCAGTGTGTCGTTTGATATTGCAATGCAAAGTAGTGTAATAATGGGCAAAGAAGAATTTTTGTATCAAAAATGACGAGTCTTTGCTATATTATAGGTATGCAATATAGGTACGCCTAAAATATTTTTGGTAAATGTATATTTTTTATGATTTCAGATTAATGACCTTCTGCTACCTGGCAGCGTTTAACTGGTGGCTGCTGCTGTGCCCCTGGACCCTCAGCCACGACTGGCAGATGGGCTCCATCCCCCTGGTGACCAGCGGCTGGGATCCCAGGAACCTGGTCACCTGCGCGGCACTGATCGCGCTCCTTGCGCTTTCCTATCGCTGCTTGATGGACTTGGAGGTACGTGTTATTGCTATATGTGTTGCCTAGCAAACTACTGTCGAATATTTGCCCTTCCAGCCTGCACTCGTAGCCATGTCACACTATCGTTTGTTTGTGTTTCTGGGGTCTGATTGCCTAAGAAAAACGTACTCATCGTTAACGTAATCGTTTGCAAATTCTGCCCCCCTATTGGCTGACGTAAATCAGGTAATCAATCTGTGAATACGTTTTTCTTACACAATCAAGGGGCAGTAGCTGAACCTATTCGTATACATGCTCAACCTATTTAACGAATACGTCACGCTATTATTTTTTAAGCATTGAAAATAATCGATCTGTGTCCTGTGGCCTGTCATTCTTGAAAATTGTTAATCGGCCAACCATCGCCGCTAAACATAGCGGCAGCAATTAGCCAATTGACGCATTTGCTGCATAACTGATGCAAGCCTTAACCAATCAGCTACTTAGATGTAACCTTGTCGCTGCAAGAAGATTTTTTGGAGAATCTGCCATGACATGACATGATCTAACAAAATTGAAGATCAAACCTTCCAACCTTCAATAAAACTTATATCTATTTCTGATGATAACAGCTAGGTATACTTATTTGTGAATTTTTTTCTTTCAGTTACAAAAGCACACTCCACTGGTGGTCGGTTTGATGTTACTAGTCATACCATATCTACCTGCTTCCAACTTGCTGGTTACCGTTGGCTTCGTGATAGCTGAAAGGGTTCTGTATATTCCCAGGTAAGAATTAGGAAATACGACGGATTTTAATTAAATACATAGAAACATTTTAGGTATATTCTATTAATATTTGTATCGTTATAGAAGCAGATTTAAATAGTTCCTTATTTCTAACCCAGCCCTTGTTGTTCTGCTCTTTCCAATAAGTTATTAATTTACCATCTACTCTATGAAAAAATCTACTATGAAGCAGGTAATCGATGTCTCAGGACATCTCAGGATGATGAGCGCAATACAGTGCGTCCTATGATATTGCAATGCAAAATCCTGAGTTGCACTGCATCTATCACGAGTAGGCGTATAAAATCGGGTGAACGTCTTCTCCAGTGCCACTTGGGTGAATACCAGATTTCATAAACCTTCTCTGGTACGTGCAAAAAAGCTCATCAGATTCTTCATTTTTTCAGCGTCGGTTCAGTAGTGATCACAGCCTACGGGATTCAGCTGATGTGGAAGCAAGGCAGCTACAGCAGACGGCTGGTGGTGCTGAGTGTGGCTATCCTCGTCGCATCGGGAGCAGCCAGGACTCACCTGAGAAATAGGGATTGGAGAACTAGGGAGACATTACTGAGGTAAGGACTAAGGATGCATATGGAAAAAATAAAGCTCTAAGACCAGTGACCACAGATTTTGTCCTAACAAATAATGCATTTCTTTAAGGAAAATATGGTATGGTGAAGGTGTGAGCCAAATTGCTGCGCTACTAAAGATATTAAAACTGCTTTATTTTTAGCCAGCGTGTCAAACCTCCAACGCCGTGTGTTTTCAGTTCCATGTATAAAGAATTGTACAGTATTTGCTAATACCTGAGGCTTTACAAGACTAGCACTAAGTAAAGTTCTAGCACAATTCTAGATTTACCTTCCAAAACTTAACATAACGGCATGACGTATTTGCATTCCAGGGCAGATCTGGCCGTGATCCCGCACAACGCGAAACTCCACTACAACTTCGCGAACTTCCTGAAGGACATAGAGCAACAGGAGAATGCTATCAAGCACTACAAGGAAGCGTTGAAGTATGTGTGTGTCTTCGTAACATTTAAATAAACCATCCCGAATCTTATTAACCTTCAGGCAGGCGGCCCGCCATAGTAAAGCTATTCTATCTTTTACCCCTTTTCGTGTAGCAGTGAATAGTAATACCTACGCACTATTTACTGTGTACGAGTCTACGAGACTCCTCTCAAAACGAGAGTCCAGAAGAATTTGGTCATAGGTCACCGTGATATCCATTAGCAAATTGGCAAGCTTCAAACACCTTTTGACCTTTAATATGAAAAACTCTAATCGGGAGCAAATACTCACGTAACGACGGACACACGGACTCACGGAGGATTTCCACGTATTTTTTTCTTTCCCCGTTAAATGAAAGGATGTTTTGTTCCTATTCATCACACACAAGGTCACACGATCAGAGCTTGCCTGGAGTTAGAGCCTTAATTGGGCCTTTTTAATATGAGGACAAACTTCAAAGATTACATAGACCTAAACTTACAGGCACTTATACTCATACATATTAAAATATTGGATTTTTAATATGGTGATCACTATTTCATGACTTAAAACTACGTTAACGAGGGTTTCAACATACCCAACATCAGTGCAGGGTATGGGGTGTTTTGGGCTTCCCTTCAGCAAGCAGCTCACAAAACGCTCAGGCGGGTATTCCTTCTTTTTTATCACCATTTCATTACGTCTCTTTACCAATTGGCCATCACTAATAACTATTAGGCTATGCAGTTACTTGTTGTCACTGCAGCATCCCCATCCCCATAGGTTGTGGCCCAGCTACGCCAGTGCCCATTAAAGCATCCCCATCGTGATTGTCCAGGTTGTGGCCCAGCTACGCCAGTGCCCATTAAAGCATCCCCATCGTGATTGTCCAGGTTGTGGTTCAGCTACGCCAGTGCCCATTAAAGCATCCCCATCGTGATTGTCCAGGTTGTGGCCCAGCTACGCCAGTGCCCATTAAAGCATCCCCATCGTGATTGTCCAGGTTGTGGCCCAGCTACGCCAGTGCCCATTAAAGCATCCCCATCGTGATTGTCCAGGTTGTGGCCCAGCTACGCCAGTGCCCATTAAAGCATCCCCATCGTGATTGTCCAGGTTGTGGCCCAGCTACGCCAGTGCCCATTAAAGCATCCCCATCGTGATTGTCCAGGTTGTGGCCCAGCTACGCCAGTGCCCATTAAAGCATCCCCATCGTGATTGTCCAGGTTGTGGCCCAGCTACGCCAGTGCCCATTAAAGCATCCCCATCGTGATTGTCCAGGTTGTGGCCCAGCTACGCCAGTGCCCATTAAAGCATCCCCATTGTGATTGTCCAGGTTGTGGCCCAGCTAAGCCAGTGCCCATTAAAGCATCCCCATCGTGATTGTCCAGGTTGTGGCCCAGCTACGCCAGTGCCCATTAAAGCATCCCCATCGTGATTGTCCAGGTTGTGGCCCAGCTACGCCAGTGCCCATTAAAGCATCCCCATCGTGATTGTCCAGGTTGTGGCCCAGCTACGCCAGTGCCCATTAAAGCATCCCCATCGTGATTGTCCAGGTTGTGGTTCAGCTACGCCAGTGCCCATTAAAGCATCCCCATCGTGATTGTCCAGGTTGTGGCCCAGCTACGCCAGTGCCCATTAAAGCATCCCCATCGTGATTGTCCAGGTTGTGGCCCAGCTACGCCAGTGCCCATTAAAGCATCCCCATCGTGATTGTCCAGGTTGTGGCCCAGCTACGCCAGTGCCCATTAAAGCATCCCCATCGTGATTGTCCAGGTTGTGGCCCAGCTACGCCAGTGCCCATTAAAGCATCCCCATCGTGATTGTCCAGGTTGTGGCCCAGCTACGCCAGTGCCCATTAAAGCATCCCCATCGTGATTGTCCAGGTTGTGGCCCAGCTACGCCAGTGCCCATTAAAGCATCCCCATCGTGATTGTCCAGGTTGTGGCCCAGCTACGCCAGTGCCCATTAAAGCATCCCCATCGTGATTGTCCAGGTTGTGGCCCAGCTACGCCAGTGCCCATTAAAGCATCCCCATCGTGATTGTCCAGGTTGTGGCCCAGCTACGCCAGTGCCCATTAAAGCATCCCCATCGTGATTGTCCAGGTTGTGGCCCAGCTACGCCAGTGCCCATTAAAGCATCCCCATCGTGATTGTCCAGGTTGTGGCCCAGCTACGCCAGTGCGCACAACAACCTGGGCACGCTGGTGCAGGCGTGGGGGCGCGCCGAGCACCATTTCCTGCAGGCGCTGCGCTACAACCGGGACCACGTCAACGCGCACTACAACCTGGCCAAACTCTATCGGTACCCACATCACATTTTCTTCGCACTATACAAGCTAGTACTTGACTGCGATCTCACCTGATGGTAACTGACAATGCAGCCGAAGGTGTTAACGGTACTAACTTGGAAGGGGTAAGTAAAGTCACCCCAATGGGATCACAGCATCTTACCAGAACGCTAAATCGCTTTGCTGGTAGGGTGGTATCAAGCTCCATGGCCGAAGCCTCCCAGCAGACGAACAAGATCAAATAATTCTTTTCAAGCAGACCAACGACACTGTGTTGTTATGACTGGGGTCATTGAAAGTCCTGTGTACATTTGATTGACGTCAGAGCAAGCAAGTGTACCCGAGTGCAATATTTACTTGAGCCAGGAGTCACGACTGATAAGGGTTGTGATAAGGGTCTATTTGTGTCTTTAAAGACTGTCGTACCTTGATGCGATTTATCTCGTTGGGGCGCGCAGTATGAAATGACCGTGAGCAAAGATTTACTAACTTTGCTCGTGGTTCTTTGTATTGCTCACTACTCATACAAGCCTTTATTTATTTTCATCTGTCCCGATGTTTGTTTATTTGCTTATCTGTAATCAGACTAAATTTGATCCACTTCCCGGTTATCGATTGCAAATGCAAAATTATTATACTGAACTGATGATCGGACCGAAAGGTGGCCATGGCAACTCAGTAGTTAAACGACACAACCCTATCGAGTTAGGATTCATTTGATCCGTCTTGAAGAGTATTTTGGTGCTAGACGGAAACCAGGGTCTGTTGCTGATAAAAATACGTATTCTTCAGGGTTTATGGACCATACAATACAATATTAGTAACTAGGATAGAAGGCTCTGAACGTGTTGATATTTTCAATCGGATTCTTAATTAATTTTTATGTTGTACCATCCTCCCAGAAAGAAAAATCGAATACCAGAGTCGCTAAAGATGCTGGAGCGCTGCATATCTCTGGAGCCGCGGTTCGTGCAAGCATACTTGGAATTGCTGCACATCACGCCTGAACAGGAAAAGAGGCCTACGCTGGACAAGTTGTTAGAACTGGAGCCGAAGAACTGGGAGCATTACCATCTGTACGGGAATTGGTTGAAAGGAAGAGGTGAGAACAAAGTACGGTAGACTGTATTAGGATTGTCAAAGAACAATATTTAGGTGTAAACGAAATTATGTTATTGTTCTTATCGTCTTTTTCTTCAGGAGCCTTCGTTCATCCATTGTTGGACATAGGTCTCCTCATAAACATGCCATTTCTTGCATTTTTGGGCTACTTTACTGCAAGATTTCTCCAAGAGTTTGGCAATGACTGTCGTCAGACCAACGTGTTGATTGCCTGTTGATACTTCTTCGAACGGGGCGTGGTCTGCATTCAGGTATCAAACAGTGCATCGGTGCTTATCCTACAACAGCAGCAACAAAAGTCATTAACTGAGTGACCATCTTCAATCAAAAATCTTTATTACCAGGTTCAAGACTTTTGCAGTAGCCACCCGGATGGGTACCACCGCAATCTGAAACAGTGTGCCAAGCAGCAGTGAAATTGCAAAGCATATTATTGACTTTCCAGGTCTGTGGCCACTCTCCCTGGGTTACTACTCAACAGCTCTGCAGCTTTCGCTAGATAAGGGCGAGCGCGGTGCACTGCCCTCTTTACGTGCAGCGTGTCTCGTGTTGAGGAATGCGGGTCAGCATTCTAGGCTTCTTCAACTCCTAACTAGGTACATCACCATCACCTGAATTAAGCGTCTTCCAAGTTCATCGGAAATGTAATTGGTGCTAGGCCATATTTTAGAGTCAGACGTGCCAGCGGAGTATTGCATGAACTTTGCTCAAACTGTCATGCTGCTAAGACTGCTTGATGTTAGTGAGGCTAAGAAGTAACGCCATGCGTTGTGTTTGTCTAATACTCTACAGCATCTGAACATCACTTTTTTTATGCTATACAAGTTAGTACTTGACTGCGATCTCACCTGATGGTAAGTGATGATGCAGCCGAAGATGTTAGCGTACTAACTTGGAAGGGGTAAGTTATGTCACCCCAACGGTTTCTACACAGCATCGTACCGGAACGCTAAATCGCTTGGCGGTACGTCTTTGCTGGTAGGATGGTAACTAGCCACGGCCAAAGCCTCCCACCAGACCAGACCTGAGCCAATTTAGAAATTATAAAATTCCAAAGTGGCCCGTGGCGGGAATCGAAACCGCGACCTCCCACTCGAATCAAATCTTACGAGTATATAACGATGTCTCGCCCCCCATGCACGATTGCCTGTGTTATCTAAAACACAATTGGTCTTTGAGTTGATCAACTCGTTTTAGTAATAAATAATATTTTGGTATCAGATGGGGCGGCGCGGGCGGCGGCGCGGCGGCGGCGGCGCGGCGGCGCGCGGCTGCGGCGGCGTGGCGGCTGCGCAGCGAGCTCGAGGGCCGCGCCGCCAAGTATGCTCGCGCGCCGCTGGTAGGTTTCCTCAAGTACCACACTACTATCATGAATATGTATGTGTGTGTGTACTGTATATACGTCTTAAACGCTTGGAGAAACCCGGTGGCATCTATGAAGACCACTCGGGCGAAATGCGGGTAGTTAGCTTATTATACTTATTCAGCCCATCATTTAATTTTGAGGGGATAACAAAAAAGTCCTCAAAGCTAGCTCTGATCAAAAATGTGCGTTGTTTTAGTCCAGTGCTCTTTGGGGTACTGGAGTAAAACAACGCTCAATTCTTTTATCCGAGCTAATGTAATGGTCGTTTTCACTAACACTTTAAGAAACGCCTAAGCCGATAGGTGACAATTCTCACTTACAACAACTGTCACCTATCGGCTTAGGTGTCGCTTAAAATGTTAGTGAAAACGGGCAAGTCTCTTGTTTCGTAAGATACAGTATCTTTAATCTGTTTTTGTTTCATTACAGATGACATCTACGTGTCTACACCACAGCCAGCTGGAAGTGTTGCCAGACAAAAACACACCCGCGTCCACACACCAGCCAACTGTGCCCCACCCACCAGACAATGGGCACAGCTGTCAGAAATACGAGCACAAGAAAAGTGTCTCCATACCCGCTCAATACAAACCTATTCATAATAAATCCGAAACCGGAGTCAAGAAAAGCTGTCCCTTACACAAGAAGAAAAAGATCAAAGATCCCGATGGACTGCCGTATGTTACTGACCACTTGATAAAGACTTATTAGCTTATAAGATTTAGCACTTGGAATTTGGCATTATTGTAATGAAGTATTTCAGAGTCTAATGCTCGTTTTCACCAACATTTTAAGATACACCTAAGCCCTTAGGTGACAGTTGTTGTAAGTGAAAACTATCACCTATCGGCTTAGAGGCGTTTCATAAAGTGTGTTTCTAAAGGTGAAAACGAGCAATATTTTGTTGCGAGGATTCTAAATGAAATGCCGTAATGGATTTGGGTTAGGTATATATCTGTAATTTTAGTATTCAAATATCTGAATGAACCAAGTGTCATTTTGAGGAAGTCCGTGTGAAATACGAGATTACTTTGCAGTACTCCGCAATATCAAATCTGTTTAACACAAAAATCGTCTTTCCCTCTAAGTACATTTCGATCCGACACGGGAGCATCGTCAGAAGCGTGTCAGTGTGGGAAGATACATCAAGAGTTTTTGGAAAATAAGTGTAATGTAAGAATATTATATGATACATAAATAATTTCATTCGATTTCGCGGAGTTTAGCAAAATCTTAATCATAAAAAACTGATCCCTGAAACTTGCGGATTTTATCTAAAAATCCATTTCAGCCTCAGACAAGTCTACAGACCGGCAGCCTATAGCCTTCTTTGCTCATTCATTGTTTATTATATTTCAAGGATAGCATATTCGATCGAGAAAATGACGTGATTTATCGATAACGGTCATTCTTATACATTTTTTTTATTTCGTTCCAAAAGTGTACTAAGAGCAATCGTAGAAATATGAGTAGAATGGATAAGATAATATGGCTATGGCTGAATAAACGAAGAAATTTGAAGATAAAGCAGTAAACTGTATTAGAGGAAGAGCAGATATTTTTAAGTGTAAATTGTAATTTCTAAGAAGTTTGTAAATAAACAATGAAACTGCGTGCCATTTTGGAATTGTGTAAATTTAATTGTACATAGGTAAACAATACATTTGCTTGAACCTTAACAAATAAATAACTATGACATATCTCTGTCATTATTGTTTTAATTATACTTATTGTGAACAAAATAATATCAAAAAATATATTTGTAAAAATTGGCATGCATAAGTACCTAAATGCAAAGCAAAAACGAACATATTGTTACGGTAACTTTACATTTTTCTTTCGTTCAGGCAGACAGTAAAATTGCTGAATAGTTGTAAAGGTGATTTAAAATGTAAGCAATATTGTTAAGTTTATGTAAATTAATGTTTGTTTCACATCGCCTAAAATAAACGAATGTAAAATACAAATGAGTATTTTTGTGTTTTAGTTTTTGTATATTTACAACCAGAACAATTTAAAAGACTGGGAATCCTTTGAAATTAATTTTTTTTTTAATTCAAGTTCAAATTTCAACTTGAAATTGGTTGAGTTGAAGTTGAATTGAAAAAGTTTGAACAATTACGGCCCGGTGTCCATCGCAGCGGAGCTGTGTTTGAGTAACCATTTACATTTCGTCATTTAGACATCTCTGAATCTGAGGGGAGAGGAGACGTTGAACTGACGAAATCTGATTGGTTACCCCAACAGAGCTCCGCTCCGCTTTGGTGGAAGCCGGGCCCTCCTCGTAGGCCAAGTACGAGTTACCGCACCTTCGTGGAAAACTTTCAGGAACGCAGATTTTCTCATGATGTTTTCCCTGACTATACTCAGTCTTTAAATTCGATGACGTAAACTGACGCTTCGTATTTCACTAAACCACTTGGCAGCGCATCTTCGCTTGTAGCGTTTTACCAGCCGCGGCCGAAGCCTCCCATAAAACTAGACCTTAGCCAATGTAAAAATTATATAATCCTAAACTGGTCCGTGGAAGGAATCGAACCAGGACCTCCCGATTAAATCATTTAGGTAATGCGTTTTTTTTTTTGTAATTGTCTAGTGTGGAAGATTGTAGGAAGTGAGTTTTTGTCTCATTCCGACTGGTACGTTTATAGCCGTGGAAAAGTAGGACGGCTGCAGGTGTCGAATCTAATAATTTGATTTCTATCGCCCTGACCCGACAATTATACAACTAGTTAGTTCTATAATAAGTATTATCACTATAATATCTAATTACCTACTTAATTCTTATAAAAAATCTTGCGGTCAAGGATTTCTTGTAATGCAACCAATACCAAAAATAAATGCAATTAGGTAGCTGTTCTTATAGGTAGGTACTGACTATTGAGTTGCACTAGTGAGTTATTCTGTTAAGAAATTTTTAGTAGGTACCAGCTTGGAGATATGTAATAGGAATTGATTCTCAATAGGTGTTATTAGTTGATAATATATCGTGGTTTCATTATCGATATAAATGAACAGGTAGTCCTTTGTCCCACAAGGCAACATTCGCACGTATTTAAAGTTATTTTTTATTAATTCGCATCGGTAACTAATCGATAGAATTCAAATAAAAAAAACTCGACTCGGTGTCGACTCGTCTACCCCCTCTTACACTAGACGATGACAGCTCATTCTTTTTCCGTGCGAGGCAACGAGTGCACGCGTCCCTTCGTTCGAATTTTTGTTCGTTGGAATTCTAAAAGTTATTCAGCGCTTACGATGCCTAAAAGGTCTTATGAAGAAAAAATTGAATATTATATCAAGAAAATGGAGAAATTAAAACATCGCCACAAACGAAGGCGTCGAGGTGATTCTTCTTCCTCGCTGGACGGTGAAAACCAACAAGGTTAGCAAATATTAATTTCTATTGTACCGTTCAAGTACTGTTTGTAATAAAAGTCTTGATACGGTATTTTGCCATAGATTCAAATTTGAACACGGCAAATATCCTACCGCCATAGATTCCTCATGCGAACGCGGCGTTGAATGTAAATACTGTTTTGGATTCGAATTTTGAACCATTACTATACCTACCTACGTACCTATTATTTCCTATAGGTAATTACTTAAGCATGTATCTACGTATGGTTACACTACGTTGATTACTTTGTCCTCCAGGAGCCGAAACAGTAATGTGGGATTTACCACCATCTGAAGGCGAACCTGATCTAGTGCCTGAAGATTCTCGGCCTGGAATTTTACTGGAGTCAAATTCGGCCCAGAAAAATGATAATACACAGTTACAACCGGCCGGAGTGCCAGCGCCCCAGCCCGCTGCGGCGCCACTTGAACCATTGGATCTGGAGGTCTCGGCGCCTGCGCCACCACCGGCGCCATTGGACCCAGAGATCCTGTCAGCCCTTGGTGAAGCGACCGATACAGGACCCACATGGGGCCAAGAAATTCACTGTAATTTAACACAGTTATGGCAACCGTTACTTAAAAAGGGAATGGTTAAAGAGATGAGAGAAAAATTGCTGAAACAGTACCTTATACCCAGTAACTGTACATTGCTTCAAGCGCCAAAATTAAATATCGAGATATCGGCCGCTGTAATAGAAATGGTAAGGTTACGAGACAAAAAGATCGAGTCTTCTCAACAGCAGTTGGGTATCGGCATCACAGCGATTAGCAGAGCATTAACATCATTAATTACAGGTGATAACAAGATGGAGGTAATCAAATTACTGAGCGATGGGTGTCGCATTCTGTGTGATTTACATCACACTGAGACCCAAGCTCGTATAAAAATGATAACTCCTGGATTGGCGAAACCATTCCTCAACGTCATACAAGACAGTGAGCGGGATGAGACGTTATTTGGTTCCAGTTTACCTGAGAAAATCAAGGCGTCTAAAACGATTGAAAAACAGGGACTGCAGATCAAAAAGACTGCGCCGCTACCAACAAGGTCCAATGCTGTTGTCCAGTCCCAGAATACTACGTCAGTACGCCATCAGTTTCAGGGAAACTGGACGGGACCTTCTCGTTACCAGACGACCAGGGGGGGACGAGGGGGTCAGAAGAGGCTTCCCACGTCATCGCGTCGAACGGCACCGACGACGGCGGCGACGTCGACCAAGCCAAATCAGAGCCGGTCACGTGCACGCCAATAACAATACAGGTACACGCAGGCAGGGTACAATTTTTTTTATAATTGTTGGACCCATATTACTAATAATACCAGTATTCTTAGTTGGATCATGACAGGAATAACTATTCCGTTTATATGTACGCCTTTTCAGACTTGTATTCCTCGAGTCACGTGGTCTATAAATGAACGACGTGACATGTCATTAGCTATCGAGAATTTACACGAGCTGGGTGCTATTTCACAAGTTGAGCCAAGTTTAGATCAGTTTATTTCTAGTACGTTTTTAGCCCCAAAACCTAACGGCGGTAAAAGGTTCATTCTAAATTTAAAATCGTTAAATAGTTTTATACCTAAAATGCATTTCAAAATGGAGGATAGTAGAACGGCCTGTAAGTTAATACAGCCCAACTGGTTTATGGCGACCATAGATATGAAGGAATCTTATTTTCTTATTCCTGTTGCCAACGAATTTCGCAAATACCTTCGATTCCACTATATTGCTGAAAACTCAAGCGAAACCGAAACCCACGAGTTTAATGCGTTACCTTACGGCCTATCTATAGCCCCTAGGTGTTTTACAAAAATTGTCAGAGAGGTGGTTGGTTTTTTACGTAGTCGCGGTTTTCATTCCGTATCTTATTTAGATGATTTGCTTTGTTTAGGTAGTAATTACGAAGAATGTCTTCGTAATGTTAAGGAAACCTTAACGTTACTAGAATGTTTAGGATTTGTTATAAATTATGAAAAGAGTAGTTTACAACCTCAAAAAACTTGCAAATTTTTAGGTTTCATTTATGACACCAATGATATGACTTTATCGTTACCGTTAGATAAACGCAATAAGATAGCTTCTTTAGTTCAAAAATATTCCAAACTCCCTGTTACTTCAATTAGGGACTTCTCCCAATTGATAGGAGTACTAGTAGCAGCGTGTCCAGCAGTACGATACGGTTGGTTGTATACGAAGATATTAGAAAGAAGTAAATATTTGTTACTACAGCAGCATGGTTCATTTGACGTAAAAGTCAAACTACCTGAAATGATTTTGAACCTATGGCTATTTGCTTCATATATAAATACAAAGGATAATGTCGAAGCGGACGAAGAGTCACGCAGAGTGAACCCTGACGTAGAATGGGAGTTATCACAGTCCGCATTCCTGTACATTGTAAAAAGGTTAGGTCAACCGGAGATCGACTTATTCGCTTCTCGCATCAATGCCAAGTGTCGCGATTATGTGTCCTGGAAACCAGATCCGGATGCGGTATGTGTTGATGCATTTACGATGAGTTGGTACCCTAAATTGTTTTATGCATTTCCACCATTTTCTATGCTACTAAACTGCATACAAAAAAAAAAAAAAAAAAAAAAAAAAAAAAAAAAAAAAAAAAAAAAAATTATGAGAATATAAAACGAAACACTCATAGAAGCTGTAGGTATTGTTTTGTTCCTCTCTATATATATACGGGACAAAACAAAGGCATAAAGGAGTTGTTGAACTATTATATTATAAGAATATAAAATTCAACACTCAAGGCTAAAGATACTATTTTGTCCCTCTTTATAATTATTAGTACCATATCAAAACAGCACTTAGTCTGAAAAAGACTCCGGGGAAACTTCGCCGGGGAAAAAATTGCGTCTCAAAAAAAATGAGACTTACTAAAAAAAAAAAAAAAAAAAAAAAAAAAAAAAAAAAAAAAAACTGCATACAAAAGATCATACAAGATAAAGCTACAGGTATCCTTGTTTTTCCTATGTGGCCTGCACAAGCTTGGTATCCTCAGTTAACAGATTTAGTAGTTGGAGAAATAGTTGTTTTGAAACCACATCCAAACTTAGTATTGTCGCATTCCAGACAACAACACCCGCTCCACCAGACGCTTACCCTGGGAGCAGCGCTGCTCTCAGGCTCGCGTTCTCCCGCCGCGGCACACCACCGGCAGCGCAACGTCTGATGCTCGCCTCACTATCAGATAGTACACTAAAGCAATATAGTGTTTGTTACAAGGAGTGGTGGCACTACTGCCAACAAAATAACTGTAATGTGTTCCAGAGCTCCATCCATCACATTCTAACTTTCCTAACTGAACAATATGATAAAGGTGCTTCGTATGGCACGATCAATAGTCATCGTTCAGCTTTATCTTTGCTTTTAGGAAACAATTTAACCTCAGATGAGTGTGTCAAACGTTTTCTAAAAGGGGTATTCAAATTAAGACCATCTTTACCTAAGTACTCTAGTACATGGAATCCTCAAAGAGTTTTAGACCACATCTCGAAATGGGTTCCACATAGTCAGCTTAATTTAGAAAAATTGACCAAAAATCTTTGCATTTTACTAGCTCTTTGTACTGCACAAAGGGTGCAAACACTTTCGTTGATTAAAATCAGTAATATTAAAATTAACACAAATGGTATCGAAATTGTTATCACGGATATTATTAAAACCTCGGGGATAGGACGGGATCAGCCAGTTTTGTATTTGCCCTATTTTCAAGAAAATCTCGCCATCTGTCCAGCCACAACGCTAATCGACTATATGTCTGCAACGAAGGACTTAAGACCTTCGAACATAGACCACCTCTTAATTACTGTGAAGCGTCCTCACAAAAACGCGACAGCACAGTCTATAAGTAGGTGGATCAAACACACGCTGAGTGCGAGCGGTGTGGACGTGACAGTGTACGGCGCACACAGCGCTCGCCACGCTGCCACGTCAACGGCGCGCGCGGCTGGCCTAAGTCTTGATCTCATTCGGAAAACAGCTGGCTGGACCGCATCTTCCCAGGTCTTTGCTAAATATTACAATCGCCCGATTGTAGAAAAATCTACTTTCGCAAAATCTGTTTTTGGACAGACCGATACAAATGGTTGATGATTGTATACCTAATTAATAGTCATTAAATAATTATTGTTTCGTGGAATTATTTAATACATCCAAGATATGATTTATTTATTCTCGTGTTTCATTTGTAGTACACCTTTTGGATAGGTATACAACTAAAGTAAAAAATCTCAGTCTCTGAACATCTACCTGTTCATTTATATCGATAATGAAACCACGATATATTATATATGATCAAACGAACTTCTTAAGTGAAGTTCGATCGATATAATATGAGTGGTTTCATTTGAAGATATAAATAACCCACCCCTCCCAAACCCAGATTTTTTACTAACACGAGAAGACTTGAATTCAAGTCACAACTCTAAAAAGAATGAGCTGTCATCGTCTAGTGTAAGAGGGGGTAGACGAGTCGACACCGAGTCGAGTTTTTTTTATTTGAATTCTATCGATTAGTTACCGATGCGAATTAATAAAAAATAACTTTAAATACGTGCGAATGTTGCCTTGTGGGACAAAGGACTACCTGTTCATTTATATCTTCAAATGAAACCACTCATATTATATCGATCGAACTTCACTTAAGAAGTTCGTTTGATCATATATAATCATGCGAAATACGAATGCAAAATATGATTTCATTTCATTTCAAAAGTTATGCGCTTACAGCCATATTTTATGTCATTGAAGAAATCTTAGAATCTATAGCCGCGTATACATATCGGTAGATGTAAAATAACAGAAATAAAATTCCTACAAACATTAGCAAGTTCATTTCACTAATTTGAAGGTAGCAGAGAAAAACTATGACCATTGACCAAGTCATATTGCTATACTGAATTGTAATCCGAATTCTGTGGTCATACCTACTCCAAGCTGAGAAGAAATATTGCAATTCTACAGTTTTTGTGACCCGCGGCGTTCCGAAAACAGGTAAGAGCTTAATAATTCACGGCCATTTTGATATTATCACGGCCGAAAATCACGCTTAAAAAATCGTGGATTTCGGTCGAGTTATGATCACTTTCTATAACCGGCGCGTGCGCTTAGTTCCACTTGCGCTGCTATCCCGCGCGAACGTTTGTGCAAACAGAGGTAAACAAACGCGCAGAGCTAAACTAAACCCGCCGAGTTTGCTTTAACCGCGATATAAAGCGCCGCCGCCTCCGTCCGCTAGCATTATAAAGATTTACCAACAGTGAAAGGCTGCAATTAAACCGAAGTATATAATAAAAAAACCGTTCGTTACAGCTCACTCCAAGATGCGAGCAATCGTATGGGTGTTGACCCTAGCGGCTTTCGCGGCCGCAGAGCTCGGTGACCCGTGGGTGGAAGAGGAAGACCTGGACGAGCAGTACAACGATTATAAAGAAGAAACTCACGAGAGAAATAAACGGGATACTTACGTCGAAGGCCCTTTTGAAGAGCATGTCAGAATCAAACGTGGTGGGAAGCACGACGCAACCAACAACCGAGATAGAAGAGACGCTAAGAAACTTCATCAATACGAGGTCCATGAACACAATGACGAAGGTGGCATACCATCGCCGCCTTATGAAGAGATGTTAGTGGCGAGTGCTGAGCATTTTCACAAGGTGTACGCCGCCCCACCTGTAGGACGCAATTTGAAACCTGAAGTTAATCCAGTGAATCCTGGACCTCTCACATTGGGAGTCGTTCCCGAGCCTAAGGTCGCAGCGCCCGTTTCGTTCTCAGTATCTCATAGCCATCAACCCGCTCAGCTAGTTGCAGATGCTCCGGCTGTCGACTTGGCAGCTGCGGCGGGGCATCACCATGAGAAGCACGGCCCCTACTCCCATCAGTTCGCGGCGGGCGACGGGCATGAACACCATGGGGATCACTACGCTGCGCATGGTGGAAAGGTAAGCGTTACTTGATTTGAAATATTGGCTAATTTATTCAAGAACGCTCTGAAACACGCCAATATTAGTGTAGTTTTGTGGGAACCTAAATTAAAGTTACTTATCCAAATATCTCAAAATTTTTGAGATTGCACTTATACTTACTCACAAAATCTTACTAGAACTTGAAGCTTAGGATATTGGTCTATGTTCTTCGCAGTTTAACTGTCATGCTTGGGCTGTAACGATAGAACAATTGCGGAAGAATCATATTTTTCACGGACTTCAAAAAGAGAGAAAGTCAATTCGATACTTAGGTACGTTTTTATGAACTTATGATATGGTATTATAACCTGATGATATTTAAAGATCCAAAATCATTGGATAAACCTATTAAGGCCTTCCAAACAAAATATACAAAGGTCGTAGGTGTATAATCCTCTCTATTGTGAATTGTGATCATCCTTTTTGACTAAAGTTACATTTAATTCAACTTTAGGAATATTATCAAAATTGTTCAAAATTTTTATGATATATTGTGGTTGTATCCGTATAATTGAGGACAATATAAATAAGTTGATATCCATCAAATGAATAATTATAGAGAGTGCTTCAAAAACATATACGACGCTCGAAAGCTACTATCCTCGTACGGCAAAACCAAAATGTTCTAAGAATAAAAAAAAACTTCGCTGCTCAAAACGCTCAAGAACAGCGCAGGCAATCATCTAGATTATAATAACTTATAATAACTAACCGCATTATAACTGAATCGAGTTAGTTTATTCCCAGAAATGCAAAAAAAACTGACCGAACTCGTTTCGAAAGATCGGAAGATTGCTTTTCTGATGCAAAATTCTGACTGCTCTGTTATTAGCTAAGCCACGCTTGTTTTTATGAGTCCGCCAGCAATTTTAGATCAATTTGGTCCGAGGTTTTAATGTGTAGCAGTAAAAAGTAAGCGTCTCTAATTTGTGTGCTCGCAATCATTTTCATTTCGAAGAATAGGTTCGAAACTTTTATCGAACTGCTTTTTGTAGGTACATGGATAAATACCTACTTGGTTATGTGTAACCTAACCACAGAATACTAAGTTAACTGTATATGCAAAACTTTTTGATTTAAAAACTATTTACTATGCGCAATCATGATTATTGTTCTTACGTTATCATTTGATTATATTATTAATTACAATAATAACCGTGTTATAAGGAATATTGTTTAATTTAATTTTGGTTCGTGATTTATCTTTAGGTTTATTACCGAAGCGTTACTTCCTAAGTTAGATGTTCCTTCTCTATTCATAGTCACTTATACATAATCGTCAATGACTTAATCTTTGTGATAAAATGTAATATTATGTTTGAATACAATATTCAATAAGCGTCTTCCGCATCCATTGTTTGTGTATGTACCTACCTAATTAGCAACAATTTTTGCTTCCTATTAAGTAATAGATTTAGGTACATACAGGGAATTCCATAAACATTTCTTATATTTAGGACTAGCTGTTGCCCGCGGCTCCACTCACGTGAAGTTCGGTTTTTTACAAGTCTCGAAGGAGATGTCAATTTCCTTTACGCGTTTCCGCTCCATATTCTAACCTTATCTACTTTATATTTAAGCACTTCCGAATTCCCAGTTAAAAATAACAATCAAAAAGTCAAAAGTCAAAATTTCTTTATTTCACATAGGCCTTATGTACAGGTTCTTGTAAAACGTCAATACTATATTATAAACTTTCATCCCCTGTTTTACCACCCTTGAAAACGGAATGACCTAAATGCCGATTTTCACGTCTTTTCTAAGTCCTGAAAGGTCCTATCTGACACCTCAGATTTCAGCAGCTACCACATATAACTGTGCCAGACGGAAAAGAATACCTAACAACGTTTTAGCTAACCTCATACTAAACTCTTCAGAATTATAAATATCTTCCTACCATATTATGTAAATATAAACACAGTGACGTCACGACACTGGCTTCAAGCCAGATACGGTGTTCAGCACTCACTCTTGCTAGGGTAATGACATTTAGCCATGAATAAGGTAGACACCGTAGCGGATTCGACAAGCTTAAACAGATAGGACCAACTTTGCTGCCAAGATCAGGAAACTGGGTACTGGGTAATTGATATTGTTTTACGGAACATAACGTCATCGTCATATTGTTTTTTCATTTGTTTTCTCGAACAACAGACAATAAGACGGTCTGAATTTCTTCGATGCAGTCTTGTTCCCTAGAAACATATCGAACACAACTTATAGACACGACTATGTGTTTGTGAAAACTTGTAATGAAATATATTTTGATTCTAAAGAATCTATTGAGTGAAGAATTCGGTGGCATAGCTATGTATTTCGCGCAAAAGTTTATATGAGCCTTCTTAACGTACCTACCTACATACCGCATAACCGCATGCGCAAATCGCTGACATGTTGCTGTAGGTACCTACTATCAGGACACTAGAGAGTCCAACCTACAGATGCCCCTACTGAGCAGGCACTCGGCCTAACTCAGAAAGCTTTGCGCAAATGCGAATTTCTTACCATCAGTTTATTTCCTCCCATTATGAAGCGATCCAAAGGACAATTCACATTAAAATGTTTCAACTATATTATAATCCAGACATTTGGTTTGGCATATGCAAACTAAGCTAAAACTGATAATAATTTATCAATTTTAGTATTCTGCCCTCCTTTTCTACAATATAGCTACAAATAATTTTCTCATTTCTAAGACAAAGACGATAAAATTATAACTACGATCAAATTAATAATGTACTTACCTAAGGCTGACAATCAGACATATTAGATGAATGGCGTGAAAATATTATTATAACATCGTCTACTCCTAAAATAACTAATTGTTGTACTTACCGACTTAAAATACTAATGAATATTAAGACCAGCAGCTGGCTCGATGTTGTCCTACTCTTTGAAATAGGTGGAATGTTAAAAACCCCGTACCTAATACGAAATGAATTTGTTTGCCACTAGACTGTTTAGCCAAAACATATTTTTCTTCTAGTTATGATGTAGGTAGGTACGTATACTAGTAACTAGAGGGCACTGCGACTTTGCTCGCATGACCGAACTTTATTCCCGTAGGGCGTAGAATTTTAAAAATCATTTCTTAGCTAACGCTTACGTCTTGAGCTGTGCGTTTAGTTCATAGATCAGTCAGTTAATTTCTCACCTTTCCTTTTTATGTATGTATCCATAAAAAGGAAAGATGCACCATCCAAATATACCATAACAACTTGTTGAAATTTCAGTCATCCGAAGGCGGTAACTCCAAGCACTACGTCGATAAAGGACAGAAGGGCTTTCGCACGAACCACCTCCACCGCAAGGAGTACGAGGACGAGGAAGGGCTGAGAAAGAGGCATCACGACGAGGCCAGCAACCGCGGCCACCATGAGGAGGAAGCGTTTGGGGCCAGGGGCTCGCACTTCGGTGAGAAGAAGGGCCACAAGAAAGGACACAAGACTAAAGGTAATCTTTTTTTTAATTAGCAGTACAAGTACATAATAAACAATAAACATAGTGCACATAGTGCTTTATACTCATACTTTCGACTAACTGAACGAAACCAACTACAATGGTCCAAATCTCGAAAGGTTTACAAATCATCATTAAAAGTTCCACTACTCATATTCAGGATGCAAACTAAATCTTTGATCATCATTCAATATTCATTTTTCTCAACATCGCAGTTACTTATGTAGTCAAGATTCAAAATCACTTATTTCACTCAAAACCAATGTATGTACCTACAGGCGTTAACAGAGAATATCGAGCTTTGCTTGGTATTTTCTCTATTTGCCAATAGATGGCAGAACGAGTCATATGTTTTTTTGGTAAATTCGACATTTCTTATTATTATTAAATAAATCCTTTTATTTTTAAATAAATCCTAGCTAGGTCGATTTATCGCCCCAAAAACCCCCTGTTCACTAAATTTCATGAAAACCGTAATTGGAGCCGTTTTCGAGATTCAGATTGTAATAGATATATTATGTACAAGAATTGTTCGTCTCAAACGCATCTGAGGGCGTCTAAGAAAAGCGTGTTAAAAAATGATCGGAAAGAGCGACTCTTGAGTTTCTTGTTACTTTCGATGACCATGGTCAGATTGGATTTCTGATATCCACTTAACGCCTATCGATGCAATTCGATCTAGCTAGAGATTCCAAGAAACTCGAGCCATGAATTTCCAGCTATGTCAAGTTGCACTGTTGGTCTGTTTTAATGTAGGATAGACGGAATGATATAAACGATTATAGTGATTTTATCTTCTATCCATCATCGTTTGAACAGTGAATACCAATTTTTCCACCGGCCTGAAACTTGGATGCGACTTGATGATGAAATGTCACGAAAACATGACATTTTATCCGTTAACAGGTCAAAATCTTAATTCAAATATACTAAGTAGAATCCTTTGAGATACGTTGTTAATGTCACCGTGTGTTTATGACTGTTCCGAGTACGTATTCTACTGAGACACCTAACCTAGGCCTTATCTTATGGAATCGAGAATCATCGTAAGATCTAGAACGTCGAAAATTAAATTAAGTATGTGAGTCATCTGATATTATGACCAGCATTGGTCTTGAAATTATTTACTATCGCACGATTTGTTAAATTGAGCACTGCTGTCTTGATGAAGAATTTGTATTAAATACTTTGAATATGGTACATTTATCGACAATTAATCTAAATAGTTAAAATTCTGAATTTAAAGATTTTGCCATCCAAAGAAGATATCATACTTTATTGAATTGACAACCGTTACATTTGGACTATCATTTACAGCGGAGCGCGAGCGATGACCTGTCTGGGTATTATATCATAATCACAATTACACCCATCAGATGATAAGATCGTAATTCACAAACTAACCAAAAAGAAAAGAAAGCTTACGATGATCGATTAGCTTACAGAGAGCATAACAACAACAATTTATTCTAATTACGATAATGTCTGTAGTGATTCGCTTTCACTCGACCGCATAAATCAATTTTTTTTTAATAACAGCGGTATACGGATGGACGAAAGATACGGATATTATTGTATTCTTGTGGTCAATCGGTCAAAGCAGAACAGTAATATGTTTCGTATCCATTGTAGAATAAACTGTACAGTATCTACACTTGTGTTTGCGTTCAGGCATTGCTGCAAATAGGAATATAATTATTTGATTTCCAAAAAAATACTACAAAAAGACTTGAATTGGACCTAATTTAGCATATGGCAAGCAGGTAAAAACCAACAAAATATAATTTGCCATCAACTCGCAAACATTAATTAAAATACCAATTCCACGGGGGCCCGACATCCTAGGCTACAACTATCAACCCTCTTCCTGCCACCTCAACTCATGTTACAATAATTTCACAGGCTTCCACAACAAGTACCACAAAGACGAGTTCCAGAAAGAGCACAAGTTCTACGATGACCTGTGGAAGGACGGCGAGCACCACCGCTACGGGAAATTCAACGCCAAGCACGCCAGCAATGAAAGCGGCAAGAAGAAGGTCCACCACGTCAACGGCGGCCACGACTACACACAGCACGGCAAGAAGGGCTACAGGTAAGCATCACCCTCCACGACCACCCGGTATGCCAGATCTTTCTTTCCACTAACACACACTATGGAACAACCTACCAGCAACAGTGTTCCCTCAAAACTATAACATGCGGTTATTCAAGGGGCGGATAAACAAATATCTTAAGAGCCGGCAACGTATTTGCATTTCCTCTGGTGCTGCAAATATCCATGGGCGGCAGTGATCGCTAATCATCAGGTGACTCGCCCGCTCGTATAAAAAAGACACCAATAAGGACAGTAAAATATAGTGAAGTTGAGGAGTTCCCTTATAGTAGTTGTCTTAAAAAGTGGGAAGAACTTATTAAAAATCAAATGAAACAATGGGATTATAGGGATTGTGTAATTTAGTAGTCTCTATGACTACCTATTTAGGCTTATTCATCAGACATCGGAGGCCATAAGGGTTTAGTTTTTCCCAAGCAATCCAATTACTAAGCACTAATCTAAGACAATACACGACTATTGTTATTAGCCACTTTCGTCTAACTCATCAGGTTAATCTTCGTGGTCCCGTCAATAATTGTAGACACTTTACAACTAATACATAATCAGAAACTGTACAAAACAAAATGTATAAATTTTCAGTAACAAGGGCCATATAGACGCTGATCACAAGGGCTACCACGGCAAGCACGGCCACGAAGAACATAACCAGCACCATTCAGAGCACGGCAGGAAAGGCAAGCAAGGCAAAGGACACCAATGGGGCTACGAGAAGAAACACTAGTCTGTTAAGGTCTGTAGTTGTAAAACATGGAATTGCAGGATGTAGAATAAGGCTGTCAAAACATATTAGGTTAGGAATGATGGTTCTAATTAAGTTTTATATACATAACACCTTAACTTAAACCTTCTTACAGCAGTTGTTTATTAACATCTACTTTCAAAAACCTTTGTCATGACAAATAGAGAAAAATAGTTAGTTTATCAACTTAACAAATGCTGAGAGAGGTTTATAAAGAAGGAGATAAAGCTTAAGATAAATTATTTAGTACGACCAAAACTTACATCGGAGGAATAAGATTAGGAAAGGACAGTTTATTTCTAACACATGACTGTGGTTTGGAACACTTTTGTGATATGTTAGTAATATGTATTTTCTATAATCATTTCCATTATCTAGGTTTGACGTAGGTAAGTTCTAAGACCAAGAACTCTAGTCCATCTCATGACTCATGAGATAATATTGGTACAAAAGAGATACTTTCTAGAACAACTTGAGTTGCTAAATCAGAGTTTAGTTATTAAAGTTTTGCGAACAACTAAATTAGAACCATTGTTCATTTAAACACTGTTGTAATTTTATTCTATTTAAATAATTACTCGTAAGATTAAATTTGTAACTGGCCGTGATGAAATCGTGAGGTGAAATAATAACATTAGTCCTAAGAGAAACTTAGTAATTAATAAACTAGGGTAATAATTTTATGAGTAAAGTTCTATTTATTTTTTTAATTGAAATAGTATTATGCCGTCCGTATAAAATTGTTGCAATACTATCTCTTACAACTTATATAACTTTGTGGTGTTTGATTTAGTTTTAAGATTTTATTAGCTCCGCCATTTACGTGTGTCAAATTAATTCACTAATGCTGATACTATTAACTTCTATGATCACAAGATGTTGGTTAATTTAGTTATTGTATCTGCACAAAGTGTTGTTTCTCTTTTCATGATCATAATTGTAATAAAAACTTCAATAATGTTGAATTGTTGATCGTTTGGAAATTTAATTTCACAGCGCTTTTGTGACTTATTTGGGTAAAAAGTTCCTGCATTGTTGCAAGCGACCGGAACCGATCGACCTATTGTAGTAACTAAGCTAAGGTTATTCAGATTTAGGTCTTAAATGTAGATCATTGGGAAATTCTTTATAATGTCACTACAAAGCAGTGATAGTTAAGATAATATTTATTCTGGGCCTAAAATTGAGTTTGAGATTTCAATATAGTTAAAACGAAAAATACAATATAATACGAAAATAGTAGGTATGCAACGGATTTTGTAATTTTATAATATAAAATAATAATAAATGTAAATATTGTTTAGAGCTTTCTTAGTTTCATTAATTGTTCCTCGTCAAATTTCATCGTTTTGCTTCTAACATAGGATTAGCAATTTAAACACCTTTCAATATTTATTTTTATCTTTATTTCTACATTCATAATAATTATATTCTGTTTTTCAGTTTTTTTTGTTTAATTTTCTATAGTAGGCACCTACCTAAGTAGTATATATTCACATTCACTGAAATTTCATGTGTCATAATTTCTTGTAAACTTTTAACATTCACCCAATTCTTAAACGTACACGCTTAGCAATAAATTAAAAATTATAAAAATTTTCGAAAACTAAATCTGATTTTTTTTCGTAGGAAATTTGCTTTATCAAGTCTGAATTTTTCATTTCCACTCGTTTTTTCATTTGGCGCGTTTCATATGAAACGTAGCATAGAAGTGCAGCACAATATCTCTGATGAACACAGGACAAGCAAGAATGTGGCTTTCTGTTCCACCGATGGCACATCTCTAATAAATTCATGACAATCAATTGGCCTTCTGTTCCACTCATCACTATATCGGAAGCGGTCTGCACGGCTCCCTGCCGCCCTGGGCAGGGTCAAAGTGTTTGGTGTAGACACTGACGATGTGGTGGGGGCGGCGAGGGTAGAACACCCTCTGTCCGTAGTCGTTCACGTAGTCCGAGTACTCCATGGACCATTCGCGTTTCATACCACACTTCTCGCACACTTTCGAACTGAAAAAGTGGAGGATATGGTACTTTTATAGGTAGGTATGGAAATAACTATTTTTTTATACCAAAGAATTATGAGATGGAGCAAGACCATCGAGGTATGGATGGGATGGCCTGTCCCATTATATGACACACTGCATTTTGCTTATGATCCTAAGACGTACCTTCGTACGTTTTAGTTTGCTCAGTTATCTCGTCGACTACAGTAAGTTAAACCGAAACAGAACATTTTTAACAAGTTTCTTCACAATTATCCTTAACCGTAACAGTAAAATTAGGTAGAGCAAAAGTAGGTAATCCTCCAAATACCCACGCGTAATGACTGACGGAAATGACATGCGCCAGCGGCTGCCTCAACTCTTCGGCGTGGCCAAGCGCGGTCTTCAAAAGCATCGTGGCGACCCCCTGGCCTGCCACCTCCGACGATGTTCCCAGAACCTCGATCTACGAAGATTTTTTTAAAGCCTGATGTTGTTTTTTTATAGTCTGAAGTAGACCTTTGTCTACTTCAGACGTATGACATTGCAATTCAAAGTTCTGTTCTGGAACACATTAGTTCCAGAACTAATGGCAATGTCATGCGTATGCAAAATTAATAATTCCATGACAAAATGATAATTCACTGGTCCACAATTTACACGCGTGAAGCGACGGATAAAAAAGATAGCCCGTTGATTTATTTATTAAAGAAAGCTATAATTTTAAAAATTAAAATTCTAATCAGTTATCGATTATTCCGGTAATATAAATGCTAATTAGTACCTAAGCTATAGTGTTTCAAAACTTTCTTGAGTGATATTTTTGTACCAGTTATAGATAATCTTTGATGGTAAATAAACATCCGAACTCCGATAAATTCACATCTAGTTTCTCTGAGTGACGAATCATATGACTTAATTTCATACGATTCGTCACTGAAATTTGACGATCCTCAAATGGAAGAAAATACAAAAAAATGTATCTATGGGCATATCGTAACGTTTGAATTTTGCAAACACAATAAAATTGTCTTCTAACACATTTTCCGAATTTCGTTCCATTTGACCGATCGCTAATAAATCATAATATTTGGCTAAGGCTGTTGATATCTTTACTTTTTAGATTTTATCAAAGGATGGATGGACCACTCTGAACTATGAAAGGCAACGCGACGTCTTTGAAGTAATCACCCAGTCTTGGTACTTACGTCATACAGGTAGTTGACGTTATACTTCTTGAACAAGTTAGGCACTTGCAAGCAATGCGCCATGAAGTGCATGCGACGCTGCTCCGCGCTGCAGACGGTGCAGTGCGCCCACTCCCGATATTCGTCGATCATCCACGGGAACGTTTTGTTGGCGACGCAAACGCCTATTAGCTTCTTCTCCTTCGTACGATGGATGAACTCAAATGCTAGGAGACGATCGCCTAGAGACAAAAGGATTGATTATAATTGTAAATGGTCTCCTCTACATCCTTCTGCCACGGCGAGAAACGAAACGTTTGTTATTGATAATATTCCAGATTTCAAGCACAGCTATAAGGCTTGGAACACTAAGCATTTTGCATCCTGCTAGATTGATTGATTTAAGGGGCCTGTGAACTACAATGTCTCCATTCATTAAAAATAACAAATCATTACGAACCGTTAACCAAATAGTTAACTTCGTTAATCGTTAATCCGTTACAAAAAATGTTAGCTTCGTTAAACGTTAAAGCGTTACATTTCGAAAGAAGTAACGCAAGTTAACGTTAATCGTCAATCCGTTAATATATAGTGTAAAATTGCATTTTTATATTATTATGTTAGTGAACTAGTAAAACCTGTTGGTTTACGTTCTGGAAGTTAACAGGTTAGGAACAAATTTTATTTTATTCAATTTAACATGTAAAAATAAAAAGTAGAGAAAGTAGAATAAGTTGACATTCAAAAGTTTAAAGGTATAATTTATGACAAAAACTAACTGGAAACTGGAAAGCACATATTGACCGCGAAAAACGTTCAACTGCAGCGCTTGAGAGTATAGCCGTGTTGTATTTTCACACTTGTCGTTTCCTTTCATACTTGTCTGAACCTGTTTTTCGCGCCGCACTGCTGTGCTGTGCGGTGAATAGTAGGTATTGGATTAACGATTAACGGACTTCTGCAAATTAACGGAAGTTAACGTGTCCGTTAACATTTTCAAAAGTTAACTTAAAAGTTAATCCGTTAACCAAAATGTTAACTTCGTTAATTAACGATTAACGGATTAACGAGTTAATGCCCAGCTATGGTAATTCGTGCATATTTGGATCATGTTGTGGTGTTATTCGGATTCATATAGTAATAATCTATGCTCCTGGCCATATTTGGTTCGGAAGTACTTCTTTAAAACGAAATAATAATCAATTTTGACCAAAGTTTTTATAACTTTGGTCGAGTTCCGAAATACCAAAAAATATGAATGAAAACTTGTAACTTTCTTTATTAACTGGTGTTTTTCTTTAGCTGGACCATAAAAACTGTGCTCCTGAACTAATGCGACGTGAGGTAGTGTTGTTTTTATTACAAAACAAATAAGTAGAAAACATATCCTCTTTGACATAAAAATAAGCAAAACTAAATTCGTTTACATTTTCGTTTAACAAAAGTATTTGGGAACCAAATATGGCCAGGAGCATAGATTAATTACTATATAAACCCGAATAACACCACAACATGATCGAAAATTGCACGAATTACAAATGATTTTGGTATTACGTTTGTATGGGAGACACCGTGGGTCAGCAGACTCTTAAGCGAGTAGTAAATCTTTCTATTAGGAATGATAGCCAGCAAGCGCAAGTCTGTAAATAAAAAACTGTTGTACCAATCGTTGTCAATGCTCACAAAGTATGGAAAGACCTTCAGTCATCAACCGCGTTTATAAAGTAATTAGAAGGGCAGATAAGCAAACATCGTAAAGCCAGATACGTATGCGTAGATGATGGTAATTACATATTAATATCAAAGAATGAGAAGAAAATTAGCGGGAATAGCAACAATAAAATCTTTTCACAAACTTAATAAAAAAAGATTAATGAAAGAAAAGATTTTAAATAAAAGAGAATTTGTAGTGGCACCTGTATTGGAATATTTGTCAGTTAGGACGTTCAGGTAAGGTGATTCCAGGCTCATCCAGAGACCAACAACGCTGGGCTCCCGGGGCCAGTAGTGCGTGAGCAGGAAGGCTCTGATCATCTTCGAGTGGCTCTGGTTACCTCGCTCTATGGTCACATCGTTGATGTTGAAACACTGTTCAAATAACGAGACACATTTGCTTTAACTATAGATATGGTTAGGGAATTGAATCATTTAAAAGTTGAAGAAGGCCTACATCATCCAAAACAAAGAACCATCAGCATATAACCCTAGTCACTAGAAAGCTGTTATAAGCTTGAAGGCATTCCTTGGTTTTCCTAGGTACCATAGTCCTTGGAGCTAAGAAAGAGAGTATGTAGCACTCCAAAACGATAAATTAGACGTACTATGGTAATATTATAATAAGTGACCATTTGTTTTACCGGTTTCTTGTCTGGTGGGTAGTAACAAAGATCGCAGGGTGTCTGCTTCCTCCTGAAACGTTGGGCTTGTGAAACGCAAGGCTGAAAGGATCTCCCTGCTAGCAAGATACCATTCTTCCAATGTTTAAGCATTTCGACGATTTGTTTGTGCCTGGTGAGTGATGGATCTACCTACTTCATTATAATTTTTTGCTGGAATATTATTTATTTACATTAATTTGATTGATGTTTTTTGCTAAAATAATGATTCTGACATCGTCATGATTAAAAAAACTCAGCAGAAAACATAGGCAGAAAAATGCAAACAAATAGCATTTGAAACTGCCCAAAAAATATAGAAACTTATGTTAGCAATCAATAGACTAATTTTTAAGAGATGCTTGACGTTGATTTTACAAATTTTGATTGATATTACAAATAAAAATACATCAGCCTTCACGATGCCACAAATTATATTATTTTAAAAATATGATATTTCTAAAAACACAATCCAAGATAAATTCATAATCATGCCGTGCCTATTGAAAACCTGATACAATAACAATACCTATTCCCGGCCTTTTTACCATCAAAAGAATAACATGTTAGTGTCCAGTTTGTTGAAATTACTTCCGGCACGATGTGTGCTGCTCAAACCGCCAGTGCTCTACAGCTGGCCCCCAGTCATCTTCAATCAATTCCAACGCAGTTTCGCTGATACTCCTAGGAAAGATCCTTTGAGGCAAGTTATGGTAAGTCTTGGTGTTATGGTCACTTGTAAAGGAAATTGAGGTTTGTAATAACTACTTCGTGGCTCATGTCTGGACCAATGGGAACTTATAGATTTAAACGTAATCTCACAGCATAAAGCTTCATCATTGGGTCGAATATTTAATCAGCAGTTGCATCTTCACAGGTGAGAGTCAAGTCCAATTTGTGGTAATAAAAAAAATATATTCGATAGGTCCAGGGCACAAGCATAGAAAACGAAACTCGGGTACGGGTGAGGCGCGCGCGGGTCGGTGACGCTCAAAAGGTGATCAGCTTCGTGAGGAAGAACGCACGCTTGGCCTGGCCTGGGCTAGCCGACGCTGTCAACATGCCCAACAAAGTTATCCTCTCCGACTATGTTGCTAGAATTTTGGCTCAAGGTACCTTCTACAATATTAGTTTAAAGTTTTGTGAGTACCATCTCCGTATATAATCCTTCTCATGCCTGCTTCTTTTCGGCAGCATAACTCCGAGACATCATTTATTGTTGACAACCATCATCATACTTAATAATAACTCATTTTTCATAATCCTTATCATCTTCAAACCATAACAGAACTCGACCTTCCTGAAGTTCTACAGAAGCGGAGGTTTGTATATGGTCGACCTCATGTTTCATGTTTTACAGTTTTAGAACCACCACCAGCTGGCCAAGATTAGATTTAACTGTTTGAAACGCCTCCAGGAAGACGTTTCAATTATCATCATTGCTAACTCCTTGCTGTTTTAATGCCCACTGACTTGACTCTTATAATTACCAAATCAACGGCAACTTATGTCTCTTCAGAGCTTACGGAACGCTGCCTAGCTGATCATAATTTAGCAGTTCATCCCATGCGCTAATAGCACATACCAAAATAATTTATTCTCCATAATCCAGGCCACACTTTGCTAGCTGAGCAGCAAGTGGAGAGGCGGGGCTGGTCAGAGATCCGTGGGCTGGCGCTGAGCACGGCAGTGTGTCCGTGGGACGCGGAAGCTCTGGAGAAATGGGCGCGCTGCGTGCAGTGCCCAAACAGCAGGAAGCTGATGCTATTCACTGCGCACTGTCTGCGCGCGCCGGCCTTGCATGACAAATATGGAGTACACAGAATTCTACAGGTGGTCTGTTTGATAGCTGTGATAGCTTAGTGGTCAAGAATTAGGACACTCCAATAGGCGATATCAGGATAAACGAAGTAGCTCAACGCACGGCGATTGTCAAAGCTCAAGTGGTCATGGGCGGTGCACATCCATAAATATTGAACTGTCAGGTGTCTAGGAGACATGTTTATAGACCCCAATTAGTTTAACGGACGTAACTATACGATCCTCAGGAGTCTTTAGCTTCATTTGGTGTGAAATCGACCAGTGTGATTCAATGTCATTATCTGATGGATGATAGGAAGGGCCCTATCATTATGTTCAGCTGTATATTTATTGGCTTTACTGTAATTCGTTACAGGTAGTGCTAATAGTACCAGCGAAAAGTCCGAAATGTTCCGAGGTGGTTCAGATGCTCGTCCGAAGCTCGATCCAACGCGGCCGGGAATTGGGGTTTCCACTACTGCGCTTTGATGTCACGGAAGATGCTGTGTTAGTAGTAGATTCTAGATTTTCCCACACAACAAGTTTGTACAACAACAGGTGCAATCTCAACTTATAATAGGTGATGACGTATTAAGCAGCCGAAGGTGACCTAGATACTTAAGTAACCTCTAACGTTTGCTATGTAGGTACTCGTAGCATATTCGGACAGGAACGCTAAACCGCTTGGCGGTGCATTTTTGCTGGTAGAATGGTAATCTGTGCCAAAATTAGAAATGATAAAAATTACGAAAAAGTACGAGACGGAAATTGAACTTAGGACCCAGCTACGAAAACTCACCGTGTACCTCCCTTTCCACAGGAATTTCATTAAAAAAGAAATCTAAAAATGTATCCCATATCTGTAAATTTTCAAATATTAGAGATTAAAAATATTTGTACCATCAGCAATTATTCTTTCTTCTACAGGGCAAAGGCACTAGAAAGTTTGCAACTGAAAAAAGAATACGAATTCCACTACGAAGTGCTTTCCAACGGGATTAAAATATACACAGCGGCTACTAAGAGCAAGGAAGGTGACAATACTAACAATGGGAATTTTATCACCGTATACACTTCCTTCCCCTTGGCAGATGCTGAAACATAAGAGTCAGCAGTCAACAGTGATCTGAAGGAAAATGTATCAGAGAATCCTGATAGTAATTGTGAAAACAACGCTAAAGAGGGAGAGAAGAGTGTAGGTGTTATGGCATGCTAATCATATATTTCCCTTGGCTAATCCGTATACTTAAGTAATTGAGGAGTGCGATTGTAGACTAATAATGAAAACACTGAAGTACAAGAGAATCCTAAAACGTAAGACAAGAACAGTAAAAATTATAAAACATCGGATTTAATAATACTTAAATATCATCGAATACTTAAAATAGAAAAATCAATTATTGTAAAATAATGACCAACATAGAAATCCCTTGACTTGATGAAGACCTACAATAAAATGTGATATGTTTGAATAAATCCTGGTTTTATTTTGAATCCTGCGTAACTATAAAAATTAGAATAATTGGTCGAGTGCGAGTCACCGGGCTCGCGCACTGAGGGTTTTGTACTATCAAGACCAATTTCAACCAAAACACCCCTGCCTACCGAATTCCAAATCGAGCATAAAATTACGTTTGTTGTATGGGAGCTCTCTTAAATATTTACCTATTTTATTTTTTAGTATTTGTTGAGCAGCAGAAATACATCATACGTGAAATTTTCAGATATCACGGTTCAAAAGATACAGCCTGATGACAGACGAACACGACGACCGGACGATGAAGTCTATAAAAATAATTTCCCGTCTCGTCCCGTCCGTAAAGAGTCCCGTTTTAACCTATGGGTACGGAACCCAAAAAAATAGGTGTGCAATGTATTATTGATAAATGATGAAATAAAGAATCAGATTATAAATCATTCAGCAAATTACCGAACACGTACAAAAAGAAAGAAATGTTTATTTCATAGATCTACGCAACCACCAAGCAAACCACAAAATAAAATCAATTATTTTGTAACATATTCAATCACAAGCTTTCTTTGTTCAGAATGTTGTAAAGCTTGATTAGGTGATTATTACTGAGTGAATTCCAGCACGTGCATGCACTTGGCTACAAAAGTGGCAGTGCAATCAAAATCTGTCCTCGAAAAAATTTCAGCACCGATAAACTTTCCAAAATAAGTAACTTAGTTGATAAAAACTTACTTCAAAATAAAATTATTATTTCCTAAATCAAATGTTAAATAGGTAAGTAGTTAAAATAATGAAGACCTTGCTAAAATAATTCTAGTTTCACAGATGTCGGTGATGATAGGCCAATAAACTGAGCAATAAACTTAGTAGAAAAAGAAGGCAGATATTAATATGCATCTCATTGAACTGTTAAATTGATTTAAAATGACGAATGTGCCAAACGGAAACCAATAACGCTCTAAAGAAATTCAATAATAATCTAAGGCAATGCAGGCAAAAAATCCGAATAAAACGGTAGACAATAGCATGCAAGAACTGAGAAGCAATCTCGCTGGGAAACCTGGAACATTGGCTCGCTCCGATATCGACGTTGTGAAAGATAAACCGCTCGCAATCGACAGTTATATAAAACACAAGATTTGAAACATTGTTTGGTATTTTTCAAGTCCGCGCTACGGACGGAACAGTTTTTTCAATAAGCGGTGGGTTAAAAAGAGTTAAAAATCATTGAGGCAACGTCAGTCTTCAGAATAAACACCCAGCCCAGTGGCATACCGTTTTTGCTTTAACTGTTAGTCTGGTATTGTGTAAGAACGGACCGCGAGAACGAAGCTTTTTTAGCAGAGTTCTTGAACCAGAACATTGAGGTGACGAATTGTGTGCACTTCAAACAACAATGTTATGGCCCAATAGATAGTTGAATCATACATTTTGATTGAGTTCAGCAGTCGTAATCGTGTTACTTCGATTTCTATTGATTGACCAAGTTATCACGTGATTTATCGATCAAAACTGTCATTCTCATACATTATTTCGATCCAATAGAAATTGTAGAAATTGATTGGCTAATATAGGTAACATAGCCACAGCTACAGGATCTGTATCGATTCTGAAAATATCTCTAGGTATATTTATTATTGCTGAAGGTTTATTTAGGTGATTACTAATCACCTAAACCCCACTTTTAAAAAGACTAATTTGCCCATCTAAATTAATGTCACTATTGTATTTTCTTATGTTTTCGTTTCAGTATAATATGGAGCTAAAGTTAATAGCCCTCGGGCTCTTGCAGCTCGTTGTGGCAAACCCAACCAGCCCGCTCCAAGGTCTGCAGGACATGCAAATGGTTGATGACACGGAATCAGTGGGCACTTACGTGCGAGCAGTCAGAGCCACGGCTGTGAGAATTTCCAAACTTTTTTTATAAGTTTCGTCTACCATCATCTTTTTACAACAAAAAAAGCAGTAGATCTGTCGCAATTGGCTCTGCCTGCATGTTAGGTTTCAAAGACGTCTACGAAGCCCTATTCTCATGCGTTTCTTAAGCACATTAGTACTACAAAGGTCTTCGAAAATACAAGCCTGAAATTTTGGAGTCTGAAGTAACAAATCACGACACTCACTGGATAAAGTACTGTAGAACCTGCATTTAGTCAGATAGTGGTGGAGCTAAAGCCAAAATCTATCTGAAGGGTGTCTGAGAAGTGAAGTGGCATTCAGATTTTGAAGATTTGTACGACAAACTATTATCTCTTGATATTATCCAGATTCTTTTATTCAACAAAATAAAATTTCAGCCTGAAGAATTCGACAAAAGCTATGAACGTGAGAGCGACGGCGTCATCGGGTACTCCCGCAAGAAGTCCGGTGGAGGTAGGAAGGGGTACCAGCACTTCGACTCGTACCACAAGAAGGCGGGAGACAACTACGAGCTGGAGACCGAGGACTCCTACGGCAAGGAAGAGGAGGGCCAGCAGGGGGCCCACAGTCACCGACATGAGACAAAAGGTGAATTGAGGCCGCTTATACGAAAGCCGGTTAGGTTTGCCAGGAGACTTTTCAAATGGTTTTTCTAGGCGGATACTTGGTGAGGGCATATCTCTGCAGTTTTTGTTATTATTGGTAGCCTTAACCGAAGGGAAGATATTTAGGTAGAAAGCGTAATTTTATTTCGTAAATAAAAGAAACGGATGAACAAAACTTCATGCATTTATATTCAGTTAAGGCAATTAAAGTTAAGGCAAATTCATACGCAATAAAATATTTTGTAATAAATGGGCGTTTTAATAAACATTAAACTTTTAAAATTATTTCCACAGAGAAACCCGAAAAAACGCCTAAGGCCGAGGAAGTAGACCCTGAAAGGCTGAAAGATGAGAGACCTGAGATTGAACATGAAGAACTTAAGTGAGTAGTAATCCTAAATCTTTAGTGTATTACGATTGAATGATGAGATAGACTTTCGATATTAACATGAGCTTGTTTTTAATAGAGAAGGCGCTCCCGATGGAAATGGAGGAGTGGAGGCTTTTGGTCACGACCCCAATGATTACATCCTCCCTGAGAAGTACACCTACGGTTCAGGAGAAGAGTACGACTTTTAAGCATAGCCGGATTCGATCAGACCAAGATAACTCGAACTATGTAATAAGTTGGTAATAAGTATACCTAACTCTGTAAAATTAGGAAGCAGCAAATATGAATTTTCACCAAAGATTTACACTTATGAAATGAATGAAACCCTTAAACTTCAAAATAGAACTTTAAAAAGAGTGTATGTAGGTAAAATAAAAGTTTAATAAAACCACCACCACCTATTTTATTGGGTACCTACTGCATAAAATACAAAATATTACCATAGTATTACTTTAACCTAAACAACTTACAATTACTACTAAATTACCAATTTGCGGTATTCCAGACCCTTTCTGACATCGATAAAATCACGATGACATTTGTGGAGTTTGTCATTATCAATTTTGACTTTGACACTGACATTGACGTTTGGTCTGCTTTACGTGCGCGAGCGACAGACGACAGCGACACCGATCGCAGGAAAACAATTTTAATTCGAAAGCGAAATTAACAAAAACTCCTTTATCCCGTTACAATTTGTGATGTGAGGCGATAAAAGTGGTTCACGCAGCAGCCATGGGTATCAAAATCATCGATGTCATTGCAACGATATTATTGAATTTGTTACATTGCGCGTACACGGGTAAGCTGTTTAGCACTAAGTAGACAATTATTTAATTGAATCAATTCGTCCAGGACGTGGTATCCGAGAGCTTTATTCTTTTTAACAGATCACATCCTGTCCTGTAACGTGACCCAGCTCGGGACTTGTCCGGGCGACTACCAAGTCTGTAACGAAACATCGCACCAATGCTATTGTTTGGACGGCTACATCAGAAGCGGCGATTTATGTTACGACAAGGCTACTCTGTCAGACCCGTCTGACCACGATGCGACCGCCGCGGTCGTCTCTATATTCACAATAGCTCTCGTGGTCACTGGGCTAGTGTTAGTCATAAGGAAATACAATTTGATCGATTATGTTCGGCATAGAATCAATTTGAGGCGAAGCAACGATGTCATGTACGAAGACGTTATGATCGGACAGGACGATCCACCTCTGGTTCCATAGTAACATTGGGGGGCTAGGCGAAGTCAATATTCTCTTCACGTTTCACAAGTGTCAATATGAAATTGTGCGAGTTACACATTTGGCAGTGTTGTTATTGCATACATTTCTTTGCTGGCTCTGAATATCACATCTTAACATTATCTTTATCATCAAATGGCCCAATGAACAACAAGACGAGGCATTGGTTCAATTCCAAAGTACCAAATCTCCTCCGGTTCTTCTCTCTGTCATATCTGTACACCTCTGGGTCATGTTTGGCAGAAAGTGAGTACATGATTTACAGGTTCTAGGGGAAGGGAATTGAGAGGAAAAATGATTCCTTTTTTGTAAGCATATTCTAGTGCTTAACCTTTATTAGGTGCATATTCTGTTGTACCAATCTTTAAGCTAAAATTGACATGCGAAATAGTTCTCTGTTTAACATTGTGCAAAAAAGAAATACTATTTTTCAGATCAGTCAATTTAGGTAAGAGATTAGGGACTATATCACCATTATTATCAATCTAATTGTATTATTATTGTAACCATATTACTTTGACAATTAGTTGTATACAATATGAATTTAGTCCACATCAGCTGTCCTATTTATTTATTGATATAGTGAACAAACTAATCTTTGTTATTAGCCTAATGCTATCATTGTATTGGCCAGCAGACCTATCACATTTGTTTACTCGATTTTCCTGTTTAAATGCTAAGTATATGAATATAAATTATGTAGGTATTTTTAATAGACCAAGGTATAATTACTTGGAAATTTTTAGTTTCCTGTTTGTAGCAACAGAATTTGTGTTTAATTGCATGAATACTTTAGCAGCTTGTCTGAAATATAATGCTTTTAACAGTACTGACTATAGGTTGCTGTATCATAATGCAACTTACTAAAGTGCAGAATTATTTCATCTTCTATAAGGCCCATAGGATTGCTTTAGCGTTAAAACATTGGTTAGTTATGAGATACATAATTACCTTTAAATGAAACTTCCAATGTTCTAACATTTAAATCAACAAATTACTATTAAAAATGGTGCTTATTTAGGTTAACAAAGTCTCTAATTTGATAATCAGAAAAATTGAATCTCTAATTTTACACATCTAAAAAAGGTAGAATTTTTAGTTGCCTGTCACTACAAAATTATTTAAGGACAATATTATAAAAGTAGGTAGTATGGACCAATATGTATGGTTTAGTAAAAAAAAATAAGTAATATTTTTGTGTTTGAAATTAATTCCAATAATATTCAAAAATATAGGAAATTGGAAGCACTATTTACAGAAGAACTTTGTTAATGTTATTTAGAATTTGTTGAATTTTATTAATAAATATTAAAACATTGTATATAGCTGCAGTATTCATATGCATAATAAGCATTTATAAATATTTGATACATTTCTGATTGCTCCTAAATCATAATCATTAAGTAGGTATTTGAATTATGAATGTATATGTCCTTTAGTGCTTATGAAATTATTTAAATTATTATTTTTTAGATATTTTTTATTTGTGTAGCAAGTATTAATATAATTAAATAGTAGTATGAAGTTATAGATTTTGCTTTCGCTCAATGTCACCAAAGACTGAATTGTGGATTAAAATGTTGTTCTTTTCAATGTTTAGCAAACTTATATTTTAATGCATATTTTTTTTAATATGACACAATTTACTTTCTTTCAAACTCCTATTCAGAAATCACACATTATGATTGAAAAACAGATGTAAAAAATTTTGTTGCATAATGGCAGCTTTTTTCGTAAACTCATTTTCATTTTCTTAAACCTATTCATTGTTAATTATTGTAGAAATCTCTGAAAAACTATATAAACAATAAACATCAACAAAAGCTTCTAAAATTTACGGAATATGAGAGTTTAAAGTATAAATTGACAGAAAAATTGTATTAAGTTTTGAAAAAATCTTAGTAGCAAGTAGAGTAAACAGTGTAGGTATATTACTTTGATATTTCGTAGCCAAAGTAGGTTTATAGTGTAGAATTACTGTTATAACAATAGAGTTTATTTTTATAAATTTTATTTTACATACATTTACATAGATTTGAAATCATAATTTGAATGTTTATGGCACAAAATAAGAACCATTCCAAGTCATATAATAATACAGATCTGTAATTGTAGTGCAAGTATAATTTTTCTGGTCAGGTTTGGAAGACCAAGTGGATTAGACAGACAAACACACAAAGGCTGACAAGTTATGTACGTTTGTGGTCACTAAATGTCACTTGCATAGTGGCGAAGGAAACATTTGAATAAATCTGCAAGCATGTGGGTTCCACCACGTATTATGTAGGAATAACCTTGGTCAGATTGGTGGGCTATGGACCAATTTCTTTCTGTATAGATCACCATATAAAAGGAGAAATATTGGTTGCAGCTAGTTACCATCTTATGCACAAAATAATTAATATGTTCATGGCTTGAACATTTATGTAATATTTATATTTATGCAATAATTATAATTAGCTGTAAGATTACCAAACGAAACTATTATATTATTGCGTTAAGTTCGATTTATATAATATTATGGTGAAATAAATACTCTGTGATACTGCAAGATGTAGTTTTATTTTATTTCAGGACAATATTTTTAAACTCATTTATTGTATACTCTAATAAGTAATTTCCATTTACACGTCTCAAAATGATTTTTCTTGGAATTACTGTTGTTTTCTTTTGTGTATAACCTTTGTAATAATGTTGTTAATATTAGGTCCATTTTATCGTATTTTCATTTTGCGGTGGGAAATTTACAGTTTCACAGTGTAACATTAAAAGGTGTTCCGATGGGTCAGAACGAACATCCCATTCATCAACCCTTTTGGTGCTTCACTCAGACTTAAAAGTTGTTCGAAATTCGTTAATTTCATCGCAAGTCTAAATGCATTTTTGATACTTCTTATGCTCAAATCAGTTTAAGTATTTAAACTTTTGAATTTGTTTTGACCAACTGAACATAAGTTGTACATAACATCACATGCTCATGGCACTCCGTATCATGGGCGTGACGTGGAAGGTGGTGAGGTACTTGAGGCAGTGACTTGCAACCAGCGCCGCTACCGTTGCGCTCCTCGGCCCCTCGTATAACACTGCAAAAGAAATAGACCAATAAGTCTAACTAAATATACTTTTCATATCGGCTTTACTTAAAGGCACAGTCCTTTCATTTTTCAAAACTTATCTATTGGTAATTCAAGACTTTACGAGGGTCCCAATGCTCCACCACTGAGAAGCCCATAACCTCAGCCGGGTATATTTTATGTTACCACCATTAAACAACAAGTATTAACGAGCTAGTAAAATCAAAGCAATTCACAATCCAAGTGCAGTGTCAGTCGCACTCACCTCGCAGTACATTGTAGAACACCACAAAGCTGTACATGAACACCAGCGAGTAGTGCAGCAGCCTGGTCTCCGGCGCCGTGTCGGCGTTGCCCCACACCAGCATGGGCACGCAGAACAATATGCTCACGTTGGCTGTGTGTAGTGCAGTGTCAGTCGCACTCACCTCGCAGTACATTGTAGAACACCACAAAGCTGTACATGAACACCAGCGAGTAGTGCAGCAGCCTGGTCTCCGGCGCCGTGTCGGCGTTGCCCCACACCAGCATGGACACGCAGAACAATATGCTCACGTTGGCTGTGTGTAGTGCAGTGTCAGTCGCACTCACCTCGCAGTACATTGTAGAACACCACAAAGCTGTACATGAACACCAGCGAGTAGTGCAGCAGCCTGGTCTCCGGCGCCGTGTCGGCGTTGCCCCACACCAGCATGGGCACGCAGAACAATATGCTCACGTTGGCTGTATGTAGTGCACTGTCAGTCGCACTCACCTCGCAGTACATTGTAGAACACCACAAAGCTGTACATGAACACCAGCGAGTAGTGCAGCAGCCTGGTCTCCGGCGCCGTGTCGGCGTTGCCCCACACCAGCATGGGCACGCAGAACAATATGCTCACGTTGGCTGTGTGTAGTGCAGTGTCAGTCGCACTCACCTCGCAGTACATTGTAGAACACCACAAAGCTGTACATGAACACCAGCGAGTAGTGCAGCAGCCTGGTCTCCGGCGCCGTGTCGGCGTTGCCCCACACCAGCATGGGCACGCAGAACAATATGCTCACGTTGGCTGTGTGTAGTGCAGTGTCAGTCGCACTCACCTCGCAGTACATTGTAGAACACCACAAAGCTGTACATGAACACCAGCGAGTAGTGCAGCAGCCTGGTCTCCGGCGCCGTGTCGGCGTTGCCCCACACCAGCATGGGCACGCAGAACAATATGCTCACGTTGGCTGTATGTAGTGCACTGTCAGTCGCACTCACCTCGCAGTACATTGTAGAACACCACAAAGCTGTACATGAACACCAGCGAGTAGTGCAGCAGCCTGGTCTCCGGCGCCGTGTCGGCGTTGCCCCACACCAGCATGGGCACGCAGAACAATATGCTCACGTTGGCTGTGTGTAGTGCAGTGTCAGTCGCACTCACCTCGCAGTACATTGTAGAACACCACAAAGCTGTACATGAACACCAGCGAGTAGTGCAGCAGCCTGGTCTCCGGCGCCGTGTCGGCGTTGCCCCACACCAGCATGGGCACGCAGAACAATATGCTCACGTTGGCCAGACTGAACGATTTCAAAACTCGCTTCAGTGGCGCTAGACACAGACCAGAGAAGTTTATACATATATATGCCATAAAAATTAAAAAAAATTGAAACGCCAAGTCATTATGCAAGTGGAATTAAATGTTGATATCGATTGAAAAAATCGATCATATACTGATTCAAACTTGAATCGATCAATCGTGAGTATCGAGTAGCGAGTCATTATTAGCCTCGTGACTTGTCGCGATGATATTATAATATGCCAAAACGGGCCTATTATATTTTATCTACGCTCATTGCTTAAAGTTCGAATTATGAAATCAAAATGTGTCACATATTGACCTACTTTATTCACAGACTTCTATAATTATTAAAAATTTATTCATTATAACATCGCTGTACTATGGAAATATCTCAAGAAAGTTGAATAATTTCTATTACGATACTCGGCTCTGGGTTTCTGTATTTTTATGTGTCGTCATCACAGACCAGGGAATAACTTTCTTTTCTCTGTGGTCGTCATAGCCAAAAGAGAGTGTAGAGCCAATCCTCAATTTTGTTTTTTAATATATGGAGTCCACAGACAACATTTAGTTGGTAGTCATGGGATGGGCCACGATCAACCATAGACAACAATTAATTCATGGAAACAATAATTTTTCCCTGCCTTATATGACTGATTAAAAAGTGTGTTCATACAGAATATTGAAAAGAATTGTGTATAATTTTTTATTATTTAATTATCCACTAAAAATATACTTTATCTGACTTGTATAAATATTTTTCTACTCTTTTTTGTTTCATGACTTTTTTAACAGACTATACACAGTTTAAAACTGAATTTTGGCGCCATACCTAACTTTTAAAATTTCAATGTGTTATTGTTGTTACTTAGTCAAAACTTAGCGCGGAAAAATGTCTAGCAGTGAAACCTACTAAAGAAAATTTAACTCCACCTGACATTTTAGTAATTGCAACAAAAATGACCCACAATCTTTTACCGACAAAGTGAAGGATTTACGACAAACGTTAGCAAGATTTTATGGTTTGGATTTATGATAATTTGAGCGTAGATAAGGTAGTGTATGAAACTCTACATAATTAAACTCTACATAATTAACTCGTGTGATACTATTAAAAAACTCGCCTGCGGCTCGTTTTTTAAACTCACACTCATGTTTTAATACCCCCCATTATGCATCCGTTTCATAAACTACTATTAACAACTAACTCTAGTCTTTTTTGTATCGTCCTCAAAATGGAGTATAGTAGCATGTTAAATATTAATATTATTTAAATAAGAAATTACTGAAACGATTGGTCTGTGATAGACTATTTTATTCAAAAGTAGACATACCAACCTGCATTTATTGTGCAAAATGATGTCATCAAAATGTGCATAGCTGAGATAAACATTACAATACCTGGAAAAAAAATACAATTAGTTAGTGTGCTGGTAGATTAATTTTAAATACAAAACGAAAGACCTAGTCACATATACTATATTATAATAGCAAAAATAATGACTAAAATCTTAAAAATGCACATAACTAAAGTAAAATTCACCTGACTAGGATTCAATTCGAGCCCAGGGATTGAATCCTAGTCAAATGATTTGACTTGACGTTCTCAAAGATCTGTGAAGCCTGCCTAACCACTAATAAGCAAAGCAAATGGAGGCAAAGCATTGTTGTGATGGTTTGGAGGGTAGGGAAGGGGTTTACTTGTGATTTTTAGGTATAAAAACGTGACACAATGGATTTTCCCCAGCAAATACATAATGTGCATAAAGAAGTTTTGACTTTAAAAACTGACAAACTACGTCCCTTACCAGCGAAAGTGGAAAGGAACTGGACATAAAAGTCCTTCTCCCAGATGAATAGATCAAAACCATCCTTCTCAGCGTGCTCCCAGCCGCGGCACCCACTCTTCCATGGCTCTGGGACACTCCAGTTTATTGGTAGGGCGCTGAAACCAAGTAGGTATAGGGATTAACAAGCTGAAGTGGCAGAAAGTAGGCTATATTCATCATAGATCTGACCACCTTCATTGGAGCAGATGTGTTCTCTGATTGTGTAATAGATAAGCAAATCCTGGGATGATCTCTACTCTATGAATTAACAACCCAAAGAAGGTATAGTATAAAGTAAGGTTGTAAGTATTTGAGGAGGACGGAGGTTCAAAATGTAGTGGCCATTTTCTCATCCATGTAGATACATCAACAAGCCAAGTTTTATGGCTGAATAAGCCATAAAACTAGGCTCACCTGATGGTAATGTGACAATCCAGCTCTACATAATATTATGGTACTAACTTGGAAGAAGTAAGTAACCCCTAATGGTTTCTACACAGAATCTCACCTGAATGTTAAATTCCTTGGCAGTGCATCTTTGCTGGTGGGATGGTAAATGACCAAAGCGTCCCACCAGATCAGACCTGAGCCTAATCAAATTCTAGTGGCCTGTGAGCACATAATATTATATCTGGGAGGTTGACAAACAGTGTCTGAAACATGTGTGTTAGTGACATCTAACGAGTTGTACTGGGTTGTAGGTGCTATCAGTAGTGAATGTTTGACTTACATATAAGTGGAATTAACAGTGGCGTTGTTTTTAATGTGGCAAAGGCTGTTGATGGCGATGTTGAACAAGCTGTCACTCCTCCACACACCGTACGTCTCCAGCATCATCAGTATTATTAGCAGCTTCCAGTACGACTGTGAAATACAAAATTACAATATGTTAGAAAATTACTAAGCAGTGACTAATTTAAGAAAGCCTCTGGTTCTTCTTATCAGAGTTACGGGTTTTAATTTTGGGAGTATAATCTCTGATTTTTCCGAATGATATTGTGTGTTTTTGGAAAGTAAATGTCACTTGCTCAGTGGTGGAAGGCAAACATTTTGAAAAAAACTGCATGCTTGAGAATTTAGCATTTTAAGGTGTGTTTTTTTATTTCAATAAATAAAGGAAATAAAAAACAACTAAATTAAATGTAATTAAAATCGATTATAAGACAGATACAGTAAAACACTACAGTAACACTATAGCACACCAGCTACTTTATAAATTTCCAATTTGCTAAAACAGATCAAAATAATCTGTCTTCAAAAACCTTTTAACGAAGATTTGGTATTATGGGAAATAGATTATTAACGCACCTTAAACTCAGTGTTGTAAATTATATGCCTCTGTGCCTCCCTGGACATCAGCACCAAATCTATCACAACTATAACTGGATCGTATTCTATGTATTTGTCTACTACGCCCTTGCAGCTTTCCTGAAAACACAGAAAGCTTCACTTTAGTATGGTCAATAGAGATATCACAATTACATGGAGCATCAGAAAGAGGATGTTCATGAATCAAAATCTCATCAAACCTAAAAGGTGTGAATGTATGGGAATGATAGCAATTAAAACTATAGTGATATTCGTTCTGGCAGTTACCAGTTTGAAAACGGTAGTACTAATTTTAGTCACTTATAGGGACTATTAAACTCACAACCATCCTCTCCTCCAGAAGATCCTTTTTCTACACACATGCAAATAATGGAACCAGCTACTAGCAAACTGTTTCCTCAAAATCATAATATGGGGTTATTCAAGGGGCAGATAAAAAAAATTTCTTAGGAGCCGGCAACGCATTTGCAGTGGAGTTCCTCTAGGGCTGCCATGGGTGGCGGTGATCGCTTACCATCAGGTGATCCGCCCGCTCGTTTGCAAGCATTGTCTAAAAAAAACGCTTTGGTATCTATCTGGCAGTAGGATAGATAAGTAACTAGGTATGCTTATCCTAGCATACCTAATGGTTACGATTTTGAACTTGAATTTAATTTACCAGTGTAGACCCATTAGTGGGCTTTAAAGATAAATAGCTAATCATCATTAGGTACCTACTATAATAATGTTCTTTCAAAAGAATTTCAGCGATGATGGCCAATCTCTAGATTGCAGAAAAGATTCAAAGTGTTGGTACTTAAGTGTTTATGCAGTATTGCAATTTGCAGTGCACTCATTATTTCACTGATCACTCCCGTAGCTCTTTATGATTTAGGACAGCAAGACGCATCAGCGGCTCAATAAATTTAATTAGGAACCTTACAGAAAACTTACACATTTTGTTAGTTTGAGTACGGATGGACCGTAATTTCTGTACAATTCAGTGGTTGGCTCGCCGCAATTCACGCATTTGTATTGTATTTTTTCAGTCATTTTCGCTTTCTATTTTCTACAAAGTTCCTAAATCTTATTTAATTTAAAGGTTATGTTATTATTTTTCTTTTGCTTTTGGTTTGAAGTTTGAACGTGGTTTGAACCTTGTTTTTGAAAAATGATAATTGACAGACACGCCTATGACATTGACATATTAATATTTTTACATTTTGTCAACTGTCAGTCAAATTACAGGTGGATCAAGATAGACGAAAAAAATCTTTAAAATAAATCAAAAAATATTATTAAGTAATTATTTTCAAGAAGTATTAAAAATGATTGAAACCAACTGCAAATATTTTTTCCATAAGTATAAACATAGCGCCATCTATTGCAATAAGAGTAAACTACAATGAAAATCAAATTGGTTTACATTGTATTTGTAGATGGCGTTAAAAGTAAGATTTAAACGTAATTATTGTATAATTTTTCAACAGACTTGAAAAAAGGAGGTGGTAATTTCAATTCGACTGTTTTTACATGCTTTTGTTTAGTTTCACCTGTCAAATGTCCCACAGTCCTGATGTTTGCTTGTTTGTTTGTTTGTATTCAAATCTTGCATTGATCCACATCCCCATTAGGTACCGATTGAGCTGAAATCACAGATCATCTGAAATGTTGCATAGGTACCTGAGTAAATCGGATGACAATGAAAAATTATATTATGATACTTGATCTACTATATAAAAATAAGTCGCGTTTTCTTTCCTGACGCTATATAACTCCAGAACGCACGAACCGATTTCCACGGTTTTGCATTCGTTGGAAACGTCTCGGGTTCCGTGAGGTTTATATCTAGCAAAGAAATCTACTATATAAAAATAAGTCGGGTTTTCCTTCCTGACGCTATAACTCCAGAACGCACGAACCGATTTCCACGGTTTTGCATTCGTTGGAAAGGTCTCGGGCTCCGTGAGGTTTATATTTAGCAAAGAAAATTCAGGAAAAATTTCAACAGAAAAGCGGGAAAATCTTTTTAGCGGGAAAGCCATCTGGTGGCGAAACGGAGTTCGCCGGGTTTGCTAGTAGATTATGATGGAGGCGAAGCTGACCTGAACCGGAAGGTGGCCATAGTGCCTAACTCGGTAGTTAAACCACACAACCCCACCGAGCATGGACTCGTTTGATCCGTTTTGACGAGTAGGTACTTTGGTATTAGATGGTTAACCAGTTATCAAGTGTAAGAAAAACGTATTCATCGTTATCGTAAACGCTAGCGAATTCTGCCCGGTGATTGGGTTCCTGATTTGCGTCAGCCAATCGCGGCGCAGAATTAGCTAGCGTTTACGATAACGATGAATACGTTTTTCTTACGCAATCAGGGGGCAGGTTCTTGTGCTAAGAAGACTTTTATAAGTAGGTAGGTAAATAAAAGCTTGCCTTTAAAATATTCTTTAAATATTAACTTGCCGTAACGTAAATTTGATGATACTTTTTTAATTTGAAAGCTGGTGCTTGAAAAACGTACAGACGTAGATGTTCCAAATATGCACAAGTTTTTTTCCAGTCATGCTCCATAGAGGCTCTGTTGTATGAGTAAGATGTCTGTATGTGGTAAGAAAGTAAAGGCCTAAACCGTCAAGTAAATTAAATTCCAGATAAAATATCCCACAGTGTAAAAGTTTTCGTGTGCTCCAGGGCAATTTCATTACCGCTCGGTGGAAGCTCAGGCGAGGTAGGCTCGATGCATTTTCAGCCGATTTTAAAATAATTGCGAGCTAACTGCATCAGGTCGCCGCCGGCTTTGCGGCCACCCGACTCGCGCCGAGCTGACGGAAAATTGCTTTATTCCGTGAAACTACCCCCGGTATTGAATATTCAATGGGCATTTTCAAGAGGACTTTTTTTTGAAAAGTCAGTTCGATAGTCGGCCTTGATAGGCAGTCACAAATAGAAATGGAATCCAAATAAATAGTTACATAGTTGAAAATGTAAAAATATGTAAAGCAAAAGTGTCTTTCGGTAAATAACAAATGCCCTTTGATTTATGGAAGGGCAGGTTCGAGAGCAATTTAATGCTGATGCCATGATGCTGACAAAAAATTATTCATTTCGAACCTAAGTACACCTAGTAGCTACCAAAGCAAAAGTGAAAAAAAGATCGGTGTAGGGTCGACTCGCGATAAGAGTTCGTTCATATTTTGTTTCATAATGGAAGTGGAAACTTTCGTGTACAAGATGTGTTGGTTCTGTTTGTTTAGCCAGCGGTTACGAAAACGATGAGTTTCCTCTTTTTTATTTAAATACCTATCATTGGTTAACAGTGCCTGACCTGAATTTGAGCCTCTGAAGGCCCTGTGTACGCCACTATTAAAGTCTCTGTACACTACGAATATTGTTGTACCTATTGTGTTATTACTTTTTTGAAAAGGTAAAGTAGATAGAAAACTTATATTAGGTATCTTGCCAAAGTATATACAGGCAGCTATAACAATAAATTGAGTTCGTCTCCCAGCATAATATCGACATAAGTATTATGAGTCGCGTGTTTGTTTTTCATCAAAAGATAAATCCTCCCGCGCGGCCTGTCGTTTATTCTCCAATACGGCGAACGGCTACGGATTAGGTTTTTGTCGGTGTTGCGGCGTGAGAAATATTTGCGGAAATCATTTATGATTTGTGTTGGGAGTTTGGATCGCGTAATTCGCATCTATTTATCGGTAACACCGCCGAGAGTGATTGATGATGCCGGCTCACTTGCGTAGGCCTTTCGACCTCGCCTCGTCCGATGTAATTATTTGCTTGCCCATCGACAGACCGAAGGCGATAATAATTTGTTATACCTACTAACATATTATATTGTTGAGAGATTGCTCTCCTTTCTTGTAGGAGATACGTGTAGGTGCGACGGAGAAGAATAAGAAGAAGAAACACTTTATTGCATCCAAACACAATTACATAGAAAAAGATACACAGAACAAAGAAAAAGTGACCGTATGCAAAGGCGGAGATGCAGTGTATGCTACAGCTAATAAAAGAAGTAGCTGCGGAAATGCTTCTGGGTTTATTCAAAACGAAACATAAACTACTATTATTTAACATGTAGTCTGAGAGTATAGTATTCTGTTGGAGATTAATATCAATATAATTATTATTTTTTTTATTTTTCACTTAGAAGTTTTTCAGAATGTTGTTTGTATGTTTATAAAGAATGGTTTATCTGCCACTAATTTTAAGCACCTTCGCACACGGCTCGTAAGCGTAAGCGTAGCGTAATCTTCGCGTACGACAAAAGCAGTACGAGCACTAACACTTTCAAACATGTCCGCAGACGAAGCGGTGTTGCAGAGAATCGTAGAAGCGTAATTGTCATATTGTTATGCGTAGCGTCATAACGATACGCTTACGCTTACGACCCGTGTGCGAAGGACCTAAGTTGAAAACCTAGCTGTTTATTTTTTATACCGTTTTTATCTACCTATCTATCTAACAACATAGTTTGGAATTAATCTAATTCAGAAAGGTTTAATCCGTTTTTTTAACCATAACGTGGTTACCTTTAATGAATTGTGAAAGTCGTAAGGATCTCTCACAAAGAGCCCGAATCAATTAATACAGTTACGGCTAGAGTTTTGGCTTGTCTTCAGTTTGATTAGAGCCAGGCATGTTGAATTTCACAGGCTTTAGTTTCGACCACAAAATGCTCTGCGAGACTTTGTCCTTTGTGTTGGCTAATTGGGTCAATTCACATTGAATATTGGGCCAATTGCTGAAGATACTTTATCCAACTTTTCTAGTTGAATGAAATAAGTAGGCTAAAGAAATCATATCTTAACTCATTAAAGCAGGTAGTGTTAGTAATTAAGTGCTAGTTTTTTCACGAAAACTGCGAAAACCATGTTCTTCTTCCCAGAAAATATACAAACTTTCACATTAATTGTAATATTATTAGAGTTAATAATATACATAGTTTAAAATAAAATCGTAGGTTTTCTTTATTTAAACTAGACCTAAATGATTTATCTAGATAATGGAATCATGAAAATAGTACCTTCTTATCTAAAACCTAAAATGTAGGTTGGGGTACGAGCTGAGGGTACGAGTAAATACTGGGTATAACTAAAGCTTTGAAATAAAATATAAAGTAGGCATCTCATTGTGTACAGTTTTCAATGAGTGTAAGCTGAAGCGAAGAGTGAGCTCTGAATGTATTATTACCTAACTTTACCGCAACTTTACACACACAGTGCTGTGGACAGTGAACAGTCACCTGATAGACGTTTATTGACTTGATAGACTTGGAAATGGCTAGCAACCTCTAAGGGCTGATACACAGCATCGTACCGGAACGCTAAATCGCTTGGCGCTGCGTCTTTGGCGGTTTAGTGATAATGTGACGCGGTCGAAGCCTCCGACCTGGATCAAACTTGAACCAATCAAACAACCCAAACTTGAACAAGCTCTAAAATTACTCGTGGGGGGGATTCAAGCTTTCTCCAGAGTCTCAGAGAGGTCGTCAAATACTCTTCTTATCAAACATTGTTTCTATATGTGTTTCGCCCTAACATTGGAGCATCATCAGCAGAGCCAAAGTACCTAAAATAAAATTAATTTTATTGCGTTGAGAAGAACTGCTCGTCTCATATTCGGTCAAGGCTTTAGGAGTCTATGTCTATGTGGTAGAAGATGAAAAAGGATTTAAAATTCTTCAAACAGATCGTGAAACGCCATTCTTGAACCATTGTAGATTTACGATAGAATAAATTAATTCTTGAACCGCATCGTGGAAAATATTATCACAGAGGGAAAAGTAGAGTTTTGCTCACAATACAATTCACAGAGAGATAACGGTCGTAACATTAAAATTTTGAGCGTCAGAGAATGTGGTTTTATTGTTACCGACAACGTACTAACCAAACAAAAAAACTGGCCAAGTGCGAGTAGGACTAGCGCACCGAGGGGATTAAAGAAGTATAACGTGATATTTAAGTAGGTACTTTCCTAATACGCACTGTATAACTTCGAAAAGTCAGAGGTTTTCATCCTGGGAACCTCCCGAGTCCCGACTCCATGTTGAGTTCTGCTGTGCGTTCACACTAAAACAGCAGAGTTAGTACAAGTTTTCGTACAACTTTCGAGTCGACTTGCTTCGAATAAACGAAACGTATTTCTTCATACAGCGAGTCCCAAGCGGAAACATTTTGAACTAAATTTTCGGCGATTGTCTCTGTAGGTGAAAATCCTATTGAACGGAAAGCACTATACTTAGCTCCTTCGCATAATCCTTGCTTACGACTAGAGCAGTATGAGCACGAACATTTCCAAACATGTCCGCAGACGAAACGGTGTTGCAGCGAATTGTAGGAGGCGTAATTGTCATATTGTTATGCGTAGCGTCATAAAGATACGCTTACGCTTACGAGCCGTGTGCAAAGGGGCTAAATGGCCCCATCTGCATTGGAGTAAGTAGCAGCTATAACATGGAAATAAATTTAAATTCTTTGTATTTAACATAATATGAACGATAGGCGTTCCCTGCATCGCATGCATCGCATTGTGTCGGACGGACAGACATGCAAGTACACCGGCGCGGTACAATTACCTTGTCGCGTACCTACGTTGAAGTGGAGCACTATTATAAACACTACGGCCTAGTAATAGTAAACTGCAGTGAACTTTTAATAGCCTCCGCTAACTTTGTTCGAGTGACTGTTTAATTTTTCGCAAAATTGAAATTCATTCAGGAAATAGCTGTTCTTTATTGTGCGATATTAACCATCACAGCGAATATAGACTTTGTGCAGGAGGTATTATTTTGGTATAAAATTGAATATTATCTGCGATCTTTACTGACTAGCTACAAGTTATAGAACCATTTTATGGCATTTTGAAGGGTAAAAAAGGAACCCTATTAGCGAGACTTCGCTGTCCGTCCGTCCGTCTGTCACCAGGCTTTATCTCAGAACCGTGATAGCTACGGAGTTGAAATTTTCACACATGTATTTCTGTTGCCGGCATAACAACAACTATTAAAAAAATATTTAAGGGGGCTACCAAACAACAAACGTCATTTTTTGCTTGTTTTTGCTCGATATTGATGATGGTAACAGGTAGATGCTTCAAATTTCCACAGAATCTTTAGTTATATACTTACTGTAGAAGTAAATAGTGACATTAAAATAAAATTAAAAAATAAGGGGGGCTCCCATACAATAAACGTGATTTTTATGCTCGTTTTTGATTAAGCGGGCAGGGGTGTTCAGTTTACTTTAATACTATAGAGAATGAGTATTGATGGTACGGAACCCTCAGTGCGCGAGTCCGACTCGCACTTGACCAGTTTTTTGAATTTTGCTCAAAAGAGGCGCAATAGCAATCTTAAAAAAACCGTATGGACGGAAAATATGGCATGAGCTGATGGACAGTGAGAACTTTCCATTATGCCAGATTTGATCCTAATAAAGAGACGGGCTCGTGCTGGCAATAATTGAACGCAAGACTCAGATCCGAGACGCAGCAACTATCTTATTATCTAGAAGACAGAATAAACTTCTCTAGCGCAGGCTTTTGATCCTTGCACATGTGAACGCGTCTTGATGTATATTTTGGACGGATAACATTTTGTTGATTTAATTATTATTATTAAAGTATCGTTTTCGGTAAAGGCTACTATCGTGTCCTATATTGGACAGCAATAAACGTCACTTGGGCAGCTCATAAATAGTGGCTATCCTGCGCCGCGTGTCGGCGGCATATCTTTATTGCCGAATATATCAATCCTATCGATTTCGGGAAAAAAGAAAAGTTTGGCCTTAACTTACTTTACTATAACACCGTTTATTTGTAGGAGATCTGTTAAAAGTAATAGGTTGTAACTGTAGGAAACTTTTTCTTGGTCTAGTCTACCTACACTAGACTTCTAGAAGACCTACTAGTCATACCTACATACCTATTTTGACTTCATTGATCGGGCGATTTTGGGTACTTACCTAGTAAAGATTTTCATGAGACCTTTTTTTAATAATGAAACAAAAGTAAATTTCGTCTTTTCTTGCTAACGCAACAAAATCCCTGATTCCATCCACTTTTTATTCAACAATCAAGAAATGTTTTGAGTATCTACCACCAGAATTATGGAAGTTGACGGTATTGCACATCAATGAATGGAAGGCTGATGAGGAACTCTATACTGGTCGCGATATCTTGCTGCTCGTGGTGCAATAAAATGAGAATATAGACCGTCTGTTTTCTCTTTCATCTAGTGCTTGGCTGATAGGCAATAGTCGCCGTCAGCTGTTTTACCATTCAACTGAACTGCTCGATGCGAGATATTGTGACCGGTGCAACTACAACCTTTTTAAAACATGTTTTCACGTTATAGTCCAATCCAAGTAGGTTAATACGGAAAGGTAGATAAGCACAGGTAAAGGTAAAGAGGAAATTCGCGTACTTGCAAGAATCACGTTAGCGTGAAGGGAAGGCGCGATACATCACGGAGTAGCACGCTCGGCAGATTGCTGTCAAACTGTGCAGATTTATGGCGGGCCTCATTTGTTCCACCCTTCACTTGCGTGAAAGCCTCCGCCTGTAGGGCTTTCAGTTTGCTTATGTATTATTTTCGCAGTCATCATCATACGAGCACCTGTTTCCGTTGCTTCGTACGTATAAATTACATTTGTTACAACTGTTTTGGTGACAGCGTTAAATTCCCTAATCATGTTTTGGTCATAACTTTGGCGCTTTGGGAGTTCCGAGCTTTTGGTCCGTTCTTCTCGATACAAAGCTGCTTTACGAATTAAATTTTGCAGTAAAAATTTGGCTTTCATAAAAACCTATGTGCCTAAAAGCCTATGTGAAAAATGAACATTCATTTGCATTAACTTTATTAGGGTTCTGTACCCAAAGGGTAAAAAACGGAACTCTATTACTGAGACGTCGCCGTAAGTTCGTCCGTCCATATGTCACTAGGCTATATCTCTTGAACCGTGATAGTTACAAACTTGAAATTTTCACAGGTGATGTATTTCTGTTGCCGCTATAACAACACGTACTAAAAAAAAAAATGAAGTGAATACAACAAACAATGTCCCATAAAACAAACGCGATTTTGTTCGTTGATTCAGTATTCTAATATTACTCTACTTATACAGTAGTAACTAGTAATAGGTAAATTGGCCTTGGCTTCTTCATCATGGTCTCAAGATTCAAGATTCAAATGATTTCTCGCTACATTATTTATAGTTAAAATATTTTTTAAGATTTTAATATAAAAAACCTTGTTTATGTTAAGAAATGCAAACACGAATTAGCGATGCTCGGTCCGGGATAAATTAAGTATAATTTCAGTTGCAAATGTTATTCAAACTGCTTGGGCGCGCGCTGGGCAGGCGGGCGGCGAGGGCGGGCGGGGACATGCAAATCCCGTGTTTAGCGGGATTACGGCGGCTTCGGTAGCTTCTACTGAGACATTAATTAACAGATTGTTCTATCATCTTGTTTTTACTTAAGAGAAAAACGTTTCAACCTTAACAATTATTTCTTTGTTCGAATAAAGAAACAAGTATTTGCTGGTTATTTTTCTTTTTCTTAGTTGCTAATAAAACTGAACAAAAGACTGTTTAATATTATACAAATAAAAAAAGATTCCGACGAATTGAGAACCTCCTCCTTTTTTTGAAGTCGGTTAATAAGAAAAGTCTATGATTGGAACTAAGGTCTCTAGTACAAGTCGGACTCAGGCAACAATTCTGTACCTTCCATAGATCTAGGAAACAATATGGATGGACCCCGTCTACAAAATAAGCGTGCGCCTATAATCTATAAAGTGGCGCATAAGATGGCGTCACCTAGGGAAGTAAACTCAGTACACGAACATTTGACAGCAAATCTTGGCGCTCAACATGGCGCCGCATGTACCGCAAAGCTACACTAGAATGAATGAATGGAGTGCCTCCTTAGTCCGTAGTTCTCTTATCTCTATGGTATCTACCACTAAAACGAGATTAAAATGTATTAGTAGGTTAATATCAAGATTTTTTAGAGCGTATACAAACGCAAATATAATATGAAAAGGAAAGATATCAATTTTACAGTCCATTGCTCCCCGCGGGACAGAATGGAAGGATTAGTGAAAATAAATAAAGCAGACGAATTCGTCCGTGCGTGAGATTACATCGTTTCTTACGGACAGTTTTATTTACATTGTCCTTGTGTCTATATTGAAACGTCTGTTTAATGTACACGATTTATTTTCACATGGGTTTAGGTATAATAGATTTACCTCTACTTCCTTAGAGATTGGGAACATACCAAAAGTAAATACGAGATAAAATTGGTTTCATCTGTGAAAACGTGATTATTCTAGATTTATAGGTAAGTAATTAAGCTGGTCTTTACTAAGGATTTAAGTTTTTATCGGCAAGTAATTGATGGCTCAGATTGAAGGTATCACAATCAACCCGATGGCAGGGGTCCTTTCTGCAGTAAGGTTGGCCATATCCCACCACGCTGGCCAAGTGCTGGGTTGGCATTAGACTAGGGAATTTCGTACAGAAATCTTAGGTATGTAAATAGGTTTCCTTCCGTTGTTCTTTTGCAGACCGCCGGTGATTTATTTAGCCACAAATATACAACATTGAAAAGTTGGAGATTGCGTGCTTTGGGGCTCAACTAACTAGCTAGGTATATAAATCAACTGAAAACAGTACTATTTTGTAAGAAACAGAGAATAGATAAGAACCAAAACACAGCAACTGAATGGCAATTAAAATAAACTTTAACTTTTCGTTGATGTTACTTTTAGAACGTTTTAATTTTCCGCTTTGCTTTGAAGGAAATGTTTATTCATGTAACATGGAGCTTAAAGTTTTGAAACGCTAAAAAGTCACTTAAACTGTACATCCTATTTTTAAAGCAATTTAATTGGATAATATATAAAAGTTTCCACTACACGATTCAACTTTGAGAGGGGAAGTTAGTGGGATGGTATAGCTCGCGACGCAAGCTGTGCCCGCTCGTAAACCTCCTCTCTACATGGACATCAAAGAGGCGCGCCGGCTGTGCCAGATAAACCTCGTAAAACTAGACGAGTGACTTTATAAAAATACTAATAGAGCCGTTATGTGTTCCTTTACTAGTACGGTACGTAATATTGTAGAAGAGTATAGAATAAAGTTATTTTAATTTTTTTACGGTTTAACCACAATTTACCTATTACGTAATATTTCGGGATATTTAAATGGGATTTAAATTTTAATATGTCTTTGTTGTGATGAACATTTCCAAGCAGTCCGAACAAAAAATTAGAACGTCAGAACGCCGTATTCTTCTTCACGAATTTTATAATAGAAAATATTGACATAATATTGTATTGCTTTAATGGTGGCACTTCACATGGCTATTTGTATTTGTGATTTGATGTTCCGCGTATTTGCCAAAATTTTCGACCTATGGGCAAATAGGCGATACAACCGTCTACACATGGAGCCAAATACAAAAAAAAAATAAGATATTTGCCACCAGAAAGTCCGCCCGGCTGACAATTCGCGCGCTTATGTCGACCATGTGTGGCCAGTACATTTGCGTGTTTGCCTATTTGTCTCCTTTGATGTGTCTCAAAAAACCGACCGCCGTTCGGTAAACCGTATTTGTTATTGGCTGTATTTGCCAAATAGGCAAATATGGCAATAATTTTGGCAAATATACTCTCCACACATGGAAGTTATTTGACAAATATGACAAATACGCAAATACAAATAGCCATGTGAAGTGCCACCATAAAATATACGCTAGCCACATTTTGTCACATTGAAAAATATTGTTATCCGTATTTTGCCGATAAAACTATCATGCAATCAAACATTCGCATCCTGCGATTTTCCACAAAATAATTGCCGAGTGACAGCGGCTGGCTAAAAAATTATGAATCAGTTTTAAATAAAAAATCTTTCGGGGTAGATGGGTTATCAGTGATCATTCGCTTAGATAGTTGCTTGTTGGCATCATTATTCATCAAAGTTACATAGTATACAACCTGCACCTGGTAAATAAGGTAACTTTCAAATACGTCTCAAGCCGATTTCTTCTCCAACTCTTTTTAGGGCTTGCTAAGTTTAAATACTTGACACACTTTTTTGAACATTATTTATTGGAGAATTGTAAGCAATTGTATAATTATAGAGGTTTCTTCATAATGATATTATAACTAAAAGAAATCTAAATGCATGAAGGATTCAAATTTTTGGGAATATTTTTCAAAACAACTGTGTACCTCCCTACGTTCTAATCCGGTCCTCATAAACTATTTCGTGTCAAGACTATTAGTTTATTAGCATACAATTCAAAACATCAAAAGCGTACTTTTTGTCGCACTGCAGTATCGGCTATTCGTAACTAGCGTTTAAAAAGATTTGCATAAAATGAACGATGTATTCGAAAGCGTTCCACGAACAAAAAGCGCCTAGCAAAGCCATTGGCCGTTGGAATAGCGCTGTCAGCGATGTAAACGCCGTGAAATACTGTTGTTTGTGCGACGCATAGATCCAACGATACGTGACCAATAGTGATCTTTTAACTCGAAATATCGCCTATCCGGATTATCCATCCATTCGATTCGATTCGATGCGTTTGAAATAGTATTTCGATTTTTCATGTAATTTAACCGGGCGAAATTGCGGCACATAGGCTAATCTAGCAAATCTCTTCAGCGTTTTGTCAACTACGAATATGGGTAATTTTAAAATGCGCTACCTGTTTTCTGCGGCTCCGCCCGCGTGAACTTCGGGTTCTCACGAATCCCGTGGGAACTATGAAATTATTTTATGTTTCAGTAGGTATAAAAGTAGCCTATTTATTAAGCCAGGTTATGAGCAATTTATATTCCAAATCTCAGACAAAAGCATACAAGTGTATACTCCTTTACCTTTATTACCCCTCATCCTCTCATTTAACATACTCGTAGTATTAATTCGATGTTCATTAATCACAGTTTTTTCAGAAGTGGTGTCTGCGGCGGTTGGTTTATTATATGTAAAGCAGAGAACTTTAAATCGAAGAATTCTACGAAGTAAATCGGTGCAATAAAAACGTTTTCCCAATTCGAAGGCTACTGAGGATACTGAGATATATAGGATACTGAGATTCTTCTATAAAACTCAATAACTGTTTCATTTATAAGGTCTTTGTTACAGCAACCTAATTTCCATAACCGAATAGTCAGTTCAATGGTTTTTTCCTAACTCAAAAAGTAGTCGTCACTTCAAAAAAGACAATCAGAAACAAGAGATAAGAATTTAAATAATTTCCCCCGAAAGTCAGACAAAAAGTAGTAAGTACGTCAGAACTCAGGTAATATTTCACAAACACGTGAAAAGTTTCACTATTCCAACAAAGCAATTATGATTTGGGTAGACGCAGGGTCGGCATCAGAAGGAAGCCTGCGTTGAATTAATAAAATTCCCTTCGTGCCAGCAAAAAGGTTGACAGGACAGAATCCCTCGAAAAACACGTCCATTTTGTTACAGTTTGTAGGAATATTCGACTGTTTACTTTTACAGATTAGTAAAAGTAGGGATCGCCTGATTTAAAAATGAATACTCTATTATATTTCTTTCAACGTGTAAACGTAAATACGTTCATTTTTGGATGAGGTTCGATCTAAACCTCTTTGTTCTTTGAATTACAGAATGCAACTGTTTTAGTACCTAGTAGAGTCAGAGCGCTATGGAGAGAGTATGGACGGAGTAATCAGAAATGAGAAGATCCATAGAACTAGCGCAACGGACGCTTAGCTCAACGTATCGCGAAGTTAAAGTTGCAACAGTCAATAAACCAGTGCAACTTTAAAACCGATGAACGTTGGGGACCCAAAGTCGACCCAAGACCTCGCACGGTAAAGTGCCAGTGATGGCAGACCATGGACTAACTAAGAAAGTCACGACAGGCCTACGTTAAATAACTCTACGTAGTGACTCTTCGATTTCGCATTGTGAAGTCAACATCTCCTGTGGATGTGCCGGTATCGGGACGAAACGTGCGTCGAAGAAAGTGTTGGAAAATTGTGTGTGGTGTTTCATGTGGGTAGTGTTCCTGCATATTGCAAACAAATTAATCTGTCCTGCTACGTAAGTAAGTCAATGGGTTAAAGTATCTAGTTATTAAGTTATTATTATTATTATTAAGTTATCTCAAGTCGCTACTGGAGATCTTTACCTGAAGCCATGTTGCTTCTACTATTCTATTTCTTTTATTTTATTTTAGAAATTATAATGATTAGGGTTAGTACAAGTTCTTTGAAAGTTTCGTTTCGAATAACGATTTTGCAATTCTCTTAAATAATCTAAATAAGTACGACAAGTAAGAGAAAACGAATAAAGATACAAAATTCATCGCTTTGTTATATCTTTTACAAGCCTTGCAGGTATTTATTCATGATCTGTCACTCTGTTATCAATTTTAATTAGTTTGATCAAATTAAATTTAGCCTTGCGCCGACCCCACCTGCCCTTAACACCTCCCTTGTCTCCTCTGACACCGATATTGCATTCTTGCCACCGATACTGGAAGACGTCGAATTTAATGAAAATTAATGGAATTCCTTGTGTTGTTTTTAATTAATTAACGAATATTAACGTTTTACTTACGACCCGCCTCGCGCCGGGGGCGGAACGTGATGAATGTTCCCGTACCTTCGCTTGTTCCCGACGGATTAATGAATCATCATAAAACAATCGAATTAAAGTTTGTAATAAGTAAAATAATAAATAGCTAATTCTACCTTTTTGGACGATGACGATGGCACATATTATCTTTTGATTATGCTATGTTATATTTATTTATTTTATCTGTAAGTAAAAACTTGATGACGGTCCCGTCTGATACAAAGCGAATAAAAATCTATGCTGTATATAATCATGAATAAAATGTACCACTTAATAAACAAAAGTTTTACAAAAGCTATTTACGTACGAGCGCCAGAAAATGCTCATAATAATACCTATATTATGATTTTATATGTAATCTCTGGGGGATAAACTTGTACTTTTTACTCTCGCAAACTAAAAGCCTTATAAAACTTTCTCTTTGTAATAGCTTTGCAAGAAAACACAAATATTTATTTCCAAAATAATGGAAAAAGGTTTGTTTCATGGAAATGGAGGATTTACTGTGATTACATTTTGTGATTATCTTTAGCGTGTAGCCTCCATTGTTTCCGTTGGTTTATTTCTACTTTAATCTTATCCTTAACTTCAATAAAATGAGACAACCAGCACCTAACGATTCTGCTCGTATTTAATAAAATACCTTCTTTAGTAACGAGGTTCAATGTCCATTCAACAATTTTTTAATTGCAATAAGTATGCTCAAATTGCCAAATGTGTTTCTGGCATTATGACTATCGAAAATCCATAACACACGAGTAAAACAAACATGGTAAATTCCAAATGAAATAAAACATAGCTTATTAAAGCTTTATAATTGGCCGGTTCCATTTCACGGTTCGCATGGAGCGATCCATTAAAGGCAAATTAATGAAAGTAAAATGAGGAATTAATACTTGCCAGAGATTCATTGCTATTAAAAACGGGGCCAATAAATAATTGGAAATGTTCAGCTGCTGCGTTGCATCTGTGTAATGGATATGGTAATGGACATTTTAAGGATGTCCAGGATCTCGCTTTATGTAGTCGAACTTTCTAAGCACTAAACCAAAACTAAGCAAAAGAGGCGACCCCGCACGCGGGAAAGCGCAGTGTTGGCAGACCTCCGACCAGATGGACTGACGACATAAAGAGAGTCGCGGGAAGGCGCTAGATACAAGTGGAGCAGGACCGTGTGGGCTGGAAATCATTACAGGAGGCCTTTGTCCAGCAATGGACGTACGTCGGTCGAACGAACGAAACCAAGGAGGCAAAGAATGTGTTCCTACTCGAGGCAGGATAGCCGAGTACTTCGGCATAATTTGGGGGTCGTATATATATAACTGCCACGGACGCGTCCAAAAGGTTACAGGTTTTCAGGACCGCCCTGACGCAGTGGAGCGTGTTTGAATTCGGGTGGGAAGTCGCGGGTTTGATATCCTCCACAGGCTATTTTAGAATTTTATTTTTACTAAATTAGCACATGTTTAGTCTAGTGGAAAGGTTCGGCCGTGGCTTGTTATCAGCAAATGACGCACTACATGTTAGTACTATAACATCTTCGGCTACTTCATCACTTATCATCATCAGGTGTGATCGCAGTCGAGTGCTTAGTTGTAGAGGATATTAAAAATTCCTCGGTTCAAATCCCAGATTTACGAATATGTGACCGAAGTATCGGCCACTAGGATATCAGGACTTATGTGATGTTTTAAAGTAGGTTACGTTAGAATCGTTGAGTGTCACACACGGTAATGGCACGCGATGCTAAGCGAGAGATATGCAAAGAGGCGCGTGAGTAATGCATAGCAAGTGCTCGCTTGACCCGCTGCGATGAAGATTACGTAGCGAGCGGGTACACACGTATCTTGGTTCATTCGTCTTCTGCACGGCTGTAACATACACACTCGTTCTGTAAATCATTGTGACGCTGTAAATTACAGGTACAAAGTTTGATATATGTTAGTCACTCCTTCAAGAACTTATTACTCAGCAATCAGCATCCATCAAACATCCCTTTTTGATCTTATCAAAAATGAAGAGATCCGTAAAAGAACCAAAGTACATACATAGCGTAACGTATCGGAAAGCTTAAGTGGGAATTTCCATTATGACAAAGAAAATTTCATCATTTTATGCACGAATTTGTCGTGCAAATAAATAAATATTTCATTTCATTTTCCTGCGGGATTAGTGAAAAAAATCGCACCCTCGCACCTGATTGGAGGAAAAGTGGTATTATTATAGTACGAGCACCTTTGACTCAAGCACCTGGTGCCATGTTCAATTCCTGCCATGGACCTTTTGATACTTGAAATTTTCTATTAGGTCGGATGGTGGTAGCCTCGGATGGGCCTGGTTACCTCCCCTCTGAAAAAAATTACCACTAATCTATCGAGCGTTTCAGTCTAAGTAGCAACTGTTAGATTTTCTTTAAAGGTTATTATGATAAAATCTTAGGCTGCGTCGTCATTTTACCAGGTAAGATTGCTTAAAAGAGAGAGGCTTTTAGATTGCTTAAGAGGTCTTAAAAATTGTACTCATTTATAACTTACAATTAAAAGTGAAGAAACTTGGGAAAGGTATAATTATGCTATGCTCACACTAACCCTTGGTCCACAATTTACTCTAGATATCGGAACGCGGATATTTGAGATCGATGGGTAGAGTATCTAAATAGTGTCGTTCAGGTTTATACAGCGTGAAATGGACTGCCACTCACCCTCGTCACGGTGACCTCTGACCTTGCGACCCCTAACCCGCCTCGGTTGAGCCGGTAGCGTACATATTGATTTTAGCTATATCCCGGGATATTACGCGTGTCTGTCTTGTGTACGCGGATCAAGAGGGATGACTGGGAAGTATTTTAAGATAGGAACATTTTTTACCTGAAATCAAATATCGAGGTCAGGTATTTGATTCCACGATTCCATAATAGTATCGGAAATGGAAAAATCTGCCTCCTCCTACACTGCTAAGTAAGTTATATTTAGTTTCAGACCGCATAATATGTCTCCGGAAAGTCATAGAAGGATAAACGTGATTCGAACCTACGAACCTTCGATGAGTGGCGAAGTTCTGAACCAATGCGCTATGTACCTGTATGGAAGGAATAAACTGATCATAACATACATCATACGTAATCATGGTAAATTAATTTTTATCCGACTTCTAAAAGTAAGAGTTTAGTATGTATGCATATAATACGAGTATGAGACTGTATGAAATAAATTGACTTTGACTCGACTTATGTTTGTCCACAATTTCCTCACGTTTGATTGAAGCGATTTTGATTTGGTTTTCAGGAAAGTATATTTTACATTTTGAAGAAGTTTTTTGTAAATATACCGAAGGCAAAAAATCAGGAGGTCCCTATGTTTGCATTTAAGCTTGTCCGCGGACATCTGGAGTTTGGCGATGCCGATTTTGATAATTTTTTTTTTATTTACTCATGCCCGAGATGTCTCAACAAAACTTTTAAAAAGTGTGTGAAGTTTGTAAACCCGCAATTAATGAGCGAACGTTACTTGGCTACTACCAAATCTTTCTCCTTTTGAGGAACACGAAAACAATGTATCTCGATTGTTACTAGTGACGAGTAACAATATCTATTGTTTCTACATTTAAAAATCTGTAATCTCGCCTCCCATGTGGGTGCGATGGAATCTCAGGGCGGGCGGCAGTAGATATGTCTAGATAATCCCTTATCTCTCTCGACATGCGGGTTGAGCGTATAATATGGAGCATGGAGATTAAATTAAAATTATATTCTACTAGATTTTTCCCACGACTTTCGCGGAAACTGTCACTTCCCGTGTTTAATTAAAAGTGTGTCAGTAAAATTAACATCTCACATGATGACAAGTAAAATTCATGTAAAGAGGATTATTTGTGTTCTTTTTGTTGAATTTATTTCAAATTATTTATCTTTTAATATAAATAGGTGACATATTTATTCAATAGAGTTCAACAGCCAATTATCGGCTCTGATTTGTGAAATGGTGATAACTGATACTCGGGTGAGTTTGTTGTAAACTTAAAATATTTATGATTATTATATCAATCATATATATCGCTGATGTTTAAAAAGTCCCTGTAAATAAGATATTATTTATGAGTTTAGGTACTTAGGAGACAAAAAAATAAGGTCACGAAAATGTTATGCAACAACTTTTTCATCGCATGGTTATTTTCTAATTTTATTCCCACAACTTGTGTACCAATAAAAATATCAAACTGTCAAAAATCATATTGACAAAAGCTTTCCCAATTTTCAATTCCGAGATCGTCCGTTTAAATACCGCCGCGTCAGGTATTTCAGAACTCATTTCTTATCCGGCAGTCATCTACAAAGTTTTGAGCGCTGAAGATTAAATTCACTGTAAAAGAGCTCTGTGTAGTGTTATAGCGTTCAATGCAATGCGGAGTGACTCCTGATGAAAAGTTTTATATTCTAAAACAAGTCGCGCTGCCGACATTAAAGTTACCTTTGTGAAACTGTTCTTTAATTGCACAGCTTCTTGCGAGCTCCCTCGCAAAGCAATCGAGTTATAAATAAAGCACTGGAATTGTACAAGGAAAATTAAAACAAAGATCCTCATTTTCCTCGGACTGGCAGCGTCTTACAAAATGATATTACCTTCGGACTTGCGGATGAGGCGGATATTCAGTTTACTTTTTGTTGCTTATCTACATATTTATAACAGCAAAGAATACGTAAATTTAGAAGTGAAAAGTGAAGTGTGAAATGTGGTAGAGTTTGTACAATACTTACGGTAGTACTTTATTGTAAAACCGGTGTTGGTTTTTGTACAATTCTGTGTAAATCTGATAAATTCTTAGGTGGGTATTAGATGGCGAACAAATCTGAATATAATACTATTCAATAAAGGTGTATCATTTTGCAACTTTATTGTTTATTTTATTAAACGAGCAATTCAGATGTTACGGAGCTCATAGTAAAAGTCAAAACTGTTCAATGCACTGCGGTGGTGGCATATATTATTGAGCGATGTGTATGGTAGTAATATGAGCACATTCATACTGAGCGATTATATGTTCCAAAATAATGAAATTAAAACAATTTTTCCTCGAATCGCGATACAAATAGTTTTTTTTGTTTTATTAATTGTGTAAATGGAAGTGGTGTTCCAGTCAGTCTTTCTCTTATAATTATATTATTGTGGAAAACCGCGGAAATTTTTAAATTGCTCCTGTAACGCAGCGTGCAAATTGACGCTTGAATTAATAATAATTACTGAACGTCTACCGCGTTGTACCTGCCTTTATACTGTCAGTGCGATGACACAGCTTGATGACTCATTGTTTAAATAAATTGATTAAAACAACAGCAGGTAGAAACGTTTCACATAAAATTTTTGAGTTCCAGAAAGGTCAAAAGTTATTTTTAGGTATAAATCAAGAATTGTCAGACCTTTGCTACAGTTGGCGCGGGAGTTTGTGGGTTCGATTCCAGCCACGATTATTGAGACAAGGTTTTGTTTCACATTTTCTATTACACTCATTTTTTGGCAGTCATGTAAAAATAGTAACAGGAACCAGTAACATATTAAGTTACTTAGTTAGACCATGAAATTACAAGTTTTTGAATATTCATAGTGTGTGTGTTTGTGAAAATTATAAATACCTAGTGTGTTATCAAATTTTGCCTTCTCAAAATAATTAATTTCTAATAATTAAATTTCTCTGAGTTCAACCAACGAATATATAATATTACTAACGTAAAGAAGGGACATTCACACCCTCCCGTCAATGTATTACCCCAGAGCGCCGAGCGCGACGCGTCGGGTGGTACTCGTGGGCGCTGTCTTGTATTTCAATAGGTTTGCCACAAATTCATAACTTTATCATCATAGGGCTACTGATTGTAAATAAAAGCATACCTGTTTAGATGTCTATTTTTTTATTAGTAAAATTTATGCAAAAAACCGAATGATTAATAAAGTTTTCTCAGATTGCGCTTGACAAATGAAAAAAATCATATGGGCAAGGAACTGTAATTAATTATTTTTGCAGTGATTTTTATAGGTATCCGATTATAATATCCTATTGTTTAATGAATATAAATTACTAGCAGAAACCCGCGGCTTCGCACGCGTAAATTTTAGTTTTAACTTAAAAAAAATAGTTTAAACTTAAAAAAATTTAGTTCTCTACGGGAACTCTTTGTGTTAATTTACATGAAATCTATCTTCATTTCAACTCTAAACCAAAAATTTTCAGTAATTGCGGTGTGAACAAAAAATTCTCTCCCGCATGAATATCTCTTTTTCCCTATTATCACGAAAACAACGGATTTTCCAGAGAAAAAAGTAGTTGATTCTAGGATATAATCTATCTCCATTCCAAATTTCAGCCCAATCGATTCAGTAGTTGCGGCGTGAATAATTTTTTGCGCGTGAATTTCGGTTTTTAACTAATCCCACGGGAACCTTGAATTTTTCGAGATAAAATGTAGCTTATGTGTTAATCCAGGATATAATTTATCTCCATTTCAAATTTGAGCTAAATCGGTTCAGTAGTTGCGGCGTGAACGAATATTTTTCCCGCGTGGATTTCTGTTTTTCACTATGATCATACTCGTAGAAGTCATGAAATTTTCCGAGAAGAAAAGTAGCCTACGTATTTATTCTATCTTTTTTCCGAATTTCAGTCATATCAGTAATTACAGCGTGAAGTAGTATTTTTACCGCGTGAATATCAGTGTTTCAGTTTTCCCGCGGACACCATAGATTTTTCCGGGATGAAAAGTAGCTTTTGTATAAATCTAGGATATAATCTATCTCGATTCCAAATAACAGCCAAATCAGTTCAGTAATTACGGCATGAAGGAATATTTTTCACGCGTGGATTTCTGTTTTTCACTATTATCATAGAAACCACGGAATTTTCCTGGATGAAAAGTAGGCTTTGTAATAATCCGGGATAAAATCTATCTCATTTCCGATTTTCAGTTATATCAGTTCAGTAATTACAGCGTAAAGTAGTATATCTCGTGTATGAACATCAATGTGTCAAGTTTCCCGCGGAAACCATGGATTTTTCCGGGATGAAAAGTAGCCTTTATATTAATCCAGGATACAATCTATCTTTATTCCGAATTTCAGCCATATCAGTTCAGTAATTATGGCGTGAAGTAGTATTTTTCGCGTATGAATATGTTTTTCTTTTTTCCTGCAAAAACCATGAAATTTTCCGGGATGAAAAGTAGCCTACGTATAAATACAGGATAAAATCTATCTTTTTTCCGAATTTCAGTCATATCAGATCAGTAATTACAGCTTGAAGTAGTAATTTTACCGCGTGAATATCAGTTCTTCAATTTTCCCGCGGACACCATAGATTTTTCCGTGATAAAAAGTAGCTTTTGTATTAATCCAGGATATAATCTATCTCGATTCCAAATTTAAGCCAAATCAGTTCAGTAATTACGGCATGATGGAATATTTTTCACACGTGAATTTCTGTTTTTCATTATTATCATAGAAACCATGGAATTTCCCGGTATGAAAAGTGGGCTTAGTAATAATCCGGGATAAAATCTATCTCCTTTCCGAATTTCAGTCATATCAGTTCAGTAATTACAGCGTAAAGTAGTATTTTTCGCGTGTGAACATCAATGTTTCAGGTTTCCCGTGGAAACCATGGATTTTTCCGGGATGAAAAGTAGCCTTTATATTAATCCAGGATATAATCTACCTTTATTCCGAATTTCAGCCATATCAGTTCAGTAATTACGGCGTGAAGTAGTATTTTCGCGTATGAATATCTGTTTTTCTTTTTTCCTGCAAAAACCATGGATTTTTCCGGAATAAAAAGTAGCCTATTTATTAACCCAGGATATAATCTATCACCATTCTAAATTCCAGCGAAATCGGATGTGCACTTGCGGCATGAAGATTTTTTTCCGCGTTGATTTCGGTTTTTTACTAATCCCACGGGAACCTTGAATTTTTTCGCGATGAAAAGTAGCCTTCGTATTAATCCAAGATATAATCTATCTTTATTCATAATTTCAGCCATATCAGTTCAGTAATTACGGCGGGAAGTAGTATTTTTCCCGCGCGAATATATGTTTTTCCCTTCTCCTGCAAAACCCATGGATTTTTCCGGGATGAAAAGTACCCTATTTATTAAATCAGGATTTAGTCTATCTCCATTCCAAATTTCATCCAAATCGGTTGTGTACTTGCGGCGTGAGATTTTTTTTCCGCGTGAATTTCGGTTTTTAACTTATCCCACGGGAACCATGAATTTTTTCGGGATGAAAAGTAGCTTATGTGGTAATGCAAGATATAATATACCTCTATTCCAAATTTTAGCCAAATCGGTACAGTAGTTGCGGCGTGAAGACGTATTTTAACTTGATAAAATCCAAACTTTGGACCCCCGTTTCACCCCCTTAGAGGGTGAATTTTGAAAAATCCTTTCTTAGTGCTCCCCTAGACCTCACAAGGAACATGTGTGCCAAATTTGGAGTCTCTAGACCCAGCGGTTTGGGCTGTGCGTTGATATGTCAGTGAGTCAGTTTCTTCTTTTATATATTTAGATATGAAAGCTTGTGGGTTTGGATGTTTGTAACTCTTTCATGCCGCAACTAGGTACGTACTGTAACGATTTGGCTGCAAATTGGATTGAAGATATATAAACTTTCATTAACACATTACTATCCTTTTATCCCTAAAAATCCATAGTCCATACGGAATTTGTGAAACTCCAAAATTCAGGTCAGTGAAGCCGCGGAAAAAAGCTATGTACCTACTTATGAAAATAAGTATATATTTCTGTTTTAATTTTATCCTTAGAAATTAATAAAATTATAGATAAACACAATGAAATATAATTAGTTTTCATGAAATAACTAAACAAAATATTGCATTTGTACCGCAATTCTAATGTTTTATAGTGGGCTGCAAGTTGTCACTGTGCATCGGTCGCGTCGTCGCCACGTACACGTTGAATTTTGCCAGCCCTACATGGGCTACGATGACATTTACTCACACATAGAAATGAATGCTTATAGGATAAGTGTATAATCTATGCTTATAGGGCCGGCATTTTAGTAGTAGTGTAGGTAGTTAAGTCATGTAATTTGTACTGAGTGTCACGGGCCTGGTTCAACTGAGCTTGTATTTGACAATTGTCTTAGTTTTAAAGCTTCACTTTCGATCTACGTCATTTTTCTCTTGTTATAATAATAGTATTTTCTCATAGTATGATAATGATTATTTTTTGCTTGTTTTCTCCAATTCCTTTGTTTATATTATTTTCTTCTTTGTATATTGCGGGGAGTTGGTAAATAAAGTCATCCTTTGTGTATTTTATTCAATTGTTTTATGAACCTCTAGTATTCAAGTTGGCATTCATGGCTGGACGCTGGTGCCTGGTAGGAAATTAATAATAATGCTCTACTTAATTTCAATGGACCTTGAGTATGCTTGTTATTTGAGGTGAAAACTACGAGAATATTCAATAAAACATTGGCAGTTATAATTTCAATGTATAAAACGTTGTTGCTGACGATGGTATAAAGTTTGAAACTGTGAGTTTTTTAATTATTAGTTTATTAAGTTTAAAAACATGAGCGCAATTTTTTTCTTAGTATACCTTAGTCGCTAATTGGATAGATAGATGAACAGACTTGCGAGGGAAAGACAGAGGGAATTGCCAGGAAACTTCGACTTATAATTCAATAAGTAAAATTATGTTTTTAATTGTCATTTGGTAAATGAAATAAATAAAAAAATATATGGATATAATATTATAATCAAAGTATTTCACATAGTTATTATAATTTACTTTGAATGTCACTTATCTGTTTTTTTTAATAATATTTTAAGTTTTTTTGGTGAAATAGTGAGTTTAGTTATATGCGAAACGTCATATTACTGCATCGAATTCAAAGTCGGTAAGTACGATAACCCTGCACCTACAGCTCAGCAAAGCCTAGCAAAAGCTGGCAATTAATTAAATACTGCACTGAATTCATTACAATGGTATTATGAATGCATGTACTAACTACTAAGCGAGCAATTTGGCCGCAGCCCACAGACCCACACGCCCGGTGAGTTACATCCGTGTTAACTACTATTATACTGTACTATACAAGCCATTATTGAAATTGAGCGGCATTAGGTGCATATTATACGAATAATACAACTAAAATTAACGGACAGTGCAATGAAATAGTTGTTCCCGACCTCCCCCACGGCCCACTTTGGAATTTTATAATTTCTAAATTTGGCTCAAATCTGGTCTGGTGGGAGACTTCGGCCGTGGCTAGTTACCACCCTATCAGCAAAAACGTACCGCCAAGCGATAGCGTTCCGGTGCGAAGCTGTGTAGAAACCGTTGGGGTGAGTTTACTTACCCCTCCCAAACCCCTTTCGACAAATTTCTTCCAATCATGCTACTTAGGAGCGAATTTAGATTACAGACTCAAAATACACGACATTTAAAAAGAAAGATACGCAGATAGCTTTTATTACACAACCATCCTTATAAGCAAGTATTTTTGAAAATTAAATATTTTCCGTATTGACGATGTTTGGCGAATTAATTTCAGTTATAATATAGATTTCAGCAAAGTAACGCAGCGCTCTCATCGAATATTTAAAACCGAAAATGTTTTGCATTTTGTGTTCGCTCTCATAAAATCAGATTGTAGGCTGCGCTCGGCTCGGCTGGTGTGCCATTTATTCATAACCCGCTAGTTCACTCGAGCGAAGTATCCCGCCACTTGCAGCCTTTTATTGGATGCCTTTGGGTTTATTCATGAAGTTTGCTCTTTCATTGGACTTATGACATAAGTGCCTACTATATCCGTGTCCATTTGAGCATGCCAATTGCCTTGGGCCTAATAATGAGGTCAGGAATGAAACTCAAAGAAATGACTCTACACAACCGCTTTTAATAAAATTGTAACAACGCGTAACTGTACTGTTGTGTAGAGTCAGTCAGGAGTGATAGGATTTTTCAAATTATGACAGCATACACAAATTTTGGTGAAAGTCCACTAGCATCAATAATTATTTACTTCTGCTCTTCATAAGCCTTCATAAGCCTTAAAAAAAGGGCAGCATATACCTCAAATGACGATTTTGTAATCTCAATCCAAAATTACACCCCTCAAGATCTTTTGGTGTAAGTCCTAAATAATATTGTGAAGGTATTTTTTGAACAGTTTTAAATAGTAGGTATCTGTTACTATAAAGGAATATGGGCACTTTTGTTATGAATCTTCTCTTTTAACGAAGTCCATCAGTAGTACTAGTGTCCCTTGACATACAAAAACTTTAGATGTATGTGATGTATGTGACTACCATGTCAACATTAAAAAGTATTTATCCAAAAATATATTACAAGAACTTGTATTCGCTATCATGATTGTCGGATAGTGGTGGTTTTACTGTTATAAAACTGTTGATTCCTGTAAAATTGAAGTTTCCAGTGTAAAACTTTTCAGTGCGCACACAAAGTTGAAAGTTAGCGGTGTTAGTTACTTCGGCTACATCATGGAACAGTGAATGTAGTTCGTGTCTGCGTAGTTGAATATTCTCTATTGAGTTTCGTACACCGTAGCGCTATGTACCTATTTATTTTATTATACTTGTGATTTTTTGAGCATAATATGATTAATAAATAAAACTAAATGTGGAATCGGTTACTGCCTTTTTGATATAATTTAAAGCAAGTATTAGTAATATTAAAAGCTTTTATAATAACATTAATTCGACTGTTTCCAGAGAGTTTGCATAATCTTCGTGTTAATTTGAATTTGTTGGAGCTGTGTAGTTTGCTACGCCACTTTAATTATGAGCTTTCAAATGTGAAAATTTGTATTCAATTATTAAATTTAAATGCGTGGTCTAGCTGTGAGATTGAAAATTATTCAATATCTGTATTTTTAGGGTTCCATTCTAGCAAAACTAAAACCTTATGGGACCGCTTTTTGTCAGAAAGGACAAAATAAACCCAGTCACAGGATTTAACCTACGAATAAATTTTCGGACTTTTAGGTATAATTTTTTTGGAATGCCTAAGGAGCGAACAAATATTTGAAAGAAATTATTCCATAGAAAGAAAAAAAAGAAATTATTCCTATTTCATGTCAATAACAACAAGCAATTAGTGAAATAAACAGTGGAGGGTAATCGTTTGATGTCAGCTCTTCTTTGATGCGACGCCGATAATTGCCAATTCTGACGCAATATACCTTCGAGCAGGGACCGGGAATGTTCCAATTACTCACAAATACATGCCTCACATTTTTGTTGTATGGAGGAAGGACGTAATTAGTCAAGACTTCGAGGCAGGTAGGTATAGAAAGTCTCACAATAAAGCTCCTTCAGAAAAACAAGGGGGTTAGTACAAGTTGTTGGATCAACTCGAATCTCAATCCGATTTCGCCATAAAACCTTGTGATATGCAGAGAGTAACCGCTATCAAATTCATTATTGTATCTCGTACCGCTAATGAATTCTTAGCATTATTCCATCTCGTACGGCTAGTAGCAGATTCATGAATAGATTAGGTTCTAGATTCGGTCACAGAATAAGAATATTGTATTTTATATTTATATAATAAATTATATTTATTATTCTATTAAAACAATGTTCGATTCTGTGGATTCTGGATGCGCGTCTCTATTCATTCTGGGGTTGTTCCCAACATGAACAACATGAAGCATGGTTGCCATTCTAGCAACTTGGGTCTCAACTGTTTTGCGACCTCTGTCCCATCGTGCATATTGCTACTGCGTTTTCGCAACACTTTAACCCCATACATCTATACTTATAATAAAACTGTAAAGGGTCGAATTCTGTACATTGAAGATATTTTGAAATTTTTTGTTGGAGGACACTATTTAGTCGATACTGAAGCCAAAACTGTAATTTGTTTAATTTTTGTCTGTCTGTCTGTCTGTCTGTCTGTCTGTCTGTCTGTCTGTCTGTTTCACGACCGGGCATCACGGCTAATCCGCTGGATGGATTTAAATGAAACTTGACATGATTATAGTTCATAACCTGAGGTAGGACATAGGATACTTTTTGTCCCGAAATTCATCATGGTTTCCCTGGAAGACGGCATCAAAGTCCAAACGTTTTTTAGTTATAATTCATTAACACGTTGTCCGATTCCATTCATTCTTTTTTTGTTAGAAAGGAGGTTCTTTATTCCATACAAATCTTATCATCATCACTTTTGTAGTTCAGAAATTACAGACATCAGAACCTGTAAGTTCAAGTAGGTAGGTGACTTGAAACTCGGAATGCACAAAGAACCTAGGGCTAGGACGTAGGGCTCAAGTAAGACTGGAGTACCCTTACAGCCGTAAATAAATAGGCTTAGCAGGAGATTTTGTATGGTTTAAAATTTTTCACTTTTAGGGTGAACAAAAATCATGTAACTGGCGTTATCGCTACGTTATACCTTATAGCGCCATCTCTACAATTATGTGGAACTTGAATGTAAAACTCTGAGATAGGTACTACCGAATTTTTTTAAATAAAAATTAACTGTCATGTTATTTACTGTTTCCTGACTTTACATTAAGATGGCACTGTTAACACATGAACAGATTTAAATTTTATCATCCGCAATATGGAAAGGGTAAGATAATGGTTCACAAATATTTTTAACCCTTAGGTCTTATCGATCCTAACCGACTGACTGTCATCTAAGGACTTTTTATACGTAAAGAAATATATAGCCATTGTCCATTCTGATGTTTTGGATTGTATTGAGATGAAGCAAAGATTTTTAAAAGACTCTTATATTATGTTGGTCTGGGGAATAATGTTAGTAGAGTAATTTATCCCAGTGGTACCTACCCGGCCGAACTCTGAAAGAAGAGTTCTACTACCAGTACAACTTTTCACATGGTTTAATAATTTTTGACATATTTCGTGGTTTCAGAATAAAAATCACAATGAAAAGGACGATTTTAACTGTCGATATTTCGATACATTGGTACAAGTCGTGGTCACGCAGTGACCACGACCTGTGCCACTGGGTCGAAATATCGACAGTTAAAATCGTCCTTTTGATCTTTCAACTACGTATTAATGAAACTTTATATTATTATTAAGAAAAAGGAGTTTTCAAAATCACCACAAGATAACCCGTGCAAAGTAAGAACAGGTTTCTGTACAATATCACACCAAAATCCCGCGAAAAATCAAGGAATTCCAGTAGGAAAGTATATTATGTAAAAAAATCGTAATTCACGCGGGCGGAGCCGCGGGCAACAGCTAGTGTGACATAAAAATGAGACGAATTATAACATGCAGATCATTCTGCACATTTGTCAATCATTGACCATTACTCTGTATTAGGTTTCGCAAAATAATGTGCGTTATTTTGCTCGGAAACCTGAACATGGACTTATAAGGTATTTTAAAGACTTAATCATATTTTCTCAGATCCAGAATAATAGTCCCTGAATAATAAAAAATATTACCAATAACAAAGTGTTATACGAAGCAATTTTCCCTGCGTTAAGTCAACACAATTACTCGGGCATTATTCTCGTAAACCCACCGACGACGCCCTCACGACTCGGAAAGCCAATTTGCCTGCGAAAAGAAATTATATACATCTAAAGTCAAAACCAATAAATAAAATTGAAGCGTCTGTCCGTAATATCGGATGGCATTAGTAAAAACTACGTAGAGACATATGGAATGCAGAAATAGACACGAGTACCCTGGACAAGGTGGACGGCACGAAACATTTCGCCAGTTTATCGGTGCCAAAAATGCTTGTTTTGGCACTAATAGTAAGGCCACGCTGTAGTTCGTTCAGCAACCACCTATAGAATTTTGACAGATAGCGCTACTGTTTGCTTGTACGAAAAAGTTTACTTTTTCGGTTAAGGTTCGTAATCCAGCGATGTCTTTACTTCTTTAGATATAATTTTTACCCGAATGTAGTTAAACAAATAAGTTGCAGGTAAAATAAAGCTCTCGCCAAACAGCCGTGCAGCAGGAGCAATTACCAGTATATAATATGAAAGGCGCCACTAACGGGCCGTACCATCACGGGCCAACAATAACAAAATTGACTGAGTGTATATTTGTGCCTAGCATTTACATACGATACGAGAATTCAAAATCAAAAAGTTTCTCAGGTAGCATACAACATAGATTGATCGGCTCCGAGCTAACGAGGGTTCGTGTCCTGAGCCTGTTCACCGTGAAAATCCTCAGAATATTTTTGATCCTGAAACAAATTAGGACATAGTCCTTTGTCCGAAGCTTTGTAAGTCAAACTGTATTGATATTTTATTATTATGAAACAGAAATCGATAAAATAAAAACATATCTTGCCTTATTCCGCAATATCGGGTGTGTAATGTGTATAATAATATCTCAGAGTACCAAAAGGTTCTTACCAAACACATTTCCAAAAAATTGTTGCTACTGCTATTTTTAAAAAGACACTAATTTATGCACATTGCGCATCTATGTTTATCGTGGAGAAAATGATGCTTTCACCAGGAACTGTGAGTCAGAGTGGACAAGTTAAGTGTAAGAACGAGTGATTGTAGTTATGTATTCAGTATTTCCTGAGGATGTCCCAATGTCGAGGTGAAACGTGATTCGAGTATCGTAAGAGTTGTATGTGGTTTTGCATGTGGATGGTGGTAGCATTGCTTGCTTGAGAACTTTCTAATAATTTAATATTTCTAGCTAGAGTGTTGAAAGCTGGAATTAAAATGAATTGAGGTCCGAATATAAAAATTATTCTAGCGCAGATGAGTTGAATGGAAGCGCAAACATCTGTGTCCTATTGAGAGAAACGAAGTCCATTGTTTAAGAAACGAGCTGAAGTAAAAGAGCCCTTAGCAAATCGAGAGCCCTTCATGTACAAAGGGGAGCTCGTGCGAGCGCAGTCGAGGGCTTTCGCTTGCTGCCGAGAGCCGAGTTATTCTATAAGATTTTTGTAGCTGAGATGAAAACTCAATCTTATTGTACGGACGCAATTTGTTGTACGAACATTCATTGTTGACAAGTACGCGTTAGCTGCTTCAGATGAGTGACCTAGATTAATTTTGCTCACAGATTGGACGAAATCTGTGCTCTTCTTACCTTCTTTACTCGTTTCTCTATAGACATGTGTTACGATTATTTCTTATTATTTGCAGTAATAGATCTAAAACGAAGTCAGACCTCAATGTATATCTCATTTATCTATGCTCTAGAAGTAAAATTATATTTGTTATGACCGACCTTAAAAAATACTCTAGAGATTCAAAATATAGGCGTAACAGGTTTGTATAGAAATTAGAGAAGCGGGTATGAACAGCACAATTAATTAAGTGCTTTCTTTTCTCTGCTGGAGTTTCCTCCATTTTAAATTATGACTTTTAGGCGGTTGTAGCCTGTAGGAAAGTTATGAAAAACTAACTTTTTTCAACATCAGCCCGTTATGGATAGGAACGGGGTTTTTCTCGATATAGCCACAATACACTACCCAAATGTTAGTTCGCAGGCTTCACACATCTTAACAAAATTATGGGAAATTCTCATAGGCATACAAGTTTCCTTACAATATTTTCATTGATAGTTAAGGACCAGTTGTGCCAGCCGAGGTTAGTGTGTTAACTCAAAGTTACCCTACCCCAGGTTGAAATAGTCAAAAATGACCAATGAGAGACGTTGATTCAGGTTTAAAAATGTAAATATTTAACCCACCGTTTAGCGCAAGTGGACCTAAGCAATTTAAAATACGATATTTAGTTACCACAGATTTCGCAGATGCTGCAATTAAAACTCCCGACCTCCGGCCTGTCAGCTATCACTGTTTATTATATTCTACGTAAATTATATTACACGCTCCGTGAAAGTTAAAGTAGTTTTCGAGTTGACAGCGCTATAAGCCGAAAACTGCAAACACACATCATCAAAGTTGGTAGTTTGAAGCGCTTTACATCTTGTGTACGCAATAAACGCGACCCGCAACTCGGAACAGCTGCGCCGCCTAAGCCTAGACCCTCTAACAGACTAGATCTATTCAGAACAATTAAGAACTTCGTCGGACGGCCAGACTGTAACTATGAGCAAATAACATTGAAATACTTAAACTATGGGCACCACCGTTATGTACGACACATACCAAGGAATAATATTTATATTGATGTACAACGTGTCTTTTTAGTTTACCGAAGATATTCCGGACGTCAGCCTCGACGAGATTAGTATGGCTCTCAATCAACTGAAAAACAACAAGGCGCCAGGTGATGACGGAATCACAGCAGAACTCCTGAAAGCAGGTGGCAAACCGGTGCTGAAAGTCTTTCAGCGTATGTTCAATTCCGTGATCCACGGGGGTACTACGCCAAAGGCATGGCACAGGAGCGTGGTGGTCCTTTTCTTCAAAAAAGGTGACAATACTTTGTTGAAGAATTACAGGCCAATCTCGCTGCTGAGCCATGTCTACAAGTTGTTTTCGAGAGTTATAACGAATCGTCTCGCTTGTAGGTTTGACGACTTCCAGCCTCCCGAACAAGCCGGGTTCCGAAAAGGCTATAGTACCATAGACCACATTCTCACGCTTCGGCAAGTTATACAAAAAACCGAGGAGTATAACCAGCCACTTTGCCTAGCGTTTGTGGACTTTGAGAAAGCCTTTGATTCGGTGGAGACGTGGGCCGTGCTGAGGTCTTTGCAGAGATGCCGGATTGACTATCGGTACATCCAGGTGCTGAAGTGCTTGTATGAAAACGCCACCATGTCAGTCCGTATCCAAGATCAGACTACGGGGCCGATCCAACTGCAGCGTGGAGTGCGACAAGGAGATGTTATCTCCCCTAAGCTATTTACCGCTGCGTTGGAGGACGTCTTTAAGCTTCTGGATTGGAACGGATATGGCATTAATGTCAACGGCGAGTACATCACTCACCTTCGGTTTGCCGACGATATAGTAGTCATGGCACAAACTCTGGAAGACCTCAACACGATGCTCAACGACCTCAGCAGAGTTTCCCAACAGGTGGGCCTTAAAATGAACATGAGCAAGACGAAAATCATGTCAAATTCTCATGTTCCGCTCCACCCAGTAGTGGTTGAGAACTCTGCACTCGAAATTGTAGACGAGTACATATACCTGGGACATACGGTCTAGCTAGGAAGGTCCAATTTCGAGAAAGAGGTGAACCGCCGAATCCAGCTCGGTTGCGCAGCGTTCGGGAAGCTTCGTGATGTCTTCTCGTCCAATATTCCTCAGTGCCTGAAGACGAAGGTTTTCGAACAGTGCGTGTTGCCAGTGATGACATACGGATCCGAGACATGGTCGTTTACTATGGGCCTCATAAGAAGGCTCAGAGTCACTCAGCGGGCGATGGAGAGAGCTATGCTCGGAGTTTCTCTGCGGGATCAAATCAGAAATGAGGAGATCCGTAGACGAACCAGAGTCACCGACATAGCTCAACGTATCGCGAAGCTGAAGTGGCAATGGGCGGGACACATAGCTCGTAGGACCGACGGACGTTGGGGACCCAAAGTACTGGAATGGCGACCCCGCACGGGTAGGCGCAGTGTTGGCAGGCCTCCGACCAGATGGACTGACGACATTAAAAGAGTCGCAGGAAGGCGCTGGATACAGTTAGCGCAGGACCGTGCGGGCTGGAAATCATTGCAGGAGGCCTTTGTCCAGCAGTGGACGTCCGTCGGCTGAAACGAACGAACGTGTCTTTTTAGTAGAGGAGCCCACGATGCTAAATCGGCAGTTACTCGAGCCTCGTAGGACCTATTGCATTGTAATATAAGGTGCTAAAATGAAAAAGAGGTTATATGAAATTTGCTATTCCAGTGGTATTACAGGTTAAAAAAATCTGTCCATGAAAGTATACTCGAGCGCATCAGATTTTTATGCAGACGCTTCTCCTTGATATGCTTGTCGTCCTGATCCATAATCAGACAATTATGACAAGGAATTACTTTAATCTGCCGGGGTAAACAGAAACATCTTTCCTTCTCATATTTGTTTGAATTTCGTTCGATATCCTTATGATACGTTAGAGTCATAGAATAGGAATTCGTACAACAAGTTGTAAGGCAAAAAGTAACAGATTGGTTTGATTGTAGCATATTGTAAGTTACCCTTCCTAAGTAGGTATGCCAAGCTCAATCGGTTGTCAGCAAGTGCTTCTTTTAAACCGAGAAATGCAAGTTAATTGATGCGTCAATAAAAACTAGACAAACGTCCCCACTTACATAATTTTATCATAAGTCTGAGAAAAAATATGTTCAAAGAGCGAGGGCTATTATCGGTAATGAGTTCCCCTTGAATTGAGAATACCTTTGAATGCAAGAGTGGATCCATCCTTTACTGGCTGGAATTCGAGACTCGTTTATTGAATCGATGAAAAGAAATCCAGCTATTTTGTTCAGCCATAGAATGGATCGGTAAAAAAATATTAAGTATTGGACTGCTATCTAGAATTATGTAATAATTTGTAAGATACCAGAAACTGATAAGAATATATATAAGAGATGAAAAATGGGAATAATTTTGTATTCAGCCGATATTAAGACCAGGATAAGTAGGTATAGCTGCCGAAAATGTCTGGAACTCGTTAGCTGCTGAATCTTTTATTGAAATCTCCCTTTGATAACTAAATTTGCTTTTCCGAATCCCTCTCCGTGATGGAAATTTGATCATTTCGTCCCTTATTATACTTATTTGAACGAACAATTTTATTAAATCAACGCGAGTAGCTACTTACCTAACGCAAAATGTTTTTCTGTAAAATGTGGCACGTTTCCTTGAAAGAGGCTTTATTTTAGAGATGTTTTCTATCATATCTTTGGATACTTATTGGTTGAAATAAAACACTACTTAAATACCCCTTTTGTGTATTTTATGTGATGGTGCGGGAAACTTTATAAGTAAGCGTAATTTTGAGACGATAAATAATTTACCTTTTCATTTACCAATCAAATATCTTATTGAGCTTTCATAAATATCTGTAAATTATTCCTATGTGAAATAAGGAATTTTAGAGTTAGAGTGGGGGGTCCCGGGTTTGGTTCCCGACATGGGTCTATTTTCATGGGTCTGCTTTGGCCGCGCTTGATTACTATTCTGCCTATGATATGATATCAAGGAATCAAAAGTTGCATAGGCATGTTGCATTTATGTATCTACTGCTGATCGGATGATGAACTTGGAACCAAGACACCCATCGATTCTAACCGTTTTTCAAAGAAAACCATCATAATATTGAAACTATAATGTAAATGTACGAGCATAATATTGTTCTTTGAAGTGACAACGATTTCCACAAGTTTTCATAACAGCCATCGTAACAAGTAACAATGTATCTACCATCCTTGTTTGCTAAAGGATTTTCGCTAACAGCATTCCCTATTTTTGCAACGATCAACAACTGTATACCCGCCTCCGATGCTCCGCGCGCCGCGCCAGTAGCGGAGATTGAGGCAATTGCTACAATTTCTCAGATCGCAATAAAATTGCCGTTATACACTCAAATCCAAATCTGCTTTACTTGCATAAACTTTCGCAATAAACCTGGATTTTCTGATACCGAATCAGAAGTGGGATTATACTTGTAAAAGTAAAACTGTTGAAAAAGTCGAATACAGAAGCACTGTACTTACTATTTATATTATTTATAAATTCGCTCCACATGCTATTTGTTTTAAAGATTTTAATCTTCCCATTTTAGAAGCTGGATAAAGCATTCCACTTCAAGATCATATTAATATACCTTTACCTTCTGTATAACTTCAAAAATAAACAAATTTAATACTCTAAAGAAGATATAAGTATATATACATTTTTATTAGCAATATTCCCTCAGATTTTATACCTTAAAGCCTGGCTTATTGAACAATAAAGTGTTGTACAAGTCGTAAAGGTATGATAAGTCAGTCAGCTGTCTTGTACTGCTACAGATGTAGTCTCGGGAGCTGGTTCGAGTGCGCCGTTATTAGCTGTAAAAGTTTTACGCCCACTCGGATGAAGTGCCCAAACATTGCGATTCACTGGCTGGGAAACACGATTTAAGGAGTCCATTTGGTGATTCTCGTGAAATTTATAGAAAGGGAAGTGTGGCTTGAGAAAGGTGTGGTCTTTATGGGCACATTTCTGTTACACCTCTAAATCACGATGCGATCGTACGCTGAATTGAAAGATGTGTAACTTGTACATATAATAAATCAACCAGTCAATCTTTGTGGAGATTTTCCACAGGTGCTAGAAATATTATTGTGCATAAGTGCATACGTCAACACAGGTGAACTCTCTATTCCTCTCTCTCATTACCCGATCTGACGACTTTAGCGTACCTAATCTCCGAGGCATTGGGGTGAAACACAGCCTATTTCCAAATTTCTGGCTAGTAGTATAGTACTATGAATTTCTTGACAGAATAACCAATACAAAATTTGATTGGTCCGACCCGGGAATCGAACCCTCGTGGTCTGAAATCGAACGTGCTCACCACCAGACCAACGAGGCAGTTACTTTTACACATTGATCTAAAATCTTTTATATACTAACATCGTAACTAATTGAAAAACGATTTAATTTCAAGATTTGTTCTTCTAGTCTTGTTTATCGATAGAGCGACAATGTTGAGCCGTGGGCAATACACTAAAAATCGGTTTTTTAAATACTATCGTAATTTCACCCACTTTTTCCAGGGGTTCATTTTCCTGTGATAAAAAGGAGCCCTTGTAAATAGGAAAAAAGTACATTGTAAACTTTTTATTTGTAGAATTAATTTTAGAATTGGATTTGATCGATTGGTTTAACTTCTCCGTGCAAATAATATCTTGTATGTTTTTTCTATATTGTGTCGATTTATATATTCGTATGTACAAAGTTTGCGGGTCGGTAGCTTAATATAGTCATCTCCCGTAGGACGACCTTTCAATATATTACAAACATGTCGGCCAAACTCCCGCTGGGGTCACTTCCAATGTGGAGTATTTTATTATAAAAACAGACATTTTATCAAAGATCTACAGTTTTATGAATTTGAATTAAATATGAAAATAATGCTTTTAATTGTCATGATTATTATTGCCTCTACTTTTCAAACTCAAACTCAAAATATCTTTATTACACACAGGCCTAACGTACAGGCTCTTGTAAAATATTAATATGATATTTGTCACACGTATGTGGTGTTATATATGGTAAAAAGTCGACTTAAACCTAAGTTAACGAGGGTTTAAAGGGTTTTTATAAATCACTGGGTACGTGTTGTGTTGTATGAATTATTTCTCAATTATGGCTGAGAGGGGTTCGGCCATAGCCCACCACGCTGGCCAAGTGCGGGTTGGCGGGCTTCACACACCATCGAGAACATTTTTGTGAACTCTCTGGCATGCAGGTTTCCTCACGATGTTTTCCTTCACCGCTAAGCAAGTGATATTTAGTTTCCTAAAACGCACATAACTCGGAAAAGTCAGAGGTGCGTGCCCAGGATTCGAACACGCGACCTCCTTATGAGAGGCAGAGGTCAGAACCACTGAGCTATCACTGCTTGTTAACCCTAGTCACCTACCAAATATATACACTTTTACAGTTGTAAATATATACACTTTACAGTTTGTACACTGCTGACTGTACAATATAGGTATAACAATTGAAAATGATATAGTATCCACCAAAATTGATATTAAAAATTGAAGTTATGGCGCTAGAAGCAATAAATTCTGAATATTAGAATCTAAATCGCAGGTTGATAACTCGAAATCTTAGTTTTGCATTTCCCTCGTACAAAGAATATATTATTATTGTGCAAGAAAGAGTGCATTTCTTAATATTAAAACCGCAAAATTTCCATCGTGGAAGCCAGGCGGAGGCTTTATTCCTTACTTTTGCGCTTATTATATGCAGTGTTTTCCTTGCAGCGAGCGAAATTTATAAATGGCTGAATTTATTTTTCATTTCGGCCTGAATGTACTCGCGTTATTCGTTTTATTCGCGGGGGTGCGCTGCGGAGTTGTAAGAAAAAGTTATGTAATCCGAGCTTTTTGTAAAAGTTATTCCAAATGTAATGTTAGATTTTAAGGCCTAGATTATCCACAAAGTGAATTTGTGTCTAATACATAATCATAAACATTTCCCATGAAACCTATATTATTTTTACAAAGTCGGAAATGTTACACATTTAATACTTTCTTTACTTTTTCTATATAGACTAAGATTCTTTATTTCCTGTTAGTAAGATGTTCGTAAAAAGTATATTTTTATTTTAATCAGAAAAATTTAATAACGTAGATTACTGGAACGAGAATATTGAATAATGAATGAAGTTTCGATGAATCGGGAAAACAAAAATGCCACTTGGGCTGAAGAGAAGATGGCGTGAAATATCGAAGACGGCAAATTTTCTTCCATCGAGCATTAATTTTATATTTTAAAACTGAGGAATTCCAATTATTAGAATTTTGCGTCGCTGAAGAAAGTTGAGAGAGATAAGCAATTTTAATAACAAGTTAAGAGCAAATAATAATTAAAGTTACATTAAAAATCTGGCCCAAAGCCAAGTGTGTTTGAATAAATAATATATAACATTATAATTATTAAATCTGAGTTTATTTGTTGGATTAATAATATTAATATATGTTGTTTGATCGATTATGAAGTAAATAATGTACGCTTTCGTACCGCTAAATATTAAATAAATTATTCCACGTTGTGATATATACATTCTCATACTATAAATGTTATTTAAATACTATAAATGTTAAAGTTTGTATGTTTGGGTATTTGTTACTACAATTTTGTACTTTTATGCCAAAACTAATGCTGAGAATGGAGTCAGCTTATAAGTATAGATAATAGCTTTATAATAGCTTTATAAAAACTGAATCTTACGCGGGCAAAGCTGGGTGCCAAACCTAGTTCAAAATTATTTTCAATTTTTTTCGAGAAAAACTGATGATAGCTGTTGTAGTCAGGAGAGGAGTGAAAGTTACTCTGTAATGGCTGATAATTCCCTTACAGTACCTACGAGTATATATACGTACATGTGATTTATGTTGCCATAAAATTGCTATAACGTTCGTGTGGTTTTCTTGAGCTCTGCACCTCACGCACGATTAGGCTTATAAAACCTCCTGATTTGCGACACCGGTGTGTGCGGGATATTTATAGCGATAACGTGACACCGTGCTATAGCAAAGTTGAACCAGAGCCTTCATAATCACCTTTTTTTGGAACCGCTAATGTCGTAGCGATAGAATATATTTGGAATGTATTTTATTGCCAATTTTTTTGTGCAAGATCTCTAAAGTAACAGATTGCACACCTTTAAAAGTAGTACTATCTTTTCCTAAACAAGACATAACAGAACAGAAGGTGCTCCCTTGGTTTTTCCGAATAGATTTTTTCACCACATTTATAGACTACTAATGGTCATTAACCATGTGCCTTGTAAGAAGGTTCAGCGGGCAATGAAAATTAGAGAGAGCAGTGCTCGGAGTATCTCTACGTGTACGAATAAAAAATAAGGACATGTCGATTTTTGTACATGAACTCTCTCTCATATCTCTCAAAGTGTCTCAAAGGTAAAGTGGCGTTTGGCGGGGCACAAAGTATGATATCACGTATCGCTGATGGGGAATGACGACCCCGCAATAGGAAGCGCAGAGTTGGCACACCCCCCCACAGTTGGTCTGACGACAGTAAAAGTAGCGAGTGCCGCTGATGGATCCAAGTAACGCAAAACCCTGTAAGTTATTCTTCACTTCAGAAGGACAACTTCTAGCAGTGGATGTCAAACGAACGAACACTAAATGTAGCCACAACAGCTTAGCTACAAAGTGTGGCTGATAACAAACAGTCATTGCGATTATTTGTTATCTCAAACTCACATTTTAATTATCCGATTGGTAGAAGCAAAGCTGTGTTGTACTAATGCAGTAAATACTTCATAATAGCCTCTCTGGTATTGAATTTTGTAAAGGAAAATCTAACACAACTTTTTCATCCTACCTAAGTCTAACCCAAGATCTTTTGACCTAAAATTGTTAACCACTAGATTAAGCAGTAGTAAGGACGAAGTAAGGTCCTTAGTAAAGCTGTATCGTTAACAAGTCTGGTTGATGCTTCAAGTTATAACATCGCATCAGAAGTAATGGGGTGATTTCACTGAATGACTCAGTAATACCCATTCTCTGTCACAATGTCACACGTAATATTTTATGATAATGATAATTCCAACATTTGTACACTTAATAATCAAAGGGGAATTATCTTGTTTAAATAGAGTAGGCAGTAGACACGTTATGTCCTTAGTGATTCTTTGTTTGTCAGAAAAGTAAGGACTACATTTGACATTTTGTATATTAAATGTCATTGACTATGTTCTTCGTTGTTTCGCTTGCTGCGAAGTTCAGTGTGCATATTATACCTTTATCACCAATTCGCTTCAATAGCAGGCAATTAAGTACATATTATTGCATAATGCAGTAGTAAATGGCCACGGTAAACGCTACGCATACAAGTGAGATAATTCAAGCATGTAAGCTGGAGAGATAGGAACACGTTACAACGCGATATGTAGTGTGAATTGTGATTATTTAAAATATTTACTAGTAAGATTCCTCATTCGTGCTAAATTACACTCACAATATAATTCCTACCATTTCAACTATTTACTCGTATCAAAGTTTTAAAACGAGTAGACGTATAAAGATGGAACACTTTACAGATACTAATACATTAAAAGCTATTAAATTATAAGCACTACAATTAAAGAACAGAAGTTTCTTGGCAGGAAAAAGAAGAAATCGATTAAATTGGGGTTATATTGTGTAAAAATGGCATTTGCAGTGCTAATCACTGTTATCTATAGGGTGATAAGTAAAACGAATATAAGATTTTGTGAAAAAACTTTAATGCTTAAAAGGTATATGATGCTGATGTTACGTCATAATCATTACGTCGTAGATCTCATTCGCTTAAATTTATTAGGCTTCAACATTTTTAGAAATTCTAGAAACAGAATTGATAAGAAACAAAATACAGCTTCAGCCTTCAGTGTCAAAAATGAATCGGGACATGTACATTGTACAAAAGCGATGTTGAGTATTGAATGTTGCTCCAAACTCACGAACTAATTGCTCAAAAAAGGTGAAATAAAAAAGGGGAGCTTTTAAACCTTTTCTGCGTCGGTTGACAGGGCGAGGCGACAATCGAACAGCGTTTTAATTTATGTCTCCAATAAAAAGCAGCTGAACGATTAAGCGAACGGCTAAAGCTTGTGATTTCAAAGGATTTGCATAATAGCCCTTTGCTTTTTAAGCGTTTCTAGACGTCCCAACCAGTTAGCTGTTGAAATCTTCTTGCTAATGAATCTTCATAATCAACCATTTTATATGAAAGTTCATTGCAAACTGCACTGAGCTCCGAAAGAGTAATAATCTTCGATATGAAATGCTCAGGCTATAAGATTCTCGCGAAATGTACACTGTACGTAGATAATTTTTGCCCTAGTTTGTTAAATAACAGCTGTTGTGGATTATCTGATTAATATAGTTGTATATACGCGTAACAAAATAATTACCGAGTATGTAAAAGATAAATTGTGATATTGTGTTGTGCGCAACGATGGTCGATGTAAAAATGCAAAAAATTTTACTCTACCGACATTTATATACAACTAGCTGTTGCCCGCGGCTCCGCCCGCGTGAATTACGATTTTTTTACATATACCGTGGAATTCCTTGATTTTTCGCGGGATTCTGGTGTGATGTTATACAGAAACCTGTTCTTACTTCGCACGGGTTATCTTGTGGTGATTTTGAAAACTCTTATCTCTTCTTAATCATAATATAAAGTTTCATTAATACGTAGTTGAAAGATCAAAAGGACGATTTTAACTGTCGATATTTCGACCCAGTGGCACAGGTCGTGGTCACTACGTGACCACGACTTGTACCAATGTATCGAAATATCGACAGTTAAAATCGTCCTTTTCAATGTGATTTTTATTCTGAAATCACGAAATATGTCAAAAATCATTAAATCGTGATGTGAAAATTTGTACTGGTGGTAGAGCTCTTCTTTCAGGGTTCGGCCGGGTAGGTACCACTGGGATAAAATATTCTACTAACAATATTCCCCAGCCCAACTTAAGAGTCATTTAAAAAACCTTTGCTTCATCTCAATACAATCCAAAATATCCGAATGGGCAATGGCTTTATATTTCTTTACGTATAAAAAGACTTATGACAGTCAGTCGGTTAGGAATATTTGTGAATCATTATTATACCCTTTCCATATTGCGGATGATAAAAAAAGACGCGGCACTCCGGGAACGTCGACAGAAGTGAAAACTTTAATCTGTTCATGACTTAACAGTGCCATCTTAATATAAAGTCATGAAACAGTAAATAACATGACAGTTAATTATTATTTAAAAAAATTCGGTAGTACCTATCTCAGAGTTTTACATTCAAATTCCACATAAATTGTAGAGATGGCGCTATACGGTATAACGTAGCGAGTTTCATGATTTTTGTTCACCCTAAAAGTGAAAAATCTTAAACCATACAAAATCTTCTGCTAAGCCTACTTATTTACGGCTGTAAGGGTAGTCCCGTCTAACTTTAGCTCTACGTCTTCTTTAGCCCTAGGTTCTTTGTCCATTCCGAGTTTCAAGTCACCTACTTGAACTACTAAAGGTTCTGATGTCTGTAATTTATGAACTACAAAAGTGATGATGATAAAATTTGTATGGAATAATCTTTAAAGAACCTCCTTTCTAAAAAAGAAAGAATTAATGAAATCGGACAGCGCGTTAATGAATAATAACTAAATACACATTTCGACTTTGATGCCGTCTTCCAGGGAAACCATGACGAATTTCGGGACAAAAAGTATCCTATGTCCTACCTCGGGGTATGAACTATAATCATGTCAAGTTTCATTTAAATCCATCCAGCGGATTAGCCGTGATGCGCGGTCGTGAAACAGACAGACAGACAGACAGACAGACAGACAGACAGACAGACAGACAAAAATTAAACAAATTACAGTTTTGGCTTCAGTATCGACTAAATAGTGTCCTCCAACAAAAATTTTCAAAATATCTTCAATGTACAGAATTCGACCCTTTACAGTTTTATTATAAGTATAGATTACAAACTGACCCAACAAAATATATTTTTTTGATATTTATACAAAAATATCAAAAAAAAAATCGGTGAATAGTTTCAGAGTTTACTATGACTCCAGAATTTATTACCTACTCAATTCTGTATTACCTACTTAATTCAAATAATAATAAATCGGAGGCTGAACTTATATCAGAATCACCCACGAAATTGCCGAGCTTTAATTGAGGTTGAAAGTTGGCATATCCGTAGACACTGGAAGAATAAAATTTGCAACTATAATATTCATTATCATTATTATTTGCTTCGTTGAGAATTGAAATAGGATTTGACGCGCTCGGGTCATTGCGGGGACGAGTGCCGAGAGAAATTAAACACGGGTATGAATATTAAATTTAATATTAATACTGTAGCACCACTGTCGCTGTGTAGGGTATGAATATTTAGGATCAATTATTTAAAACTTTCTTGTTGATATTCTAAGATAATCATATTTGCATCAACATTTTCATAAAAGGAATGTGTGGAAACATGTAGTTTCATTTAACCATTACCTCATCAATGATGATTTGTAAAAAGTTGTAATGAATATTAATTGTCTTTGCTCTCTGGTGTCGCATTTAATATAGTTTAAGTTACGTTAATGTTATGGATATATTATAAAAGGGGCTAGCACATTATCCACATAAAACTTTTCACATTGCTGCTTCAAGTTTTAATAGAACACAAGTATTTCTGAAGTGGGTAATTATTCATTTATCTTCATACGTATAGCTTCATCTGAAGTGGGTAATTATCCATATCTCTTCATACGTATAGCTTCAGGCGAGGATCAAGGACTAGAATGGCACGATCTTTATGAACAAAATGTTTTGCAAAGCACTAACGAAATGCGCAACTCACTATTTCACGTAAATTACGTGGCAGGCATAATCCTTGCATTTATTTTGCCGCTACATTCTTTGCGAAAATATAAAAACATTTTCGAAAAAAATTGAGCTACAATTTGTTTTTAAAATTGAGCAGACTAAAAGCTTAGTCTGCCACAGCTTTGCAGATATAGTTTTTCGAAAGCATAAAATGACGAAATACGACACACTTCACTGCGCATTTGTACTGTTAATGACAATTAAGTAGCTATTATGCCCTGTAACTTCGCCGACTAAACACCTATACTAAACACCCGGCGAACCGCGCGAAAAAATGTCGCCATTGTATGGGAGCAAAAACCCCCTCCGGCGTCAGTAGTAAGCTGTAAGCCTACGCAGTATTTCGCAGGAGTTGCGACACATGGCTCTATATTTTCTTGTATGAACAAGTTTTACGTAAAATGTTCGGATGGGCTCATCTTGATGTTATTATCATAGTCCGGAACACAGTTTTGCAATGGCTGTTTCACAGAAGAACATCTGACAGTGCGATGGTAACCGCTCGTGCAAAATTCGCACAAAAGTAAACTTTATTTTAGCCGATAATAATAATAATTATCATATTGCACCAAGGCTAAACAAACGATCATAGGGCAAGCACGAAATAAAATAACTTATTAATAGTTAACGTTAAGAAATCAAGAAATTCTTGTTAATTCTTCGTTTATTCCATACTGATACAGGCTTTAGGGTAAAGCCATATTCATATAATTTGTATAAAGTTATACAAATGAGACAAGTGTAGAGTCTGTGTAGACCGCGTGTAGAGCCATCGTAGAACTGACGTAGAGCAGACGTAGATCCCGCGTAGCCTACTGTGTAGCACCAATGTAGGGCTAAAGTGGGCTCTACACTCGCGGCGCGAACGGCAGCGAAAACCCGCGACAACTGCGAATCACGAATGTAGATGTTGTTCAAGCTGTCGTTCTTTCCCCGATCATTGTCGGTTTTTTGATCCGCGACAAAGGGTTTGCGGCGCGTATCACGTCGTCGTCGTCCATAGTCACGAACAAGACTGTGAAGATTTGCGAGTGTTTTGTGGAGGGACACAGTTCGCGCGTGGATCGCGGACTACATTCACGACGTGAAATAAAGTCGCGACTTCACGTGCGAGTGTAGAGTTAGCTTAAGATTATAATAATTAAATATGAATACACAGTGCAAATTGTTTGAACATGCTAAACAAGTAAACTTCAGAATTATGAATTCTTTACTTTATTTTATTTAACAGCCGTAATGTGTAAAGTACTTTAGGGGTTTCAAATTCAAAAAAATACTATAAAATATAAAGCGGTGTTTCAAGTTTCAACAAGTCAAGAAAACACGTCAAAAGGGGCCTAGCACGAATTACGAATCTGTTTGATGTCGTCATAAAACCCTTCTAATTTGTCCTTCTCGTCGCGGCGATAAATTAACGAAACTGAAACAAGAACTCGCGTACGCTTTCATTTAATTAGCGTTGTTTGTTTGTTTGTTTTGTTTCATGACAATAACTCATAATATGGGCTATATCCTAATTAGTTTACATGATTCGACACGTCTGCTATCGAACACACAGATTGACAATATGTTTTACTGAATGGAGTTTCCTATTCAATAAAGAAGCTTTAGATGTTGCACGTGACACTGATAATTTACAATCTTAGTCGAAGATATTGGCTGAATTTCTTCGATAGGGCATATTTTGGCTTTGAATTTTTATGCCGAGTCAGGTCAAACAATCAATATATTATAATACTTATATAATAGAGGGGAAACTTGTGACTTATGTTATAACTCCTTCATGGAATGGATATATTTATTTATGTTTATTATATATTATTTTTATGGCTATACAAGCCATGCTTTCTTTAATGTGCCGAGTTCATGAAATTGAATCAATAAACTCAGTGTATGCTACAGCAAAATATTTAGCGATAGTTACAATTGCGTACCACAAATAATAAATTCATAATAAAATGAATTTGTGTGCATTCATTTCGTAAATTTGATTGAAATTTTTAACAGTCCATTATAATATTTTATTGAGTACACTAGTCAATTGCAAAGCTGAAATCAAGTGCAATATAAAAAATTAATTCGTAGGTATATTAACGTCGGGTGATATTTAAATGAAAATAAAATCTTTAATATTTTCACGTCAACCAATAAACAGTTTAATATTGAACTTATTTCTTCATTGTCATATTCAAAGAGCAAATTTTTATTGAGAAGAACAGGCAAGTAATTCAGTATTTCCTCTTTTTCAAAGACTTTAACTCATTCTCGAGCCTACATATTAGTTACTGCCTAGTACATAAATTTCTAGACCGAAAAAAACCTGTAATCGCAACAATTTGCAACTGGGCACTGAACCTAGGATCTATAACTATCCAACATGTTTATCACTGTACAGAGGAGTTTGTAAAATATTAATATTTAGTTATCGCATTAGTTATTCAATAAATTATTAATTTATTTACATTTTAATGAGCTACATAAATTTGTCCCATATTATATTTGTAGCATTTTCTAAAATTTATCACATGAAACTGCCAACTGTGCTTCGACCCTTAGATCCTAAGCAAAGAGACATGGCGACTTTGCATGTAAAGGGCGAAATATACGAGTAAGCAGAACGCTGCTATTAGTGAAGGTCTTTGAAAAAATTGTTCAGCCCCGCAATAGATACAAAATGTAGATAATATGTCGGCGTAGTGTATAAATTTTTTGCCTGATATAAGGGGATTCGGGGATCAATCTTTCAAAGCGATGAGCGTTTGCAATCTGCTCTGAATGAAAATCGTATATGAGCTTTGTCAATGGAGGCTTTTCTCTATTGGAGAAGTGTGTGCAAAACCAGTGTTTATGCAAATAAATGTTCATGATTATGTTTATAACTCACAGAGTAACATTTGAGTGTTATAATGCTCGTATTCTGATGACTATAGGGGTTCTATAGTTCACAACTGTAGTATTAGTATTTGAAGCAAATTTCTTGATAATACATATTTCTGAGAAAAAGGGTCTTGAATGTAATTCTCAGCTTCTGCTCGGTTTATTTTACAATACTATGGACGCATTGCTAGGTTTTGGCGTAAAAGAAATCTTTGTCAGACTTTTTATGATAGCCCGAGAAAAGAAAACCCTTTCCTCCGAAAAGAAAAAGAAAACGGTCCTCAAGTAAAAATAAGGAGGTAAAAAATAGATAGACGGGTTCAAAGCATTCCTTCTCTTAAAAATATTTTTTATTTTCCTTTATATTGAAGGTCAGGCAAAATTCGGTAGAGAAAAACTTCTATTGAATTTTTCGGACGTTTGCAATCTTGTGTAACCTGATCCTTATACAAAATATGTCATGTCCATCCGTTAGTCCCACTGCTGGGCACGGGTCTCCTCTCAGACTGAAAGGGGTTTGGCCATAGCCCACCACGCTGGCCAAGTGGGGGTTGGCGGGCTTCACACACCTTCGAGAACATTTTTGTGAACCCTCAGGCATGCAGGTTTCCGCACGATGTTTTCCTTCACCGCTAAGCAAGTTATATTTAGTTTCCTAAAAACGCACATAACTCGGAAAAAGTCAGAGGTGCGGGCCCAGGATTCGAACCAGCGATCTCCTTATGAGAAGCAGAGGTCAGAACCCCTACCTCTCATAAGGCTATCACTGCTTCCACATAATAGTGAGTCGGAATAATATGGATGTGTGTATGTATTATATGGGTTACAAATAGCTGTCATTACGAGAGGTCTGCGGGTGGCGGTCGTACATACTCTTTATCTCGTTTCCTTGAGCCTTTCTTTATCGCAGGCGTATTATTTAGATCCGGGCATCGGTCTATATGGCCTTCTATTGAGGATACCAAACACTGGCCTCCGATTTCTGTATGTTTTTTGGAGTTATGTGTGTTCTTTGGAGCTATGTGATGCGGGCTGGTTTTGGTTACGCAAAAAATCATAAAGACAATTTCATGACTGCTTCTATTGACCTGCGTTAACAATATTAAAGTAATAACATAATATCTTAGTTGGTCGTATATAATGTTGTACAAAACAAAACAGGTGAACGAATACAAATCTTTACGAGTATGATGTGGAGATAAAGCCAAAGGATGAAATTATGGGTTTTTATTTGAACCCCGCTCGTAAAATTGTTGTATTTAAGTCTCGGCGAAACCGCCCTCCCGGGTGGAGTCAAGTGAGGGATGCGGTTAATGAACTCGAGCTAATGAACTTAAAATATACAAGCACAAAATAATGTCCCGTAAAGAGGTCTAACGATATAGATACGGTTTAAAAATCTTTCTTACTGTAAGACAAGAAAATAATTGTAATGAAATGAGTGACATTTCATTCATTTGAATTTGCCGCGCTTCGCGTATCAGCTGTCGCGTATCTATGATATTGATCTGTGTCGATGATTTAAAATGGCGAGAGACGCTGAAATTGTTGTGTGCATTTTTGTCGTAATAAAAACTCATAGAAAGAATGTGATTGAGGACTCGAGATATAGTGAACTTTAAATGTCGTTTCTTTGTTATTTCAGGTGAGATAGAAGTGTAATTGTCGTAACTTGATAATAACTAGATAATTGTAAAATAAAACAAAACTTGTAATAAAACAAAACTTTGTTATTTCAGGGAAACAATTTGTGTTTAATTTTGGAGATCCTCAATGTCTTATAAAACGACATTTTTGTGAACTAAAAGAAGATGGACCGGCTTCAATTTGAGTTTACAATAATAGCCTCAAATGATGGCAAATCAAATGTATTAGCTATAACCTCAATATCTACTGAAGAAGGAAAATGTTATGTTTTACCCGAGGAACTGAAGCCGGTGAGTCATCATACATATATTGTTAAAACGAACACTTTCACAAAAGTAAAAAATAGCATTAAAAAAAGACACCAGAGTAGAAAAGTATGGATAAAGTTGGATGAAAATCTAAAGAAGACATATGTAGATGAGGAAGGTAATATGCAATTTTTAGATCAATATTTAGATGAAGTGAGCACAACACAAGCAAAGGACAAAAATGACACTTTGCAACAAATCTTGGAACAATTAATAGAAACTACAACTAAGAAAGAAAGTCAACATAACTTAAAACATATCTCAGAAAAATTTATTATTGAAAAATTCACAAGCAAAAATCCTAATGCGATGCAATGGATAGAAATTTTTGAAAAAGAGTGTGCGCGCTTTAATATAACAAAAGATGAGACAAAAATAGATATTTTGAGGTTATTTTTAGATAAACCTTGTTTGGATTGGTATAGCTCGATGATCATAAAACTAACAATAAATTCTGAATGGAGTGAATGGAAAGACAAGTTTTTAGAAACTTTTAAAAACCAAGGATGGGACATAGTCACATATGCTCTCGCATTTAGGTATAAAGAAGGACAGTTAATTGATTATGCCATAAAAAAAGAACGGCTTTTATTAGATATAAACAAATCTATAGATTCCAAAACAATGATAGATCTTATTGCAACTGGTTTACCTGGATTTATCTTAAATAAGTTAAACAGGGATGAACTCAACAACACTACTGACTTGTTCAACGAGATAAGAAAATATGAAGGCACGATGTATAAGAAAAACTCAACTAACATAAAGAGCAGTACATTTTATAATAAAAATAAAACTTATGAGAAGAAGTCATGTAAGACTTGTGAGTCTTTGGACAAAGGGATTAGATATCATCCGGAGGAGTCATGTTGGTTCAAGAAAAATAAAAATGAACCTGAAAAAGATCTTAAAACTAAAAATGTAAACAATAACTCCATAATTGAAGTAGACATAAATACTGAGAAAAAAAACTAGTAAGCACACCATTAATCAAAATCAAGCTTTTATTAGAAAATAAACTAGAAGTGAGTGGTATTTATGATTCAGGCTCACAGATTTCTATAATAAATTCAAGATTAATAAAAGTAAAAGAAAAAAAAGATGATGTGAACATAGCATACATGAGAACGGTTAATGGTGTGAAGAAGATGGATGGCTTGATAACAATAAAAATTAAAATATTTGATTTAGAAGAAGAGGTGGATGTATACATAGTAGAAAATGAAGATTTTGATGATTTCATAATCGGATTAGATATGATAAAGAAATTCAGATTAACCCAAAATGAGAACTTGCAGATAGAACAAAAGAAAATAACAAATAAAATAGACAGGATGTCTAAAGATAACAGAAATGAAGATAATAATATAAAAAAATATACAGTAAATTTCAATGAACACATACAAACAGAGGAATTTATAAGTATGACAGACCATTTAGATAATCAAAAGAAAATTGAGATAGAGAAAATTATAAAGGAATATAAAACAATATTTGCTAAGGACAAGTATGATATAGGTTCAGTTAAAGATTATGAAGCTCGCATAGATTTACAAGTAAATAAATATTGTAGTAAAAGACCATACAGATGTACAATACAAGATAGATTAGAAATTGAAGAGCAAATATCGATGTTACTAAAGAACAATTTAATAGAAGAATCATACAGTCCTTTCGCTGCTCCAGTGACATTGGCGTTTAAAAAAGGTGAAGATAGAAAATCCCGTTTATGTGTAGATTTCAGAGAGTTAAACAAAATAGTTATACCACAAGCTCAACCATTTCCTTTGATAGATGATCTAATTATTAAAATTAGAAATTGCAAGTATTTTACTACACTAGATATAAACTCAGCATTTTGGGCAATACCATTACGGGTGGAAGACAGAAGTAAAACAGGATTTGTCACACAAGATGGCCACTTCCAGTGGACCTGCCTCCCTTTTGGCTTGAAAACATCACCAGCAATTTTCCAGAGAATCTTAAGCAATATTCTAAGAAAACACAATCTCACAGGATACTCTGTTAACTATATCGATGATATTTTGATATACTCGTCTACCTTTGAAGAACATATAAGGCACATTAAAAATGTATTAGAGGCAATAATTAAAGAAGGCTTTAGACTGAAGTTTAAGAAATGTACCTTTGCTTCAGACTCAGTAAAATACCTCGGCCATATAATTCAGAACAATTCAGTAAGACCACTAAAAGACAATTTGATTTCAATAAGGAACTTTCCAACTCCTAAGACGCAAAAGAACATCAGACAATTTTTGGGAAGAATAAACTTCTACCATGACTATATACCAAGAAGTGCAATTATTTTAGATCCATTACACAATTTATTACGAAAAAACGAGAAATTTGTATGGTCAGAGAAATGTGAAGAAGCATTCAATCTGATAAAAAGATATTTATGTTCGCAACCGGTCTTGGAAATATTCGACAAAGACTTACCAATCAAAATCTTTACCGATGCATCTTTGGAGGGCATTGGAGCAATATTAAAACAGACACAACTAGATGGTAAAGACAAACCGGTGGCATATTTCTCAAAAAAATTGAATGAACATCAAAAACGGAAAAAGGCTATATATTTAGAATGTCTTGCTATGAAAGAAGCTGTTAAATATTGGCAGCACTGGCTCATCGGAAAACAATTCACCATTTACTCAGATCACAAACCTCTAGAGAACATGAACATTAAATGCAGGACAGATGAAGAATTGGGTGATCTCACATACTACCTATCTCAGTATGACTTTACCGTAAAATATATACCTGGTAAAGAAAATGTAGAAGCAGACTGTTTGAGCCGAAACCCTGTATTAGAACCAGAAGATAACAGAGAGGAAACATTGAGAATAGTTAATTTAATACAAATAAAAGATATAGTTGGAGACCAAGAGAAAAATGAAACAATAAGAGAAAAGAAACAAAATTTAATACTAAAAAATAATATCTATTATAAAAAAATAAAGAAACAGGAAAAGATTATCCTCTCAGAAGAATTTAGTAAAAAACTTATAAAAAAGGTGCATGAAGATTTATGCCATATTGGGATCAGACAACTGCAGAAAAAAATAAGTTCAATATATACGGCTATAAACCTAACAAAAAATATCATAAATATTTGTAAAACATGTGAAATATGCATAAAAAATAAATCAAGATGTCAAAAAAAAATTGGATTAATGTCACAACTGGGACCAGCTACCAAACCATTTGAAATAATGTCAATGGATACTATTGGTGGATTTGGAGGATCTAGGTCTACAAAGAAATATCTACACCTTTTAGTAGATCACTACACAAGATATGCATTTATTGCGACTTCGAAAACCCAGAATGCATGTGACTTTATAAATTTAACAAAGAAAGTACTAGAGACGGATGAGATTGGAATTATCCTGACAGATCAATATCCGGGCATAAATTCAAGAGAATTTAAACAATTTTTGCAGGAAAATAATATTAAACTAATTTTTACAGCCGTGAATACACCATTCTCGAACGGCTTGAATGAAAGATTAAACCAAACAATAGTAAATAAAATAAGGTGTAAAATGAATGAGAAAAATAATAAGAGAACATGGACAACACTGGCAAGAGAATGTATACAAAAATATAATGAAACAGAACACTCCGTTACAGGTTTTGCACCAAAATATTTACTGGATGGTACAAATGTCAGTATTCTACCAAATGAATTCAAAACGATGGAAAAGGAAGACAAGTGGATTGCTGATAGAAGATTGGCATTAGAGAATACAATAAAATCTCATGAGTATAACAAGAAAATATTTGATAGAAATAGAAAAATGCAAGAATTTAATGTAGGAGACAGTGTATATGTAGAAAATGGAAATAGACTGAATAGAAAGAAATTAGACGAATTAAAAATAGGCCCTTTCAAAATAATAGAGAAAATATCGAATTCCATTTATAGGATTGATACAGGCAACAGAAAAACAGAATCAACATTATTTCATATAACAAAATTGCAACCTGTCATAACAGAGGCTGAAGAAGATGAAGGAGATGATAATGAATATGAAGATGACTTATAAGTACATTTTACAGATATATTGCTTAGAATTTTCGCTCTTAGGGGGGGAGATGTAATGAAATGAGTGACATTTCATTCATTTGAATTTGCCGCGCTTCGCGTATCAGCTGTCGCGTATCTATGATATTGATCTGTGTCGATGATTTAAAATGGCGAGAGACGCTGAAATTGTTGTGTGCATTTTTGTCGTAATAAAAACTCATAGAAAGAATGTGATTGAGGACTCGAGATATAGTGAACTTTAAATGTCGTTTCTTTGTTATTTCAGGTGAGATAGAAGTGTAATTGTCGTAACTTGATAATAACTAGATAATTGTAAAATAAAACAAAACTTGTAATAAAACAAAACTTTGTTATTTCAGGGAAACAATTTGTGTTTAATTTTGGAGATCCTCAATGTCTTATATATAAACATGAAAGACGTATAAATATTTTTCGATGAGAGGTAACCTGCGATCGTAATCTTGGCTGACTAAGAATCTAATATAAACAAAGAGGAAAAAAAATTTCTTAAGCGCAGCTAAGCTTCCCTTACTTTTTTATCCTAACTTATATTCGAAAGTTAATTTTTTAAACCCGTTACACTGAGGATGCGTAAGTTTGTTGAATCTTAATTCTAAACTCAAAAGGCCGTAATGTTGTTTGTCCTCTTGAATCAGATTCAGTCATATCCACGGAACACCAAATGGTACTTTATCAGTTACCTACTAAAGATTCACTCTGCAAAACTATTTAAGTGAATAGCAAATCTAGCTAAGACTTTATAAAGTGAAGTATAAATACACCTTGCCTCTTCTATCGCACGTAACTCTATATCTTCTGGCATATTCCGACTACGATAAGGTGATCCGCAGAGGGGGCGCGTCACGAACTTATTTGTTACTTGTTGCTTTATACATAAACTTCAAAGTGTGCCTGGCTACCAGAGCCGATATACGACATCCGAAATGCCACAGTGTGACTTACAACCTTGAGTATACCAGTATCACGAGCGGTTTCGAGCAAATAGGCCTTAGATCTCCGTGTGTATATTAGTACTACAATATATTTTGCTGTGTACTTGCAGGTAGCAGCGTCAGTAGCAGAGGCAATTTAAATGGAACACGCCCGCCGCCTAACAATTAGCATGTCTTCTAGTTTAATTACGTGCCAGTCTCCTCAGGCTTTGACTCGCAGTAATTAATGCTACACTCCTGTAACACGCCACAATACAACGATCAATATCTACCTACTTGTAAGTAATGAAATTTAAATTGAAGGAATTATCCCTTACGCAACTTGGACGAAAGATGAAAGCTATAGCTTACTGATATAATATTGATCATGGCATGAAGTGCAGATTGGCAGACCTCATACACTTAGAATAAAGTGGTGAATTATCAGGCATTCAGATTTTCTCCGCTTTAATAGTGCATTCAATTCACGAAGACACGCCGCTTTTTCTCACAGTCGCTTATATTTCATGCGATTCGAAAGAAGTTAGGAAAAGATATTACAGGTAGAAGTCTGAAATAATGGACTATATCACTAATAATAAAATAATGACCAAAATCACTGATGACCAGGACCATAGTAGAATACATAAGATATTAACAATTAAAGAAATGTCTCGAATGTCTGCGGAACCGTATCGTTGAGGAAGAAAAGACGTTGGGAATGTAAAGCCGCGAAGAGCGTTGTAATTTTGTCCTTGACGTAGACTACGAGAACTTGTTTATAATATTACTAGCTGATGCCCGCGACTTCGTCCACGTGGGATAAAAACTATTCTATCTTTTAAGTTGGACCAAATGACAGATATTCACGAAGTTTGAACTAAATCGGTTCAGTAGTTTAGGAGTCCATTGAGGACAAACATTGTGACATCACTGATGACCAGGACCATAGTAGAATACATAAGATATTAACGATTAAAGAAATGTCTCGAATGTCTGCGGAACCGTATCGTTGAGGAAGAAAAGACGTTGGGAATGTAAAGCCGCGAAGAGCGTTGTAATTTTGTCCTTGACGTAGACTACGAGAACTTGTTTATAATATTACTAGCTGATGCCCGCGACTTCGTCCACGTGGGATAAAAACTATTCTATCTTTTAAGTTGGACCAAATGACAGATATTCACGAAGTTTGAACTAAATCGGTTCAGTAGTTTAGGAGTCCATTGAGGACAAACATTGTGACACGAGATTTATATATATTAGATAGATTGCACGCCGAAATACCAAATGCTCACTCCGCTGCGCTTGCAGATCGCTCGCGAACTCACGCGGGCTCGTATCGCAGCGCGGCGGAGTCACCGGATTGACACCACGGACCAGCAATGGTCCCTTACCCAGACCCAGTGCCCCGCCTGTAGTTGCAGGTGGCGCTGCAACCATTGAAAGGGGCCATCGCCCCGAAAAATTACCCCGTGGATGACCTGGACTGAAAAACAAACGCTGTGGGGTGAATTCTCTCCGAACATGATCAGTACTCAGTCGCGGCTAAACCATCCTCGTTGGAATAGATGAATTGTTATGCAATGTAGGCTTAGGGCTAATCTAGCGATTTAAATCTTTGAATTTTCATAAGAAAAGCCAAAAAGAAGATTACAATGATTTTCCATGATGAATTTCAAGTAGATGGCAGGTCGCGCCCTACTTTAACGATTGTTTGCTTTATTGTTGTTACGGCTGTAGGATTGTTTTAGGCCAATTAACAGAATGATGGAGGCATTTTCTAAATTTCATTCAAATTGAAAACACCAATTCAGTCACGCGAGCCCGCACTGCGATGTTCAGCCACTCCCGTGCCCCGTACTCGACTACCATTAAATAAAATTAATAATTCCAACCAATTTTGATGAGGTTTTGTGTTTGTAATGTTGGAAGACTTTACTGTTAAAGTTATCATTAAAAAAATATTGGAAAAACAAACTTTATAAGTCAATTTATACGTATTTTTCCAGCAAACCTTTTCATTTGTTTAGGTACTAATATTGCAGGATACATTAAAAACCACTAATTCACCATCCAAATATTGGATTTAGAATGATTTCTAAAGCTAACTATGTATTGCCTGGTTGGTTTGAAACCAAACGTGTATAATTTCAGCTCAATCAGTCGTCAAGATATTTTTTCCAAAATTGAGTTTCAAGATTCCTCCTATCATATTTACATACATTTCAAGTTAAATACAAGCTTGTATATAAGAAACTTAATCATAGCTTATTAGAGCCTAAATCTACAAGATCTAACTCCATAAAAAACATATATTTTCTTAGTTAACAAGTAAATAATAATTTAAAAATTAAAAAAACCTACTGTGCCCCACAGAGCAGTTTTACCACAGTATAACGATATTTCCAAAAAAAATATAGTCTATGTTACTCGGAAGGATGTGAGGATTCTAATGATACCACACATATCTAAATCTGTTCAGCCGTTCCGAAGTAATCGTGGAATAAAGAAACTCACATACATACATTCAAACATGAACCCTGAAAACATTACACTCCTTTTTTGGGCAGTGGTGTAAAAAAAGCAACTCAGTCAATAAGTAGAAATTGCCGTGAATTTATTGTAATATGTGCGTCTACGCAATCGCAATCCATACTTTTTGATCAAACATTTGTACAGTCTTTTAAAGTAATATCAAAGCAAAATAAGAAATGATTGCAAAGTATCGCATGTCACATAGAGTTTAGTGTGATGTCTACAAAGGATTTTCGTTCTTTCTTCGAACAAGGACCTCGCTTTCATCATTTTGATATCGGCTCTCAATGGCGAGGGAGGGAGAACTCAAGATTAAACTTCCTTTGAGTGCGGGTGTAAACAGTGATACATTTACATTTCAGGCGTCTATATTTTATCTTCCATTCGTATTGCTTTTGTTCGCAAAAGTTTTTTTAGTAATACTTAGAACCTGAGCTTTGCTCGATTACTATTTTGGATGGAAAGCGAATAGTATTCATATTTTAATAGCGCCAAATACTTTTTCCGGGTTAAAAAGTAGCTTATGTGCTAATCCAGGATAAATTATCTAAATTCTAAGCCATCGAGTTGCAAAAAAAAATAACCTAATTATAAGTTACTGATGCTACTAGACTTTCTTTTTCCTTGGAAAATACTTCAGTTTAAATTAGAGCACGGATACATTTTATTTCATAACCGAGCTCAATTATTCCAGTGCGTTTAACGATAAGTGGGCTTTTTTAACGACCTCATTCATATTAATTCCGCATTTTATTCGCAACGCACGATTTCCATTCCACAGACACAGCAATAAACAGAGTGCAAATAATTAATTCGAATCACTCCCACCGCTGCCGCCGCCGCGGGGGAGGGGGGCGCGGTAAATGGTGGGTAAATGGGTAAATTCAGGTTACATTGGTGACTTAACAAGGTTTTAGTTATTTCGTTATCTGTGGTGTGATTTTAAGTTCACAATAATTTATCACACTAACATTATAAAGGCTATAGTTTGTATGACGTACTCCCTGGCGTGTTGGCGGTAACTCGTATTTAAATGGGAGGCCCTGGATTCAATTCTAATCATATATATGTCTCTTTAGAATTTAATTATTTCTAAATTGGCTTTGCTTTGGCCTGGAGGCTTCGATCGTGGCTAGATACCACCCTGCCAGCAAAAACGCATGCGATTTAGCTTTCCGGTGCGATGCTGTGTATAAACTGTTAGCGGTGAGTTTATTTAGCCCTCCCAAGTTAATTACATAACAGCTTCAGCTGCATTATCAATTACCATCAGGTGAGATTGTAGCCAAGTACTAACTTGTAGAGCGTAAAAAGAAAATATGTGCGTGTGTGTTTGTTCATCCATCACGCTGTAAATGCTGAACCATTTTGGCTGAAATTTGGAATGGAGATAGAGTGAAATGAAAGGAAGAGTGTATGGAGATAGATGATAACGGGGGAGTGCAGGTATTGCAAATACATGTAATGAAATGAGTGACATTTCATTCATTTGAACTTGCCGCGCTTCGCGTATCTATGCTGTCTGTCGCGTGCCTGTGATATAGTGATTGGTGATCTGTGTCTATGATTTAATGGCGTGTGACGCTCGGATTGTTTTGTGCATTTTATCGTTATAATAACTTGTAGAAGAATGTGATTGAGGACTCGATATATAGTGAACTTTAAATGTCGTTTCTTTGTAATTTCAGGTGAGATAGAAGTGTAATTGTCGTAACTTGATAATAACTTGATGATTGTAAAGACTTGTTAAATAAAACAAAACTTTGTAATTTCAGAGAAACAATTTGTGGTTTGTTTTGGAGATCCTCAATACCTTATAAAACGACATTTTTGTGAACTAAAAGAAGATGGACCGGCTTCAATTTGAGTTTACAATGATAGCCTCAAATGATGGCAAATCAAATGTATTAGCCATAACCTCAATATCTACTGAAGAAGGAAAATGTTATGTTTTACCCGAGGAACTGAAGCCGGTGAGTCATCATACATATATTGTTAAAACGAACACTTTCACAAAAGTAAAAAATAGCATTAAAAAAAGACACCAGAGTAGAAAAGTATGGATAAAGTTGGATGAAAATCTAAAGAAGACATATGTAGATGAGGAAGGTAATATGCAATTTTTAGATCAATATTTAGATGAAATGAGCACAACACAAGCAAAGGACAAAAATGACACTTTGCAACAAATCTTGGAACAATTAATAGAAACTATAACTAAGAAAGAAAGTCAACATAACTTAAAACATATCTCAGAAAAATTTATTATTGAAAAATTCACAAGCAAAAATCCTAATGCGATGCAATTTATAGAAATTTTTGAAAAAGAGTGTGCGCGCTTTAATATAACAAAAGATGAGACAAAAATAGATATTTTGAGGTTATTTTTAGATAAACCTTGTTTGGATTGGTATAGCTCGATGATCATAAAACTAACAATAAATTCTGAATGGAGTGAATGGAAAGACAAGTTTTTAGAAACTTTTAAAAACCAAGGATGGGACATAGTCACATATGCTCTCGCATTTAGGTATAAAGAAGGACAGTTAATTGATTATGCCACAAAAAAAGAACGGCTTTTATTAGATATAAACAAATCTATAGATTCCAAAACAATGATAGATCTTATTGCAACTGGTTTACCTGGATTTATCTTAAATAAGTTAAACAGGGATGAACTCAACAACACTACTGACTTGTTCAACGAGATAAGAAAATATGAAGGCACGATGTATAAGAAAAACTCAACTAACATAAAGAGCAGTACATTTTATAATAAAAATAAAACTTATGAGAAGAAGTCATGTAAGACTTGTGAGTCTTTGGACAAAGGAATTAGATATCATCCGGAGGAGTCATGTTGGTTCAAGAAAAATAAAAATGAACCTGAAAAAGTTCTTAAAACTAAAAATGTAAACAATAACTCCATAATTGAAGTAGACATAAATACTGAGAAAAAAAACTAGTAAGTACACCATTAATCAAAATCAAGCTTTTATTAGAAAATAAACTAGAAGTGAGTGGTATTTATGATTCAGGCTCACAGATTTCTATAATAAATTCAAGATTAATAAAAGTAAAAGAAAAAAAAGATGATGTGAACATAGCATACATGAAAACGGTTAATGGTGTGAAGAAGATGGATGGCTTGATAACAATAAAAATTAAAATATTTGATTTAGAAGAAGAGGTGGATGTATACATAGTAGAAAATGAAGATTTTGATGATTTCATAATCGGATTAGATATGATAAAGAAATTCAGATTAACCCAAAATGAGAACTTGCAGATAGAACAAAAGAAAATAACAAATAAAATAGACAGGATGTCTAAAGATAACAGAAATGAAGATAATAATATAAAAAAATATACAGTAAATTTCAATGAACACATAGAAACAGAGGAATTTATAAGTATGACAGACCATTTAGATAATCAAAAGAAAATTGAGATAGAGAAAATTATAAAGGAATATAAAACAATATTTGCTAAGGACAAGTATGATATAGGTTCAGTTAAAGATTATGAAGCTCGCATAGATTTACAAGTAAATAAATATTGTAGTAAAAGACCATACAGATGTACAATACAAGATAGATTAGAAATTGAAGAGCAAATATCGATGTTACTAAAGAACAATTTAATAGAAGAATCATACAGTCCTTTCGCTGCTCCAGTGACATTTGCGTTTAAAAAAGGTGAAAATAGAAAATCCCGTTTATGTGTAGATTTCAGAGAGTTAAACAAAATAGTTATACCACAAGCTCAACCATTTCCTTTGATAGATGATCTAATTATTAAAACTAGAAATTGCAAGTATTTTACTACACTAGATATAAACTCAGCATTTTGGGCAATACCATTACGGGTGGAAGACAGAAGTAAAACAGGATTTGTCACACAAGATGGCCACTTCCAGTGGACCTGCCTCCCTTTTGGCTTGAAAACCTCACCAGCAATTTTCCAGAGAATCTTAAGCAATATTCTAAGAAAACACAATCTCACAGGATACTCGGTTAACTATATTGATGATATTTTGATATACTCGTCTACCTTTGAAGAACATATAAGGCACATTAGAAATGTATTAGAGGCAATAATTAAAGAAGGCTTTAGACTGAAGTTTAAGAAATGTACCTTTGCTTCAGACTCGGTAAAATACCTCGGCCATATAATTCAGAACAATTCAGTAAGACCACTAAAAGACAATTTGATTTCAATAAGGAACTTTCCAACTCCTAAGACGCAAAAGAACATCAGACAATTTTTGGGAAAAATAAACTTCTACCATGACTATATACCAAGAAGTGCAATTATCTTAGATCCATTACACAATTTATTACGAAAAAACGAGAAATTTGTATGGTCAGAGAAATGTGAAGAAGCATTCAATCTGATAAAAAGATATTTATGTTCGCAACCGGTCTTGGAAATATTCGACAAAGACTTACCAATCAAAATCTTTACCGATGCATCTTTGGAGGGCATTGGAGCAATATTAAAACAGACACAACTAGATGGTAAAGACAAACCGGTGGCATATTTCTCAAAAAAATTGAATGAACATCAAAAACGGAAAAAGGCTATATATTTAGAATGTCTAAAATTGATAGAAATAGAAAAATGCAAGAATTTAATGTAGGAGACAGTGTATATGTAGAAAATGGAAATAGACTGAATAGAAAGAAATTAGACGAATTAAAAATAGGCCCTTTCAAGATAATAGAGAAAATATCGAATTCCATTTATAGGATTGATACAGGCAACAGAAAAACAGAATCAACATTATTTCATATAACAAAATTGCAACCTGTCATAACAGAGGCTGAAGAAGATGAAGGAGATGATAATGAATATGAAGATGACTTATAAGTACATTTTACAGATATATTGCTTAGAATTTTCGCTCTTAGGGGGGGAGATGTAATGAAATGAGTGACATTTCATTCATTTGAACTTGCCGCGCTTCGCGTATCTATGCTGTCTGTCGCGTGCCTGTGATATAGTGATTGGTGATCTGTGTCTATGATTTAATGGCGTGTGACGCTCGGATTGTTTTGTGCATTTTATCGTTATAATAACTTGTAGAAGAATGTGATTGAGGACTCGATTAGTGAACTTTAAATGTCGTTTCTTTGTAATTTCAGGTGAGATAGAAGTGTAATTGTCGTAACTTGATAATAACTTGATGATTGTAAAGACTTGTTAAATAAAACAAAACTTTGTAATTTCAGAGAAACAATTTGTGGTTTGTTTTGGAGATCCTCAATACCTTATATACATATATCGTCTCAGTGTAGCGAAACGCATTGTTGTAATGTAATTTGTGTGGAAGCTGTGTGGTGAACTTGATTAAACCACAAATATTTGATTAGTAATTATATGCTCTCATTACGTTTACATGATTAGGTTTATTATAATTATGTCGCAGTATTACTTTACATAATTTGTTGCAAGATTACCTGTAATTCAGTATGTTTACATCTTTCTTCATATTTCATTAATTGAAATGTGACTTAGATATCAACATCTTCTCAGTTTAATTACTCAGTTTGACATAAACCTGTATTTTCAAAGAATTTTCTTTTGCAGTTGCTATACAGCATCGAACCGGAATGCTAAGTCGATTAGCGGTGTGTTTTGCTGGTAACCAGCCGCAGCTTAAGCGGGAACCCTGCTACCGGAGTAAATGCAAATAAATATTCTAAAATTCCTTTCGTTACTTGTAAGCATTCCTCTCATACCGTAAAATACGCAAACCGCAGCCACAAGAATTCCAGACGTCTCGGGTGTCACGCATGCGGGCCGTTTTCACGGTAAAGGTGTGCGAGGCCCGCTAATCCACACTTGGCCAGGTGGTGGGCTAAGACTAAACCCACTTACTCGGCTGAGTTTGTTGTGGGCTTCTTCTCAGCGGCAGGGCGCGTTTGTGAACCTTCGTAAACTTAGTTTTAAGTCGACTTGTAGTTATCACTATACTTATGCAACAAATATCATACCGACGCTTTACAAGAGCCTGTATGTTAGGCCTATGTGAAATAAAGATGTTTTGAGTTTTTTGAGTTTTACTCTGAGGAAAGACCGACGAATAGCATTGGGCCATAATAATGGGTAAATAAATAGGGTAAATATGATTTATGGCCATTTGGTGCTGGAAGTATTTTCAATGACTTTGTATTAGTAGATCTACTGTGCGTTTACGGATCAACTTTTACGCATCGCGTATCTATGGTCATTTCTGCGTGAAATCAGCTGCCAGCCTGCCACTTTACCCTTGTCACTGAGAGGGTAGAAACAACTACACACCCACTTACGGTATGCGTTTTACTTTGAAAGACGATAGACTTTAGATATTTAAGTTTTCGCCAATGCTTAAACCTCTTCAGCCTTGGAACTGAGATCATTGTGTCATTAGTCTGAAGATATTGTGACTTATGATTATATAAGTATAGTATAAGTAAGCAGAATAATTACATGGCTGTTAATTTTCACCGTAGAACGTAATATCTAAGCTCTGTTATACACAAAAATTTGGTTTTGTCGTATAAATTGAAATATTTTCATCACAAATGTAAAGTACTTACTGTAAAAACTATTCTTCTTCTCTTTTTCATCTCTGATCATCATCTGTTCTTCTTCATCATAGTCTTGGCATCATAGGCCTTGGACTTTAATCCTAGAGCTCCGAAAACATAAAAATCAACTACTAGGATATTATTTTAACTGCTACCACCGCGTTAAATCCTCTTAGTTGATTGATATATTTGCAGAGAAGCAAGGAGATAACGTACCCGTATTGCACAGTAAACAAAGACAAGCGCAGCATCCCGCATCTGTTTAGAAGAGGCACTGCATTGTAATTATGATAACAATGGCAATAATCTGTATTGCCATTGTTATCGATCTATCAATCGAATGGGATACGGCAAAGCTACGATAGAAAATCTTTCTTTAGAACAACTAAATAGTTTCTATGCTAAAACTAACATTTTTGCTTACATTTTTAACTTGATTTTTGTATATTAAGTACACTTGTTTAGGTATACACCTAATCAAAAGTTCTTTCAGCTCAATTTATTGGTGCAGTGGAAATTGCTTTAAAACAAAGCCTCAAAATAAGCACACCATGCTAAATCAAGCTTATGAAAATATACTTCCAAAATGTAAAGCAGAATTCGTGTTATCACGTAATAACGAGCCCAATATAAGTCGTCTGAGTAAGCAGTAGCAAATTATAGAGTTCCTAGATGATCGTGCCAAGAATTTTATTAGACGTACTTTCGAACGAAATTCTGAATCGTTGTAAAATATTGTACACCGTAAATTTTTCAGTTGTGGTGTAGAATAAATAATAAGAAAATGTGCTGAAATATGAAACCTAATGCAGGACCTAACAATTTAGTGTTGGAGTTTTCTTTTAAACAATATGTCGCATCGCTTGACGTAAGCCTCTTGCAGCTAACGACTTCTTGTCTGCTTTGATGTCGTTCGGCCACCTAGTGAGGGATCTGCTAACACTGGGTTACTGACCGTTTCAAGTAAAAATTTAGGATTCTGGCCGCACACACCATTAGAGAAGAGCATTATCGCCATAATTGATAAATCCCGTAAAAATAACAGCAACAATTGGAATCAATGTTTGTCCTCCGGGACACACAGCTCGGGACAGAGAGACCGGGACGCGGGGTGCGGGACGCAGGGCGATGACAACGACTCATTCATCGCCTAAGCAGATTACCGGCCTTTCATTAAAATTCAAAACAAATCCCAACAAAAATATTACCTACGTAATTTGGTTGAATAAAGGGAAAATTTTGAACAAATACGAGAGAATTGTCTCTTTACCTATATTATATTACTTCACAGATTTTTTTTGGATACGGAGTATAAAAAATATTGAAAGCCAATGGAAATATAGGATCCGTGACAGATTTAATGAAACCGTAGTCATGTCCCTACGGTATTAAACGATAAAAGTTTACGCGCACTTAAGATATGACAATTCAGTTAGTCCGCTCACATCCTCGCATCGGCTGAACATCTGTAGCGCGAGTTATGGCGTATAAAAGTTTTAGAGTCTGCAATCCAGGTGAGTGCGCTGAAGTAGCTTTTATCGCGGGTTTTATGCCCGAGCAATCCTAGCGTGCGGATTATGTCACAAATATTTTATTAGGACTTTAATATTATATCACTATACCAGTTATATTAGTGCTTCTAGCGCTTAAAATTACTTTAGTATCGGCAAAGTTAGAAGGACCGGCGAATATATGTAACGGGGAGTTGTTTTCCCGTTGTATGTGTACGCCATATCTATTAGTTTTATAAACGAAACATGAGTGACAAAAAATTAGTGTGAACTGCAATAATAATTACCGATGTACAGATGATGTCTACGATGTATAGAATTGCCACCGCTGTCGTCTTAAGTTGAAGTTAGTATTTTTAAAATTGAGACACTAATATCTACCGGGTGCAGTTAGGGCGAAAAGGTTTTAAATCTTAATTTCTCACAGTCGGGCACGGTTTGACCACGCTGACCAACTGATGCTCGTTTTCACCAACATTTTAAGAGTCACCTAAGTCCTAATGTGACAGTTGTTGTAGGTGAAAACTGTCACCTATCAGCTTAAGCATTCGATTTAGGTGTTTCCTAGGTTTAGTGAAAACGGCTGTGAGAGTGGCGGACTTCTTACACCTTTGAAAACATTACGGTTTCTTATAAAATAACAAGGTTTTATTCACCGTTAAGAGAATGAAAGGTATCCATATATATGCACGTCAAAGTCAGAGGAGCATGCCCAAAACTCAGAACAATGATCTTCATTATTCTAAGGCCCGAAATTCAAACCTCCCGACCTCCTGTCAAGAGATACCTAGTGATCTAAAACAATTTACAATCACTGCCTCGAGCGGTAATATGCGATCCATGATTCTAGAAAGATGAAAAAAACATTAAATAAAAATAATAGTCTCCATTTGAATTTGAGCCATTGAAAATCCAAGTCGAGCCCTTTTATTCTATTGAAGTCTTTACGCCATTAACTGCGCTGATTCCATAATAAAGCTTCGGCTTAACAATCAGCGATCTGCTGCGACCCCTCTCCCCCTTTCCCTCAATCACTGGCATTGTTCAGTGAGAGCGCCTTCTCTATAGTTAAGTTGATAATGTCGCGCAGATCCAGACGTTCAGAGTAACACAGACGATATAATATAGCGAGCAACGGAAATAATGAGATTAATCATCTAAAAATGGGTACAGTACCTAATCACCATGATTAGGTAAGTATATCTGACCAATTTAATTTTGGAACGAAAGAAGAATTTTTAATGTCTCAAGCTTTACTTTGTTACAGAGGAGATTGCAGACCTTAGGATATTTTCTGGTGACGTGGTCATCAAGAAAAAAAAAATAAGGATCTGTTAAATTTTATTTAAATCCCCATATAATACATGTCAGTCATGAAAATATAACATAATATCGAATGCCCGAAAGGTATTCCCAGCAAATCACCTTACATTGAGAGTTACAATATGGAAAAAAGGTAAACTTAATTATTGCTGCGCATCACCCAAGGGAATACGGCTTCTATTACAAGAGCCAGAAGTCATGCAGGTGTACAATACGTGGCTTGTAGGTCTGGTGAATCATAAATCGCCGCCGCGCCGCCATATGTCTGGTGATAACCCACATTACTCTCCGTGAAATGTGAAGCATTCGGTAACCGTGTACGCTTCAAATACGAATCCGTTTGGCTCTTATTTACGGCCACCGGCCTAGTAGCCCTATTCTGTAACTCGGTGCCTATCAAAGAATGATATTTTTATTTCATAGCAAACTTTCAATGGATAAAAAACATATGTCAGTGGCTATCATTCTTTGATAGGCACCGAGATACAGAATACGGGTGCTGGTTCGTTTCGGCAGAACGTAGATGTCCTGAAAACTGTGTCGCACTGTTGATTTATGAGGAAAACTGTGTCATAACAACCTACGGGTGATTTATTAGGTTTGCTAGAACTTTTTGTTTGATGAAACGAATCATTTTACAAGGTTTTATTTAACTTGCAGTTATGTTTGGTCAAGCGGAATCTTGAAAGTCAATTTTAAAGACAACCTATTGAATTTTCACGTATAGTTTGTGTGACTTGTGTGTCGTCATTCTAAATCCAATATGGCGTAACACACAAGATGGATTACATATTTTTAATCAATATGGGTATCAAATACTTTAAAAAAATTTCTGAGAAGAATACGAATTAATTGACCCACATTTAAAACATATTTTAATGATAAAAAGTTTTTTCCTTGTTTTGCCTAGGACGTCCTATTATTTCTTCATTTACATACCGATTTAATATTCACATTGGTCTTGAATTTAAAGTAGAATGTGTGTGTATTTTGTAAAATTCTTTGTTTATTTTGTTTGTTTAAAAAATCACTCGGTGTTACAGAGTATGGAAAAACAATGTAACGGTTGATTAAACATAATCAATAATTGAAAATGAATTATTAATTATTATTTTATGGGGATGGTAAATTACTTTTGATCTGCTTAATATGAAAATTATATTTATTTTATCAGCCATTACGAGGTAATAAATAAAATTAGCATTAATGTTTCGCGATACTGTAATGGCTTCTGCTAAACACCGCGGCGGGTGATTTACATTCAAATTGAAAAAGCTACATTTACATAAACTGTCGGGCCCTACTCCCATCATCCTTTGAGCCATTTACCTGTGAGTAACTTAGTATGTTATTTCGTAGAAAAACTCACTGAAGGTCAGAGATTTAAAATGTTTCGAACTTCTGATAAAAGGACGCGTTATAATAAAGTAGGTAACTAAATGCCACTTTTGTCTAGCCGATGGTCGCCAACTGCTGGGCAAAATAAACAGCAGCTGAACTAGCAGGACAGATTCGTAGAGATCTATCTCTACGATTTCGCATTGAGAAGTCAACATCTCCTAAGGATGTCCCGGTGTCGGGACGAAACGTGCGTCGGAGAAAGTGTTAGAAAATGTGTGTGGTGTTTCATATGGGTAGTGTTCCTTTATATTGTGCCATACAGAATCATTTGAAGTAGCGGTTTATAGCAAAACAAATTAATCTGTCCTGCTAATTATGGATTTCCGCAAAATAACGCCTGATTCCATTCAGCACCTGAACTATTCGCAAGCCACAAAGTCGCACCCACCTAAAGACCTGAAGGGCAAACTTGAAAAAAATTACATTCGAATTAAGTTATTTTTTAATTCGAAAGTTAATTTTTTCATATTAAAATACAAAAATTCTTGGTACAAAGTAAGCCTATTACTCGTTTGTTAACCAAGTACTCATTCGAAAGTAATTTATTTTACGCTTGCTCTACTGAAGCGACTTAGTTTTTCTTTTCACATTAAAGTTTTTTGATACCTAAAATTAAAATCTGTGCCTAAAATGTTATTGTGGCTGGATACAAAACAAGTTTTTTTTTTGTTTTCCTAATTTTGATTTAGGGAATTCAGTCATCACTCTATAACGACTGCGTTATACAATAGCACAAATTAGTCGTTAAGCTGTAGTATTTTAGTGACAAAACATTTTTTCAGTTACATAATTTCAGGCATGTCTATTTCGGGCTAGCAATGAACCTTGAGAGAAAATTTTAATACTGAATACACAACGATTTTTGATCCGAAAAGAGAATCGAACCCAAGACCAAATCGAACCGAGAATCGAGAAACGAACACCGAATCGCAATTGAACTTTCTAACCACTATAGACCACTTAAACTGCCACTTTAAACGTAAACAAGTCAGTAAATAGACACTCCATTTTCACGAAGCAACTTCGAGTAGATCTCCCCCGAGATACAGAGACATTACCTGTCTCGATTCAGCTAATATTATATATTCGTTGATTCAGCACTCGACAGTGCCAATGAAAGTCATTGAATACAAAGAGCTGGCACCCTCCGGAGCGGGGGAGGAGAGATCAATGACGACGACATAATTGATGGCGATCCATGACTACAGAACAGAAGCCTTCGGGACGACAAGCTTCGAGATTAAAAATTAAAATAATGTCGTAAAAGCCCGTCCATGTTGCCCAAAGCGATTTTAAGCCTGGCGTCGACTACAGCAGAAACGCGTCGAATCGAATCGAGTCGCATTTATTCCTAGTGCGTCCATCTCTGAAGAATCGAATCGAATTGTTCATTCAAGTTAGGTCGTTTCTTCCCATATGTTGATCCGGCGCTGGTCATTGTGATAAAGTGGATCTTCATAATTAAACAATTCTGTATATTGTTGGACCAGGGATATCAACAGTTCTTCATTCATTTTTATTTACGAAACGAAAACGAAACTGACTGATAGAAAATAAAATACATTAGCGTATTATGTCATTGATTGGCGGATTCGCTTCTCCGCGTCGACTGGGGCGCGCCGAGACGAATCGAGTCGCATCGGCGAAGAAAGTCGCCTGCCGAGCAAGTCGATTCGATTCGGCGCGCCGCGGCTCGTCGCTAATGGACGCAGTCATTCATAGTAAATATATAGAAGGCGACTTTCTGCGATTCGATTCGACTCGGCTCGGCGAGCCTAGTGGACGCGAGCCTTTACACATCTTAAAGCAGAGGAGGCTATTAGGCGAAAAAAGTTATGAATATCTCGATATGAAGAACATGTACGTCAATCCTATTTAAGATTCAGTAAGCATTAGATTAAGCTGTAGTATGATTTGGTATGAAAACTAGTTAGCACAAGCTAACTTAACATAGTGCCTATGGAGCAGTGGGTAAACTTTGTTTCAACCAAGTGTTTCACGTCTTTCACGCATTTTTTATATTTTTTTAGGTTTTATAAAATAAATTAGGTAAAGGTATCACAACGTACGTGTGCATAGGTAACTGCAAATCGTTGCAAATTTTGTAATAAAAATTTAAGAGTAATAAATACATGTCGTTATTAAATTCACTAGAAAATTTAATCGTGATAATTATTTATCGGAATGTAAAATCGCATGCATATAAATGTCACGCATTATTCCGCTTAATTGGATCCGTCGATAGCAGGCAATTTTAAAATATTAAATATTAAAGTATTCCCCACTGAGGAGAACGGCGCCGATGCAAATACAAATATAAATACAAAAAAAAATACAAACTCTAGCAGCCTCCACCGTGTTACGAGTGTATTTATTTTACCGTTAACTGTCCACAACACGGACTTTTTAACCAATAACCATGCTGTTTTATATTGAAAATATTCTTTCAATTAAATTGTTGTACAAATTTGTAAAGTGAAAAGTCGATTACAACTAGGGTGGTAACGCTAGGTTTATCCTGAGATTTCAATATTTTTGAATTCTTCTCAGGATTGCTGCCGGATTATGCAAATCTCATGAGATTTCAGGATTTTTAGAATTTTCAATAAAACACAGCTTACATTTTAAAGAACTCTTACACTAAAGTACTAAAACAAAAGTAAAAAATATATTTTTTTGGTTAATTATTGCAGAATCAAAATTAATAAGCGATACTTTACTCAGGTATACTTCTTTACATTGTTAAACAGGTTTGAAAGAAAATTATCAGCCTAAAAATATTAGGGTTTTCAATGGAATTCAGGTCTTTTATTGGTGAAAAAGCGAAATTCACACAGGTGCAGCCGCGGACGGAAGCTAGTATTCCAATAAACGCTTAAAGTGCAGCTTGTTTAAGCGCAGTGACAAGTTTACGAAGCACTTAACAGTTTTACGCGATAAGTTCATACGAACGCGCGGAAACTTGCTAACTACTTGCCGTTCCACTATCCAGTTGTTTCCGCCTAATGGACTTTAAGTTGTTTTAGTAAATAAAAAATATATAACAGTTTAAGATGTCTTGAACAGCAGGGCTAGTAAAACATAATTAATGATAAGAATTCGATAGAGTTATACGTTTTCGGTTACTCTCCGTATACAGATTGTAAGACGAAATCGAGTTGAGATTCGAGACGAAAACAAACAACTTGTACTAGGAACCCCCCACAGGGTGTTCATTCAAATAGAGTCAAAGAAGATATAGGCAGCTCAATGGCGGTATTTTTCAAACACCTCAAACTGTCGTATTGAATTTGAGAGAAAATTATATATTATAGTCTTTATTACTATTTACTAGTTCCGCGTAGATTATGATTTTTAACCGACTTCAAAAAAAGGAGGAGGTTCTCAATTCGTCGGAATCTTTTTTTTTTTTTTTTATTTTTTTTTTTTTTATCTATGTATGTTCACCGATTACTCGAAGACGCGTGGACCGATTTGAAAAATTCTTTTTTTGTTTAAGAGGGTTTTGTTTCCAGATGGTCCCATTTTAATCAGGTCAGGATCTGATGATGGGATCCTGGAGAAATCGAGGGAACTCTTCAAATTTTGTATGGACACATGAAACTATTTGAGTATTATTAGAAAGAGTAATATTTTCCAAGTTGTCCTATGGTCTTCAGCTCAGGATCTGATCATGGGATCTTGGTGAAATCGAGGGAACTCTTCAAATTTTGCTAGTATACTTAAAGCGAGTTGGGTATTTTTTATAGTTACTGGTGCATATGCTACCAGATACTGATTTGATGACTAAAGTCATCAAGTCAGGGTCTGATGATGGGATCTTGGTGAAATCGAGGGAACTCTTCAAATTTTGCTAGTATACTTAAAGCGAGTTGGGTATTTTTTATAGTTACTGGTGCATATGCTACCAGATACTGATTTGATGACTAAAGTCATCAAGTCAGGGTCTGATGATGGGATCTTGGTGAAATCGAGGGAACTCTTCAAATTTTGCTAGTATACTTGAAGCGAGTTGGGTATTTTTTATAGTTACTGGTGCATTTGCTAGCAGATACTGATTTGATGACTAAAGTCATCAAATCAGGGTCTGATGATGGGATCTTGGTGAATTTGAGGTATCTCTTCAGATTTTATGAACACACCTCAAGCAATTTGGGTATTTTACAACGCCTTGTGCATTTAATTGTTTTCCACTAAAAAGTATAAAATAAAAATGGGAAATGCTTTCCAAAAAACCAACTTCAAATGCCACTACAAAGAGTGAAATAATTTTTATTTAAATTTTAGGTACCTACACCAATTCGAAGTCGGGCGATTGTCTATGACTTCGTCATTTCTTCGCACATCAAGTAAGTAAGAAGGACTATTAGGGATTGTATGAAACATTGCCCGACTTCGAATTGGTGTAGGTACCTAAAATTTAAATAAAAATTATTTCACTCTTTGTAGTGGCATTTGAAGTTGGTTTTTTGGAAAGCATTTCCCATTTTTTTCATAGCCACTTTGTTAAAATGGATAATTTAAATAAGACACACTTACGAGCATCTCCATCGATTGTACGAATCGAAATGCCTGTAGAATTTACGCTAGTAACATCACTATGTTCTAATTCAAATGAATATTCATTAGGTTCCCTTATCGGGTCTTAGACATTGATATTGACAATTGCTCGAATTTGATAGGGTTTGTAGTATCGATTAGTCCCGACGGCCTTCTTTAGCTGTTGATGTGAAACCTGCGGTTCGTTTCCCGATGGGCTTAAATTACCTTTCACAATAATATCATTCAAAGTACATAACTTACTAGCTGTTGTGCGTAGCTTCACTCGCATGAATTTCGATTTTTACATATCCTGTTATAATGACTCAACCTTAGTGTGGTATAGCAGACTTTTTTTAGAACTTTAGAAGAAGAACAAATTCGTCAAAAAATACAGAGTACGCAAAGAACAATTTTCCAACATTTTCATTCATGCTTTGCTCATTGAAAAATATTGGTCATAGTGTGATATTATATAGCCTACCTCTATATTGATTTTATAGCCTTCCTCTATATTCGATATCGATATCGAATATTTTTGTTTTGGATATTCCATTGGACTATCCAAAACAAAAATATTTTTTAAATTCGGATTTGAAGTTCTGACACACGCCTTTAAACAAACAAACGAAGAACTCTTCAGCTTTAATATATCAGTATAAATAATTAATTAATCAGTTGAATATAATCGCTAATACCTAAGGGAGCTTAGAAATATAATTTAATACCAAACAAGCCCGGTACCGAACAAAAGAATTGAATGTGGAACTTCTCAACCCAGCACGGAATACATAATAGTATGACCGTAGTTTAAAATGTGCTTAGTGCTAGCTTTAGTGCCACAAAAAATATCACGTGATATTTTTTTTTAATTGGGTGAACAAAATCACAGACTTGTATACTAAAGACAGGGCAAACAGCGCGAAAAAATGTCGCCAGTGTAAGGGAGCAAAAATGACTATTTTGCACCCCCCCCCATGAGTAGTCAGTATAGGTAGATAGGTAAAGACTTATTTCTTTTTTTTGAATTAATAATAATATTGCAGGCAAGGTGACCACAGACACATAGATAAAAAAAAAATATAAAAAATAATCATCTATTTCGCAGGATTTTAGACAGATGTCGCTACATTTTCTTGTATGAAGAACGTTTACTTAAAATGTTTGGATGGGTATATCTTAACTATTTGTATCTATTAACAAAAATAATTAATTGAAGTAATGTAGCTTTATTAACAAATAAAGCAATATATTAATATGTAATGAAATGAGTGACATTTCATTCATTTGAATTTGCCGCGCTTCGCGTATCTATGCTGTGTCGGGTGCCTATGATATAGTGATTGGTGATCTGTGACTGTCTATGATTCGATGGCGTGTGACGCGCAGATTATTTTGTGCATTTTATTGTTATAAAAACTTATAGAAAGAATGTGATTGAGGACTCGAGATATAGTGAACTTTAAATGTCGTTTAAATAAATATTGTAAGCTCAATAAAGCAGTAAGATGGAGAATTAAACATATACGTTTATACCGCGAAGCTTATTGCGTCTCGTAAATTCTAATTACTCTCCGCCGATGAAAGCTTTAATGGCCGCGAATTGTGGTTATAATGGAAGTAAGGAATCTTTATAAGTCTTCATTACTGATTCCATCGTAATTAATGACACGAATAAAAATAAAAACATCATATTTACTAAATTTAAATTGATATATTTAATGAAATAGTCTTTAAAAAGTCTGCTATTCATCGATAGATGGCAAAACTAAAAAGTTTGTGAAGGTGCGCTCTCCTGCATTCATGGTAAATACGATTGGTTAGAACCAAAAACTCTACTTTAGGGGTGTTAGGTTATTTTCGTTACGGAATTTCTGGATTCGGTCTGCACGCTCAAAACCCGCGATAGAAGCTATGCAATAGCTTAAAAAAAATAATATTATCTGTTGCGAGAATCGAACCCGCATCCACCCTCTCGAATCCGAAGGCACGCCATTGCACGAGGGCTGTCAGCAAAATCCGCCCAGTGCGTGGTATGCACTATGCATGTATGAGTTTTTCAAAACTTTGATAATAAATTTGTTAAGTTTTAAACGCGTAAATCCCAAAACGCGAGTACATATTATAATAAAATAATCTGTAATGGCACAGACGTGTTGTGTGTTTTGAGAGCGGAAAGGTATAATTTGATTCAAAATTTCATCCCGAGAGCTCCGTTGATGGCGCCCCGGGGAATACAAATTTGACGTGGAAAGAGTAAACATGCCAGCCGGGTGGGGTCTGCCGGCCGTGTGTTGTGATTATTTTACGAGATAAGTCCGATATACAAGGTTAAATAAAAATACTAAAATGCAGTTTCTATCACTAAAAGTAACAACTTTTGTTCCAAGACTTTTCAAAATTCAGTATAAGTATCCAATATCCCATTAACTTGTGTAACAAACAAACTACACTGTCATTCGGGGAGGAGGATTTGTGTTTACTGGTGGTAAGACTCTCTCTGAGTTGGCCTGAATACGTACAATATGTGCCACCATAATATTATGAGTTATTCTTGCGTCAAGCAGTAATGCATTCCGGTTCAATGCACTGTAGCCGATAACATAACATCAGCATAATGAAATTTAACAACCGATGATTTCAGGATGATGAAGAATGCAAACTCCCGGAATGCACTGCATCTGACATGGTCTAGTGTTCTTTGACATCAGGTAAAAGTTTTTCATTCGTTTGTGTACAAATAAACCCCAACAGTCCTAGGAAAGTCCAAGAACGAATAAAACTAACTTCTAGGTATGAGGGTCAGTTATTTAAAGCCTTAGTTAATAAAAATAACATGTTAATACCAGTTGGCGTTTTGGATGCTGTAGATCGTCAGACTAGGAGACTTATTGGAGTAGATTCGCTGCTTGCGGCAAGGCTACATAATCTGGACTCCAAAATATCACCGCAAAGTATTTTTTACAAAATATAATATTTTGAAGAGTCTTCTCGAGAGTAAGTAGTACGATCTTGGTCCCTCGCCATTTTTCCACCGCACAGGGCGTGCTTTCATCGCTATGTCGCACCACTTTAAACACAAAACCACTTTAAACACAAAAATTATGAACCAAGAACAAAATTTAAATTCTTGTCGAAAATATTTGAAAATCCAAAATTCATTAAATTGTGAGATTTAACCAAACCATGTCACAAAATAAACTACTACAATTATTTTCATGCAACTCTAATGAATGTATTTCATACAGTGTACTTCCACGAAAGATCTCAGAAGGGACGATTAACGATCCAATTATGAGCATATTTGTTAGCAATCAATAGAATCCTTACTATTTGTAATACAAACAGTTCGGCGCGGCCATTGGTCGACGGCACATCTGAGGCATCTCAATATCTCTCAATATCGCCATTTGTTAGGCCAATTTGCGCACTCCTTGCCTCCTCACTTGCCTGGCACCACGCCAGCGAGCCTGGCAGCCCTTGGAACCTATGGAACACTGTGTAGTTGGTAATTTATTAGCCTGGACTGGAGCAGACTGAGACTAAACGCAGGAGGAACGCCGTACGTTATTTACAAAAGTATGAAAATTAAAAGCAGTGATTGCCAAGTGGCTCAGATCAAACAGGGGTTGGAAGTTCGATTCTCGTGCACGTATAACTTTTTGAATTTAGGTTTGTAAGCTTCGATCAGAATTGTAAATATCAACGGCGTGAATGAAGTAATTTATACAAACAAAAAGCGGCTGATCTTAAGAGTCCACTAACCCACGATGTCTCGCATACAAACGTAATACCAAAATCATTTGTAATTCGTGCAAATTTCGATCATGTTGTGGTGTTATTCGAGTTCATATAGTAATAGTCATGCTCCTGGCCATATCTAGTTCCGAAATACTTTTGTTAAACGAAATTGTAAACGAATAAAGAAAAAGAAAAGAAAAGCATAGAAAAATCCCAAATTATGATAATAAAACTAACTGAAAATCGTAATAACTACACTAATTTTCATTAAAACTTCGCACAACCTACGCTCCAACCCACGCTTCCTCTGCTAGAACCGCCCACGATCCATGACTTATGCAGGATCATAAACTAACAAAAATAAGGACCCAGCGTCCCTGAGTAAAGTAATAAATACAATAATAAATGCAGTAATAGACTTTGCTGATGAGACTACCGCCATGTGGAGTGTGAACTCGACGATTATTGTTCCGATAGTAGTTGCAGTTAACAGTCTTAGACTGGAAAGCTTCGACCAGAGGCTTTCGCTCGACTGTTGGATCAAGAGCCGTATACAGAAGACAGTGGTCTTGGAGAAGGCGAGGTTCCTCAATCTGGAAACCTGACCACCGGTGGCTTGGGCTGTTAGAGCTCCGCGACCAGTGGTGGACTAAATTTTTTAACATTTTTAAACGTGTTTTTTTTATTTAATTTTTTAGAAACAAAGTTAAAAATATTATTTAATTGGAATAAAAATAAATCAGGGAAAAAATACCTTGCATGTAGCGTGTCGCACAACCTAAAATTAAGCCTTTATATTCATTCTACGATACAAGATGTCCATGCCACATAAAATTCACTTACGTTGCAATTACTTCTGATCATTCATATTGAGAGTGCCATTTTATGCAGTTATTAATTAATTATACACTAAAAATACATTAATGTTTTGTAGCTCTGCTCGGTAAAAGTGTAAAATTATGACAACTTTGATAGAGCTTAATCTTAATCTTCAAAAAATCCGCTACCGCGAAATATTATAAGTAAGGTTCGGTTCGCCGGTTTTAATAGATCAGTGTGCTGTGTTGAGACTTGAGTTCTTATTTTTCTTTACATGGAAATGAAAACTCTGCAAGGCGAGGCGAGGACAGGCGAGCGCTCAAAGAAAGTGCCGTTGGCGTAATTGTATTGGCGCCTGACTTTAGAGCTGAGAACTTTCGAGAACATCGACGAAATTGGATTCAATAAGGAGCTTACAATAGTAAATAAATTGTGAGACTTTTATTGAAAACCGCTGATAGCCGCCGAGCTTGGAAATTGGATTACCGGGGTGCAGTTCCGTGTCTGCGCTGAGGACGAATTAGTTGCTGCGATCGTGTGGCTGCCACAATGTGAACAAATTGGTTTTTAAATAATGTTGGAAGTAAGCTCTTCCTTTAACTTAAAAAATTGGTAGTGAAATCTCTAGCCTCTTTTAACCACTACATCTTTTCTACTCTATTTTCTTAAAGGTTGTTCACAAGCTTTCTTTGTCTGCTTTCCACTTTTTTTTTGTAATCACCTTTTCATAGTGACGTACATTCAGTATACTATCTACCTTTTATTTTAAATAAATAAATAAATAAATAATAATTTTATTCACCTCGTTTATTTAACTCTTGCCATACAAGTATTTGCCGTGGATATCATTTAATACTTGAGTATACTTTCTACAAATTCTACTTCTGAGATACACCTTAATAAAAAACTTGATGCGGATACAACTGTGTTGCGATATAATACAAGGGTAGATATTATTATATAATATACAACGGTCTCTCATTATCTTCCCTCATTTTATGGAGTCTGCACAACACGTCTTCTTCTTCTATTCTCTCCTATCAGCTGTCAACGGGCAATCCACGCCTTTCACACGTATTTCCTCTGTCTCACAAACCATCTATCTCTTCTTCTACTTCTTCGTCCATCAATATGCATACTCACACTCATATTTCTTTTAGTAACATGACTTTCAACCCTCTGCATTACATCCATAAGGCAAATTTTTTACTCGTCATCATTTCTGCTACTGGCGCAACTTTCAATCTTCCATTTATATTCTCATCTCACACACGTTATTTCATAGAGATGTTTTTGTACAAACAAGTTTCATTAACTTCTGATATCGGCTCCATGCAACGAGGTAACGTCAAAGGTTAGTACGCCCATCACAACATAGTAATCTCCACCGCAATTACTTCGACCAGCGCAGCGTGCCACGAGTGTGGACTGTGGAGCGCCGCAAAGGCTTTCATTAAATTAATCTCGCGTCTTTCATCTCGGTAAGACGACGGCTTTTATTTACAGAGAAATTTTTGTCTTTCAACTGAGCGCATTCCGTAAATGAAGGCGTCGTTATAGAATTATTGATCCGCCTGGAAGAACCATAGCAGTGGATTCCTCGCTTTCGTTTCTTTAAAAGAGAAATTAAGTCAAAATTCTAGTTCACCCATTCGCTAAATAATGCCGAAGGCTTTCCAAAATTGATAATGGAGACAAGGAATATGATCCCAGAAAATCAGGGGTTGCTCAACAAGAACAACACAATCTACAATGTTTAAAAGTTTCTCATAGTAGCTATTAATTAAACAGAAGAAATCTGTAATGATTTAATTATATCCTCAGTTTTACAATTGGACGGAAGGATAGCCAGACAGCGAAGCGGCAACAATACAATTCCATAACGCTCTTTTGTGCACACAATAATTCAATTAAGGTTTCACTCGGAAATCCTCGGAAAGTGGAGGAAAGGTAAAATCAACAAGATTTAATATTATTACAGTTACTAGTAAGTACCAGTCCTTGCAGTTAGACAACCCCGCTAATTTCTCTGGACGCCCTTTACGTCTCAATAAGAAGCATCCTTCAACGAGACGAGATGAGGGGATTATAAAATAAATTGAGGACCCTTCCAGAGAACAGTTCGAAAAGACTTTGCGAGTCCCTTTTTTTGCATTTCCTTGTTACGCTTTTGCTCTAAATATGACTGGTGGTAGAACTCTTTTTGTAGAGTCAGACTCATGTAATTGTATGAAATTGATAGAAGTAAATATTAAATGACCTCTTTTACCATAATGATGCCGCAACGCTAAAAACCGCCTAACGCTACGTGTTTGCCGCAAAATATTTAACAAAGCGGTTCCATTCCATTTCATTTTTAACCGACTTCAAAAAAAGGAGGAGGTTCTCAATTCGTCGGAATAATTATTTTTTTTCCTGTAAAAAAAAATTTGATAATCAGGGTTACTATAACATTGAAGAATTGCAATGTACAAGATTTTTGGTACAATGGGATGTGCTTCTCTGTCCTTACGAGATATCTAAAAAAATCATGTATGTAACAAAACTAGGTAGGTAAATTATATAATTGACACCGTTAATCTATTTCTTCGTAATGATTAGTTTACTATTTATTTTAACCGGACAAACTGTTAATGCTGTGTATACCTGTAATGATTAATGTACTCAGACTTGACAAAAATTATGTAAATTTATTTGAGACTATACAGTATAAATTGTTGGTGTATCATCTTAATATATATAAATCTCGTGTCACAATGTTTGTCCTCAATGGACTTCTAAACCACTTAACCGATTATAATAAAATTCGCACACCATGTGCAGTTCGATCCAACTTGAGAGATAGGATAGTTTAAATCTCAATTCAACTATTTTTTTATATCCTTAAGGGCAGAACAACGTTTGCCAGGTCAGCTAGTATTAAATAAATAAATCAATAAAACTTTTACGTAATGATATTTTGAAAAAAAAAAAGACAAGTGCCATATTTCTTGCTAGATCTTCTCAGTGCAAACCTGTCTTACTAACTTTGAGATAGGGGTTTGAATTTTCATAAGAGCCTGTACGTTAAATCTGTGTGAAAAATAAAGACTGGTTTTCATTTCCATTAATTTTATTAATGGTTATTTGACAAGCTAAAACAATTATGCGAGGTCAGGCGTATCGACTAATGGTGGCCATCTGGCTCGAATATGAAATATATCCAGAGTCTTCCCGATTCCAAAAAGGTCACGTACAGTTTATGGGTTTACACTAATTCAATTTAAAATGTTTTCTCTCGTAAATGATATCGTAAGCAATATAAGTAAGATTGGTAAAAATGTACATTCCGCAATTATTCTAGTTATATTATGTGTTTTAATGACTATAATAATATTCACATAAAAAATACCAACGACAAATTACGAACGTACCTATTAGTATAAGAGATGGTTGCATTTCTGAAATGAAATATTTGCTAGGATATCTTATATCTGTTTGTACGAATAGTTGAACACCATTTATCCAATTTTTAATTTGAAATATGATTTATTAACCGACTTCAAAAAAAGAAAGAGGTGCCAGCGAAGCTTACTACTACTACATACTATGGATGTAGTTTTGCACTATTATAAAGATTTACTTATCTATTTGAATTGGCTGGCACCGACTTCAAAATAGATGAGTGGGTAGTAGCGGTTATAAAAATTATATTAATTTATTTTTCGCTTTTGAGTGCCTATTTGTGGTTTTGAAGTCGGTTCAATTTTTAAAAAAATAATTTATTTTTATAATTGGAACTTTTTAGGGTGATTACTTCTTCTTCAACGGTCCTTCTGTCTAATGGTAATTAACGATATTGGTATATTCATGTTGCAAGTAAGTACAAGCTATAGCTAATTACGTATTAACCGAGAATAATTATAGGTACTTTTGGCACTTTTAAGTTTATTTAAGGATTCCTTACAAGCATTGTCAGATAAGTGCCCAGAGCCATTATCTGCTTACTAATACTGTAGTCGACGACCCTTCCGCCGCCGGATTACCTCGTTTCAGATGTTATCCCCCCAAATTGAATAAACCTAAACACACAACCGTACAATGTATATAGTCCGTTAGGAAAGTTTTTGTAACTCGAAAGCAAGAATTTCATAGAAAAATAGATAGAGAAACGATTCTAATATAAAAGTAGTGTTCTTCAATTGCACCAACCTCCTGAAAAATAAAGGCTGTAAAAATATTAGCTTAAATAATTGTGAAGTTACACATACCTAATTTCAGGAAGTTACAAGTGCGTAACCGGGCCTCGAACTCCCGAACTCATGGTTATTGGTGATTGACAGAGGTTTTACTAATAATAAATGAGGTAATAATAACACGTATTTTTTATTCTTTATAGGTTTACGCTTGACTACAGTCTCACCTGATGGAAAGTGAAGATGTGGTCGAAAATGGAGCGCGCTTACCACGAAGATGCCTATGCCACTCTTTTATTAAAGGTACCCATATCGAGAAACACAGATTTCGAGAGAATATTCCAAACCCTTGCTAATACAATTTTATATACTCGCTAATAAATAATTAGACCTGATAGGATTAGGCTGTGATTCCGTCACACTTGTAGCTCTATACTTCAAAGTTACGCCCCAGTAAAAGTCTTGCGTTCATGTCCCAACATTAAGCTCGTTACAGAAGTTAACAGCGTGCACGCAGTAATAAAGTGTAAAGACATAACCGTCGAGTAGATTAGACCCTCCGCGCGGCGGTCTGCATAAATAAGGGCGGCGCGGCTTGTAAATAAAAACACCCCGCGTCCATCAGCCTCCGACCGACCGGACTTAACTACAGGCTTTATAACAAAGTTTATATTAGCTTTATTGGTCTGTGAGGAGATCCTTGCCCAGTAGTGGGCCGTAAAAATAAATGCCAAATCCATGCACCTCGGACTCGTGAGTCGTGGCGTAAGGCAACTAATCTCAATGGAGTTCTGCTTTAGCACTGAAGAGGATTTAGACTACTTATGTAGAATAATTTTTGTCACACTTGTGGTACAGTTAGTAGACGCCCAAGCCGCGATATGAACAGTGGGTTCAAATCCAGTTGGGTATAAATATTTCAATCCACGAATCGAATAAAACATAAGCTATTTCGACAGAGTGGGTGTGGAGTAGGATTGAAAGATCCGTCTTTGTGGATTGAAACATCCATACGACAATTTTTATACAACAAATTTACAGCCATTAAATCCAAAATTTATAGACTTTGTGAAAGCTTAATTATCTGTGAAATTAAACGGCATACCAGAGTTCAAAAGGACGCGGTTAAAAATCTAAATACGTTTTCCTTTAAAATATGTAAAAAACTTAAAAAAAAAAACTTGGCAAATTTATATTCTACTAGTACCTATTTATTACCATGTCTTAATATTCACTGCCTGGGTAAAGCCTGCAGTTTAACCAAAGTTTAACATACATTCATTTGACACATTGATTTGACTCCCCATTTTCCAAGGTCTAGAATGCCTAGGGAAAATCAAACATTTTAAATTTATATTTAAACAAAAAAGTGTGTCCTTTTATTAAAAAAATAATGTCGAACAAACACTGCAAAGATTTTCAATTTACAACATTAAATTTCCAATATGAAAGCCCAGTTTAGCGACGACAATAAGCAATTTAAAGCCAAACTGTGGTCGTAATTTCATGAATCTGTAAAAGTTGGCGGAACTTTGTCGCGGAGCCGCAAAAAGGTATCGCGCGGCCGCCGTTGTAAATTGAACAACAGGAAAGTTCCCGAAGAACAGCCGCGGCGGCTGGCGTGGAATTTATATGCAAATTGTGAATACATAATGTTACTGAATAAAGTGGAACAGGGGAGATTTAACTACGGACTTTTACTCTCTCTTGGCTGGCAAATACCTTACATTTGTGTTTTGTTTTTTTTTTTAATATTTATAGGTATTTTTTTAACTAGCTGATGTTATGAACCTAAACTTCAAGTTCATAACATCAGATAGGAGAATGTATAAGAAAACATAGTTACCGCTACAGTAGGTAATTGTAAACAATTCTGCCATCTGATTGACTTGAAAAAATGTAAACAACAGACTGCCAATCAGAGGACAGCATTTCTTTACGGTTACTATAGCGATGAATATGTTTTTCTTACCCAATTTTACTCAATGGTACGAGTACAATCAGAAAGTAACACTTAGATTTTTTTATAAAAATTGACATTTTCATCTGTGAAAAGTGTAAAGTTGTGTCTGTGTTAAAATGCTCTTTTTAACTAACTCGAACTAACTTGACTTATGAATTAAATTTCTGTGATTGCTTTCAATACGCTTTTGTAACTAAGTTCAAAAATATAATATGAAAATGAGTTTTTATCGATAAGTTACGTGATGACTTTGTCGATAGGATTCTACTTAATATGGGAATAGCTGCTGCAGGAAAACATCAGAAAGAAATCTGTATCCTAACCTAAGCTAACCTAAGCCTGTAACCTAAGATCTTCGTACAAATAAATAAGGAATGTATATGCAAATAGCTGAGGCAATGCAGGCACAAAGCACCTTCGTGCAGTAAATCTTGTTAATGAGATGTGTTCCGTATAATTCAGGAAGCGTTTCCGGCGCACAACGTAGGGTTCCTACTATTTGAAAGCACAGGCGCGCGGCACTGTATAAATTATTATGATTAATTAAACTATTTTGATATACTGATATACTTGCTAGTTATTGAAGGCGTCTTCAATTCTATAACCTATAGAAATAGCAGTAAAAATGTCTTTATTGCAAAAATACACGTTACAACTTACAGAACTTACTTGTGGGTACACGAACTTAAGTCACAGTGTATTATTACCAATGCAATGGTGTGCAACATAAAATACAAATATGCGTCATAGTTTTAAATTCAAATGTGATATAATAATGAAAACAAAATATAATAATAATAAAAATTATTATTTATGTTTGCACCTTTCAGAACACGCGGGTGAACTCTAAGGCATACAGATTTCCTAACAATGTTTCCTTCAGTGCTAAGCAAAGATATTTAGTTTCATTAATTAAGCAAGTAGTCATGATGTAGCACTGATGCGAGCTGTATATAACTGTATGATTAGCTAGCCGGATGTCCAATCAGTCACGGCCTGTCAATGCACGACGTGTTAACGCGAGATATCCATTACAAGTTACAATTAATGTCTACAGTACTGTTAATCCATGAAATTACTTGGAAACTAAGCTTACTATTGCAAATAGGAACCTGTTGTAACTGCTGGTGAACATAGTAAATTGCAGATGAAGTAGTCCTAGTTTCTATCCCTGGGTCAGGCTAGTAAATAGTATTGAGATTTTCTGTCGAGAAATTCTTAATATCAGCTCTGAGTTTGGGGATTGGCGATAATTTGCCCCCACATCTTAGAGAGCTCGTTTAGTCTTCAGTCCTACATCTGATTTCTCCCTGATTGTGTTAAACTGCCCTCCTTTTAGATTAAGAGAGTGAAATCTGCTTCCTTGGCAAGCATTTAAGCTGGGCTCCTTAAGTTGTAGAGTACTACAAGAGTTTTACTATCAAACTTCATTCTTCTCTTGAACAATATGATGCTTTCACTTAGATGCATTGTGGAAAAAATACCTCCCGGAGTAAAATCTCTCTACAAGTCAGTGAAAACTACTACAAAACTCGTAGGGTTGTGTCGTTTAAAATTGTTTGTTAAAGCAGAAAAACGACACCATAAGCCAGCAAACTTCGCGTCTCTATTTCATATTGTACATACAGAAACAAGTGAATAAATATTTACATAATATTTTGGTCTCAAGTTGTTTCCTCGAAGCGCCTCCTTGTACGGAGCACGGAAAATTTGAGAAGTTATGGAACCACCGAGATATAAAATCTCTTCTCCGAACCTTCGATCTCATAAACAATATTGACTTTGTTGAGATTTATTTGTTTAGCGCCGCAGAGGAATACACACAAAAGGGGAAGTTTGTATTTGTATGAACGTCAGATGTACTCGCACTGAAATTGTATATTGTTTCGGTACATCATAATTTGAAAGACGTTAGATTTGGGACAAATATCTTTATCTTCGTTATTGTGAAATTGCCACCACCTCTTGAGTGCCACCAATTGATCTATGATAGCGTCTTTATAATACAGAGCTGCTAAACTAAAAAATATTATTGACAATCGAATAACGTTCTAAGAAGACAGGTCTTTTTTTCATAATTTCTAGGATAAATTGGTGGCACTGAAGTATCTATTAATTGTAAAGGAGCCGCCTTCACTGTATCTGCCATAAAAAAGCACAACTTTTTCCTTTTACCTCCCACGTTCGAATTTTTCGTCCAAAAGATATTGCAATAGTAACAGGTTACATGAACATGCTTACATTTTTCGGAAAAGCAGTTTTTATTTCGTTTGTATGTATTTCGTATAGAGTTTACTTTGTTACAGGTATATTTCACGTTGTTTGTGTTAGTTTTAACAATTTGCATTGTGTTATTGTTACGAATAAAAAACCGCACACTAGACGCTCTCGTGCAGTAGATGAAAAAAATATTATTTTCATTTTTCGAGAACTTTATTAAATCTCTATTCAAGCCGCAGCGCGAAAAAAGATATAACAAAAAGTGTAGCACTTCCTGTCGCGGTGAATAACTGCACTTCTATTCTATTCACGGATTCCGAACTCAGAGCCAGCGCGCCATCGAACGAGGAGCGCGGCGCAATTGGAGTAAAAACTTTATTGTTGAATAAAATACAATGTAGAGATTTAAGTTATTTTATTGTCGGATGCACCCAATGACAAAACACGCTACGCTAAGAGGACGGGAAAGATGTGACGTATGTTGAAGCCAAAAATTTCTCAAATAACGAGTCGTAAATTTTGGTACCGCTGACCAAAGATTTAAATCGTTAGATGGGTCCTAAACCTCCAAAAACGTCCACGTTTTTGTCTTGTGTGACACGTTTTCACTCTCTTTGACACATTAGTGAAACTATAGAATGTTGAGAGTACTCACTAAACATATTTGTGGACGTTTTTGATGTGCGCAATGTAGGCTTAGGGCTCATCTAGCGATTTAAATCTTTGCCGCTGACAGCACATACCGCTGTCGGTCGCTTACATTAGCGCCATTTTACAGTTATGACAAATTAAAAATCCGGCTTCAGGGCGGAGCCTAAAAATACATGCGAGACGTCACAATGTGCTGATCCTTTATACGTTTAATCAATGGGTGCACCTAACTTGTGCATGTCCTACAAGAATAAACCGTGTATTCAACTGTCGTGGCCTCATTGTCTGGATTGTGCGTCCAAGTTCGGGCTTTGTCAGGGTAAGATGTTACGTTTTGTGAAAAAAGTTTTATAGCAGAGGCTTTACTTTTGCGATATTGTATTAAAATTACAAATATACTTATTTCACATAATATAGGCCTCACTTAGGTTCTTATAAAAAGGTCAATAGACACTGTTTATATTTCTTTCAAATTTTGTTCTTCTATTTTTTAAACTTACCATCAAAACTTACCCAAATAATATAAACACTGTATAATTTCTTAGGTAACTAATTAACAAATTTGAAATGTGCAGAACACATTAATTTGTCTTGCTACAATCCGCTACCTACTTGAAAATAATCTGTATGGTCAAATATGCAGAACACCGCCACTGATCTCCTTAGAGTATATTATAGAATATACTCTGGATAGCTATCTGTTACCGTAAAAATGAAGACACTTGATTTTCGCCATTTTGTCGCTGATTGTTGGCTTTTGCGTAACCTGGCGTGAGCGTCTATGGAACTAAAATCAAACGACGACGACGAACATTCAAAACGACGGTCCACTTCCAACAAATATCAATTTAGTACCGTGGACGCTCGGGGGAGGCGCTTCAAATCGGCACAAAAAATGAACTGTCAAACGTATGGAATCACGAATCCAGAGATACATATCAGTGAACACGACATGTTTCGTCCCGACACCGGTACATTCTCAGGAGATGTTGACTTCACAATGTACACTATGTATAACATTAATGACACATGAATATAAATAATTAAATCCAACCTAAAAGCTAGTGGTATCTAGCGTATTAATTGAAGTAAGGTAGAGAGTTTTATTTATTGTTATAGCATTAGTCGGGTAGGGTCCTTCCCGTACTGTATCTGTGTAAGGGCTCAGATCGTCAATATTTAATGCCAGCTAAGCCCCGGGTAGGGTCAGCAAGTTTGTGATGTATCGGGTACGCGCTACGACCCGCAGGGACGCGGCACTATTCATTTGCCTTTAAGTTGCGGTCAGAAATGAGTTCGTCGCATTTTATAAACTTTTAGGTCACTTTATGAATCAACGTTTTGGGAAATTAATTTAGCTTAACAACTTGAGAAGATTTGCAAATTTTTTAGTAGATTGCGTATATTGAAGTGTGGGTAAAAGTAGCGTAGAGTGCAGTGGAGTAGTCGCTAACAAAGAGCTGCGAAGAATTTTCAAATTAATTTTTGTTAGGAACAATAATATCCATTAACTCTCTGATCAGTCAGATCCAGTCCGAGTTTCTTGCAACTCAATATTTTCTATACAAATTCTTAAGATATGAGCAGTTCTGATAGCCTTCCCTCAAATTAAAAAAAAATGTTATATTTTGCAAGTTTTACATTTCTTTATTTTTCGCATTTTTTTCTTTTTAAAAGATTTACAAGCTTTAAGTAAATTTAGACAATTTCTACTTGTCTCACTGTACCTTTGAGATTTTGTGCTGAATAATAATAATAATAATATATACTTATGTGAGACGCTTTTTACGGCCACTGAAAGTAGTAAAATGATAGTAAAATAAGAGTAAAACTTTATTTCACTCCGGCACTATTGCTTCGCGCGGCGCGCATCGTCATAAAGATCTAAGTGTGACTAAAGTCTCTAAGTCTAAATATCGTACAGCGTCTAAAGTAAATCTCGAGCTAACACTAAACACTTTTACTGCGTCTCGACTGAGTTTGATGTGCTGACGAAGATTTTATACTGAAGATAAATATAATACATTTTAGGGATCCGTACCAAAATCGCAAAAAAAATGTTGTCCCTTAGTTGTCTTTCTGTCCGTTATCACGAACTCTTAATCTCTCCAATATTTAATTTGGGACATCACTTAAAAATACATAATACGAGTATGTTAAAGCGACATAAGTGCGCAATTTTATCGAACAACTAGTCGATAAATATCCTCGCGAGTCGATATGACGCGGTCGACGTCGATGTAAACTGCTGCTGTGACGTTTATTGCACTCATTCGTTATGTTGATTGTTGACGGTCGCTTCACTCGCTCTCGAGTGCGATACCGTTTTTCTGCTCGTATTTATTACTGTTCTGCGCGTCGAGCGAAAGATATGAGACCCATTCGATATTTTATCTACGCTCATTGCTTAAAGTTCGAATTATGAAATCAAAATGTGTCACATATTGACCTACTTTATTCACAGACTTCTATAATTATTAAAAAGTTATTCATTATAACATAGCTGTACTATGGAAATATCTCTAGATTGTTGAATAATTTCTATTACGATACGCGGTTCTGGGTTCCTGTATTTTTGTGTGTCGTCATCACAGCCCAGGGAATAACTTTCTTTTCTCTGTGGTCGTCATAAAAGAGAGTGTAGAGAGTGTAGAGCCAATCCTCAATTTTGTTTTTTTTTTTTTTATATAAGGAGTCCACAGACAACATTTAGTTGGTAGTCATGATCGACCATAGACAACAATTAATTCACGGAAACAATAATTTTTCCCTGCCTTATATGACTGATTAAAAAGTGTGTTCATACAGAATATTGAAAAGAATTATGTATAATTTTTGATTATTTAATTATCCACTAAAAATATAGTTTATCTGACTTGTATAAATATTTTTCTACTCTTTTTTGTTTCATGACTTTTTTAACAGACTATACGCAGTTTGCAACTGAATTTTGGCGCCATACCTAACTTTTAACATTTCAATGTGTTATTTTTGTTACTTAGTCAAAACTTAGCGCGGAAAAATGTCTAGCAGTGAAACGTACTAAAGAAAATTTAACTCCACCTGACATTTTAGTAATTGCAACAAAAATGACCCACAATCTTTTACCAACAAAGTGAAGGATTTACGACAAACGTTAGCAAGATTTTATGGTTTGGATTTATGATAATTTGAGCGTAGATAAAGTAGTGTATGAAACTCTACATAATTAGGTATTAAAACACTCGTGTGATACTATTAAAAAACTCGCCTGCGGCTCGTTTTTTAAACTCACACTCATGTTTTAATACCCCCCATTATGCATCCGTTTCATAAACTACTATTATCCACGTATATTAATAACTGCTTGCGTTTATACAACTTCTTTTAACTTGCTGAATATGCTCTACAAAAAATAATAATATTTTTTTTTAAATCGTTTTCTCAAATTACAATACAAAACAGCGAAGACTTCCACAAGTTGTGGTTTCGACCAAGGTAGCCCGCGATTTAAAAATTTTATAAATTTTTCGCAAATTTTAGGATAATAACTGATTGTAGGCTTATGGCAATGAGTTATGCGAGCACATCGTTTATGCATTTCCTATTACACTATAAATTTATAGTTGTCTGATATTTTATATTATAGAAAATCACAGATTTAAAAATAGATTAATTTTTAAATTTTGTTATCTTATGTAGAGCGTGTATTGATTCACATTACTAGTTACAACAATAGAGCAGCCGCCAGCTAGTACTAAGCGGCTATTAATTTAGCATCGTCGTCGGTGATGCTTCGGTGATGTCATATCACAAAGCCCGTCTGTCAGACGCAAGCGAGAGCTGTGTTCATATTGTTAGTATATTCCAAGTATATTCACAACTCAAACACTTGTTAACTTCTGTGAAGTTTTATTATTAAATACTTACATGGCTGGGCTTTCTAGAACATATTATTGAAATCATCATAATCATAATCTCTACCTCTTGCCATGTAGGTACACTTTAGCATGGGTCTTAAAATTCAGAAACCATTTTTTATGACCGCAATGGCGTAGGGCCACTATTGTCTATGTCTATTCCAAATTTCAGGTCGATAGCTATTATAGTTACTGAAATAATCGAGTGTGACAGACGGACGGATGGACGGACGAACGGAGAAAGGCTCACCAAAAGAAGGGCCTCGGTCGGGTCGCCTTTGTCTATTATTCTTGGCATAAGTTAATAAACAATTCCAAATTGTTCTTGATAATAAATAAAATATATTAAAGAAACACACTCCGATACTGAAAAATATTCATGCTCGTTACACAAGCATTTTAATAAGGGAATTGAACCTACGACCTTAAACACAGAGGGAAGGATCACTACGGCTGCACCATTCCGTCATCCAACCTCGTTTACGTATTTATGAATAAAATATGGTAAAGACGACCACCATCCTTTTTATTTGTTAAAAACCAACAAGCAAAGAGTAAAAGCAATATAATAATCGGCTGAAAGCATTAATAAAATGGTTTCCCATTCCCGTTTATCGGCGAAATGAGGGCAATATTTATGCCTCAAATATTAACATTGCTCATTACGATGATCTGCGGCAGATGAGCGGATAAAACGATTATTTTTCCAGCCGTGTTTGCCACTTTTGATAGCTTTTCAATTGTAGGGGAAATTTGCGATTATTGGACCAGCGCTTTTATTGATGATGATGATATACCCACCATGATGATATTAATTTACGGTTACGTGCCAAAACTACCCGTGACATCAACTACGTAGATTGCAGTTTGAGTAGTTCAGAAATCTTTGTGAAATGTTTTTTTTTCCAATAAATAATTCGTTAAGTCCGTTTATTCTTAAAATCTAGAAACCCCTTTTAGTAAGTATTGAATCCAGTTATTCTTCTAGTTAAATCTCTTTAATACATATGTATTGTATTTTTTTATATCTTGTTGTTTTCTTATTATTAAATTAGAAAGTAAATAGATTAAGAGTTAATTTCAGAGTGTCCACGTCTACGAGTGATTTATTGCTGTCAATCAATACTCTACACCTTAAAAATTCGATTCTTCAATTAATGATTAAAAGACGCAGCAAATGTATTCCTAAGTTTCAAGCTTGTAAGAAAAGAAAAAGTACAATTGCGAACAATTGAATTTTCAGCTCCGCACATCGAGAATGATAACGCCCAAAAAACTCATTGAGAACGTTTAATTAAATGGAAAATGTTCAATTTGTATGAACATTCCTACGTATTATATTCAAAAAGCTCGCCGATTCTCTTTCGTTCATGTATTCAGAATTTGTTAATTTATTCATTGGACTTATTATTTGAACAGATGATATGAATTCATATGTTTAAATTTGGTAAATAAAAATGAACAGGCTTAGATAAATTACTTGTTAGAGCTTATCATAAAACATTGAATGAACTCAAAAAATATACTTAAAATGGACTTATTTGAAATTTTAATGTTTCAATGAACTTAAATAATAGGCAACAAACACAAAACATAGGATGATTCAGAGGACAACAGAAAAAATACTAATTGGCGTCCTTATCGCAACATAGCGATTTCATCTAGGCAACCATGAGTATAAACAGATATATTGTGATGAGCTTGTGTTAAGTACAAACTAAGAGAAACGGGAGAACGTGGAAACAGACTGAATCATAATATTTAACGGTGCAGAGGGCAATAGGGAAATTTCCCTCCAGGCAGGTGTTGTGCCTAGGGACCGCTTGTAATCCTAGGGTGTGAAGTCACAAGTTGTATTTATATAACGCTCGTCGAATGCTCTGTCAGCGTGTGCTATTGCGCTGGTTACGCCATCTATCGTCAGCTATCGAAGACCGCTACAATATAATTCAACTTTCATAGAACAAAAAGGATTAGAAGCTGAACTATTTTGAGGCGTGTTTGCCCGCGGTATGAGCTCTAGATAGAGGCCGTGAGCTATGCAGGTGACTGCAGTGTGCAGTGTCGGCCACCCTGTGTATTTTACATGTACCATATCTTGCTGGGCCGGCGTTTCGCTACCACCGGTATAATATTAACTTAACTTATGGTACGGCATAACATGCGGAATATCTATTGCCGCAGTAATGGTGGCATGCGACATATACTTTTGTTAAGTACAAAATGGTAAGTTATGAGTGAGGTTTCAAGCTTTTTATGCATCTCTCCTTGAAATTTAAATCGTGTAGAACTAATATGAATGAGTCCTGAATCCTGATACGTAAATGATGTATATTTGCCACAAAATAGCGTAACTCTAAGAGGTGCGTCTGGTGGTACTCTAAAATCCAGACTAATTACTTCACTGGATAGTGCAAACTGAAATACTGAACACAGACGTCCATAATTATGTAAACAATGAATATGGTAGGATTTTGTATAGTTTCCAAGAGACCCGAGCGAATCAGTCGAGGATCAGCTAGTTTTATAATAAAATCTTTCTAAATGTCCTGCTGTGCTATTCTACAAAATGAAATAGCTGCCAGACAGCTGCCAACCCGAATATGACATGCTAAATTGTACTCTATTACAACTGACAAATTCATAGATGCATAGATGTACGCTCGTCACTGTTTTGCAGAATAGCACGGCTGAAGCTGTTAGCTGACAATGTTATCAGTTACATTGCGTTAGGAATATAAAGTAGGTATTTATCTACTTTACTAAGATATTATTTACTCGGTGTAAGTATTTGTTATTCAGCTTTGAGAATAAAGGTAAGTATTAAACTGGAGTCAAGTTTGAACAACAATGTTTAACTTCTGTAAAGTTAAAGTTGCCGTCTTTGAAACTTGCACAAAGCGAAAGGGAAATTTCAATGTATCTCATGTTTTACTCCTTAATTTTATTAGATATTCTTAATTTATTACCGCATGAAAATGTTTAAAATTACTTTGTTATTCGTAATATGCTTAACTCTATACTCAACTATAGAATATTTGGCTTACTGTTATTTGGGCTGCTTTCGTAAAGGAAGTTATCACCAATAACAGTTAATCGGCCAAGTGTGAGTCGGACTCGCACACGAAGAGTTCCGTATCATTATCAATAGACAACAATAGGTGGAATATAAGAAAGTGTTGACATTCGTATTAAATACAACAAGAACATTTTCAAAATTTTAACAACGCTAACAATACTTTTAGTATCTACACAGTATTCCGCATCGTTAAAGCGATATAAGCGATATAAGCAGTATAAGCGATATGAGCGAAGTGTGTGCACACAATAGGGCTGGCTGATTGCGCGAAAGCAGATCGCTGCGGAGCTTTCATTAAGCCCTCGTTAGCTATTATGTAGCAACCCTATTCATTTGCTCTTTTACCATATCACCATTCATTCCACTCATTGGATTTGCATTCTGCAAATTGATTCATGAATCTTATAAAGTAAAATTAAATGCGATGAAAGAATAATGACCATGGATACGTACATCCATGGTCCATCCATATTCCAATATCTGGGTGACCGAGCTTCGCTCGGTAGTTTAACTACTGGCTAATAGATGGCACAGCAGGAGTGCTTCGGTAGTTTAACTACTGGCTAATAGATGGCAGCAGAAGTCATATTTTTATTATTTTTTTGGTAAATTCGACATTTTCTAAAAAGAATCCTAGCTAGATCGATTTATCGCCCCCAAAACCCCCTGTATACTAAATTTCATGAAAATCGTTGAAGCCGTTGCCGAGATCCAGATTATATAGATATATATATATATACAAGAATTGCTCGTTTAAAGGTATAGGATACGGAATCAGGTGATCTGAAGCGATTGAAACTCCAGCCGTCCCAATAGCGGGCGCAAGTTTTTATAAAATACAAGCATTTATTTACACTACTTTAGCATATTAACTAAGTTTTATATGGAAGTAAAGTTTACGAGTTCAATAGGTAAATTACAGCAAGTTGCGATCAAAACTTCATGACTCTATAAGCATATTTTTCAAAACTTGCCCCACAAAATTATTTAACGACCAATGCCGGTATGAAGCAAGAGATTTAATAAGCTGAAGCGGATATTAAAAATGTATTTATTTGAAAACTGAAAGTTCAGTCTGTAGTGTGGGTAATATGGCTTTTTTAGGGTTCCATACCAAAATGGTAAAAATGGAACCCTTATGGTGAGACTTTCTCCGTCCGTCCGTCCGTCCGTCTGTCACACTCGATTATTTCAGTAACTATTCAAGCTATCGACTTGAAATTTAGAACAGTTATGGGTAGTAGTGACCCGACGTCATAACAATCGTAAAAAATATTGAAAATTGTTTTTATTTTTATTTAAAAAGGGGGGAAAACCGGGTCGAAAATTTTTCAAAATGAGAAAATAATATTGAGTGGGGTGTCATATGAAAGGGCGTTACTTGTGTATACTAAAACTAATTTTTATTTATTTTTATGCCTGATAGTTTTTGATTTATTGCGCAAACTGTCGAAAAAAATACCGTTCCCCCCCCCCTTATCTCCGAAGTTTACCAATCGAAAAATCTGAAATAATTATTATCAATAGAAGTTAACGTATATTTAACAGGAAAAATAAAATCAACTCGCTGACTAATATACTTTTTTTAATAGTAACAATAATCCGCCAAAAACAAAGTTACGTTTGCGGTTTGCCAACAAAAGTATCTACATGTAAATTATACTCGTAAATTCATGAACTAAAGTGATACGAAACGAAAACGATTCTTTCAATGTTTTACTTCTTTTATGGTATGGAACCCTCGGTGCGCGAGTCCGACTCGCACTTGGCCGGTTTTTTTTTTTTAATAACGGTTGCATGTTTGCTTTGAGTGAAAGCCGACGTCAAACCATTAATCAAATAGGAACAATTAAATCAAAACGTCACTGGTCAGTGTTCGAAAATTATTGTCGAATGCAATTTCAGCTTCACACAAGATGGTGATGACGCGGTGATTTTCCATCATAAAATGAAAACATAATTATGTAATTATCTGAAAACATAATTATACATTATCTGATGTGGCCATGCAATTCTAATACTGATCAGCGATCATTCGATTAAAAGAAACATCTAAAATTTTCTCCGGAAACTAAATCAACCAAAAATATTATCTGTAAAATAATAAACTGGTAATGTTATTAAGATTCTGCGCCTTTACAAAATACTCCTCAAAATAATTCAGGAGTTATAGAGAAATTTGATATTCATTTTATACTCGTAAGACGAATTAATTTAAATGATTTTAAATGATTCAATTTTTTTCTTGTACTTGAATTACATTAATTTCATAATCCATAAATATAATAACATAATTCCATTGGCCTTATAGAATCATTTTCAGTTTTTATCGCTTTGTCTTACCTACGCTAATTCAATAAATTTTTGAAATTGTGTAACACCAAAGTTTCTAAGTTGCCAGTTACGGCAAGTCGCCCGTGATATTTGCATGCAAATCGCTGCACTTCGACTACACACTGCAGTGCGCAATGTGTATTTCAGTGTGCACTGTGCGGCTCGAGCTACCTGCAGTGTAGCAGCGACCACACACGACGCTAGTAAGACCCAGTCTATAATTTACAATGACGTATATTAGTGCAGTACCTTTATGATTGAATTACTGTAACTATACGTGTATTGCTAATAGTGTGGTATTAAGTATTACGATTATGAAATAAATGTATAAAAATTGTGATGTATTGCTGTGCCCTGACAGGGTTTTATGTGCACTGTATTGCTTGTACTGGCACACATGATGCAATGTATAAAAAAATAAAAAAATAAGTAGATTGTGAAGTAGGTCTGAGGTTCGAAACCTCCACATATTCTTATTCTTAGGCCAGCAGGCTAGGCTTAGTGCAGTTGTAAAAATAAGTTGAGAAAACATCCTTATTTACGTAAAGACAACAATTCCTTGAAATTTTCCATTTTCTAAGAAAGTGTATTTTCACTATTCAGCATCGACAAACAGTTTCCACTCGCTTCACTGCCAATAACCATCAGTGACGGCAATTCGCATCTGTCGGTCGCACGAGACGTCGCAATAAAATCGCTCGCACTTCGACTGAGCTCTGCCACATTATTGCTACTCTTTAGCTAATTCCACGCTAGATTTACGAGATTTCATTCGCTTACTTACTGGTAACACAAGTACTTAGTGGTACACATTCGTAAAATCCGTTTCTTTCCTTTCAAGACATATTGAGTAGGTATTTTATATGCTATTATACCTGCGCATTTATCAAAAGATGGTAGTACTGCATTTACTTGGCAGAGATATATCCTTCAGTTACAACGAAGAATCGCAATGGGTGTATATTAAAAGAGATCAAAGGATCATACCGAACCAATCCTGAGTTACAAAAACTACTCACACGGGTGTAACTAATATTTGTAGCAACTTCAATTTATGTGCTATTAAGGAGTTAAAAATATTAACTCCCATTTAGTTAAACATTGTAATGCAACTTTAGTCCCCTTTTACCATGATACAAACATTATATGATTTCCAAGAAAGAAAAAAACAAAATAAAATGTTTTACTTAACCGTAGTTAATGGCTTATTCAACTATCTTCAGTTCATCATCGGTGTTTCTTCCTTTCCTTATAATCCTATATTTCACTGATTTTGTTTGTAGCAAAAGCCCAATGAAGCATATTATTATTTGGGGAGATTCCATGTCGCAGAATATATCGGCAATTGTGCGTGAGCAGATAAGTTTTAATTGTTATGTGCCCGTAAAGTTTAATGCTTGTTTGTGAATCTGTGGAGATGAAAACCCTGAGAGCTAGTGGTAAACTACTGCGTGGCATTGATTAATAACTTGTTACAATCAATTAAGCTTTTTTAAATAATTGTCTTGAAATTACAACCCAATTTTCCGAAGTACTTATTATTCTTCGACCTACTTATTATTATGTTATTGTAATAAAAATAAACCCTTAAAAATACAAAATAATATAATTTCTCAAAAATATGCTTGGAAATTAGAGCAATATTTGGACATTGGACAACCTTTTTCGAGATAAATCCAAATTAGTAAAGCATCATTTGAGAAAAATTCAATACAAGCCTTGGCCATAACGAGGCACTGATAGACTTATGTTCACATTTAAACGTTCGTTCATCAATACCTCTTTTGCTGATCGCGGCATTACTACACGTGCTGTTTGAAGACTAACTTCTATGTAACAATTATTTAAATTTACTGGAGTTGTCAAATTGTTCGTAGTTACTATGAAGTTCTACATTTTGTTGTATGCTCAGGCCTCGATACCAATGGAATAAAAGCGAAAAAAAAATGAAGCTGAATAATATCACTAAATGTCAACGCCAAAGGCAAAGATAACGCAGTTATACCCTATGAGGTTATACCAACCGTTGTTCCTTATTGTGACTTCTTGACCATATTGACCATACTCGTATCTAGTAATTACTAAACATACCGGGTAAACTACATTAAATTTTTCACTAGCTCTTCCACTAGGAGTTATAAGTGTGTGTGTTCTATATATCAGTGTGTTTCTAGCAGTTAATGTCGCCTAACTTTGGGTGTTTAGAACATTGAGGATGTTATATTTACGGCTATAATTGTTTAGATCCAGAGCAACGAATGTAAATTTCTAAGTGAACCATATTAAAACTTGATTGATTTTCATTGGAACTACTCGTAACTCATAAGCACCGACATACAATGGTACAATATATGTCGGTTCTCGTAAGTGATCGCAGAATCAAAATCAAGTTTTTGTGGATACGATTAGCTGTTAATATACAATAATTCTTATGTGCCAATTATATCCTGTGATGTTTTGTACGGTTTAGTCTTTGTTGAGAATTTCCATCAGGGTGGAAAACTTCTTGAGAGACAAATAGGTGCTTTCTAATTGCTAGTTATATCCAAGGCAAAGCTTCTTTCATAGCCACTGCTCTAATAGCAGTATTTCAGCATAATTTCCCACATCGCTAAGCCTGCTCTATCGCATGCCGACACGTGTCGGGGCGTGCGAGCGCGCCGGACATCTGCAATTACCGACACTTACTGTTAGAGCTATTGGCGCTATTATAGCTTTAGAGCTATTAGAGGAATTAACGGTTAATAGCTGCGATGCATGCATTTTGTTGAAAATTAAAATCTTTGTTCACATGGCGTAATTTACAGACTCTCATGAAAAGTCAAAATTTAACTTTGAGAAGAATAATTGTAACTTAACTCTTGTTCTTTTCAAAAAGTAGCATTTACAGTTCGCTTACAAAAGTTACCAATATTTACATAATTTTTACAATGTCTCTTTAACGTGCTGAAAAAAATCCTGTTTGCTTTCAAAAATCTTTATAATAAAGAAATGTGTCAGGTTCAAAACGTGTCCATAACGTGTAGGACACGTTTTAGGACATAGTAATAGGCTTAGGTTACAGCCTAGTCTGAACTTACGCCTTGTTAGATATTTAAGATTTATCGGAATTTATTAATTCAGTCTATTGTAATGGAAAGTTGTGTTTTACAGCGCTTCCAAGACTCTAGTTCATTGTCAATAACAGCTTATTATAACTGACGTCATTATTCAAAACCAGCTGAGATGCAGTAAACATAACTTTGGCGGGGGCACTGCCGTGCCCCCTGATACACTAGCTGTTACTCGCGACATCGTCTGTACCCTGGGGTCACTGAATTTTCCCTGCATTCATTATCAAAATAAATGAAGAATATACAAAAGTTGCCTGATATTATTAATTAATTAATAAAAACAATTAACTCAATAAGTGCTCGAGTCTTTAACAAAACACAATTCAAATTAAACGCCCTAAGTGGCATATTTTATACGAGGTTAATTCCGGTTCAGTGGTACAAATCTGAAAACTTTTGCATTGAAACCAATAAACATAATATTATGCTCCATATTTCATCGAAATATATAACGAAACTAACATTTCAGATTCGATTCGTGTAGTCTGAAAAGTTTTAGAGCGTCAAGGTAAGCTCTAGTTATTTAATATTTTCTCGCAACATTCACTAAGGTACACGTGTATATACATGCTATACATTAAAATAAACAGCAATGAAAAGATCCTCTTCGTATTACTTACAGATAGTGCTTAAACTCCAGCGACATTCAGAACCTAAGACCTACTCGTATGTCTCACCGAGAAGTTTGTACAAACTACCGTTAAAACTAATGCGAGCTAGTTTTTCAAAGGAAATGCTGACTCAATGGTACTTGAACTGAGTTTTCTAAAGTTTGGAAAGTAAACAGTTTTCTTAAGGCTTTAATGTTACTTATATGGTTTTATTTGTCTTTTGTACGAATGATTATACATTTTACTTCATTGAATAGTTGTAGTTTCAGGGCTGACCATGGATAAGTCCCAAGAAGTAATTCGGGAAGCACTCTCTTCTCCGTGATATTTTCCATGGTAGAGACTTTTTCTGGTATGGAGTCTATTTATTTCTCAGGCTGAATAGTTTGTCACAAAATTTCATTGGTTAAATATAAGCCACCGGCTTTTACTTCTACGTCAAAAGACCTAACGACAGAAGTACATTAATTTTGGTCAACATCATTTTCAGTGGCCCCATCTCCCCAACAGAAGACTTTTGTCACCGAGTTAAGATTTTTAAGAATATCTTTGAACTGAGCTTCTGATGAACGTTGTAGACTGCTTCAGCCTAAAGATATTTCACAGTAATACACATAATATATGAAAACTTTTAGTAAAGTGACTAGTGAAACAAAACATAACATAATTACGAGTATATCCTAATCCGTAGAAACCAGCAAAACAAAGCCCTTCGCTTGAAAGGTTAAATGTCAAAGCAAAGCGCCCGAAAAATTCTGTGTAGCTTTTTACAGTGGGAGTTATGTAAATATTGTGAGCTATACTCGTACTAAATCATGCAGTTATTAGCGGATGTTCCAGAGATTTGTCCGGGAGGTCGGGCACAGATTGCGCGCGGTAATTGGGCGGAAGGATATCCGCGGCTCTCGGGAGGATTACAGCGGCTTACTAGCTCTGTTTGTGCTTACTTACCTAAATATTTATTCAGATTTTTACTACCTTTACTTTTCCCAAATATTGTTAAGATTTTATCTGAATATATCTACTTCCCTTTTACGTATACTCATTTATTTTTATTATCCTTCCGGACTTTTTAAGCAATAACTGTTCAGTGATTCAGACTCTGCGTTTTGACATAGAGTCGAGGTTTCGAATCCTCGTTACGCATCTGTGCCGTGGCACTACAAGCCCTTTGCTATCTCTTTTGTGAGAAATAATATGTGTTTGTGGAAACCTGATCAGGGGTGGTACTGGTACCATCTCTTATACCAGTAATATTGTTTTTACATTTTCATACAATATCAGTGTGAAAATTTTAAAACATTTCTGCTATAAGACAGGTACGGCCACAGATCACAATAGTGGTGGAAGATAACATTGAGATGAAAATGTTCACATATGAGAGTTATTATTGTGAGTGTGTGAAGCCTACACGAGAGGGGTCAACTTCTTATTTTCAGCGAAAATCCATAGCCTGTAGGTAGGGATAAGTAGCAATGAGCCTACGAAATTACAAAGTTATTAAGTAATTTAAGACATCGCATTGTATCCTGATAAAACAAACGTTTCTAAAACTCGTAGAAAGTACCACAAAGCTATAGTTAACCTTATTCCATGACATTATTCCGATAACAATAATTTGATTCTTCCAACGAGCCTTACGCAAGATTATTTTATACACTCTGTTTGACTTTACGTAAAGGAAAGTCTGAGACTCTTTGGGCTCGCAATTTTATTATGCCCACGTAGCCGAGGCTTTCGTAAGTGGAGTGCCATTATGAGGGACAAAGGCGTCCTTCCCAACGACATTAAATATCTAGCTGAGGAGGTACACGACGCACCGGCTGAGGGAGTGAGGGCCGAGGTTCCGCACCTTCTCTTTGAAAATAATCCATTACATTTTATTCTCTTCCTGCATTTACGACAAATAAACATTGTCTCTTTAGTTTCAGATACATATTCTACTCAGCAAAATCAGTAATAGAGTCGGTCTTAGATGTATAATTTTTCGTAATAACCGGAAAAGTTCGCTTAATTTTCTACTACGTAACACCTACAACTCGCCAAGGTGAAAAGTCATTTCAGTACAAATTGAATAAAGATTCCGTTTCCGACCAAGATTATTAAATAAATTGCTGCTTGGGATTTCATCTACATCTTATTCATGAAGAGCATTTGAAATTAAGAATCTAAAATTTTAAGTTTGAAATAATAGTATATTGTGCTACAAGAGCATAAAACGATTCATTTTATCCGGGATGTTTATCACTCGAGCCGAAGACGAGGATATTTTTTTTTATGATCAAATCACACTTGCTTATCACTTCAGTTGCGAATAAATTTCGAGATCAATGATTCGATTCTCGAATTAAACGTTAAGATCAGATTTAGATAAGTCGAAAAGAAAATTGTAATTTATCACTAAGGTGCCCAAGGTATCCAAAGTGTGCCAATAAGCGTTTAGAGATGGTTGTTTGTATGTGCACATAACCCAGTGTTCCAAAATGTACAGATTTTTAAATTTTGAGACACCCAAGAATCGATTCCTTACAGTTACTGAGATAGATATACTCGTATATAGATTGTATATTTCGTAGAGTTGTAGTCACGTAGTTAGACTACATATAAAAAGGCATAAATCTACATGTACATGTACGTAATATGACCTATCGTGCAAATAAACAAAAAAAAAGCATATTAAACTTTTTCATTAAAATATTTGACTTTGTATTTAAGTACTTGCTTTCTTAAGAAGGGTATACAAAATAATTTCTCCACGTTCGCTTCGAGTAAGAGGTGAAGCGGAATAGTCCTCGAGTCGTTACGCCTCAAGGACTATTCAGTGGAGACACACTTTAGTATGGGACTGAAATCACCTTGGTAACAATTAAATGGGCCAAGTGCGGGAGCAATAGAGCAATGTGGGTTCATTGTGGCCATGTCAGTTTACCGCAAAAATATGTATAATTCGTAGCAGAAAAATATTATAATACTAGCTGTTGCCCGCGGCTCCGCCCGCGTGAATTACGATTTTTTTACATAATATACTTTCCTACTGGAATTCCTTGATTTTTCGCGGGATTTTGGTGTGATATTGTACAGAAACCTGTTCTTACTTTGCACGGGTTATCTTGTGGTGATTTTGAAAACTCCTTTTTCTTAATAATAATATAAAGTTTCATTAATACGTAGTTGAAAGATCAAAAGGACGATTTTAACTGTCGATATTTCGACCCAGTGGCACAGGTCGTGGTCACTGCGTGACCACGACTTGTACCAATGTATCGAAATATCGACAGTTAAAATCGTCCTTTTCATTGTGATTTTTATTCTGAAACCACGAAATATGTCAAAAATTATTAAACCATGTGAAAAGTTGTACTGGTAGTAGAACTCTTCTTTCAGAGTTCGGCCGGGTAGGTACCACTGGGATAAATTACTCTACTAACATTATTCCCCAGACCAACATAATATAAGAGTCTTTTAAAAATCTTTGCTTCATCTCAATACAATCCAAAACATCAGAATGGACAATGGCTATATATTTCTTTACGTATAAAAAGTCCTTAGATGACAGTCAGTCGGTTAGGATCGATAAGACCTAAGGGTTAAAAATATTTGTGAACCATTATCTTACCCTTTCCATATTGCGGATGATAAAATTTAAATCTGTTCATGTGTTAACAGTGCCATCTTAATGTAAAGTCAGGAAACAGTAAATAACATGACAGTTAATTTTTATTTAAAAAAATTCGGTAGTACCTATCTCAGAGTTTTACATTCAAGTTCCACATAATTGTAGAGATGGCGCTATAAGGTATAACGTAGCGATAACGCCAGTTACATGATTTTTGTTCACCCTAAAAGTGAAAAATTTTAAACCATACAAAATCTCCTGCTAAGCCTATTTATTTACGGCTGTAAGGGTACTCCAGTCTTACTTGAGCCCTACGTCCTAGCCCTAGGTTCTTTGTGCATTCCGAGTTTCAAGTCACCTACCTACTTGAACTTACAGGTTCTGATGTCTGTAATTTCTGAACTACAAAAGTGATGATGATAAGATTTGTATGGAATAAAGAACCTCCTTTCTAACAAAAAAAGAATGAATGGAATCGGACAACGTGTTAATGAATTATAACTAAAAAACGTTTGGACTTTGATGCCGTCTTCCAGGGAAACCATGATGAATTTCGGGACAAAAAGTATCCTATGTCCTACCTCAGGTTATGAACTATAATCATGTCAAGTTTCATTTAAATCCATCCAGCGGATTAGCCGTGATGCCCGGTCGTGAAACAGACAGACAGACAGACAGACAGACAGACAGACAGACAGACAGACAAAAATTAAACAAATTACAGTTTTGGCTTCAGTATCGACTAAATAGTGTCCTCCAACAAAAAATTTCAAAATATCTTCAATGTACAGAATTCGACCCTTTACAGTTTTATTATAAGTATAGATTATTCCTATTAAAATTTTTAATAAAAAATTGGCTTCGACCTCGTCGACCTCGGCTGTGATTCAGTGTTTCGGAAAAGTGCCGTGTAGGTACTAAATATAGTCAATAGTCAATAGTCAAAGTCTTTATTTCACATAGGCCTAGCATACAGGCACTTGCGAACGTCGGCATGACATTTCTTGCATAATAATGGTGATAACTACAAGTCGACTTAAAACTAAGTTTACGAGGGTTCCAAACGCGCCCTGCCGCTGAGAAGAAGCCCACAACAAACTCAGCCGGGTATTTTTTTTTATGTTATCACCATTTAACAAAATAAGTATAAATACTAAAAATAGGCTAGCAACGACAACAGAGCAATCTACCACTTATCAGTCAATTCCAAGGGTTTGTTATAAAACGCATATTTACCACTTTCAAGTAAGTACGATATAATATGGTTAGACTAATACAGTCTATCATTGTTATAATAAAATATTCTAATAATGACGTAACAGTTAGTATTATGATTGTTGAAATAAAATTCCAAAATCCCATGTGATAAAGAGGAAACGAGTATGTTATTCCAGTTTTCCCAAATGTATAAATAAAGTGACAATTTTATTACCGTGTCCCGTACTCATACACTGCACTGGAGTGGTTTTTTATTTATTTTAAACAATATTTATGACGTGTGAGACAGTACATTTATTCCGCGCGAAAAAGAACACCACTTTTATATTTCTATGTTTAAAAATAAAGCTGCAGACTCTTTTGTGGTTAGTTTATCTATTCTCATAATATTTCGAACAAACAGGTTTTCTTACATTATTATATCAAAATTTCATCAATTCGTTTCATTAGTGATTATGAAATATATTTTAGATACTTATCCAAATTTATATAAAAGTGTCATGTTTAATCGCTTTGAAAATGCTAGGTGTTTTTATTTTTAAACAGGTCAATAAATAAATGCGTGTCTGTTCTATTCGTGTAGAGACCGCGATGTCCTATCCATATAGACATCAAACTAAGAGGACTCTTCTTTTTTATTTATTTAATTTTTTACTGACCACAATAACACAATTACATTAAAATAATGGGGAAATGTGATAAGTGCTATTTATATTTACAAACTGTATACATGTGTGAAAACCATGTGAAAACTTTTAAAAAACTAATTTTCTCAATTTGCTTTATTTTTTTTTGTGTGATTACAACATGCGTACAAATTATGCCAGTATTAGATAAATATTATTTTTCATACCCATAACACAAAAAATTTCGTTTTCTTCGTTTTTTTGTTATTGATAACATGAAGACCGAATGGCGCAGAGGTAGGTAGCGGTACTGCACTCTACGTCGGAGGTCGTGGGTTCGATTCCCACAACTGGAAAATGTTTATACTATGAGAATGAATGTTTTCCCGTGTCTTGGTGTTTTTCCGTATAATGTATGATTGTTTATGTATATTTATCAGCTCTCTAGTACCCATAACACAAGCTATCGCTTGCTTTAGGGCAAGATTGCGATGGGTGTATAAAAAAAGGACTTCAACAAATAACAGGTAATTTAATCCTCGTACCAGATCACACGCTCGTAAAGTGAACTTTTTTCTTATATCATAACGCGGTGAGTTAGACGGGCGATGGTAAAAGATGTGGGGATTATCTTGGGGCTTCTCCGCTCGTTCCAATCACGCTCACATCGGATGGGGGATAAAAGGAATTGGCGTAGCCCACCGCAATCTGCGGCCAGGATTAACTTGTCAATATCGAAAGATTTGCCTTGTCTTGCGGAATTAACGGGTCTGGGTTATGAACGGAAAAAAATAGTCGTTTAGTTAGTTTATTTTGTATTGGATGTAGAAATAAGAGAACATTTATTTCTAAAACCCCTAAAATAGTTGTGCATGGACCGTAGCGCTTAACCGCTCACGGGGTTTGGTACAATGATATCCGACTGTAAAATGAAAAATGAAAATGAAAATATCTTTATTTCACATAGGCTATTTATTTCATACAGGCTCTTGCGAAGCGTCGGTAAGATATTTGTTGCATAAGATATTTGTAGTCGGAGAGTTTCAGACTAAATTAGGTAACTAATCCACAATATATGCAAATAGCCCGTATTTGATTGGAAATATATCGTAGATGGAATCAAATCTGAGTTTCAAAGCCAATTCAATCGTAACTCTTAAAACTTAACTTTATGCATCCTCCTAAATCATCTCCTATCATTAGTTGATACAACTACGGAACAATGAACATAAAAAAATGTCCGGCTGAGTTTGTTGTGGGCTTCTTCTCAGTGGCAGGGCGCGTTTGGAACCCTCGTAAACATAGTATTAAGTCGACTTGTAGTAATCACCATTCTTATGCAAAAAATATCATACCGGCAATTCGCAAGTGCCTGTATGTTAGGCCTATGTGAAATAAAGATATTTTGATTTTGATTTTGAATTTATAATCTTTCTAATATATAAAATTTTCATGTCTCGCATTTGTTACCAAACTCATCCGAAGCCGCTCGGCCAAATTTTTCGTTGTGTGTTCGGTAGGTCTGACATTATATTTCATTTCGCTTCATTTTTCAGATAATTATCGACATAGTAGTACCTTCTATTGTACAGGCACTTTTCGCGCTTTTAGAATTAAGTCACTCAATTGATTTTTGTTTTCCTGTGGGTAGTCCCACCGATATTATATATTCTGTGGTCTCACTAGCCGTCGTCATTCTTTTATTGTGCGAGGCACCGCGCGCACGCTCCGGCTGCCATTAAAATAAATTATTATAAAGAAAATAAAAATATTAGAAAACTTAGTAAAGCATAGACGTAATACAGTGTTGTGTTCATCGGACGAGAATACATGTAAGTCTTACTATGTATTTTTATTACTTACGTAATAGTGACGTTCCCTGTGAGTTTGATATTGTAATTAACCAAATTCCTAGCGGGTAATCGCGGTTTGCCACGATGGATTAACTCTTTTTAGTAAATGTGATGTGAAAATACATATAGTTGAAAAACTCACGGACCTAACAAAAATAAGCTTTCCTAGCGGTTAACTGCGGGTTAACACGTTGGAATTGCGTAATATTTAGCAATTAGTAATCAAAATAGTGAACAAAGACTTGTGTATATTTTCTCGGGCCTAGCGTCTTTATACTTTCCTGGCGGTTAACTGCGGGTTAACACGATGGATTTACGCGATGCATAGTAATTAGTTATGAACAAACATTTATGAATATTGTCACGGGCTAGCATCTTAATACTTTCCTGGCGGTTAACTGCGGGTTAACACGATGGATTTACGTGATGCATAGTATTTAATAATCAAAATAGTGAACAAAAATCTGCGAATATTGTCAACGGCCCAGCATCTTAATGCATTCCTGGCGGTTAACTGCGGGTTAACACGATGGATTTACGTGATGCATAGTATTTAGTAATCAAAGCAGTGAACATACATTTGTGAATATTGTCAACGGCCCAGCATCTTAATGCATTCCTGGCGGTTAACTGCGGGTTAACACGATGGATTTACGTGATGCATAGTATTTAGTAATCAAAGTAGTGAACATACATTTGTGAATATTGTCACGGGCCTAGCATCTTTATGCTTTCCTGGCGGTTAACTGCGGGTTAACACGATGGATTTACGTGATGCATATAGTACTTAATAATCAAAATAGTGAACAAAAATCTGCGAATATTGTCAACGGCCCAGCATCTTAATGCATTCCTGGCGGTTAACTGCGGGTTAACACGATGGATTTACGTGATGCACAGTATTTAGTAATCAAAGTAGTGAACATACATTTGTGAATATTGTCACGGGCCTAGCATCTTTATGCTTTCCTGGCGGTTAACTGCGGGTTAACACGATGGATTTGCTTGATGCTCAGTAATTGGTAATCAAAGTAGTGAAAAAACGTTATTTAATATTGTCACGGGCCTAGCATCTCTGTACGTTCCTGGCGATTAACTGCGGGTTAACACGATGGCGTTGCGTGATGCTTAGTAATTAATAATCAAAATAGTGAACAAAACCCTTGTGAATAATGTCACGGGCCTAGTGTTTTTATGCTTGCCTGGCAGTTAACTGTGGGTTAACACGATGGGTTAGTATGACGTTACACAATTGACCTCTTTATGGTATCATAACCTTTGGGTGATAACCCGATCGCTTTCTTTTATCAGAAAATGAGCCGCAATAATTAAATTACAAACTGCGTTCGATATCGCGCTCATTCTGGCCGCAATAGACGCCACCGCCATCGAATTCTGTGCCCGTAGACCCGGCACCGTCACAAAATGTTGTATGTACCGAACAAAAACCGAAATAAAAAAGGTTTACAAAACAAAGCAACGGAAAAGCTATTGAAGGAATTTGCTGTCCATAAATGTAAGCTCCAGCACTTAATCCAGAAATATATGCTGTTATCGAGGATACCCTAAGGGCTCATGATAAAAAGCTTTAGACCCGGCAGCTTTGTTTAGAAATCACAGCTATAAACAGAGCTATAACTATGCTACCGACCATTATGACAAAGTACAAGCAATGAAAATCTTGTCGGAGAGCTGCCACTTACTCAGAGATCTTTCCTATATGGAAGTAAGAACGAAAATTATCACTCCGATACTGGACAAGTCTTTTCTGGATATAATACAAAGTCTTAAAAGGGACAGATCCACTGAAACCTCTCGCCCTCGTTATCGGGGAAAGTGGTCCGGCCCTCCTTGCTCCAGTCGTAAGGCAGGGGGGGGGCGGATTGGATCGTATCGGGTGCATTACACACACTACCGACGAACAGCGGCGTAAACGCTACTGATTCGCAGGTCGTCTTCGAAAACGACGACCACCAACAAACGCGGCATAAATACAGGTACAATGTGCATGCCGATAGGCTACAACACTATTACTCCTGTTGGCTTAGTACGGCAAAAATCCCTGGTGTTCTGGGACATAGGACATGGGATCGTAACGGTTAACGCATGCCGTTCACCCGCTAATTAGTGGTACAAAATGTTACTCCTCACAATACTTTCTCGATAAAACATCGTAAAGAATTATTTATTTCGAATATTATTTAGCTCGAAAACCAAACGGCGATTATAGATTTATTCTGAACTTCAAAAAGCTCACAAAATGATACGTACGCGGTACAAGTTTAATGCAATAACCCTACGCGTTGAGCTCAGCTCTGCGAACTTTCAAGAAAGTAATAAAATAAGTAGTTTACTTATTAGGATACGGTGGTTTTAAATCTATTATGATAATTTACGTATAGGGCACACCTTGGGTCATGGTTTAGATTCCATTACTAAATATGAGAATCCCTGCAGAGTCATTAGTTTTTGGGTTTTATTTACAATTGGACGTGAGGATTTCACTTCCATCAGAAAAACGTTGCAATATTTTAATTTAAAAGAGAAGTTTTCTCGCCTGCTAGTTTGCACTATTAAAGACTTTGGCCATTTTAATGCCCATTTAATAGGTACTCTTACGCCGGCCTGCCCAGCTGTAAGATATGGTCGGTTATGTACCAAAACACTGGAGAAGCAAAAATTTCTGGCCCTCAATTTACACCAAAATTACGACGAAAAAATAAAAACCTAATAATGATATCCTTCCAAACTTACAGTGGTGGTTGACGGACACTCTTACCTCAGTAAACACCCTTGCAGTTCTTAATTTGGACCCGGTCCTAAAGACATTGCTCACAAGAGGTCTAAAATTAACATCCTAGAACTGGTTGATAACACAGCCGCAATCAGCAATATAAATCGGATGGGAGGAATTCAGTTTTCTCACCTTAGTGAATTAAAAAGATCCATTCGGCAATGGTGCGAGGAACGAAATATATTTTGGTTTTTTTATCGTAATATATAAAAACAAAAGACAATGTAAAAGCTGACCAGGAGTCTCATCGAGAAAATCCTAATACATTATAATGGTAACTATCATTATCAGCTAGTGACGTCAGCATTCGGAGAAGCAACAATTGACCTTTTCGTTCCTTGCACTAATGGGAAATGTAAAAATTACGCATCTCGGAGACAAGATCCTAATTCTCTAACAGGAGATGCATTTAAATTATGTTAGAAATCAATGATTGTTTTTTACGCATTTCCACCAGTTTCAGTGGCTTTAAAATGTTAACGAAAAATTTAATGGATCAAGCCGAGGATATCTTAGCATTGCCCTATTGGCCATCAGAGCCTTGGTTTCCCTTGTTAATGAGGATCGTTCAAAACGAAACTATATTTGTTATCCCTAATTTCAATATTAGTTCGTCCTCTTCCGAGACCTCACCGTCCCGAGAAGAATCTTACCCTGAAATTCACAACAAGCGGAACTCCAGGGATGACATAAGGCTTTATTATGGCATCCTTGTCCAAAAATACATTATAATTATAGTGACAGTTCTATCGTATCAATAACCATAGCCTTTATGAATTGTCAGCTTCATCCATTGTAATTTTTCTCACAGAACAGTATAATAATGGAGCTGCGTATGAATCATTAAATACTCATCGCTCCGCGTTACCGCTATTTTTCGGTAGTGAATAACCTATCTAGTATCGACCAAATACAACGCTTACTTAAAAGCGCTTATAAGTTAAAACCATTAAAACCAAAATATTTGTTTACTTGAGATCGTTTAAAATTTGTTTGCCAATAGGACTATGGGGACCTTACGTTAGAAAATATCACGGAAAAAATTAGTTAGTTTTTTTACTTGCGCTCTTTACAGCACACTTGCAAACTTTCTCACGTGTAAAACTAGAGAATTTTATAGTAAACGGCCCCTCAGGCGTAAGGATGATGACGAAATTAAGGTATCAACAACATAAATATCTTTACCCTATTTTGAAGAAAATAGATCAATATCCTATCTTCATAAAAGATTACATATTTGTCACAGAGCAAATTAGGCCATCAACGTCAATTCGCTAATTTTAACGCATAAAAGCCGCCCAGACCGGCAACTCCTCAAACCATCAGTAGATGAATAAAGTGTTGAGCGAAAGCGGAGTGGATGTGTCGACGTTCGGCGCGCACCGCACGCGGCACACCACCGCCACATCTACGGCTCACGACTCCGATATATTGATCGTTAGATGTTATTAGAAAAACAGCTAACTGGACTAAACGTTCGCAAACATAATAATATTGTCCTTCGTGTACTAATTTACCAGCCGTTAACTGAGTATGATTGATAAAACATTAGAGGGTAATTTTATTTTCTGAACTGATGATTAATTGATTAATGAAATAGATTCTTATTTCTTATGTACCTTAGAGACGTTGTGTAAGGTTTATTCTTTAAATAAACGTTGATTTACCATGATAAACACACTAACATAGTTACAGTTTTTTACCTTCACAAAATTTTCGTCTCTAAACATCTACTATGTCGATAATTATCTGAAAAATGAAGCGAAATGAAATATAATTAATGATCAAACGAACTTGCAAAGTGAAGTTCGATCATAATTATATGAATTCGCTTCATTTGAAGATATAAACACCCTCCCTCCCAACCCTAATCAGAAAATTTTGTGTTACTCTAAAATAATGACGACGGCTAGTGAGACCACAGAATATATAATATCGGTGGGACTACCCACAGGAAAACAAAAATCAATTGAGTGACTTAATTCTAAAAGCGCGAAAAGTGCCTGTACAATAGAAGGTACTACTATGTCGATAATTATCTTCAAATGAAGCGAATTCATATAATTATGATCGAACTTCACTTTGCAAGTTCGTTTGATCATTAATTATAAGCAGTTTTTTATGTCCCTAATGGCAAAACAACGTTTGCTGGGTCTATACCTACGGAAGCTATAAAAATGTAAACTACATAATATAGAAGAGTAAAAAGCACAGTCATGTATGTAGAAATATTCCCAAAGTTTCAGGTAGGTACTGTACACGTATAGAGAAAACTTTTGTGTCTTAAAGTTGTATTGTAAATGAGATAAGTTCCGGGAGGTGCTCTTAGCGCAATTAACAGTGATAACGAGCAAGCGAGCGATGAGGTCGAGCCGGATCTATTACCGCGATCGACTTCGCAGCTTGTTAGAGAACAACTTCTTAATCACACAAGTTTCATCCATACAAAGGCTGTATGTATGTTATTGTGTAAGTCCTGCTTTGAGATGTATGATTCATCACACAACTGAGAATGTAAATCACAATATGTTATTATACTCAAAGTTACCGAGCCTCTAGCGTCCACTATTTTCTTTTATGTTTTTACACGACCGTCCAAAAAAGGAGTGTCATGTTTTTAATTTAGCTTCAAGTCTGTATGTGAGTTTATTTATTCCACCATAACTTCTGAACGACTGAAGAGATTTGGACATTCGGGGTATCGTTAGAATCCTTACATCATTCCGAGTAACATAGAGTATATTCACAGCAAGCGTATTTTTTATGTATATAGGCCATTTCAGGCCATTTTGTTCAAAAGACATTTCAACCAAATGTGCCTATATATGTTATCTGTATAATATTATGGTCATCCAATTATGAGAAATAACCGGTTAAAGTAATTTTATCGAACATAGTTGCGAATACAGCTTCATCCTTTTTATAATATTTTGAAAGGAATAACATTTTTCCTTCCAGCCAAAGGAATTAAGGCCCAATAAATCTGACCGTAAGGTGCTCCCGCGGGAACCGTAAATCATTGCGGTGTCGTGACTCGTGACGCGCCCTTAATATCTTCCCTATAGACTATAGAGCATGCCCTGGAACAGGCCCTTCACGCCGAGTATAACACACAGCCAACACACAGCATATTTCGGGTCAGTGCGTATCATAATTTATTACACCGGTAATAATGAGTATAACACCTAAATAATTTGGTTTAATAAATTATTTATAAAAATTTATACGCAATCAGTCTTTTTGTTTAGCAAATCCTTTCATTTGATACCCGTTACTAGTATATGTATGAATGATACGTATTAATTAACAAAAAAAATCAACTTCAACTCTCATCAAACTACTGTTGAATACATCCTTTCCAGTTAAAAATTTAAGGCTTATATGGTTTTCTCATAGATACCATTATCAGAACTGGATTAAATTGAAATTGGACCACGAGGAAAGCATCAGCTTTTTAATAAAAAAGGATCATCAAAATCGATTCACCCAGTCAAAACTTATGAGTTAACAAACATTAAAAAAAAAAACAAAAAAAATCGTCGAATTGAGAATTTCCTTGTTTTTTTTTTAAGTCAGTTTCAAATAACTTGTTAGATTAAGAATGACGCCATACAACTTACCATGTATTGTTAATCCATATGACCTACGTTTTCTCCATACATTCAAAATACCAAATCATTTGTAATTCGTGCATATTTCGATCATGTTGTGGATTGTGGATTCGGATTCATAATTATAGTAATAATCTTAAATCTATGCTCCTGGCCATATTTAGTTCGGAAATACTTCTTTAAAACGAAATAATAATCAATTTTGATCAAAATTTTTATAACTTTGGTCGAATTCCGTGATACCAAAAATTATGAATGAAAACTTGTAACTTTCTTTATTAACTGGTGTTTGGTGCACGAATTACAAATGATTTCGTATTACGTTTGTATGGGAGACATCGGACTCTTAACTCTATCGTTGAAGATACTTATCTGCTTAATAATTGAGTTCCATTCCAGGATTTTATCAGAATAAACAGACACAGCAAGTAAAATAAAAACTTGTTATATTGAAGATTTTCAGAGTTACTTTAATTTCATGATAACTTTAAGCAGATTAATTACTGCGGTTCAAATTTGTACAAATTAATTTAACGATTAAAGATTAAAAAATAAATAAAATTAAAATTAAAATAATAATAATAATAAATATAATTAATATTGAAGTCGATTTTTGAAATGTTTTTAACGTACATTGTTAGGTTTTTAATTTAAAAAAACTATGCGTCGTATCAAACATGAGTATAACTTTAAAAAGTAAAGTACTAATACTAGACAATTGACGTCCACCTAAGCGTAAAGGCAATGTTCCAACGTTTGGTATAAACCTACGCTTATTTCAGTCGTCACTAAGGCTTTAAAATTATCATCACGGTTTAGGTTAGGTAAGGCTTCCCGAGAGACTCACATAGAAATAACTTCCCCTGCTATAAACGAAATAATTGTGCGAAGGGTTTTTGTGAACAAACGCCCGTTGCCCTAGAGTCCTTTAGTGATAGACCGGAACGAGCTGAATGACCGTACCCATTTTGATGATATTACTGACTTATATAATTGTTGAACACTGTCCGCATTATCGACGTATCGCCAGACAATTTATATTATACACGGACTTTTTATTCTTGAATATTTATTAGATAATTCAAATTTTAGTCCATTGAAACAGACAGAACAAGTCTGAAAGTTGTTTCGCCGAAACACAGGCTAACTTGGCTAATTAAAACGTGTTTCAATGTTACACCACTGCCGTCGAGTCGCAGCGAAGGGAAGGGCGAACAAATTACCCGGCTTTATTGCTTTACATAAAGACATTCAGCAATTTACAACTCTCACGCCGAACGCTATTTCTACCGCTAACTGAACTTTTATTAATTAGTTTAATTGTTATACCGCTTTAATTATCTTTTTTGCTCTTATTCTAATAAATAAGGGCAAAGATAATATGATATTAACGTTTAAATATTGGCTGATGGAACAAGTGTTTGTTTTTTACCATATCACATGCTGAATTAAATAGAAATAATAACAAAGTGGCCCAGGGCTTTTCTTTGAGTCATGTTTCACCTCAATGAAAGCAACGAATCGGTTAAAAAGTGGCCCGGGGAATTCGAACCTGCGAATTACCACTCGAATCCGAGTTCGCCGCCTCTGTGCCAGGGAAGTCATAACTATGTTAACGACCTCCGTGGCGTAGGGGACACACGCTCGGATTCGAGTGGGAGGTCCCGGGTTCGATTCCCACCACGGGCCACTTTGGAATTTTATAATTTCTAAATTGGCTCAGGTCTGGTCTGGTGGGAGGCTTTGGCCGTGGCTAGTTACCACCCTACCAGCAAAGACGTACCGCCAAGCGATTTAGCATTCCGGTACGATGCTGTGTAGAAACCGTTGGGGTGACATAACTTACCCCTTTCAAGTTATTACGCTAACATTTTCGGCTGAATCATCACTTACCATCAGATGAGATCGCAGTCAAGTACTAACTTGTATAGCGTAAAAAAAACGTCCTACGTCAATCTCACCATACCTACAGGTAAACAGCGCGGGTAAGTACGTCAGTGCCGTGTTTGCAGCGCCGCTATTTGCCGTTCAAGCTGTGTGCACAAACAGCTGTGTTTGCGGACGCATCACGGAGTGTGCTCGGGAAAATTGTTTTTCAAATAACGTTCTTTATACACCGGCACAAATTGCAATCATTATCGCGACCACAAACCTCGTAACTATACTTTAATCAGTATAAAACATATTTAGAACATGTTTATACATATTTGAAAACCAAACTTTTCTGTAAAATATGTGACCTCCGATATTACGACGTGATATTGTGTTCGTAGCTAAGATCTACGACGTAGCAAATATCAGCCGTAGCAGTCGTAGAAAATATACGGCTACGCTGAAGCTACGGTAAATCGCTTAGCCTGTTTGGGGGTAACTGAAAACGTACAATGATATCCAATCATTATTGTAGCTTGTACTATCTGTATTGGTATCAGTAAATGTGGTTAAATCTCATTTCAATCACGTTTGTAAGCTACAGAACAAAAGAAATGGCCACTTTGTAGCATCTCTTTCCTTCTTACGTAAATCAATTACTTATTGCTTTGTGCCAGCTTCAGAAATAATCCAGGAATCCAATTCGACTGACTTAAGGAGCACACCACGGGTGTGCCCGCGAAATTCAAATTTTTCGTGGTTTTTCGCGATTTTTAAGCTAATAAGACATAATAGGCTTATGGCCGTCAAATTGCGATAATCCCAATATCTCCTTCACGTGTTTATATAAAAATCTCTGCTCGAAAGTGTCGAGTTAAAGAAATTAGTCCAAGATTTGCGAGTTACTCACATAAAACTCGATACTCGGACTAATTTCCTAGGATACACATTTTTATGCAAAGATTTTGATATAATCATGTAAAGATGATACTGTCATTCTCGCAAATTGATTGCCATAAGCCTATCATGTCTAATTAGCGTACAAATTGCAAAAAACCACGAAAATTTTGAATTTCGCGGGCAGAACCGTTGATTTCACGTTAAGTCATTACAATAGAAAATAATTAAGGCAATAAAAAATTCATACGAGACGTATTCCGTATGAATATTCAAACAAAAACTTTGCTGTACATGCGTTGGTACTGATATAATATTGGGAAAGTTTATGAATAACTCAAAAAGTTCCAATAGGGAACAAGTGCGAACAAGTCGGGCGTCTGCGGGAAGGAAACGACTCTGAAGTTGGCGTTATGAATAAATTGAGAGATCCCACAGTCCGCGCCGGCCCACAGTCACTCGAATGATAGCTATCTTATCATTTACTTGCGTGAAATTGCTTTTACATAATCTCCTTCTTCTTCTTTAGAAACTCTTATACGTAAATGCAGATATTTTTTTTAATTGGAACATTAAATATAAGATACAGGGAAATTAGGAATCATGGAATCATAGTTTTCTCCATATTTAATGTTTTGCCGGAAGTAGTAATCACCATTAAATATGTCAAGTATTTTATTGACTTGTTATAAGGGCTATTAAAGAAAAATAAAATTGAACTTTAACTTTGTTACCGTCCGTATACGAATCTCATATCCCGTATAAGCAAAAATCAATCAATTGATGTCTCTGCTTGTAAATAAATGAGGATGCATGAGGCCTTTTCTTGATTATCTCTCTCTCTCTCCAGTCGCTCCTTAATATCGAAAATCGTGGTCCTGGGATTGCAACCTCGCGCGGATTAAAGTTTTCCATCGGGTTCTGTCGGTTCTTGATTATATACGAGTTAATACCTGTGTTAATACTGCAACATGCACTCGGGTGAATCCTTTATTATTGTTCTCATACTACAAGTCTACTGGAGCGTTAAAAATATTTCAAAGCGATGCCGCCGATATTGCCTTTCAGCGGCCCCGCCGCCGCCCGCCGACTGCCGAGTCGACAAACAAAAGCTCGATAAGATAAATAGGCTGCGGAGGGAACAAGTTTGAATACGCATTTATTTCCGCTTCAGAAACGATCCTTCAGTGTTCAGATAAACGCCATTTATATTTATTGAGTCACGCTGTGATACTGTTACGTCTGGAAAGAAGTATTGATAAAAAGTAATATACCTACGAGTCGTAGTGCCAAAAAATATATGAATATTGCACAGCGGTTGGGTGTGCAGGTTACAGAAATTAAATCGAGCAGATGATTTATGAGCAGCGAATCAGCTTAGGTGTTCGTGGCCTATATACAGTAAAGTTATCAAACGGCAAACTTCAATGATCTTTATTTCTCATTTATAATGCTCCTTAGGCATTAAAAATGAGAAATAAAGATCACTGAAATTATCATTTGAATTAAAAACTCAGAAAATTCAGTAAAATTTTGAATCTTTATATACCTAATGGTGATTATGATTTTACGGCTTTAAACTAAGTTTTAAAAAGTTTCAACGCACCCTGAACCACATAGTAATATAATAGTTACTGTAGTAATATCCTCAAGATCTTCGATGTCATCATTATCAATAGCCTATAACAGTCCACTGTTAGACTGAGCCCCGACGGGAGAGTTTACCCATCACTACGCTGAGATGTTGGTGATCAAAATTGATGGTAATAGTAGCAAAGAGGACACTGCTGTCCATTCTCCGTTAAATCCTTAGGGTCCGTCCAGACTGACCGTCTCGGACGGCACTCTCTTTGCACACAGATCGGTTTTTTTTATGCTATACAAGTTAGTACTTGACTGCGATCTCACCTGATGGTAAGTGATGATGCAGTCTAAGGTGTTAGCGTACTAACTTGGAAGGGGTATAAGTTATGTCACCCCAACGGTTTCTACACAGCATCGTACCGGAACGCTAAATCGCTTGGCGGTACGTCTTTGCTGGTAGGATGGTAACTAGCCACGGCTAAACCCTCCCACCAGACCAGACCTGAGCCAATTAAGAAATTATAAAATTCCAAAGTGGCCCGTGGCGGGAATCGAACCCGCGACCTCCCACTCGAATCCGAGCGTGCGTCCCCTGCGCCACGGAGGTCGTCAAATATTCTCTTATTATATACTAACTATTCTCTGCCCTGACCCGATCTATGTGAACGGTGACTTTCACATAGATCGACTGAAAGACTACTGATACAGCGGATGCGCTAGGAGCCAGACGGATGACGTCGGTTCCTCGTACTTTTTCACAGTAAACGCGTCGAGTTTGGGCTCCGGTACTTTCTATAACAGAGAAGCTGAAATGTAAAAATCGATCTTGGATCAATTATATCCAAAGCTTCGCGATCAAAATCCGCACTCCTATACATAGTCGTCTCGTATAACATCCGCGGGAAGAGAAGATTTTCAATATACTATGTGCTAATAAATTATTGTATGACAAAGCAGATCTTCCTTGTCGGGAGAAAGAAATTAATAACTCATACAAATTCGCCATTCCATTAGTCCGAGGATCGATCACGGTTCACGCGCGAGTCCAAGTTGTAATTCGTTGTAACTTCATGATCGGCAAACTTTGCCTCGCTGTGCCATGTTGCAATGTCGCGCGTCCCCATTTCGATGGGGACGCGCGACATTGCGTCATACACAAAACGGGTCAATTGTGGATGTTTTCACTTGTGTATTAAAAAAAAAATAATTTTTGTAATTTTTTAAATGTATAAACATTTACGACATTAAAACTATGGATTGATTGTCAAGTTATATACAACTACGCGATTACCTAGGTTTTACAAATACGTTTAGCAGTTTTAGTTTTGTTATTGACAAAGCATGCCATGCTAGTATGCTCTCTATTTAGTTAGGTTATTTACTGTTAAAGCCAACAAAAAATCATTCGTCCCCATAAATAAAGACACCTGTAGGTCAATCAGAAACAAATTAACTTTCAAAGAATGCACTAAAGGATGAGCAACACCTTGTTAATGTTACCCGCTCAAAGGTAGTTTTTTTTCTATGCTTGCTGTGCATCTATCCCTTTAACGAGAATCAACTATAAAACTCAGTTTACAAAACGCTAATAAAACAAAAGCAAATCAAATAAAATCAAACTGAAAAGGTTTATTCATTGAGAAATGTCAGACACTACCGTCACGTTTGGGTACACAGAGATATACACAGAGCACAGAATGTTTAACATCGTTTTAGGTAACATCCAATTCTGGAAACAGGTTTCCTCCTAATTTTAATAATCCATAGCCCACCGTAGTGCTAAGTTCGGTTTGTCAGGCTTTACACGCCTATAAGTGAATTCGCAGTCTTCACGATGTTTTCTGATATTTATTTTAATGAAATGAATTGTTTAATGGAAACATATTCTTCTCCATTTATCAAAGCGTTATGCAAATAAAATAAATAATTAAAAAAATCAAAAAACCCGACTGCAAAAATGTCAACTAAAATGGAATAACTTAAAAGACTGAAACAAGGCGGACAACGAAAACAAAATTATAATAAACTTAAAACGATGCAATTTTTACTTCATTTTAACAAACAACATTATGAGCTGAAAGCTTTAGTTAAATTTTCGCATTCAATTGATGATTAAACGAACTTACCTGTAAGTGAAGTTCTATCACAATTGTATGAGTATATTTAATTCGAAGATATAAGTATAACACACTTGTAGTATACTTTCATTGTATACAGCAACTTCGCACTTTCAGATATTCAGTTTATTATCTATTTTTAAAACTTACCGCCCGACACACCCACGTTGGAACACGTCGTCCGAGCGAGCCTCATTCTTTAGAGTACATTTAACAAAATTTTCGTAATACTTATGGGCTTTGGGTATGGGAGGGACCTTATATCTTCGAATTAAATATACTCATACAATTGTGATAGAACTTCACTTACAGGTAAGTTCGTTTAATCATCAATTGCATTTTGTATATTTAATTCTCAATATAAGTATAACACACTTGTAGATGTTTAGAGATGAAAATTTTTGTTAAATTGTGGACATAAATAGATTGTAAATTGTTTTCTATTATAATATGTCCTCTTTATACCACAGAAGAATTTAATTAACCAATCTTTACGTTTAATTCACTGGATTAATAAAACAGTCACATTATTTAAATAATGATTAATGATTAGAAAGCAAAATAGCTTTTGTGAATGAAGCATCATCGCTCACTGGGCGGTTATAAAACTTAGCAAAAGTCTGCAATAATTGTGACCTACCGACTGTCTTTCTGATGAGGTCAAGCAACAAACTACGTGCTCACCTCGAAAGTGTTGCGTACCTGGTTCTGAGTGAACTGAAACGCAGACCCCTCTCGTGAGAGAGCATATTCCTCGGCAGACACGTTCTTATACTGACCGCCGCCAGCACCTGTTTGCAGGCGACCTTATGACGTCGCTTAAACGTTATCAGGAGGTTGTCTATCGTATGTTTTAGTCTAAGATTTTATAACCAACATATCGATTTGTTTTTCAAAGCTGTGGCATATTTTTATAATTTCGTTAAAGTATGTTATGAGTTACACTAAATTTATAATTAAAAAAAATATTAATTTAGTTACGTTTTATATTATTGATTGCATAGGTTATTGTTCATCTTGCTTTTAATTAATATTAAGAAATTTAATCAAAGAATAAAAAAGGCTTTTTGTATTATTTATTTACTCATACTTATATTACATACTCATACCATATATGAGTAAAACTGGTTGGCCACGAGTGGTAGCCGACGTTGTATAAATTCAATAATTTTCTTGATTTATACAATAATGCTAACTTTTACTGATATTAATGTTTTCATTATATGTGATGTGCATACTGCCTAAGGCTAATAAAGTTACAGGATCAATTAACACTTATTAAGACCCATTGAGCAATGAGTTAGCATACGATCTTAGGATCCTATGTAGTATTTGACGTTAATTTATTTATTCCTTTTAGCATTGTTTTAATTTGTTAATTTGACCCAAAATCATCAGCAAAAAATTAAACTCAATGCCGACGTCACAATGCTACGTCGTTAACAAGTTGTTCTGTTGGAAATTACGAGGTTGACTTATAATTTACGGATTGTACGGGTCTCTGTCGTTATTAAAGCAGTATTGCCACAAAACTTTGTAAATAACACAAAAGTTTTGAAACATATAAATTATTAAAAATTCCAACAAAATGTCCTTCTTTTTTCTTTAATGCCTTCAGAGAACTTCCCACAGTAATTCCTATGAATTGTGGTTCTCTACGAAAAGACCATATTTATTTATTTATTATCAATAAATATACTGTAGCAGTGTAAAAGAGTGCAAAAGACCAATAAGTGGTTCGGGCTATATATACCCGTGCGTAGACACGCTCGGGTTCACTTTTCGTTCGACCATCGAAGTGCTAACAAGTGAAGTGATCATTGTGTGTGTGAAAATTGTGCTAATTTTAGAATTAATTAATTGTGTTTAGTTAAGAATTATTTTTAAAAAAATAGTTTCCTTTGTCAACCGTAATATCAGAAGTGGGATAGGTTATTCTTACACGTGATCCTATTTCGCTTAACGGCTGTTTTGATAAAAATTGTTTGCCTTAGACTTTTAGTAAAATGTCTGATCATCGTAAAAGTCGACGTCGTGACCGGGAACGTCGCCGCGGTAGTAGGTACCGAGATCGAACACCGGACGATAGTTTGAATAATTTGTTAAGTGCAGTGTTAACGCGTCTTACGACGTTAGAAAATAAGGTAGGCGCAGAAAACGCGTCGCCGGCGCGGCACGCCGCGGATCTTGTTTCGACATGTCGAAACTCGGGCGAGCGTTCGTTGCCATCGCCGGAGCTGTCCGCGCCATCGCTGCCATGTGCGCGTGATCCTGACACGCTACCGCCGCCGCCGGACGCGGTACAGGAGGAGCACGTGCTGGGATCTGGTTTGGATTGCGCAGCGAGTGAAGGTACACAGCCGTCTACAATCACGGACCGGATTGTAGATGCCATTCGATCCATCGGTTCGGTAAGATCCACCCAACATTATTACATTTCGAATTTCGATCCAAATCTACATAATATCGATGATTGGTGTGCGGAGGTAGATCGCGCAAAATCTCTCAACAAATGGAGTGACTTTGAGTGTCTTTCGCGTATTGGAAATTGTTTAAAGGGAGATGCCAAAACATGGTTAAACGAGTGGGTGACGTCAGATCGTAGTTGGAGTAATTTTAAGACTGAGTTTAAATCATTGTGTCCTAAAACACCCGATATTGCAAACATCTTGTTTGAAGTGATGAAAACTAATTCTGACAAATACGCCACCTACGCGGAATACGCTCGTCGTTCACTTCTTCGTTTGCGTATTGTGCGAGGGCTTAGTGACGAATTAACATCAGCAATCGTAGTACGTGGCATCGCCGATCCGCTAGTCAGGGCAACCGCTACGAATGCTAAATTGGCACCTAAAGATCTTGTCGAATTTCTCTCTACTTTTGAGAAACCCAGTACTTCGAAGGGTACTTTAACTCGTGTGAAAGAGCCTACTAGTAAAAATTTTACTAATCATTTTGCAGTGCGCAAGCGACATCTTGAGGAAGGAGCCTGTTTCCTCTGCGGTCGCCCGGGACACAAACAGGTCGACTGTACCAGTAAGAGAACTAAAGTGAGTTCGGTGGAGTCTTCTCCCGCAAGTACAAGTACAAACGTGAGTACAAAGCCTGTTTTTGTGCCGGTCAAGACCGAAATTTGTGCTTTTTGTAAAAAGCCGGGTCATAAAATAGAAAAATGTTTTGCTAAACAGAAATCTGAATCGCGTAATAGGGATAATGTTAACTTTTGCCGAGAAAATTCTGTTACACGTAACAATGACGTCATAGTTGGGGTTATCCAAGGTGTGCCGGTTGACGTATTGATTGACAGCGGATCCACGATTTCACTGCTTTCGTCGGGTTTACTAAAACATTTTAAATGCACACGTAGGCCGGCTTATCGAATATTGAAAGGACTCGGTAGTCAAGAAATTGAAACTACCTTCTATGTAACGTTGCCGATTGAATTTGACGGTATTACCCTCGAAGTAGATATGTTCGTTGTCGATTCCGAATTTATGAACACTCCGGTCATAGTGGGTACAGACGTACTTAATAGAGAGGGCGTTCGATACATTCGTACACGCGATTCTCAGGTGATTACGCGAGAAGTCGTAAAATCAAACCGAGTGATGACTGTTCAATCTAATGAATCAATTCCAGTGAAAACTACCCTCGTTGACGATAATTTACAACAACTACTAACAATTTTAAACGAGTTCTCTCAGTTTTTGATATCTGGGACAGCTACGACTACCGTCAATACGGGTAGTATGAGTATTAGATTGAAAAGTGATGCTCCTATTAATTATCGGCCGTACCGTCTTTCTTATGCAGAAACATTACGAGTTCGGGACATTGTTAAAGAATTATTAGACAAAAAGATTGTTCGAGAATCAGAGTCCGACTATGCTAGCCCGATTCTTCTTGTCAAGAAGAAGGACGGTACCGATCGAATGTGCGTTGATTTTCGTAAATTAAACGATGCGACTATCAAGGATCGATTCCCGTTACCGCGAATCGATGATCACATAGATAGATTGGGACGAAATAGATATTTCACGAGCTTAGATATGGCAACGGGTTTTCACCAGATTCCAATGGACGCGCAGTCAATTCACCTCACCGGTTTTGTGACACCTGAAGGTCATTATGAGTACTTGAAGATGCCGTATGGACTTGCTAATGCCCCAGTAGTTTATCAGCGTATTATAGCAAAAACGCTTCGGGAATTCATTGAGTCTGGTGAAGTCCTTGTTTACATCGATGATGTTCTGATTTTGAGCACAACTATAGAACATGGGCTAGTACTATTGCGAAAGGTGTTAAATACTCTGACAACTGCCGGGTTTTCTATTAATTTAAAGAAGTGCTCATTCCTTTCGCCCTCAATAGAGTATTTAGGTCGAAGTATTACTGAAGGTCAGGTACGACCGAGCGGTGATAAGGTTAGGGCATTGACTGAAGTCGATGAACCGAGGAACGTTAAACAAGTTCGTCAGTTCATGGGGCTGGCTAGTTATTTCAGACGGTATATACCAAATTTTGCTCAAAAGACTGCCTGTATCGCAGCTTTAACGCGTAAAGGGGTAGAGTTTAAATGGGGACCTGAACAGCAGGCAGCTCGCAAGGAAATAATTGAGTGCTTAACCAACGAGCCTGTGCTTGCGATTTATGATCCTTCTCTAAAAACAGAGGTCCATACCGACGCGAGTTCGATCGAGTACGCTGGAATCCTTATCCAGGTACACGAAGGTGGGCACAAACGAGTGGTAGCTTATTTCAGTAGGTTGACACAGGGGGCTGAGGGTAAATACCACTCGTATGAGCTCGAGACCCTTGCGGTAGTTAAAAGTTTGCAACACTTCAGACACTATCTTGTGGGTATTCACTTCACCGTGATTACTGATTGTAACGCGCTGAAACTTACGCAACGTAAAAAGGAATTGCTTCCCAGGGTAGCTCGGTGGTGGGTTTACCTACAGGATTTTGACTTTGATTTGGATTATCGCAAAGGCTCCCAGATGGCGCATGCCGACTACTTGAGTCGGAACCCAGTCAATGTGTGTACAGTTCAGAAACCACTGAACTGGGCACAGATTGCTCAGGCATCAGATGAGGAGACGCAAGTCCTCATTCAAAAATTAAACGATGGTCAGTTGGACGCGAGTCGATATGTCGTTAGAAACGATACTCTATACGTCAAATATACACCTACTGGTGAACCTTCCCGACTTTTATGCTACATTCCAAAGGGGCACAGATTAAGCTTGCTTCGCGTGTTCCATGATGAGCACGACCATCCAGGGGTTGATAAAACAATTGATTTGGTTATGAAACATTTCTGGTTCCCGGGGTTACGAAGTTTTGTTCGTAAATATGTCACACACTGCATCGTGTGCATTTCTCATAAAAATGTAGCTCGGGCACCGTTGCAACCCATTCACTCCTGGGAAAAACCTGAAGTTCCTTTTGAAACGATTCACATGGACGCGCTAGGACCGCTTCAGGAGGTAGATGGCTACCGTTACGTCCTAATAGTTATTGACGCTTTTTCAAAGTTTTGTCTTTTGTACCCAATGTACCGCCAAGACTCAAATGAGCTAAAACAACATGTCACAAACGTCATATCTTTGTTTGGCGCTCCTAAGTTAATTGTCGCCGACAGGGCTCGAATGTTTCAAAGTACCGAATTTCTTGATTGGGTTAGAAGCATGGGTTGTGATGTGCATCTTATCACACCGGAGATGCATCAGTCTAATGGGCAGGCTGAACGTTATTGTAGAACTGTTTTGAACATGATCCGGATTGAAGCCAATCACCGACAGCAGAGATGGCCAAGGACCATCTGGAAACTACAGCTGGTTCTGAACATCACAAAGCACAGCACAACACAGTATTCTGCTCTTAATTTGTTAGTAGGCATTGATGCGGCTACACCGCTCATTCGGAGCTTGGTACGAGACGTGGCTCTGCAGGGGAACACTCCCAACAGAGAGGCTTTACGCGAGATGAGTCGACAACGAGCGTCTGAAAGGCTTCGTCGAAATCAGCAAGATCAAGACGCCTACGTGAACCAACAGAGAAAGTCTCCTCGGGGCTTTGATCTTAACTCGCTAGTTTTTGTTAAAAAGCAGGCGCAGTCAACGGGGAAGCTGGATGCGGGCATGCGTGGGCCGTATCGTGTGACCAAGGTTCTGCCACACGGCCGCTACGAGCTGCAGCTTCTGGCTGGTTCCTATGGGAAGACGACGCAGGCAGCGGCGGAGTATATGATCCCATGGCCTGGGGAATGGACCCCCGAGGTGTGCGCTGCTTACTTCGACGGTGAGTGAGACACCGAGGATGCAGCCTACAGTGGTCGCCGTACCTGTGATCTGTCGACCTGAGTCATGTTCAACGTCTTACCACTGACTCGGTGTTGATACGTGTTGCCTGAGTCATGTTCAACGTCTTACCACTGACTCGGTGTTGATACGTGTTGCCTGAGTTATGTTCAACGTCTTACCACTAACTCAGTGCTGTTGTGTGTGGCCTTAGTTATGTTTCAACGTTCTACCTCTAACTTTGTGCCGATGTGGGTTGACTAAGTCATGTTCAACGTCCTACCACTGACTTAGTTCGGGGGGAGATGACAGAGTCATGTTCAACGTTCTACCACTGACTCTGGTCTTAGCTAATTAAGTTATGTGGCACCGTTCGTGTGTAGCTTAATTAGCAAACTTTGTTGCATTCGCATCTTATCAATATGGCGGACGCGTCTATTATGAGATGTGAAGCTTTAGCTTGTATTCACTTTCTGTTTCTTACATGCTGTTGTTTCTAATGTTCAGGTGCAGACAATGAGGTCGAGGGGTCCGGTGTTGAGGCTGAACCGAGCCAAGACCCAGACATGCTTGCGGACGAGTGTCTGCCGCAGCCGAGTACGTCTGGGCTACCGAGGCCTGCAGGCGCTTCTGCCCTGCCTGTCGTCGAGGATCAGCAGGACGTTGTCCCGCCTACGTCTGAGCAAGCTCCATCAATGCCGCTAGCTGATTAAGGGGCATATGAAAGGGAGTCCGAGGACGGTCTCCTGTCAGGAGAGGCCGTGTAGCAGTGTAAAAGAGTGCAAAAGACCAATAAGTGGTTCGGGCTATATATACCCGTGCGTAGACACGCTCGGGTTCACTTTTCGTTCGACCATCGAAGTGCTAACAAGTGAAGTGATCATTGTGTGTGTGAAAATTGTGCTAATTTTAGAATTAATTAATTGTGTTTAGTTAAGAATTATTTTTAAAAAAATAGTTTCCTTTGTCAACCGTAATAATACTATAAGAAGTAAGTCTTTTGACACTTTATGTAAAAGGAGAAGACCCTAAGTTGTAAAGGCCCTTAGACGATGTATGCCTTAAGCATTGTCTATAATAGTATCTTTAAGCATTCTAACTCTAGAAGAATGGATAGAAAAGCAAAGGTAAACTTGGTGTTCCAAAATGTTCAGAATGCGTCTGTTTCTAAGACGTCTGGGTTCAGACATCATTCGTATTGATAACATTTCGCATTTTTGCAAGAAACGATAAATTCAATAACTGGATTGAACTCTTTGAATAACTTTAAAGTGAATTGGAATAAATTCTTTGAATTACTTTGAAGTATATAATTTTACAGCGATAGCTTAATCCCATTAACTGGATGTAACTCTTGGTCAGCTTTTTGATTATCTTTAATTTCAATATAAGAAACCATTAACCCAATCGTTTAAATGAGGATATTTGATATCCCCTAAGCAACTGATGTAAATCATGTGTATCAAAATAAATGTATCGAAAAATATGGCCATCAACTCTGTAAAGAGGTATTTCGATTCATCTTAACGTTAATTATTACAAAAACAAAAATCTCTCTAATTAAAAGAATTACTTTTCATCTAGACCGGGAAATCGTGTGAATCACTAATTCAATCTTTTAGGTTTAAGGGAGTTAGATGACTTAAAAAAATGTTTTGTAACCACTGGCCATCTGATAGAATAACCGATGATGGACTAACAGCTGCGTCTAAAGTCTAATTTTTCATACGGACTAGGACTTTTAATCGGAATTAAGCTTAACTCTTAGGTGATACAACGCGTTAAGCGTATAAAATTCTTTACAGAATTTGAATTGTTACATCATTCACGTCATAGTTTGCGGTAACGATACTGCCATATCGTCAGAAATTAAACTAAAACCAGGAAACTGAGCTTGTTTTGAGGGTAGTAAATAACTTTAACACTCTAACACCTAACAAATCTTCATGAAAAAACCGCGGTAAGTATCTGAGATGAGTCACAACTTCTTTATGTATTTTGCCAAGGATGAATCGGTACTTTAAAATAAGATTCTTCAGTTCATAGGCATAAAACCCTTTTTAGGTATTCGCTTGTAAGCTGTTCTATGAACTATCAATTTCAAAAGATTTTGAACTACAAATTCATTCAACGCCTTTAAATTTAGAATGTATCTTTTACCACGTAAGATTTTGAGGTGAGACTCATCTTAACTATAATCGAACATGCGTGACTCACTCCCACATTATCTCACCCAAAAATGAAATGTCGATTGTCAAAGATATTTGTCGCTTTTTCTTTGTTGTGAACGTGTAAGGCGGTACACTGTGTTAGTGTACGATTTTTAAAATGGTATTATGTAGTAATAATTTTTTGGAGCTAGTTCCTTAATTTGTTCAATTCATTAAAATATTTTATTGAATGTAGGTACGTACATTTGTACACCTAGTGAAAGTCAAAAAATAGTCTTCACTTATTATAACTCCCGAAATTCTAGATCATGTTATAGATCATGACGGATTCCTTGTCAGTGATATGTAACCAATAAACTTCAAAATGTTGAAGACAACTGGCATAGGTACCTTAATGTCTAGCGTCGTCGATGAACCTGGTATTTGTTGTGGCTGCTGCTGGAAACATGCTGTCACGTTGCATCTTCCTCGCGGCTGATCGCCAATACTCAAGTGTGTCACGCCCCCCTGTTGGCCGAGCCGTAACGAGAAGGGGCCAGCTAGTTTCTCGAGAAACGAGATTGCGCTATCCCAGCGGTGGATGTCGATAGCAAAGTCGCCCGTCGCGCCCTGCTGGTTTCTTTATTTACAACACCTGACGATCAGTAACCATTGAAACTAGTATAATGCCCGAAACTATTTCTCCGAAAAAACATCTGGTCCCGTTCGTGAACTTTAATTACTTATCATTTGTCGAAACAAAATGTCATTTGTCAATACTTAAGCTTCTTCTCAGTTTAAGATTTTTATTAGTTTCAGAAAGAATTTAACAATTCACTTCAATGAAACTTTCAGACTAATGGTACATTATACATAATATTGTTAACTTATTGAGTTTTGAGCTAACAGTTAAATTATCATCCATTACACAATCTGAACATTAATTTTCGAAAGTAAGTAAAATTATTTTCCACCACAAAATCTGAACATTATTGTTGTAGGTAGTTAGAAAAGTTCGACGCGTTGGTACCCTCGTGGAATTAGTTTTTAAGTCGTGAAATAGTTATCACTGATAAAAGGCTATAACATTTAACTGGCTATTCATAAGCCAGGCAAGTATATCAAATAAACTATTTGGTTCTTTGCAATGAAGGTCGGCTAGAATTTTACAACTGTCGGGACTAACCATTAATATAGTTCTTGTGACTGAGCGCCGATAGCAATTCGGGATCAAAGTCCGGGAGGTCCTGCGGAGCCACTTGTAGTGAAGCCGAGAACAGCGCCACACCGACATCGTCCCCCGTTGGTATCCGCAAAGTCCTTTGAGTTTTTTTAAAATCCTTCGTGTTGACCCGCAGTCAACCTCCAGGAGCATTGACGCATCATGCTATGCTTTCGTGGTACCCTCGACGTGATACCCTCCAAGCTAGCTTAGAGATGCCTGGACTATTTCGCGCATCATGCTATACTTTCGTGATAACCTCAATGTGATACCCTCCAAGTTAGCTTAGAGATGCCTTAGGATTTCAATTTTTGGACACACTTTCGTCAGCGTTGATATTTGAGTTGATGTGATATCTGGGAAAAAAGGTTAATTTTCACTTACCCTCTTTCCTCGGAGTCTGACGAAGATGAATGCACAATTATATGATTTGATTTTATTTTATTTTTGTTATAATAATAATTTTTACTAGCGTCTAAGCATTATCAGTATAGAAAATTAAGCAAGTTTTAACACTGAACACTTAATTTTTTTTCACTTTGAACCTAAATTAACAAAAACGAGACGTGTTTTTGTAGTCGAGTGCTCGTTGCCGCGCACAGTAAAAGAATGAGGCTCGCTCGGACGACGTGTTCCAACGTGGGTGTGTCGGGCGGTAAGTTTTAAAAATAGATAATAAACTGAATATCTGAAAGTGCGAAGTTGCTGTATACAATGAAAGTATACTACAAGTGTGTTATACTTATATTGAGAATTAAATATACAAAATGCAATTTAAAAATATAGAAGGCGGGACCTATTTTCGCAAATTATAAATTAACATAGAGAAAATTAATAGGTCTCGCCTGCTTTATTTTTAAATTGAATGCGAAAATTTAACTAAAGCTTTCAGCTCATAATGTTGTTTGTTAAAATGAAGTAAAAATTGCATCGTTTTAAGTTTATTATAATTTTGTTTTCGTTGTCCGCCTTGTTTCAGTCTTTTAAGTTATTCCATTTTAGTTGACATTTTTGCAGTCGGGTTTTTTGATTTTTTTAATTATTTATTTTATTTCAGGCTTTTTAGTTGCCACACTTTACGAGCGAAACCTAAGCACTTTTATCTACACAATGTCAAAGACGTAAAGTGGGTATATTTGGTTATATATTATATTATGTCGGTTCAAGTCAGTCAGTCACTAATTGGAAGAAGTAAAAGTTGTAAACAGTGTCGTCAAACGCAAACCTGGATTTTATCCCGGAAATATATAAGCTGACCAGTAACATTTCATAGGTGTAGTTTGTGTACGTTTAGGGCTCAGGCGTATCTAACTCACGTCGCTTTAAGCGGATCGTTCGGGAAAAACTGAGATTACAAATAGAAATAGAAAAAATCTTTATTTCACATAGGCTTAACTTACAGGCACTTATGAAAGGTCATTTATATTATTTAATATAAAACGATATGGTGATAACTATTATTCGACTTAAAACTAAGTTTACCCTCGGTTCCAACGCGCCCTGCACTGAGAAGAAGCTTACAACAAACTCAGCCGGGTTTTCTTTTATTTGTTTTCACCATTTTACATAGGTAATCTCTTAAAAATTAATTGAGCTAATAAAATAGCAGTATTGAGCTAGTAAAAATGCACAATATAAAGTACGACACACATTTGGTCAATACAAGATTAACGCTATTAAAAACTACAAATATTACCATTTTGAACGCATTGATCGACTGTTTATAATTCCAAATTAATTCGAAACATATGACTTATATATATTTTTGTAATCTCCTTGTAATTCCCTTCATTTTCGTACCCCACTCGATAGGTTTGGTTATAAATATTTTGTAAATGACTGACAATTTTAGGCCCAAAATCCGCCATTTTGCTTTTTATTTTCAAAAACCTATCTAAGAACACTTGGGTTAATGAGACGAATCTAACGATACCATTAACGTCAAAATCCATCCAGCCGTTTGGAAGATACGTGGTCATAAAGGAATTTACATGCATACATACAAGATACGCGCGAAAAACATAACCCTTCTTGCAGTCGGGTAAAAATCCCAGTAACAGCGAACCATAAATTAAGGCAACAAGCTACCCAGCGACATTAATTCACGTTTGTGTACTGTTTACTGATTAATCGAGCCAAATTACGGGATTTTGCTCGCTGCGGCAATAAATAACAACGTACGAGCGTTTCAGAAGGCGTATCGGCATTAGCACCTGCTCATTGACTTGTTTGGGGAACACATACGAAGATTTATAGAGTGCCCGCTACGATAAGACGTTCATTATTCTTTGATGGAAAAAAAATTGTATGTTTAAATGAGTGCCTTTTCCAAAATTATGTAAGGCATTTTTTCATGGACTAATGATTTAAGACTTATTTCGTGGTTAGAAAACATATTGTTGTGTTTAGAATGGGTACATACCACGATATAACACGATGATTTTATATGCCGATATTTCGACCGACAGGACTGCAGTGTTGCGAGGTGTGTAGCTGGAACCGTCATAGGCAGTAGCGAACTACCCTCTTTCTCGTTCTCTTCACAGGAACTTCGCGAAAATTTCGGCAAAATACACTAACAACGTCACTTTTAACTTTTGATTTCATACGGCGCTGTCCTGTCGTGACCACGATCCATGTAACTGGGTCAAAATATCGGTACATAAAATCATCGTGTTATATCGTGGTATGTACCCGTTCTAAACGCAACAATATTTTTTCATGAGTCTCTTACCATTATCAAATGAAAGAGATGCAATGCATTCTCGCCTTTCGCCAATATCCACTTACTCATATTGAAGCAGCATGATGTCTTTGTGCTCGACTCAGCTTCTTTTATGTAAGGTTACAATGTATACGGTAGATGTAGCATATTTTACTGGTGATAATATGCGAGTAAAGTCAAGTAAATAAATTCGTATCATAATAAAATGCATCGACACATACGGACGTGTACGGATGTAGATTGTGGAGCGGATATTACGAGGAAATTGTGACCGACCAGCGCTAGATATGTGGACGATTTAATACCATCCAATGCAGTCCGCTGCAGCAGCATTTATGCTCATTTTAATATTCACTAGATGAGTACACTGGGTCAGCACCCAGATGGTGTGTTTTTTCAATACCATTGAAATTATAGCTAACAACCATAGGTTTCTTGTTTATCTTTACGTCAATAGAAACCAGGTTTATCAAACATACACATTCCTACTAAGTTCCGCCTTTCTAATACGAGTGTGATTAATTGGCTTCACATCCGTATACAGAAGCACAGTAACCGAGCAAATTGGCAATTCGGCGTCGTGTATCTTTGGGGTGTGTCTCAATAAATAAAGACAAGCGAGCGGCAGCGCACCGGCAATCGTTTAAGCAAAACAACCGGGATAGCGAGCACTTAGTAGCCGGGATTTATTGCCGCTATGCACATTAAGCGTAGCGACACACCTGCCAAAATTACGGCCCCGAAAGGTTTTTTTTTTTTATTGTAAATAGGCTTGCGCTTGACGACAATCATGCCTGATGGAAAGCAATGATGAAGTCTAGGTTGGAGCGCGCTTGCCTAGAAAATGCCTATTCACTCTTCTCTTGAAGGCACCCAGATTATACTTGGCTGGAAACACGGAGGCTGGAAGGGCATTCCATACCTTAGCGGTTCGTATCAGAAACGTGGAAGAAAAACGTTTCGTGCGAGTTTGTTGGATGTTAACCATATAAGGATGCCACCCCTCTCGGCGTCTTGCAGTCCTATAGTAGAAAGGTGAAGGAGGTACAATGTTATGTAGTATCTGAGCACACTCACCATAGTATAAAAAAGAAAAAAAAAAAAAAAAAAAAAAAACTGTAAAAAACCTCTAAACAGGCAATATTGCGATGGTGTTGTAAGCTGAGCAATTTTGCCCGCGTTAGCGATTCCTTGCCGATTATTCTGCGGGTACGGCCATCAACAGAGTCCAATGCATCGAGCTGATACTTGGCTGAGCCATCCCAAAGGTGACTGCAGTACTCCATGCCAGAACGCACCTGGGCCTCATATAGCGTCAGTAGCTGTTCAGGCGTTAAGTACCGCTTAACCTTGTTTAGGATGCCAAGTTTATCGGTCATAGTATTCGGTTGGCATGACACATCAAACGCGCCAAAATAGTCGGGCGGGATATGTTGAATTGCGTTAGAATTGATCTCACTACTTTATCAGCTCAGAGGATATGGAAGAAGAAGTAAAAAAACTCTTCTGGATTTATGGTATAGCTCCTAAATACAATGAGCTGCCGCGCACGAGAAAAGTACACGCCGAACCTTCAACTACGTACGCCTGTCATAGGTAACTTAAAAACGTATTGAACCGAACATTCGGCGCCGTACTTACGGCAGGTGTGTCATTACACTTACTGTGACTTAGTAGGTACGGGGCGTGTTGCTTCACAGATAACGGGTGACTTATGGCGACTGCGATTGGGCACCGGTTTTTTTTAATTAAATTTTACAAGCTTTGAAGCACCGACGAGAAAAAGTTAGACCAATTCTCGTTTTGTATGATTCTAGCGCTGCAACGGCAACGAAAAGCTAACGAGTTTGAATGAAGCGTAGTCATGGCAAACTATATATTCAGATTTTGAGATTAACTTCATTACGAATAACTTCAGTATTTCACTGTAAGGTGATGAATTTACTTTTACCTATGAGACGTAATTTTTAATGTTACCTACATGTCATATTTTCGGCACCTTATATTGACACCTCGTCACTATACAAGATTGTTTCGGAGTATGGTGTCAATATAAAGTGGGAATCTCGTACGTATACCAAATTTAGCCGATTAACTAAGTATGTTTCACGGTATAAGCGATAGTCGGTCTTCCTTTTAAGCTATTGCATAGCTTCCATCGCGGGCCTTGAGCGTTGAGACCGAATCCAGAAATTCCGTAACGAAAATAACCTAACATCCCCCACTCCGACCGGCCCGCTCTATCGCGGGCCTTGAGCGTGGAGAGCGAATCCAGAAATTAAGGTATCTGATGGGAACTTTCTCCTGTGTCTTAGATACAGTCTTTTAGAAAAGGCTGAGTGACCTGAGTGACTTTCAAAAAGAAAACGTACGGTTCAAACAGCGGAGACACTTAAAATACATAAATATTTCTTAATTTCGACAGAGAAAACTTTTGAACATTTTCTGATTGAAAAGAATACTTAAGTAAGTAATTAATAAAGACAGCTTTTTTCTTTTTAAAAGAGCTTGTGACGAACTAAGCCAGGTAAACAAAATGTCTACTAATAACTATTATTTTGCACTGATGGATTTTATTTTTCGCTTATGAATTCATTTTTCAACAATTACATTCAGAAAACGTTTAAAGAGTTATCAAAAGGGTCGTTTTGTTTTTTGACCTCTAAAGTGAAATTTATGCAAATTGCGAAATGGAGGGCGCGAGCTCGCCTCAGCATGGAAGGGGGGAGGGGGGGGGACGACAACAAGTTAATTTCAACGGAGAGATTGCTCGCAAATTAAACGCTTTATGCTACCAGCGTTATTTGTCATCTTGAATTCAACGTTGCGTTTATTTACATTTAATCATCGTCTCTGTGACGGCAAAAGTAAACATCGCGAGGAAACCTGCGTGCTTGCATTCTCCGTTAAGTTCTTTTACTCACATCGCTATCTAGCCGCCCCAAAGTAAGCGATAGCTTGTGTTGTGGGTACTAGAGTACTAGATAACTGAAATGTATATTATAATATATAATATTTAACAGACATAAATTAAAAATATAGGAAAACCTTCAGATATTTGAAAACATTCACGTTCATCACACAAACATGTTCCAGTAGTGGAAATCGAACTGACGACGCGGACAATAGGATAGCTACGGCTACGCCATTCGGTTGTTATTGCTCACTTAGAATTAAGATTTCGTACTTGAGAGGGAAAGCGGACGACGCTTGACATCTCACTGCACGTAGTAGGTACATTTAACTTAATCTTTCTTGCTAATCTCTACTGTATTTATAACGCGGATTAAAACTTCGCCATTTTTGCTCGAGCCACATCTCAATTCTCGGCTATAGTGCAACAAAACCGTCGTGATACATCTCAGGTGCTCGCCATGTGTACACTGAACGTGTGTGCAGCGGTGCGTTAGAGATCCAGTTTCACTCTACATATATCCCGGGGATAAAAAAAAAACATTATTCCTCACGCGGGAATAAAAATTCAAATATTTTTACCAGTCACGTACTGGTAGCTATGAAATATTTCCCAATTTGTATGAGTATTTATACCTAGGTCCAAATTCGTAGTTCTGGAAGATTTTAAAAATAATAAGATGAATTGTAGTGCAGATGAGCCCTTAAATACCATTTAACACAAGCTGCTCTATCAGATCTGATAGGTTTATACGCTTAAAAATTCAGGGTAACCGTATCTCCCCCCCCATTTAGTTATTATAAGTTTAAAAAAATTTCTTCTATCATAAGAAATAAGTATTCACCTTATAATCATACTCCTATGATACGAAAAAGATAGACAATGTATAACTTTTTCAATGTATTAAAAGATATAATACGGAAAACTTTGTTGTGATTGATCTCTGTGTATCATAATTCCCCAGACAGCCAACTAGATTGGGCAAAGTTGAGTGAATTAGCTGGAATTACCGCCACCGGGCCTCGAACAGATGTCCGGCCGACGTCTAACTTCGTGTGGCGAACTTTGCTATAATTACCACATCGCACTATCACGAATAATTGATTGGTAAACTGTTTCAACTCGTTAAGAGTCCACTAACCCACGATGTCTCCCATACAAACGTAATACCAAAATCATTGGTAATTCGTGCAAATTTCGATCATGTTGTGGTGTTATTCGGGTTCATATAGTAATAATCTATGCTCCTGGCCATATCTGGTTCCGAAATACTTTTGTTAAACGAAATTGTAAACGAATTTAGTTTTGCTTATTTTTATGTGAAAGAGGACATGCATTCTGCTTATTTGTTTTGTAATAAAAACATCACTATCTCACGTCGCAATAGCTCAGGAGCACAGTTTTTAATGTCCAGATAAAGAAAAACACCAGTTATTAAAGAAAGTTACAAGTTTTCATTCATAATTTTATGTGTTACGGAACTCGACCAAAGTTATAAAAATTTTGATCAAAATTGATTATTGAGTTCTTGCTGATTGTACCTTGTTTTATAAGTGCTACATTGACATCACACAATTATTATTTTAGTGCTACGTTGATATCACATCACATAACACTCTTATTATAAAGGTGAAATTTTTTGTGTGTAATTTGTGTATGTTTGTTACTGTTTTACGAAACAACTACTCGACCTATTCGATTAAAATTTGGAATAGATGTAGATTATACCCGGGATTAAAGCATAAGCTACTTTTTATCCCGAAAAAAATCATAGTTCCCGCGGAATTGGCAAAATAATGATGAGACATACAAAACGTTTACCTGAATGATACGTCCAGGCCTATGTCACATGCGGTGTGTCCCACTTTGCCTTGCAATATCATACGATGCACTGCAATGCGTTTATTACATTGAGAGAGTTCTTAAGTCTCATTATGTCTAGTAAACTTGTCAGCATACAGTGCCCTTCACACCGCAACAAATTTTATTATTGTAACCGAATACGTAATATTATGATAACACGTTACTGTTTTACACCAGAATAATTGTTACAGTTTAAAGAAATTAAATAGGTAAAGTATGTCTGTGGATAACATAATACGGAATGTTCTTGAAAGTATACAAATAATGGTTCTGGAATAACTGTATTAAACCAGGAAAAACAACGTAAGTGACTCAGATTCCGCGGGGAATGTCTGTGACGGTGACAGACTCTCTTTTAGGAGTCTCTACCAGACTTTTAGGAGTACTTTTATCTGGAACATCTTTTATTTTCTATTTATTTACTAGTGTAGCAGGTATATTTTTTTGTAATTGTTATTGGTGCCATTTTACATTATAGTAGCTACTAAATGAAACAGCTGAAAAGCAACTGAAACAGCTTAGGTTGTTTCACGCTAGATAACTCTGTGGGATAATATTTGGCTACTTCATTTTTCATCATCATCACCAAAAGAGATCGGAGTGTTTGTACTTATGTAGACATTGACTTTTGTTTCGTCCTAAGTTTAAAAGCAACCTTTCAACGAAATAAGCTTTCAACACATAAGTAAGTTGCTTACGTATTGAAATGGAAAATATATTGCACAGATGTTCAAACTCCGCCTCGTGTGTCCACGGCCTACGACTTGCCGATACCAGCGAGGATACAGAGGCACTTCAAAGTAGCATGCTTGAGAAATCGCATACAATCCATTCTCGTTTCTTCCTGAATTTGAGTTTAAAAGCAAGCTCTCAACAATAAAAGCCGAACAAAATAAGCAAGTAAATAAGTTACTCCGGTATTGAAATGGAAAATACCTGTATTGCACAGACGCAACTACACCCGCTCTGTGTGGCCGCGGCCTTGCAACCTGTCGATACCAGAGCGGGCTTCAGAGTTGCATGCTTGAGAAATCGCACACAAATCACCGGCAGATTCAGGAAATAGTTTAGTGGTATTTATTGGTATTGGTTTTAATAATAGAATGTTATGTTTAACACATCTCTTTAATAAAAGCGTTTAATAATAAAGATTCGCCATACAATTATACAAAGATTTAACAAAATCAAATGCAGTTTTGCAAGAATATTGAGTTTCCTAACTCCAATGTGATTCATCATAATATCTTCACCAATTTTAAATGAGATAAACTAGACGCAAAATCCTCCGAAAAAAATAGAATCCTATTAAGTAACATATCGTATATTGCAAATCTGACAATTGTAAATGTAGGTATGTAATATTTATACTGCTGGGGATGAAATAATTTGGTTCTATCGAGCTGATCTGACGATGGAACACGGGGGACTCACCACTTCTCTATGACTTTGTACTCAAATAAATAATTATGAGAATAAATCTTGGTCTTGAAGATAATACAACCTTGTCGAAAGATCAAACCTAAGGCAATTCAGATATTAATTCTCTTCTGCATGGCTACTCGTAGTACAAGATACAATTATGCTAAGAATTCGATAGAGTTATACGTTTTCGCTTTCTCTCCACACGTGGCGAAACGGTATCGAGATTAGAATCGATCGAACTATTTGTAATTAGTAGGACAGATTAATTTATTTGCTACAATCCGTTATTTGAAAAAATTCTGTATGGTCCAATATTTAGGAACACTACCCGCATGAAATACACAATGGTCCCAACACTTTCTTCAACGCACGTGAAATCGTAGAGCGTCTACGATGCAAAAACATAGAGCGTCCTGCTAATTATGGACTTCCGCAAAATAACGCATGCTTCCATTCAATATTTTTAATCATTTGCTGCACCAGAAATGTCGCAAAAAGATTGTATATCACTGATAACGAGGAATGCTTCATGTCACGACTTTGTCACAGCTTGTGTGACAGCTGAAGCGCGTTGCAGCTCGAGCGCGTGTCATCTGCAGCGCGCAGTTAATCCGTCTCGCGACTGGCTCGTGACTAGCTCGTCAGTAGCTCGTCACTCGTCGCACAACGTCGTCTGTACTTGACAACACAACAAACTGTAATATAAGCTTTATATTGACTTACTTTTAGGTTCCCACAGCCAAATAGACAACTGGAGTAGTCTTGATTCACTTACTCGTCGTTGCTCAGCCTTAAAAAACTGAAATTTGCAAAAAGGAAGTAAACAAAAGTTAAGAAAGGATTTCTTATTCCCACGGGTTAGTCCTGGCGGTATGGGGGCGGGAAAGCCAGGTCGGATTGCAAATCAGAGATTTATTTCTTTGTCACATTCGAGTAAAGATGTTATTTATTGTGAAAGTTAGTATGTTTGGGTGTCTATTACTTTTCACCGCTGTAGCTGCTGTACCGCATAAAAAAAATAGCTCATATTTATTATCCTGGATTGACCCATCGCTATTCACAGAAAAATCGTTATCGCAAAAAGGAAATCTTGCAAAGCCGCGGATTACCTAAATATTATCTTTGTGTTATGTTTTACATGTTTTTGTGTATAGCTTATCACATAAAGGCGTTCATTGGTATTCTCGTGTTAACCCCCCATCTGTCGCGCACGACAGCCTACATAGCATCGAATCTCGTGTGACACGAGCAGTTTGTAATTGAACGAGTCGCGTGGCGTCACAATTAGTAGCACCTCGTCTCTGTACTGCGAGCACACTGTGCTGAGCCCAATTACGGGGAGGCTTTAACGCGTGGTTAACGGCGTCACACGTCAATCTGCCCTTTGTACTCAGGTAACTTTTGAATATTACAAAATAGTTTTTATATTATGGACCACAGACCAGGTATGAGCAGGCTTTACATAATTATAAGAACTGTAATCTACCTAGGTAGTCGAGTTGATTTGTAATAAATGGATCGAATGCCTTCAATATATCTAAAGCCAGCGTTCCCCAAGCTTCGTTTACAATATGTCCGCTTGGGGTGCTCCGCTCCGCTTGAAACCCTATCTGCTTATTTTAATCGACTTGACTAGAAATACAAAAACCTGTACTAACTCTTCAGTATAGAGAACCCTCAGCTCAGGTGTAAGATTCTTCACGATATTTTTCTTTAACGACAAGTGAATGATGAAGCCAAAATCGCATATACTCCGCAGCAGTGTGACTTAAGGATTCGAACGTCAAATCCTCGATAGTCTGTACCACTGGGCTGTCCTGAATACCAGAAAGTTTAAAATAAAGCTAAATTCAAACCATCAAAAAATAAGCTTCGAAAATAAAACTTTTTCAGAGAAAAATTCATTATAAGAACAGTGCTGTAATAATTTTTCTCCAAGCAATTTTTTAAATAATATTCTTATCTGAAAGTCTGTACAGTGGAAAAATATCACTTGTTATCTGAGAATACTAAAATATTATTGCGCGCTGCTCGAGGAATATAAAAATAAATATAATAACTCCAGTGAAAACATCGAGTAGTGAAGATTGAATCAGTGTAGATACGACGACGGCTCAAAGAAAGGGGAACATCGTTATTGTGTTGAGGTCGGAGAGTCGGAACAAAGACCTCAGGTACTGTAATAACAACAGTACTCAAGATATTACAAGTCTTTTCTAGACACCTAACATGATTATTTTGCAAGAAATCATTTTACAAATAAAAGTGACAGCATAGAGGTTAAGGCGTGTGCCTAATTTAGGGTTGAGGGATCAAATTAGAGGTACCTACACCCCTCAAACTTTTCGGAGCTCGTTGTGGACTCTTCTCAGTGTGATATGCGTAAATTCTTACGGCATACAAACACGGCAGAGAATTACGGCATACGATTACATAAAATTTGACGACCTCCGTGGTTGAGTGGTTAGTGTGCCGGTTTTCAAGGCGCCGCCATCTCTGAGGTTCCGGGTTCGATCCCCGGTCGGGGCAATGTAGAGAAATAAATTTTTATATATTGTCTCGGGTCTGAGTGTTGTGGTACCTCCGTTGTGTCTGATTTCCTTAACTCAAGTGTACTTACTAAGGGATCGGAGCAATGTATGTGATGTTGTGCACTATTTATATTTATATATTTATTTATTTAATTTTGAATTTTTGATGATAAAATAGGTATTGAGTGGTATTTTTGATTTATTCATTGTTTAACACACAGTACTGATTTCACTAACAAGTTATTGAATTCACAATACAATGAAATATTTTTCGAAAAACTAAATTACTTCATGCATTGTAGCGTGCTGGATATGCAGAGCGGCGGCAAAATGGTTTGATTTGCAGTTTATTTGTGTAACAAACGCGGGGAAGTTTCACGAAATACCGCGCGGGGATGAAAATAAATTTTATATCGGAATCATCGAAACATGAAGGACGGACACAGCAATAACATAAAAACACTAAACGAGGGAAATAAAATATTATACAGTAGATTCACAAGCGAAAAGTTGCAGTGATTTTTAATATAAAATTCGGCGCTATATAAAATTATTATGATGTTGGAATTTTTTATGGACATCTTCGATAGTTACTGAAATAACTAGAACTGACGGACGGAGAAAATCTCACCATAAGGGTTCCATTTTTACAATTTTGGTATGGAACCCTAAAAACCCTCATAATGGTTTCCTAGAGATTGTTTTATAATGCAATCCATGTCCACGAAGTCGCGGACTGAAGCTAGTCGTGTTTATTCTGTAGTGTGTCATCGGAAGTGTTCGCTCGAGTTGCCGCGAGCCACTTTCGCGCTCGTTCACTTTTATTGCTCCACATTAGCTCAGACGAGCTCCGTTTTATTTCATCCGCGCTACATTTACATGTAAGACATTCTCTAACTCTATTTGGGGTGTATTAGCCCAAGTACTCCAGTAGCTTATTCCGGTATACTTTTTCTCTCAAACTCCTTAAACAAACTTTCAGCCTACTTTACTTTACTGGTGGCAATATCTCGCTGCCCATGGTGTAATAAAATGAGAAAACAACCATTTTTGCCCGGCAGACTTGCTGTAAAGCTCGTAAGTGTAACAGAGAGCGAACCAGGTGGCCTGTTTCCTCATATTATTGCTTCGCTTGCAGCGAGCTATTGTGACCTAAGTATAAGTTGAGAGGGGATTGGTGAATAGTAACGCAGCCCGCCACGCGCGCTAAATGCGGGTTTAAAGGCTTTACACACCATTCGAGAACATTATTCAAGACGTTTTTTCTGCATGATCTAAGCGAATGTTATTTTGAGATTTTTGGAGTTACGAGTATGTGCGTTTGTAGAAAATGCACATACTCGTAACTCCAAATAGTCAAAACTCCTGATTAGTTATAAGCCTGATCACAATATTATTAAAAAAATAATGTGTCGTAGGCTTCTTTTTCTGTGTTGATATGTTTTAAGTTCTATCGTTTACCACTTTACTTTTCCGGGATAAAAACCCTACGTCCTTTGTGATTAGTAACATTATACATAGGGACCTAATTATTCAGCGATAGTACTCTGTGTCGGTCCCAGCATTCCTTGACCCTCGGTATAAATATTGGAACGCACTATGTTCCCTCACATCTCAATATCTAGCCTATCTTAGGATCTCCGCCATTAAGGCGCAGGGCCTAGCGACGCGGATCAGGGCCGCACACCCGTCCTTAACCCTCATTCGCTCGAGACGGGCGCTTTATGGAGATCCGCAATTTATGGCGCGGAAGCAGCATGACTTCATTCGCTTACAAAATTTTACTTTTATCGCTCTTTAACTAGAATAATGGAACCATTTGTTTTGAGCTTTCCTACTTCTAATTTTTCCTTTAAAAAAACAGAGGTAAGTTTTAAAGAAGTGAATTGACGCCAAAAAGCTTCAATAATTTTAGTCGTTAGAGTCTATAATTTGGAGGAAAAGGAGAAACGTAGCTAATATTTCTAATAGGAAAATTAAGAAATACTGGGTCTTTATTGAGATAATAAGTCAACGAAATTAGTGACGAAAGTAGAGAGTAGATAATTTTATAAACTTACTTTTATTATTTAAAAATTAGAATACGCATAAGAAATTTCACATTCGGTGGAGTTTAAACTTGCATCTCTCCTTAGCTATCGCGGCCGGAGTGTCTACCACTTTGCTACGAGCGCTCACCACCATGTGATGAAAATTGGCAATGTATTCTCTAACTCATTGCTTAAGTATTTAGAGTTTGTATTAGCTATTGGATAAGTTCTACCGCTTGTTTTTACTAAACGCCTTTGTTAAAACTAGAAATACCTAGTCACGTAATAATTATTTAGGTTAGATCAAAATAGTCACAGAACCGAACTGCATAACCCCGACAACATGCAGTCTTAGGCCGGAGGCGCGTAGGGAGAACAGCCTGTAGCCTGTAGCAAAGCACAATATGCACCCAGTCAAGCTCGAGTGCTGAAGCTGATTGTCGAAAGCGACCAGCATGCCGAGGCTGCGGAGGTGAGCGTGAGTGCCTGGGCTTTGTTACCCGAGGGCGATGGGCGCCGAGGACTGGTCCCTATTTTAAATCATCAATATGCATTTCACACTGGAACTTACTCGTATACATCTAACGTAGCAGGTTAAGTTAGCTTAGGTTAGATTTTTGGTTAGTTGGGATAGGTCAGTTAAAGATTGCGCTTTGTCTAGTAAGAACTAATTTTAGATATTCAATTATAAACATTATTTAATTATAGTTTTCCCATAGTCATTCAGTGAAGACTAGTTTAGGAAAATGCGTTCTAACGAAATACGGGTTTTAACGGTAATATTAACAATTTAGATGGCAACTGTTTCCCGGTAAATGAAATCACTGCACTAAGTATTATACCGGGCGGTATGGGAAATCGAATATTTGATATTGAGTTGATTCCCAAAACTGCTGTGTACACTAATGTTGAAAGCATTTATTTAATGCACTCGCGAGTAAATTGATACAGATCAAATTAACGAAGCCCAAATTTGCCAATAAACAGTAAGCACTGCTCAGTTTGCAATATCAGTGAATGAAACTAATCGCGTCGGTCCAATAAACATTGAATTATTAGTACTTGTAATTATTTGGGTTTCCGCTGATTTGCTTTTGATTCGTTAGTTTGTTTAACGATTGAATGCAATAAATAGAGGATAATATTGAATCTTTATTTATTCATTTCAGGCAATAGCAGGCGTTGTGTTTATCATCTCTAAAAATCTCTGGCTAATTTTGGTTTGGCAAGTTTCACACATTTTTAACAACATGGATTTGGAATCTTGATAATACATTAACTGCCACGACTGCTGTGTTAAGCCACCACGAGCACATCACTGCTTATAATGTTATACGATTTGAAAATTCTTATTTGTTTCTATTGGTTCCGGCAAATGTTATTTTGCCCTTCCATAAACAAAATAATAATTGAAATAAATTTTGAAACAATCTTGCGTTGAACGTTTGAAAATCGCGATACCATCATGAAAATCTCAATGAAAACGTTTTCACAAATTGAAAATCTTCATCGCTTTCAGTAAATAAAATTTCCCGGATAGAAGATATCACACAATCATAAAATTTTATACGTAGTGTACTCACAGTACAGGCAAGCAAAGAACGCGATTGGCTCATACAATGCAACATGAGATGTAAAATGAAACTCAAAATTGCGCTCCGAGACCAAATGAAGAGAATACTGTAGCAGGAAAATGCAAGGAGCACTTTTGTTACGAAGATGGCTTCTTTTGATGAAAATGCAACGTAATGACGGTAATTTAGCTGTAAAAGTAGCTGTAAGGTAATTTATCTGTATGACGGTAATCTAGCCGTATGAGAAAGTAAGGTGAATTTGTTAAAGTTGTAAGCTTAGCTTTTGTGTATCGTTTTTTGTAACATAGTGCGCTGAGGGATTTGTTTTGTATACATAATATGCTGTAGATTGTGTAAATCTGTTGCTATTTACATCTCTGACAACCTCACCATGCTAAAACATATGGAGAATACTAAAACCTGTATGTAGTCTGCAAAAAGAGCTAAGAGTAAAGTGCATTTAAAATGTAGGTCGTGAGTCGTGACAGAAAATAATTTTATTTCTTTTAAAATTGAAGTTAGGGATAGAGTCAATTAGGCGTTCCAAAAAAAAAATTCCTTTTTTTTAATTCCTTCTTTATAACTAAACAATCGATAGTGTCGGATGATCGACAACTTTAACGAAAGTAACGATTTATTCAATTGATAATATCTTTTACATTACAAGTCCAAAAAATAAAATAATGAAACTTTGTTATAGAATATATAGGTAGACATAAAATTTCTATTTGAACAAAAAAATTGACTAAAATGCCTAATTAGGCGTTCCAAAAAAAAAATTCCTTTTTTTTAATTCCTTCTTTATAACTAAACAATCGATAGTGTCGGATGATCGACAACTTTAACGAAAGTAACGATTTATTCAATTGATAATATCTTTTACATTACAAGTCCAAAAAATAAAATAATGAAACTTTGTTATAGAATATATAGGTAGACATAAAATTTCTATTTGAACAAAAAAAATTGACTAAAATGCCTAATTACTTAATCATCAATAGGTAACTGTAGATATTTGCACTTTATTTTTGTATTAATTAAAGAACTTTAATAATAATAATTTTCAGTGATTGGTATTAATCATAACTGAAAAGCAATTTATTGCGCGTATTGAAGCAGCCTCAGAATCTGAATAAAGTCAATATCTTATTTATAGGCCGAGGGTTGCCACTGGGGATGGGGTGATAAAATATAAAAGGTTCGGAAAGCTGATAGTTGTGAATATTTGACAAGCGACATACGGGGCGGGCGGGAAGGGCGGGGAGGGATGGCAAGGGTAGATCTTATATCAAGTGTCTTATTTACGGGAATATTGAAGCATTTTGGTATCCGGTTACTTATATGCTTACATGCAATATTTTTAGTAGCTGTAGTTGTCAAAGTTTTCGTCAGCAATTTTGTTTCTACATGTCCCACGGGATTTGTTTATTTTGAGGTAGAAAGCAGCGCTTTTAGACTATCAACTTTAGGCAAGCAAAAGTTTTTGATACAATATATGAAGACGTTTTACCTGAAAATAAAACGTGTATTAAACATACTTACCTTATTCGAAGCCTAATAATAATATATGAGATATGCCATCGCTTCCGTTTCCTTTTCTGTCTCTTTTCTTCGCTGTTTACACGACTTTTTTCTATTTCCGTTCCCACCACCAGCAGAGAGCGCCATGTTTTTGGGCGCACAATTTTTCGTCATTAAGTCGAATAACACCAGGCAGAATTAAAATTTATTAGGCTTCGAATAAGGTAAGTATGTTTAATACACGTTTTATTTTCAGGTAAAACGTCTTCATTAAACAAACTTGACCGTTATTCGAAGCCTAATAATAATATATGAGACGTGTTTGATATCGCCTGGTGGTGGTGAACGACGTCAATGTGACTAAGAAACTGTTAGGGACACATCGACATGATAAACACCTGATCATGTTAGTAAATTTTACATTTAAAACAAAGATGCAATCAAGTATTACATTTATTAACAATCAAGTATGGAGTACAGTAATCGTCAAAAGAATTATCAAGAATAGCAAGACAAAAATTAAAAAGTTAATCAACTGCACTAAATAGTTGCGTGATTTTGTTAGTGTTCTTATTGGAGACTAACACTTGGCGGCAATAGAAACGTTTAAAGGTTTTTTCAGACCTCCAATTGCCTCTTGAGAGAATTTCGTCAAGAGGCGCATTATCTAGCCAACTTTTCGAGGCAACCGCGGCTCGAAAACTACCAGCCGATGCTTCGATTCCAGATTCTTTCAACATATTTTTAATCCAGCTAGCAATCATACATCTTGAAGCCGGTTTTGGCTGACCACATGTAGAAAAAAACAAATTTTCGCACTTTGCGTCTTGGCGTCTTTGTTGGCCTACTTCTATCAATCGTTTGATCCAATGTACTGGGCTTAGACTTTTATTACATGGATTATTTTTTTAATTTCCATCCTGACTGTCGGTAATCAATTGAGTCAGTTTTAGAACCGAAGGCAGGTACTAAGACTATAAAATCACCGGCTACAATACAATTACATGAGTTTGCACGCAAAAGTGTCAAATCATGTACCCTCCGACCAGAGCATAACAGCAAAATTGATGCTGTATATTTAGATATCTCGTATAAATTACAAGTATCCGGATTCACCCGTGCCAAGTGATTTATGACTAAATCAACGTCCCATATTGGTGGTTTCGAAATTTTAGGTCTTGCTGCAGCAATAGCTTTTAAAATTCGTTTGACGAGAGGATGGTTACTAAGTGGCTCCGTGGCTTCTAAATTACTTAGAGTAGACACTACAGATTTATAACATAGTATAGTATTATAAGACAAGCCTTCCTTGTTATGTAAGTCTGCTAAAAATCTTGCCAAATCAGAACCACTAGGATTATTTTCAGGGATATTATTCAAGCGAGCCCATGATAGCCAACGTGACCAAGCAGGCTTATAAGATCTAATGGTGGAAGGTCGCCAACTAGCCATAAGTAGGTTCCTTTGTTGATCTGTCCAGTTATTTAGTACTTCATTCCTCCTCCACATTTCCACACCTCGAGTGTCATATCCGATACCTTGTGGGGAGCTAGACCGGTTGATATGTCTATCAATACCTGTGGAAGATTGTAGATTGTCCAGGGGGGTGCTGTCGCTCGGTTCTTTAGATCCGGTCTCCAAAACACTTGTTCCCATCTCGGTGCCACTATCAGATACGTTCCTTGACATTGGTTCAGGTGTTGCAGAATTTTTTGGCATTAAAAACGGGGGAGGAAAAACCCACGCCAATGGATAATTCCATACACGAGACAGAGCGTCGTGAAAGTCTGCTTGAGTATCCTGGCAATCTAGTGAACAATATCTGGGGACCACGCGCGCTATTTTCGAAGCAAACAGATCTATGACAGGAACTCCCCACTTGGAAAATATTGGAATCGTGGCTTGTGGTAGTAGGTGCCATTCCGGGGCAACTCGAAGCCTTGACAGTCTGTCTGCTTCCACATTGTAACTGCCCGGAATATGATGCACAGTCAAATTGACATGAAGAGAATCGATTAAACTCATGATCTTGTATGTTAGTTCCAGAAGAGCCTGAGATTTGGTGCCACCTTCGTTTCGAAGATATGATACGGCAGTCTTGTTGTCGCATTGAAGGTGTATTGATGCATATTGCAGGTTCGGACTTTGCTCTTCTAAGGCCCTGAGGATAGCAAGAAGCTCTTTGTGATTGCAGTGTAACTTCCTCTCCATATTTGACCACACTCCGGATAGGACCGTATTGTTTATACGTGCTCCCCAAGCTTGATTTGAAGCGTCCGTTACAATATAGTGTGTCGGGTATGGTGCATGTATCATTGACCAATCCGTGTGATGGATCTGCCACCAATTCAGCTCGTCTATTACAGACTCGGGCAGCAACAGTGGTTGGTATAGATCCTGTTTTAAGTTTTTTATACACAATCTTTGGAGTTGACGGTAATTCAGTCTGCCCCGTGGTATAACGAAACTCGCAAAATTCAGAAAGCCGATTAAGCTCTGTAGTTGTTTTACGGATGCAGTTTTTGTTTTCAAAATATTTTTGATTAACATTCTTAATTTCGCGCATTTCTTCGCCGGTAGCGACTTGCGATTTCAACCAGGGGTCCCATAATATGCCGAGATATTCTATGGTTCGACATGGGGCAAGGGTTGATTTCTCGTAGTTCACCTTCCACCCTAGAAACTCCAATAGATTCAATGCGGTTTGTGTCTGAATTTCCAAGCTGTGCGCATCTTGATTGGCCAATAAAAAATCGTCGAGGTATACTAAGATCCTCAAGCCCTGTTTTCGAAGTAACTGTGCAATCCAGTGGCTTATTGACGCAAAGGTTTTGGGCGCTGAACTTAGCCCGAAAGGCAGACAGTTCATTTGGAGCAGTTTTCCTCTGTACAACAGGCGTAAAAAGCGTCTGTGCGAGTGGGATATCGGCACATGGAAATATGCTTGAGACAAGTCTATTTTCGTTAGATAGTCCCGTGGTTGTAAGAAATCGGGAATTGTGTGATTGTTTATCAACCTGAATGGGGGTGAATGGACATAACAATTGAGCGACTTGAGGTTGAAAATCGGTCTCATGGTTCCGTCCGTCTTCGGGACCAGAAACATTGAGGAAACGAAACTTGGGGATATTGGAACTGTTTGCAACACGCCCTCCGATGACATCTTTTCGATTGCAAGCGTCATTTCGTTTGAGACTGGAGTTTCCAGTTGACTCTGGGCGAGAATAGGCAAATGTAGTGGAGGTTTTTCCAAAAAAGGTATACGGTATCCGGAAATAACCTTGAGGACATAACTTGGAGCTCCGATTTCCTTCCACCTCCGATAGTATTTTGCCAGCTGACCGGCTACGAAGTAACTCGGTGAGTCAGTATCTTCGAGTTTTGCCTCTCCTATCCCGGTGGGATGAGGGAGAGCTTTTGCGTGTATGACCGTAGGTCTGATTACTTGCGCGACTTGTGGCCGCTTTACCTCCTCTACCACGAAAGAACTTGGAGTTGTTATTATGTGCTCCAGAGTTATTGAACTTATTATTATTGTAAGGCTGACCTTTGTTCATAGTCTTTGAAGCAGACGGTTGTGGATTCCTATGATCCGGCACAGAAATATTTTGATCGGACTGCGGTGCAGGTGCGCGATCTTTTTGTTGAGGCCAGAACACCTTACGTACTCCACCTGCCTTTTCAATGATAGCCGTAAATTTTTCAGCTTCAAATAAGTTTTGACACGTTGGCGGTATTTTACGCAACATGCTTTTGTGAAGCGGATCCTTCACGGTTGCAAGAATAGTCTCGCGTCGCTGCTGAATAACTTCCGCCCTATGGCCGCAAACCAACTGCAGGGCGTCATTTGATATTTTTGAAAAATCACCCGTAACAAATATATCCTGGATCTTCTCATTCACATCGCTAAAAGTGAGGGTAGGAGAATCCTTAGCCCACAACAAAAAACTTCGTAATTCTTTTTCTAGTTGATCGCGTTGTTTAACCAGAGCGTAGCTTATGGAAGCGTACGCCTTTTCGGTATTTATGGTGTTTCGTGAGCTATCGAACCGTTTTACTTCGTCATTTGCTTCTAATTCCGTAAATCCGGGAGTATGAAGATAACTTTTCTGCACGTCCGAATATCTCACATTTCGCCAGTCCGAATCGCCTAAACGTTGAATATTTTTCAAAATGTCCAAATACGACGCGGGCGTTTTTAAAACATCTGGATCTTTAACTTTAGTTCCGAAAGCTAACGAAAATTGTGGTTCCGACTCGTCTTCAATATGATCACTTTCGTACAGGTGACCACTGACATTATCATCAACCCAGTCTCCCTCGATTGCCTGGGGTTGGCTGGTTTCACTAGGTGTATTGTTTTCTGCAAGTTGCTTTTTAATCTGAGAGATTTCATGAAATAATTTTTCAAACTTTTTATCTTTAATACGGTGAGACCGTTTTGATTTAGAAGAACGCTTAGAACGTTTACGAGGCGGATTTGAATCTGAGCTACAAGAAGTCGAGCTACTTGAACTAGAAGAAGACGAGTTAGAATTCACACTGTTCTCGCGTGTTCTTTTACGTTTATTTTTATGACATTCATCTTTTCCGCTAGCTTTACTCGGTCCTGGGACACTTTCAGGAACATCACTCATTTTAAAAAACGTATATCCGTTATAACTAGGCTAAAAAGGAATTTAAAATAGTGAACACATTAAGACATTCAAAATCTTTGCGAACGGTAACACCGTTAAAACGAGCATGCGTAGTTCGAAAATAAATATGAAAAAATATAAATTTTGCAGGTAGTCAAAAATATTCAAGTATAATATTACTAAAAGTCGCGTAACGCGTAAATGCTTCTTCTTAAATAACTTTCTTATTTGCTGAGTTTATGTGACTAATAAACTGACATCTAATTAAAACAAAAGTGTACATACCAATTATAATGTTGTCACGAACCACATATAAAGGAAAAAACTCACTGAGACAGAATAATAACAATGCACCTGAGTGCACGTGTTGACGGAAACGGCAACGACGACGTCAATGACGAAAAATTGTGCGCCCAAAAACATGGCGCTCTCTGCTGGTGGTGGGAACGGAAATAGAAAAAAGTCGTGTAAACAGCGAAGAAAAGAGACAGAAAAGGAAACGGAAGCGATGGCATATCTCATATATTATTATTAGGCTTCGAATAACGGTCAAGTTTGTTTAATGTATAGCTTGTGAAATCTGAGGCAGCCCGGAAAACCCTGAATTTATTTAAGAAATACAAATAAATCTGGCAAGTTTACCCAAAATATTCTTCACCTGACTTTATCTTTGGCTTATATTTTGATCACGTAAATAAAAAAAAAATACTTGCTCTGGAATGGCAAAATATAGAACTATTTTGTGAAAATTGTCAACAAGTCGATTACAATAATCGTAAGTACTGTTAAGTTAGTAGTAAGTAATTAGTGTTACTCCGGCTTAATAAGAAGAAAATGGTTATGATTAAGGCCTTCATATGGGAACAGAGCTCAAGCAAACTTTTTTACCGGTGAACATGCACAACAGTTCTCCATGATTTCCTCAAAATATGTAAACCCTACCAACCCACATTTCGCCAGTGTAGTGAGCTGTCTGAGAGACAGTTGCCCTATCTTGCCCGTAAAAATACGGGCCACCGTTGTGTGACCTATGTTGTGATAGACAGATGAACATTTTGAAAACGGATGCTTAGTATATAGATAGTGAAGTACGGTTGGCACCCTTTGGATATGGAACTCTGAAGGAATTTTGACCTAGAAACTATATTTGTTCCCCCGCTGACACAATAACGTAAGCGTTTTTAGTGTAAGTGGTTTAGTAAATATTCGATCGCGCCGATAAAGTCACCTCACAGGGCGGAATTCGGGGCCACTATAAAACTGATATTAAAAGGGTACGGGGGCTCGTTGACTATTTATTTTATGACGTCATAAAATAAACAGCCAATGTTCGCGGCATGTATTTGGGTCACACGTGCCGTTTGCGCCAAAGCCAGAATTTTTAAGTCAAACCACTAAGAGGCTTTGAATTTTGAAGTGGCTACAATACCGCACTTATTTTGAAATCAAAATACTTGTTATTTTATTTATAGACTTTATTACAGGCAATCATAAAATGTTAGACTTTTACATTTTGTATGTGTTAGGTGTTTAAGCAGGGTTCTTGATTCCTGACTTTTGCAGGTTTGTTATTTTATATTTTCGAAATGAACTCAGGTTTAGTCGTTCCCACATTGCGACAGCCACTTCCCCTTTTGTCATGTTTTAGGCAGTGGAGAATACAACTTTACTCTCTAACTCTAATCGAAGGATAAAAATTTTAACACCTGCCTATTTAAAGGAGACCTTTCCTTCTTTGAAGAATTTTACAGATCTATCTATGTAAAGTAGCAGCTCTAACAAAATCTGAGGAGTACTCGATAAGGTAAACAGCACACTCAATGGCTTCTCTTGCTACTGTACAGTGTACACTGTACTTTACTACACTATACTGTACACTGTACTTACTGTACTAAACTATACTGTACATTGTACGCTGTATGTTTTCCCTTGTTCCTGTAATCCATTTGTCGGCGCAGCTCGTCATGATTGACGACTACACAAAAGAGCTCTATTTTCTCCGTAATCGAGTTTCAGCCTTGAGGCATTTACTCGAATTGCTTACTTACGTTACTCAAATACCAACCCAACCTAAACTTACTTTTTATAAACAATTTTAATAAACTGCATGCCTAGCTTTTTTCGGGTTTTCACAAATCCCTCCCCGTTCCCGCTGCCTTTCCCGACCTTCGAACGAACTTTCAAGAATTTTCAATTAATTAGTGAAATACGTGCATTTCGGATCCTGTATGATGTTCAATTATTATTAATAGTTGATAACTAGAACCGCGCTAAAATCCTAGCCCGGAGCGCTTTGACCCGAGGGCGGCACCGGCAAATTGGTTTACTACATCAAACTGACCTGCAACGATATGGAATACTATAATAACTGTTTGGACGTTCTTCTCTTTGCATCTACTATGAATATTCAATGGGTACACATAGAGACATATTGGTTTAGATGTTTGTCCCTCAATCAAGCTGTGTCGGAGCGATGGAATAGGGAGGATTTTTGTGGATCTATTTATTAAAAAAATTGCAGCTCTTTTTAAAAATTGCAGCTACATTACAAATTTTACTTTTTAAATACAAAAATTACATTTGCGATACGCAAAATACAACACAAAATGTCCCAAAAACTTTTTTCTTCATATTTAAGCTTTTCGAATATTTGTGTGGTAGGTATTGTGGATTCTCATACAAATAATATGATGTCACATATTTTTACTGATGTCGCAGGCTTTTTTAGTAAAATTATGTGGTTCATTGATTATAATAATTGTTAATTAACGTAAGCAATATATTAAAGGGGGAACCGAAGTCAGAACAGCTCACGAGGTCTCATAAATTTTAATTACCTCCCGCCGAACCGTAATAACTGAACAGTATGAAACTTAGGAAGCTTTATTACATGTTTTTGCTAATTATACCTACTCGACGGCCCGCGCGGAGCTTCCAGATAATAAGTTAATTCGCTTGAAACGAACTTTTCCTTTTAGAGTAATTTTTCGTTTTTATACCGACTCTCACGTTTTTAAAACTTTTACCTTTTTCACTTCATTAGGGTCTTGGAACTCGTTGCTTTTTGTAAACTTCATTTGGATGATACGAGTTGCAATTTATAGCTAAAAATTACTAGGTTATACCTACTTGGACATGCTTATTACTTTCTGAGTGTTTTTTTCTGCACTCAGTAATATTACTGGAGATCGTCTAATAATTGAGATTCTAAAGTTTCTTCCTAAAAAAAATTAACATAGGTTATACATACAAGTTTCTTAACTAGCGTAAGTATTTAATTATCCAAGGATAAGAAGGATATTAGTAAGAAGTAAGTAATTCGAATGAAAAGATAAAACGTAATTGTTGTTGTGTTCTTGTAAATATTTCGTGCATGTGGTGGATATTTACAAACTTCTATCGCCACCATAATAATGTTTTTATTACGCCTGTAAACCATTTTCTTTATTGAAGTTAAGATCCTGTTTATACAGACAACCGATCCCTAAGTCGAAAGGTTATTACCATTGCCTCCATAAAATGGATCTCATTACACTCTCGACTCCTCCAATCACGGTGACATTTGTCATACTTACCGAATGTCTGCAAGATGGCGGAGCGTAATTAATTCGCGGAGGAATCGAGCCTACTTTCGAATTCACTTACAATTACGAGTTACAACCTCAACGCAGCTTAACGATTAATCCCACGGTTTAGAATCTAAACTTTGAACGATTGTTACTTGATTAGACAAACTCCCTAATGAAATATTAAACTTATCCCTCAATAAGTTCAAAGTCGCTGTAAAACGAAAGCTCATTAATAAAGCTTACTACAATAAGGATTACTTACATGCTGCTGTAATTATACTAGCTCAATTAGTTTTAAGAGCTTTTGTGAAGTGGTGATAACAGAAAACAAAACCCCGGCTGAGTTTGTTGTGGGCTTCTTCTCAGTGCAGGGCGCGTTGGAACCCTCGTAAACTTAGTTTTAAGTCGACTTGGATTTATCGCCATACAAATGTGACAAATATCATAAGGACCATTTACAAGCGCCTGTATATTAGGCCTATGTGAAATAAAGATATTTTGAGTTTTGAGTTTTTTTGAGTTTTGATTGGTTTAGATGGAGACCCCTCACGAACTTTACCTCCTCGGGATGTTCCGGTATTGGAGCGAAACTTGCTTACGGAGTGATTTGCAAGATTTGCGTGGTAACGATGAAGTCATCGTGTCAAAAATACTAGGTTTAACTGGTACAATACAGGGAGATCATAAACCATCGATAGTTACTTGCTCTTATGCCAAAATTCAGGGGAAATATTGGTGCGGTATTTAGTTTTAAACGATGAGACAACTTGCCCATTTTAGTTTAATAGAAGGCTAGTTTTTCCACATTTGTCAACTGAGTACTTGATGGAGCTCAGCAGTGGCGGGTTCAACGTGTTACAGCAATTTTATTGCGACTATGTTTTGTTGCATTTACAGCGAGCCAGCAAAACTACCCAATCACCTCAATTGCCACTTACTGGAATCAATTTAATACATGCAAAAAGCTTTTACCGTTTATCTTTAAAACTAATATTGAGCTTGTAGAAGTTGATTCTGCATAGACGAATCTAGGACCTTAATATGAAGCCAAAGACAACCAGTAGATGACTAAGTATGACTAATTACTTTGAATATAACCTTTTTTAGTATCAACCTCCTTAGTGCAGTTGGCAATGCGCGAGTTCGATTCCTAGCTGGACCAGATTAGAATTTTGAATTCCTCTATAATTTATAAATTGGCTCCGCTCCAATGGTAGGTTTCAGTGGCAGCTGATAACCACACAATCGGCAACGCAACGAGCAATTTAATGTTCTGGTGCGATGCTGTCTAGCAATCATTGAGGATGACTAACATCTTTAGCGACAGCATTTTATTTTACTTCAGATGAGATTGCAGTCAAATATTAACTTGTAGCGTTTAAAACAAACTTAAATTTAATGTTCACGTTAAAGTAGTAAACATTTATTTCAGTCAGTTAAAACATATTTTTGTAACAAAATTCCTGTTGTTTTCAGCGCGAAATATGGCACGTCTAATTGAGATACACCGAGCCACGCCCGCCTACGAGTCCGGCGGGGCCGAGTTGTGAATACAACGAGAAATATTCCTCTGCGGCTCCTAATGTAAGCTCCGTTGTTTGTTCACGGAAAATTGGGCTCGTTCCGTTCCACTATGACTAACATATTCAGCGAAACTTATACGAAATACGGAAATATAAAAGGAGCAACAAAAAATTTTAATGGCGTAAGATCACCGAGATACTCCGGAGCTGTATAAGCCTCGTAGGCTGAGTTGTGAATACAACGAGAAATATTCCTCCGCGGCTCCTAATGTAAGCTCCGTTGTTTGTTCACGGAAAATTGGGCTCGTTCCGTTCCACTATTGACTAACATATTCAACGTAATGAATGTAAAATACGGAGATATAAAAGGAGCAACAAAATTTTTTAATGGCGTAAAATCACCGAGATACTCCGGAGCAGTGTAAGCCTCGTAGGCCGAGTTGTGAATACAACGAGAAATATTCCTTTGCAGCTCCTAATGTAAGCTCCATTGCTTGTGCACGGAAAATTGGGTTCGTTCTGTATTACTATGACTAACATATTCAACGTAACGAATACAAAATCCCAAGACATAAAAGGAGCAACCAAAATATTTTAATGGCATAAAATCACCGAGGTATTCCGGAGGAGTGTAAGCCTCGTAGGCCGAGCTTCCTCTGCGGCTCCCAATGTTAGCTCCTATATATGCCTAGCATATTTTACGTAACGAATATGAAATTTGAAGATATAAACGGAGCAGCAAACATTTTTTGATTCCTTAAAAATTATCTCGTGTGATTCACGTCGATTGGAGTGAATAGGATAAGAACAGTACTAAAATACAGAAGAAACATCTATTTCCTTCGCACTTGTTTCTATCGTTAGGAGAGCCAATAATAAAAAATGCCCGAGTGTCGTGGACCATTTGGTTGAAACTAAGTTACCTCCACATGATCATTGCCCAAATATTTAGAAATACAGCGGCGAGAAATACGGCGCGTTTAATTATGATACAAAAAGCTTACACTTAGTGGGCCTGAGTTGTGAATACATCGAGACATTTTCTCTGCGGCTCCTAATGTAAGCTCCGTTGTTTATGCACGGAAAATTGGGCTCATTCAGTCCAACTAATATACGAGTATCTTACGTAACAACGAAGCGAGCCATGTCAGTTTTATTCAAAAAAGTTGTTGTTGATATAAGTATGTTTTGTGACTCAACTCAACTAACGTTACGTAACTTTAATTAGCTTAGAATAGATAATATATGTTGATTACGCACCGCGCCTGTGCACGATGAATCAGCGGGCAACTGCCGGGCCCATCAGAGCAGGCCAGCGGATTCCCACAGGCAGCGGCGGTGGCGGGTCGAAAAAGGCCCGCCAAAAAATTTTATAGGCGATTTGCACTGGGTTTTATCCCGCGGCACAGAGTGACTTACTACTAGGTACTTACCGGCGCAGGAGACAGCCAGCACGTGGAATCCGGGGAGTGTGTTCGTGTATGATGAATGTAGTGTGTGGTGTCTGCGGTGTTAAATGCAAAGGAACACACTCGCCCTCCTCTGAAGGGTCTTTCGCGGCGGCGGCACGAATTCGCGGGTAGCGAAGCGAGTCCGCGGCGGCGTGGTATCAAGATGGCGCGTGAGCACAAAAAACAGTGCTCCGGACAGTCAAATGGGCCCGCGGCGTTAGAAGGACGCGGCGGACAACACGACACACGAAGGAGCGCAATAAATAGGGCTCGTAAAAACTAAACGACACGGCGTGGCCGGCAAAACTTCAACGCGGGCAACGCGGACCTTGGGTATTGACCGTTTCAGTCGGCTTGTAGAACCGGACTGCCGCGAGCGACCGCGCCGGGACGAGCGCGGGCGACGGTCGCAAACGGCTCGTGGGAGAGGGCCCTGCAGGCCGTCTCGCGCGACTAGTAGCCTTACGCTAATATACTTAAAGACGATTTTCGCCGGCCGACGGTACGGCAGCACGAACCCGCCGACGAATGTACTACTTGAACCGCGTACACGGGGGGCTACCGCTCCCCCCGGAGCCGCGCGCCCCATTTCCCTCTCCAGCCGCAGGCGGGAGCGAGAACGCGGCGTTTGGCCAATTTTAGCCAAAACAATCCCCCCGCCCGTGGGCCCAAGGATTTGGGGTCCACTAACCAATGGGCAAGCGGGATAAGGAAGAGACGGCTCGCTGCAAAACCGAATCTCCGACCATTACCTCGGCAACTCTGGGAACCCCATCGGATCCATATATCAATTTAAGAATGCGTCCACGAGCTCTTCAAAAGTCAAAAGGGTTTCACCTATCACGCGTCGGAGATGCGTCTTTGAGACCTTAACGACGGCTTCAAAGATCCCGCCCCAGTGGGGACAAGCTGGCGGGTCAAAGGTCCAAGTTATCCCCATCTTGGACATTGCCGTGCCGATGCCTATCTTATTTTCATTCAAAAATTGGGCGACTTCCTTCAAATACCTATCGGCACCCTTATAGTTGGTCCCACAATCCGATCGGATCAGGTGCGGATAACCTCGGCGTGAAACGAAGCGGCCTAGCGTGGCTACAAAGGCTTCGGTGCTGAGGGCACTCACCAGTTCTAAGTGTACGGCCTTGGTAGCCAGGCAAACAAAAACGCAAAGGTAGGCCTTGAGGGAACGAGCATTGCGGAGGCTGGAGCTCTTGACGAAGAACGGCCCCGCAAAATCCGTCCCGACCGCCGAAAAAGGGCGCGAGGCCACGACACGGTCGGTGGGGAGGTCCCCCATAATGGGCTGCATGGTGCTGGCCTTCAGGCGGTAGCACGGAATGCACTTAAAAATGACGCTTCGGATGGAGCGTCGTCCCGATAAAATCCAAAATTCGCGCTGCAATATGGCCGAAAGGGCGTTGCAGCCAGCGTGGGCATTTTTGACGTGGTAATGCGTCACCAACAATTTTACAAAAGCGCTATTGTTCGGAAGCAGCAGGGGATGACGTGCCCCATAGGGTAAGTCAGAATTCCGGAGGCGTCCACCAACGCGTATCAATCCGGTGTCATCCAGGAAGAGGTTTAAGCGGGCGAGCGAGCCCTTCAAAGGTAAACCTCGCTTCAGTGTCTCAATAGCGGACTCAAAATTCTCCAGTTGAACCAAACGTATCCAAAAGGTCCGGGCCTCCTGTCTCTCCAGGGGCGACAAGACCGGGTTCGACATTTTGTCGCGTGGGTTCCGAGCGTTGTGGGTGAAGCGCTGAATCCAAGCCGTCACCCCAATCAATTTATCAAGGGAACTGTAGCGTTCCTGAAGATAGCTCAGCGAATTGGCTGGCTTATCCTCAACAACTCCGACTCGCAAGCCAGGTAACACATCGGGCTCGGAGAACCTACTCTGAGGCCAGGCGGACTCATTCCGAGTCAGCCAGTCAGGGCCCCACCAAAGAGAGTGGTTGACAAGGTCGGAAGCTTCACATCCGCGGGAAGCACAATCTGCAGGGTTCAGGTCCCCTGGCACATGTCTCCAGGTCAACGGGGTTTCCGAATTCTGGATTTGGGAAACCCGGTTGGCAACAAAGACTTCCAAGTTGTGGGGAGCGGCTCGCAACCAACAAAGGACAATTTCGCTGTCCGACCAGGCGTACACGTCCGTCAGGTCAACGATCGATAGGAGGGACGTACGCACATGGTTGAGAAGGCGCACCAAAAGAGCGGCTCCAGACAACTCCAATTTGGGTATCGTCAAGCGTGACCGAATTGGGGCCACTTTACCTTTCGCCAAGACAAGGTGGGTTGCGACCTCGCCGGTGTCACTGACAGTCCGCAAATAGACCACGGCTGCGTACCCCTTTTCGGACGCATCACAAAAGCCGTGGAGACTGGCGTGGCACCTTCCGGGCGGTAGGAAGCAACGAGGCATCGAAATCCGATTAACATTCGGAAGTGAGGCCACAAGGGAGAGCCACTCCTGTAGCCTGAGGCCCTAACCTCCCTGAGGCAGTCGACAAAAGTATGGTCTGGCATACTGACTGCTGTAGATCCAAAGTCTCAGGGGAGGTGGCTAGGTGGCAGCTAGGGTGGCGGACACCTAGCGCGACGTGCCTTCACCAGCGGGAGCCCACTGACGGGGGTACTCCGGCTGGGGCGCTGCTAGAGAGGGGGAGGGTACCCAACGTGGGGACCATCCGGCATAACCAACCCGGGGTTGCACCATGCGGCTAGCATCCGGGGCGTGGTAGGGAGCGCCTCGACCTAGCACGGGTGGATGGCGCTCCAGTTGCGTCCACACATGGAGGGGAGGCAAAAACCTAGACGGTTCGACGCTCATTTGAGCGGCCGTCAAACACCCGTCATAAAAATGCGAGGGGGGTGTGACCCTCCCCTGGGGGGGTGTGACCCCCCCCTGGGGGGGTGAAGCCCCACCGCCCCTAGGGCGCTGGTAATCAGCAGGGGACCGTTCACCCATTTGGGGCCGCACCATGCGGCTAACGTCCGGCACCCGGTAGGAATCGCCTCGACCTATGGTGGGTGGATGGCGCTCCAGTCGCGGCCACTCGTGTAGTGGCGGCGAGAACCGACGCGGGACGACGCTCAATGGGGCGGACGCGATATCCCCGTCGTGATGACGCGAGGGGTATGTGACCGTGCCGCGGGGGGGTGAAGCCCTCCTCCGGGGGGTGGAACCCCTACCTCCACTAGGAGGTTGGTGGTCCACCGGAGAACGCCTAACGGGACTGGTCGGGTGGCCAGGACTAGCGCCCCCGCCCATGGGGGGGGTGCGCGATCGAGCGCCCCCGCCCATGGGGGGGGTGCGCGACCCAATGTCCTGGCGACCGGAACCACTCCGGTTGGCACACAAAAGGGCCGAATGGGCACCGCCGCAGTGTGGGCAGGGCCGCTGGCGCGGGCAGTCTCTTACGAGATGCTGGCCCAGGCAAGAGAAGCACCAGTGGCGTGCCGACACATATTCTCTCCGGGCCGCAACCGGTTTGGCCAGGAAGTGCGAACACGAGGAGACCTGGTGGCCGGGGTGCCGACAATAGGCACAGGGGGGGAGCTTCGTGGCCACGGCCCCGCTGTACTGTGACACCCGGCGACCCTCTCTGGCGTCGGCTCCACGGCCTCGCCGGTTGGGGCCGGTCCCCGCCGAAGGGCCAGTCGGGCCCCACCCCCTCGGACATGCTCGGACCTCCCAGGGGCCACTCGAGGGCCGGTAACTCCGGAGTTATCGGCCTGGAGGCACTCCTGCTCCAAAAACTTCAGGAGGTCGGAGAAAGGGGGCAGGTAGGTTGCACCGTCCCCTCCGAAGCGCTGCTCGAAGCGGAGCTTAAGCTCCGACGGCAGGCGGGAGAGCACTATGTGCAACAACAAGAAGGACCACTGGTCGACGGGGAGATCCAATCGACGGAGAGCATTGGTGGCCACAATGCAAGGGTTTAGCAAGGCCTCTCTGAGGCCGGCCACCCCGGTGACGGCGGGCAAGGCGAGTAGCTGGGCTACATGTGCGTCGGCCAACCGGCGCACGTTTTCATAGCGCCTGGCCAGCAATTCCCGAGCCGTGTGGTAGCTCTCCTCCGAGAGGTCGAGGTGTCGCACCACGTCCAGGGCCTCGCCCTGTAGCGAGGACAGTAAGTATGTCAGCTTCTGGGTGGGGGACAGGTCCTTCCTGGCGTGGACCAGACTGTCGAATAACGCCAGGAAGCCCATCCACTCTTGAAGCTGCCCACCGAATTTGGGCAGCTCGATCGTGGGCAGTTTCCCGAGTAATGCCGGCTGTGTGGGCGGTCGGCTGGGGGAGTCTCTAAAAGCGCCACTTCGACGCCTTTCATCAGCGGCGGTCCGGATCCCATGGGCGGCCTCCACCACCGAGTCCATCAGTTCGAAGAACTGGTCGTAATCGGCCTGAGCCGTCCTCAGTACCTCCTGTTCGGGACCGAGGGTGAGTAGGTCTTGAAAGGCCTGCTCCACGGAGGCCTGCCGAGTCCGCACCTGGTCCGCTCGGTGTAATAGGGCGGCGGTTCTATCTTCGCGGCCTATCAAACCCGCGGCGGACGTCGCCCAGCGAAGCTCAGACTGTATCTGTACAGCTAGCTTTTTTATGTTCGCGGACATTCTAACAAATTAGATGTAAACAAAATGTAAAAATAAAGTAATAATAAATTGAAAAGGCGGCCGGCAAGTCGGCGGGCGGCGCGAGTGCAAGCAATAATAAAATTAAAGCAATAGTAAACAAGTCGTATCGCGGTCGCGGTCGTACCGTAGTCGCAATGAACAAAGCGGCGCGACCGTAGTAGGTACGCGTGTTAAATTACGGCGAGCGGGCGGTACCGGCACGCAAGCAAAACTTAAAATAAAAATTAAACTTATAATTATAATAATCGGAACGCGGCCGAAACGCGGCGTTGACGCAGCGGAACTGGCGGCGATTGCGGAATTTCCGCTAACAGCGCGGCGGACGACACGGCGCGTGGCGGAAAGCGGGATTTATGCCAGCGGCGCGGAAAATGAACGGCGCGGCGGGCAAAACCAGCGCAAAACGCAAAGTGAGGTGTAGACAAACCACGCTCACTGCTACCAATAATGATTACGCACCGCGCCTGTGCACGATGAATCAGCGGGCAACTGCCGGGCCCATCAGAGCAGGCCAGCGGATTCCCACAGGCAGCGGCGGTGGCGGGTCGAAAAAGGCCCGCCAAAAAATTTTATAGGCGATTTGCACTGGGTTTTATCCCGCGGCACAGAGTGACTTACTACTAGGTACTTACCGGCGCAGGAGACAGCCAGCACGTGGAATCCGGGGAGTGTGTTCGTGTATGATGAATGTAGTGTGTGGTGTCTGCGGTGTTAAATGCAAAGGAACACACTCGCCCTCCTCTGAAGGGTCTTTCGCGGCGGCGGCACGAATTCGCGGGTAGCGAAGCGAGTCCGCGGCGGCGTGGTATCAAGATGGCGCGTGAGCACAAAAAACAGTGCTCCGGACAGTCAAATGGGCCCGCGGCGTTAGAAGGACGCGGCGGACAACACGACACACGAAGGAGCGCAATAAATAGGGCTCGTAAAAACTAAACGACACGGCGTGGCCGGCAAAACTTCAACGCGGGCAACGCGGACCTTGGGTATTGACCGTTTCAGTCGGCTTGTAGAACCGGACTGCCGCGAGCGACCGCGCCGGGACGAGCGCGGGCGACGGTCGCAAACGGCTCGTGGGAGAGGGCCCTGCAGGCCGTCTCGCGCGACTAGTAGCCTTACGCTAATATACTTAAAGACGATTTTCGCCGGCCGACGGTACGGCAGCACGAACCCGCCGACGAATGTACTACTTGAACCGCGTACACGGGGGGCTACCGCTCCCCCCGGAGCCGCGCGCCCCATTTCCCTCTCCAGCCGCAGGCGGGAGCGAGAACGCGGCGTTTGGCCAATTTTAGCCAAAACATATGTAATGAAATGAGTGACATTTCATTCATTTGAATTTGCCGCGCTTCGCGTATCAGCTGTTTGTCGCATACCTATGATATTGATCTGTGTCTATGATTTAAAATGGCGTGGGACGCGCAGATTGTTTTGTGCATTTTATTGTTATAAAAACTAATAGAAAGAATGTGATTGAGGACTCGAGATATAGTGAACTTTAAATGTCGTTTCTTTGTTATTTCAGGTGAGATAGAAGTGTAATTGTCGTAACTTGATAATAACTTGATAATTGTAGACTTGTTAAATAAAACAAAACTTTGTTATTTCAGAGAAACAATTTGTTGTGTGTTTTTGGAGATCCTCAATGTCTTATAAAACGACATTTTTGTGAACTAAGAAAATATGGACCGGCTTCAGTTTGAGTTTACGATGATAGCCTCAAATGATGGCAAATCAAATGTATTAGCTATAACCTCAATATCTACTGAAGAAGGAAAATGTTATGTTTTACCCGAGGAACTGAAGCCGGTGAGTCATCATACATATATTGTTAAAACGAACACTTTCACAAAAGTAAAAAATAGCATAGACACCAGAGTAGAAAAGTATGGATAAAGTTGGATGAAAATCTAAAGAAGACATATGTAGATGAGGAAGGTAATATGCAATTTTTAGATCAATATTTAGATGAAGTGAGCACAACACAAGCAAAGGACAAAAATGACACTTTGCAACAAATCTTGGAACAATTAATAGAAACTACAACTAAGAAAGAAAGTCAACATAACTTAAAACATATCTCAGAAAAATTTATTATTGAAAAATTCACAAGCAAAAATCCTAATGCGATGCAATGGATAGAAATTTTTGAAAAAGAGTGTGCGCGCTTTAATATAACAAAAGATGAGACAAAAATAGATATTTTGAGGTTATTTTTAGATAAACCTTGTTTGGATTGGTATAGCTCGATGATCATAAAACTAACAATAAATTCTGAATGGAGTGAATGGAAAGACAAGTTTTTAGAAACTTTTAAAAACCAAGGATGGGACATAGTCACATATGCTCTCGCATTTAGGTATAAAGAAGGACAGCTAATTGATTATGCCATAAAAAAAGAACGGCTTTTATTAGATATAAACAAATCTATAGATTCCAAAACAATGATAGATCTTATTGCAACTGGTTAACCTGGATTTATCTTAAATAAGTTAAACAGGGATGAACTCAACAACACTACTGACTTGTTCAACGAGATAAGAAAATATGAAGGCACGATGTATAAGAAAAACTCAACTAACATAAAGAGCAGTACATTTTATAATAAAAATAACACTTATGAGAAGAAGTCATGTAAGACTTGTGAGTCTTTGGACAAAGGAATTAGATATCATCCAGAGGAGTCATGTTGGTTCAAGAAAAATAAAAATGAACCTGAAAAAGTTCTTAAAACTAAAAATGTAAACAATAACTCCATAATTGAAGTAGACATAAATACTGAGAAAAAAAACTAGTAAGCACACCATTAATCAAAATCAAGCTCTTATTAGAAAATAAACTAGAAGTGAGTGGTATTTATGATTCAGGCTCACAGATTTCTATAATAAATTCAAGATTAATAAAAGTAAAAGAAAAAAAAGATGATGTGAACATAGCATACATGAAAACGGTTAATGGTGTGAAGAAGATGGATGGCTTGATAACAATAAAAATTAAAATATTTGATTTAGAAGAAGAGGTGGATGTATACATAGTAGAAAATGAAGATTTTGATGATTTCATAATCGGATTAGATATGATAAAGAAATTCAGATTAACCCAAAATGAGAACTTGCAGATAGAACAAAAGAAAATAACAAATAAAATAGACAGGATGTCTAAAGATAACAGAAATGAAGATAATAATATAAAAAAATATATAGTAAATTTCAATGAACACATAGAAACAGAGGAATTTATAAGTATGACAGACCATTTAGATAATCAAAAGAAAATTGAGATAGAGAAAATTATAAAGGAATATAAAACAATATTTGCTAAGGACAAGTATGATATAGGTTCAGTTAAAGATTATGAAGCTCGCATAGATTTACAAGTAAATAAATATTGTAGTAAAAGACCATACAGATGTACAATACAAGATAGAGTAGAAATTGAAGAGCAAATATCGATGTTACTAAAGAACAATTTAATAGAAGAATCATACAGTCCTTTCGCTGCTCCAGTGACATTGGCGTTTAAAAAAGGTGAAAATAGAAAATCCCGTTTATGTGTAGATTTCAGAGAGTTAAACAAAATAGTTATACCACAAGCTCAACCGTTTCCTTTGATAGATGATCTAATTATTAAAACTAGAAATTGCAAGTATTTTACTACACTAGATATAAACTCAGCATTTTGGGCAATACCATTACGGGTGGAAGACAGAAGTAAAACAGGATTTGTCACACAAGATGGCCACTTCCAGTGGACCTGCCTCCCTTTTGGCTTGAAAACATCACCAGCAATTTTCCAGAGAATCTTAAGCAATATTCTAAGAAAACACAATCTCACAGGATACTCGGTTAACTATATTGATGATATTTTGATATACTCGTCTACCTTTGAAGAACATATAAGGCACATTAGAAATGTATTAGAGGCAATAATTAAAGAAGGCTTTAGACTGAAGTTTAAGAAATGTACCTTTGCTTCAGACTCGGTAAAATACCTCGGCCATATAATTCAGAACAATTCAGTAAGACAACTAAAAGACAATTTGATTTCAATAAGGAACTTTCCAACTCCTAAGACGCAAAAGAACATCAGACAATTTTTGGGAAAAATAAACTTCTACCATGACTATATACCAAGAAGTGCAATTATCTTAGATCCATTACACAATTTATTACGAAAAAACGAGAAATTTGTATGGTCAGAGAAATGTGAAGAAGCATTCAATCTGATAAAAAGATATTTATGTTCGCAACCGGTCTTGGAAATATTCGACAAAGACTTACCAATCAAAATCTTTACCGATGCATCTTTGGAGGGCATTGGAGCAATATTAAAACAGACACAACTAGATGGTAAAGACAAACCGGTGGCATATTTCTCAAAAAAATTGAATGAACATCAAAAACGGAAAAAGGCTATATATTTAGAATGTCTTGCTATGAAAGAAGCTGTTAAATATTGGCAGCACTGGCTCATCGGAAAACGATTCACCATTTACTCAGATCACAAACCTCTAGAGAACATGAACATTAAATGCAGGACAGATGAAGAATTGGGTGATCTCACATACTACCTATCTCAGTATGACTTTACCGTAAAATATATACCTGGTAAAGAAAATGTAGAAGCAGACTGTTTGAGCCGAAACCCTCTATTAGAACCAGAAGATAACAGAGAGGAAACATTGAGAATAGTTAATTTAATACAAATAAAAGATATAGTTGGAGACCAAGAGAAAAATGAAACAATAAGAGAAAAGAAACAAAATTTAATACTAAAAAATAATATCTATTATAAAAAAATAAAGAAACAGGAAAAGATTATCCTCTCAGAAGAATTTAGTAAAAAACTTATAAAAAAGGTGCATGAAGATTTATGCCATATTGGGATCAGACAACTGCAGAAAAAAATAAGTTCAATATATACGGCTATAAACCTAACAAAAAATATCATAAATATTTGTAAAACATGTGAAATATGCATAAGAAATAAATCAAGATGTCAAAAAAAAATTGGATTAATGTCACAACTGGGACCAGCTACCAAACCATTTGAAATAATGTCAATGGATACTATTGGTGGATTTGGAGGATCTAGGTCTACAAAGAAATATCTACACCTTTTAGTAGATCACTACACAAGATATGCATTTATTGCGACTTCGAAAACCCAGAATGCATGTGACTTTATAAATTTAACAAAGAAAGTACTAGAGACAGATGAGATTGGAATTATCCTGACAGATCAATATCCGGGCATAAATTCAAGAGAATTTAAACAATTTTTGCAGGAAAATAATATTAAACTAATTTTTACAGCCGTGAATACACCATTCTCGAACGGCTTGAATGAAAGATTAAACCAAACAATAGTAAATAAAATAAGGTGTAAAATGAATGAGAAAAATAATAAGAGAACATGGACAACACTGGCAAGAGAATGTATACAAAAATATAATGAAACAGAACACTCCGTTACAGGTTTTGCACCAAAATATTTACTGGATGGTACAAATGTCAGTATTCTACCAAATGAATTCAAAACGATGGAAAAGGAAGACAAGTGGATTGCTGATAGAAGATTGGCATTAGAGAATACAATAAAATCTCATGAGTATAACAAGAAAATATTTGATAGAAATAGAAAAATGCAAGAATTTAATGTAGGAGACAGTGTATATGTAGAAAATGGAAATAGACTGAATAGAAAGAAATTAGACGAATTAAAAATAGGCCCTTTCAAAATAATAGAGAAAATATCGAATTCCATTTATAGGATTGATACAGGCAACAGAAAAACAGAATCAACATTATTTCATATAACAAAATTGCAACCTGTCATAACAGAGGCTGAAGAAGATGAAGGAGATGATAATGAATATGAAGATGACTTATAAGTACATTTTACAGATATATTGCTTAGAATTTTCGCTCTTAGGGGGGGAGATGTAATGAAATGAGTGACATTTCATTCATTTGAATTTGCCGCGCTTCGCGTATCAGCTGTTTGTCGCATACCTATGATATTGATCTGTGTCTATGATTTAAAATGGCGTGGGACGCGCAGATTGTTTTGTGCATTTTATTGTTATAAAAACTAATAGAAAGAATGTGATTGAGGACTCGAGATATAGTGAACTTTAAATGTCGTTTCTTTGTTATTTCAGGTGAGATAGAAGTGTAATTGTCGTAACTTGATAATAACTTGATAATTGTAGACTTGTTAAATAAAACAAAATTTCAGAGAAACAATTTGTTGTGTGTTTTTGGAGATCCTCAATGTCTTATATATATTATTATGTTTGATCAAAGAGTTTCATGTCAAAATTTGTTAAGCATACTTTGTAACCACGTAACAAATAATTACGTAAGACTAAATCTAAAGGTAAAAACTTGTGTTGTATAAAAATAGTGATAAATTAGTATTAAGTTAGAAGGAGATAGTATATAAGCAATGGTTGTAAGGAATGTAAATAAAGCTTATTTATTTTTATTTGATATATTAGAACCACAGATTTTAAGAACTATTCGCTAACACGGCGATAAATCGTTGCAGAAAAGAAAATCTAATATTTTTTATTCATATTTAAGGATCTATAATTATGAAAGTAACATTAAACTCGAATTCAAAGTATTGACACAGCTCATTACGGCGCTGATTTACAATAATGTTTCAAATTAGTGGAAACAATAGAACTTAAGAGAATTACGAAACATTCAAGTTGAATTAGAACACTGAACAGTCGCTTTGCTGAGAGTTGTTCTCTTGTGTATTTGATTGTATTAATTTGTGCCGTTTCAATAAATCTCGGATTAACCGTTTATTGCTTTTAATTTTATTCGTTATTTTATATTGCTTTAAAAATATACAAAGGATAATAAGATAAATTGAGTATCATTCAATGAATAATTTATTTTCTTTTTGTAACAAAAGATATTATTTATATAGAGAAGTTGCCCTTAGTTTCGCTTATGTTTCGCCACAATAGAGTGCGGATTATTGAAGTAGGAATAAGTAGAGCATTGTGACCAATAGACGACTATAACCAATTAAGATACAAGAGCCCACTCCTATCGTTTCTCGGTCTTTTGGCTGAGTTTACAGTACCAAGACCGATAAATCCATAACACATTCATTGTTTAACGGCATTACTATGTAGTAGTAATGTAACATCGTGAATAGTGCGTAGTGTAATGACCCGGAACGTAGGTATTATTTATGAGCGGGATGCGGATTGCGATATTCCGATTAATTTCTCTGCGGCAGTGAGTGAGTGATTGATTGATGCTGTCACATCCCCTTGCCGCCGACCTTGGCATTGGCAATTTCTTGGTCTCTCCTAAACATGAACTGGAACCAATAGAACACCGCAAAGACATTACAGTATTTACAAAAAAGACAGTTAATAGAAAACATAAAATTTGTTTTAATGACTGGGCAACTAAAGGAATAAGAATCAGTCGTGATAAACTGTATGAACTATATTATAAAAGAAGTCTTAGCAACGATGATAAATTTCGTAACTATGTTCGAAATTATTCAAAAACTTTTAAATTAGCCTGTATTGCCGCAAAGCGAAATTTCACATCAAATAAAATAGCGAATTCTAAAAACAAGATCAAATCAACTTGGAACATTGTGAATGATGAACTTGGGATAGGAAAAATTATCAATAATAATAAAATTTCTATAAATAACAATAAAAATTTAGTTACAGATGGAGAGCAAGTTGCTAAAAATTTTGAATCCTTCTTCGCGCGCATTCCTGCGGAAACAACGAAGGATTTGCAATCATCACCAGATGAAGCTGAGTTTCTCCTAAAACAAAATGTAAAGATTTCGGTTCCCAAGTTCAAATTCAAACACATAAATAAGGTAGACATTATTAAAACATTTCGATCTATAAAAAGTAAACGTTCGGAAGATATCTGGGAATTATCGGCTAGAGTTTTTGAATCGATCGTTGATGTGACAGCCCCCGTACTTGCTTGTATTTTTAATAACTGTATCGAAGAAGGAGTGTTTCCAGATCTCATGAAAATCAGTAAGGTTGTCCCAATTTACAAGACAGGATGTAAAAATGATGCATCCCACTATAGGCCCGTATCGGTATTACCAGTTATTAGTAAAATTTTCGAAAAAATTATGCTTAACCAACTCAGCATACATTTTGGCGAGCATAGGATTTTCCACAGTCAGCAATTTGGTTTTACCAAGGGGAGATCAACAACCCACGCTGGCGCTGACTTGCTAATGCATATATTAAATACCTGGGAAAAATCTCAAAATGCAATTGGAGTATTCTGTGACTTATCAAAAGCATTTGATTGCGTGGATCACAGAATACTCTTACGGAAGCTACAGTTCTACGGAATTGCTGATAGTGCCTTGGATCTGGTTGCTTCCTATCTATCTGATCGAAAAATGAAAGTTTGTGTGGATGGTAAAATATCCGATGGAGCAAAAGTGACTTTAGGAGTCCCACAAGGGTCTATTTTGGGGCCGTTTTTGTTTCTTGTTTATATAAACGATTTACCATATATAGTAGAACATAGGGCAAAAATAGTTCTTTTTGCAGACGATACATCTATAATTTTCAATGTTGACAGAAAAAATAATTCACTAGACGTGCACAATGAGACACTTGCTTTAATAAAAGAATGGTTTTCAATAAATAATCTGTGCTTAAACTCAAAGAAAACCAAATGCATTTATTTTGCACCCCAAAATACACGGCTTTATAATGATATAAACATTTACCTTGGTAACGAGAAGCTTAACATTGTTGAGAATACACAATTCTTGGGAGTAAATATAGATATGAGGCTTCAATGGAGTCCCCATATTAACAATTTAGCAAAAAGGCTGAGTTCAGCAATTTTCGCAATTCGTAAAATTAGAATTATGACTGACGTGGCTACGGCTAAAATGGTTTATTTTGCCTATTTTCATAGTTTAATGTCTTATGGCGTTTTGCTGTGGGGCTCAGCCGCAGATGCTAAATCAATATTCGTATTACAAAAAAAAGCCATTCGTGCTGTTTATGGCATGCAACCAAGAGACTCTCTACGAGATTTTTTTAAGGAAATTAACGTATTGACATTACCATCGTTATATGTTTTTGAAAACATAATATATGTTCGGAAACATCTGCATCTCTATATGAAAAACTCTGATTTCCATAGCATTAACACTAGAAATAAGGATAAACTAAGAATGAAAGCTTTTAGACTGACGAAAACAAGCAAATCGTTTATTTGTAATGGTATTCGATATTATAATAAGCTTCCTTCTATTCTGACCGATTTGCCTGACACTCAATTTAAAAAAAGAATCAAAGAATTATTAATGAAAAAAGCTTATTATAGTATCGACGACTATATGAGTGACAAAAGAGCATGGACTTCTTGATACGAAAGTCCCTGCTTATTAACAAATTTCAAGTATTATGTTAATAATATTAACTATTTTATGTATAATGTTAATTATTACAGTGTTTTTTACTTAAGTAAGACATATATAATTATTAATGATTTTGTAAAATTGACGTTCGTAAGTGCTCACGAAAGAGCCTAAATCGAAAAAAATATAAATAAATAAATAAATAAATAAATAAATAAATAGACATTAGTTCTTTATGTGTGTTCTATCGGTTGTTCAATAAGGAGTGCTCTGAGGAGCTGTTTAAGAAAATTCCACCTCTCAATTTCTCTGAGCATACACACATAGAAAGCGTTCTATCCATACCATCTGGATGGCAGGCAATAAGACTTGAGCACTAATTTCAGGAAATTAGTTTCAGGATTATGAGCATTGAGCACTAATATTACGTACGTTACGTGTACCAGGCCACAGTACGACGTATTGCCGTCCTGTGTCCTGGGTCCTACATCTAAGATAAGCATACTATTGTTCAAGTGAAAGTGAAAAATCAAGTGAAAGTCTGGTTCGTTAAAAAAATATTTCTCGAGTGAGCATGATAAAAACGCTAATTGATGGAAATCACATCCGTGTAATGCCATTTATTGCAATTTATTGCCACAAAGCCTTGGTGGGCTCTCCAAAAAACTCTAAGCAAATATACGAAAATAATCACGTTTTGAAGAAACGAGACACTGTTTTCTATCTCCTCGTTGAAATTTTATGAGAGGGATATAGATTACGAAATATCGATCAATTACTCCATGTCGCGAGTGAGTGATTGATTGCTTCGGTCGCCCTCGACCTTGGGGGCAAAAGATAGATATACGAGAAGATAAAGAGGTGTAAGCTCTTTTCAATGACATCCCTTCCAATGAACCCCGTATCAAATTAAGTGCCCCATAAGATTTTACATTCAATCCCATCGCATGAACTAAAGCGATGATGATAAGATTTAATTAAAACGGGTTCTTTAAGGCTCTCTTAACTTTCTAGTTAATCTATTAAGACTATTCAAGTCCTAAGTTATAATATTATGAAGAGTTATTTATAATTATAGAACTAGTTGTTACTTAGCTCACTTGTTCAGTTCGTTTCAGAGTTTTGAAACGACGCCTTATTAGATAAATTCCACGTTTATATTTCAAGACTAGGGGCAATCAAACATTCGTACCTATCAGTCTTGTTAATTTGAATTTAGACATAGATTAATTATGTACTTCTTATACTTTTTATTAAAGAAGTACTTGTTTATCGTATTTATTAGTTAGTCTCTTCACTGATTTCTACATAAATAAAACTTAAAACGAACAACAATTGATTGCCCGCAACTAGGGCATAAAACAAGTCATTTTACATTTGAGGACACTGCTTTACATTCCTGTTATAAGGTATTTTTTTAAGATTACGAAGAGATTTCAACTAACTTGCTTCATTCCGTAGTTTGATAGATTGAATCAAAAAAGTTAGGTAGAGTCAGCGTTTGTAGTCTAAGCATAAATCTGTCGGAGTCACAAATAAAGCAGAATAAAGAATAGAAATTGGACCTCAATCCGAGGGTTAGGTCTGCAATATAGAGGCGTCTTTTGTTGAACGCAGATTAAACCACCCAAAGACCAGTGACTACGATAAATGTTCGTGTATAATGGAAGAAAAAATTCTTGTCATCTAAGCGTCTTCAGTTCACTCAATAAATGCCACTCAATAAATTTTCATATTAATTTCATCCCAAGAAACTTTCACTTCTGAACTTTCACACTTTCATCATTTCATTTAGACACGTTAAGTAACAAAAAACTTATCGAATGATTTAACTCATTTTTTTCAAACTTTGACTTATTTTAGTTAAACAGGTTAAAATACAATTATGTTTAACTTTTTCTCCTTGCTCTCCCTTTTTCTCTTAATTTTTTTTCTTTTTTCCCCATAAATAAATAACCTGTCCATATTTACAATTTTATATGTATTTACCTTAACTTAACTTATCTCTATTTACACAAACAAAGACTGTTTCGTAAGCGGCAACGGAATTAGCTTAACATGCATTAAACAGTAGGTAATGGACTAAATAATGGCAGTCAATAGACCTAATCTGTTAATAATGAGCACCGGACGGGGCGCCGTTAGCGGTCAGCGGGTCACAAAATCACTGGAATTGTGCCTATTTAATGTTATTTAAAGTTGGGTGGATAAAATGTTGCTATTGAATAAGCCAGTCGGTCCTTTTGTTCACAGTTAATGACTACAAATGCCGCAACTATCCCGAACCGAAAACTGGAGATTTATTGAAATAAAGTTTACAAATGTTAAATTATACAAATTATAATATATTTACATACAGAAGAGGAATAAATATAGTAGCACTAAAAACCTTGACTTTACAAGCAAGCAGTAATTAACGAAAGAGTCAATAGCTAAATCATGTAGTACTTAATGGGCTAAAATAGTAAGATAACTTGCAGATTAAAACTATAAAGACACTTATACTGTTAAATTTTTGGTAGTAAAAAAAATCTGGTAGTAGCTCCAATATTTCCATTTTATTCTTTTATTCAGATTTTTATGTAATTTCTGTCGATAACAATAATTTACAAAAACGCTCAAAAAAAAGTTTTTGATAACTGGCTGAGTTTTTTAGTATAAAAAATAAAACATTGTTTGTCAGTGATAATAATTTCCTGCACCTACCAACATAAGAGTGAGAAGGACAAAAAAATCCATCTAATGTCTTAGCTATAGTGGGTGCATAATAGCGTTAACCAATTAATACTCTACGTGCGTACCACTCCAAGCGCACAGCTAGTAATTGAATTTGCCTTTTTTACCGCTATATGTATTTGTTAAGTATTAAGTTTAGCTTCATTATTTTTCTGCATTCAAAAACGCTGAGAGACAGTGTTAAGTCACACACACATGTCACCATATGGAGCGTATGCACACATCAAATTTATATTGATGTACAAACAGTGCACTTCAAAACTAATAAACAATACAAAAAGAAAAATATTTATATTTAATAATTCACAAGTCGTACGATGGAAAAACGATATTGAAATAAAAAAAAAACTCAGTAGAATCGGCGAAAAATGGCGATAAGTGAAAAGTTCCAAAAAGGTTCGGCGCGCTGAAAAGCTGAAATATTGCTTGTGCCAAATTAAGTTACCCCGGTCACTACCTGCAGTAATAAAATCGACAGCACAGTGTACGGTGCTGGAAAATTTAATTAATTTCACTTGTAAAATATTTTTCATTTCTAAGAATATTACTAAGTATATCCTCGATATATAAAATGGTATGATTTTTTTTAATTATTTTTTTATTTAATGGACTGAGCAAGGCAACGCGAGTACTCAGTACTGTAAAATTGCTTTGTCCGACTGTCCCAAGCTTGTTTTTAACCGACTTCAAAAAAAGGAGGAGGTTCTCAATTCGTCGGAATCTTTTTTTTTTTTTTTCTTTTTTTTTTTTTTTTATATATGTATGTTCACCGATTACTCGAAGACGCGTGGACCGATTTGAGAAATTCTTTTTTTGTTTAAGAGGGTTTTGTTTCCAGATGGTCCCATTTTAATCAAGTCAGGATCTGATGATGGGATCCTGGAGAAATCGAGGGAACTCTTCAAATTTTATATGGACACATGAAACTATTTGAGGATTATTAGAAAGAGTAATATTTTCCAAGTTGCCCTATGGTCATCAGGTCAGGATCTGATCATAGGATCTTAGTGAAATCGAGGGAACTCTTCAAATTTTGCTAGTATACTTGAAGCGAGTTGGGTATTTTTATAGTTACTGGTGCATATGCTAGCAGATACTGATTTGATGACTAAAGTCATTAAGTCAGGGTCTGATGATGGGATCTTGGTGAAATCGAGAGAACTCTTCAAATTTTGCTAGTATACTTGAAGCGAGTTGGGTATTTTTTATAGTTGCTAGCAGATACTGATTTGATGACTAAAGTCATTAAATCAGGGTCTGATGATGGGATCTTGGTGAAATCGAGGGAACTCTTCAAATTTTGCTAGTATACTTGAAGCGAGTTGTGTATTTTTATAGTTACTGGTGCATTTGCTAGCAGATACTGATTTGATGACTAAAGTCATCAAGTCAGGGTCTGATGATGGGATCTTGGTGAATTTGAGGTATCTCTTCAGATTTTATGAACACACCTCAAGCAATTTGGGTATTTTTACAACGCCTTGTGCATTTTATTGTTTTCCACTAAAAAGTATAAAATAAAAATGGGAAATGCTTTCCAAAAAACCAACTTCAAATGCCACTACAAAGAGTGAAATAATTTTTATTTAAATTTTAGTTACCTACACCAATTCGAAGTCGGGCGATTGTCTATGACTTCGTCATTTCTTCGCACATCAAGTAAGTAAGAAGGACTATTAGGGATTGTATGAAACATTGCCCGACTTCGAATTGGTGTAGGTACCTAAATTTTAAATAAAAATTATTTCACTCTTTGTAGTGGCATTTGAAGTTGGTTTTTTGGAAAGCATTTCCCATTTTTTAGGTCTTTGCATGGATAAGGAAGTAATAATAAGCTAGGTACAATAGTAAAACTTAAGAAGAGACGATGTAAGAAAGTTTAATTTTCGAAACAATACAACTTTGAAATTAAATAATTATACATATATTGTGCACTGTTTTTACATAATATTATATCGTAGACAAAAAATTTCCTTCCCTTACCTACTCCCGCTTTAACGCTATCCATTGCTAATTGTAAAACAACACAATGAACGTCACCAATGTATTCTAGCTAAAACAAAATTTCAACAAAATTTTAAGTTTTTAGCTCTCTAGATCTGCTAATTGATGTCAGAGTACTCCTTAGACGGAAAAAGAACATGCCTTTGTATTTTGTTCAGTATGATATGAATTTCTATACAATCACTGGGGGAGTAAGTACAAATAACTAGTAAACTTACCTCAAAGAAAATAGCCGCTCCCTTGTTAAAGCAATACGCTACGTCATAGAATTTCATACTAGTCGATTAAATGACAGCTTCCGACCCTCAAAGGAACGTCTTCCGAAGCAAAGCTTTGTGTCGCCTTCAGATGCATATAGCCCGCTGTGCTTGTGGCATCATCAAGAGTTTCTTGGTATTTCATAACAGCTATAATACCTTTATCTCAGGAACTATAGGCTACTTCAAGGCCGGATGGGCTCCACCGTAGCGTCAGATATTGATTGTGTCGGGAAGCAAAAATTGGCTTTAAGAAGAGTTTAGCCTCCAATATTACAGGACATAATATTACTGACGGCCTTTTACGGTGTTGTAACGGAACGGATTTGCTCTTAATGAGAGAAGTTTCGTCATACCCATTACTCAATAACTATGATGAGCAGGTGCGCTTATAACTCCAAAAAGTTAAAGGTTTTCTAGAGATTAAATCGACAATAATAGCGTTTCACTTAGTAGAGTCAGCAATGATTGTAATGGGCAAGTGATGAGGACTCAGCATCAATGGGTAGAGCACAAAAAATACTGTTTTATTAGATCGACCTCTTTGACCATTGATTCGCAGACTGTTAGCAAAGATAGATACATATTGCTTTCATATTATGACAGATAAATCATCTAGGGACACGATGATTATGACTTTGGAAGCCAAAAAGTTTATGCAAGTTTGGTCGGATGATGTTTTTTTCTGAAAGCTTATGAAATGTCGTATTTTTTTTATAATTTTGATACACTGCACAGAGGGTACACAATTGTCACCCTTTAGCAAAAAAAAGGTTAGTAAAGGCACTGCTAAAAGATTCAATTAGAAAAATAGTCCCTACAGATAGTAGCTATATCAGGCACGAAATGCAAATGTGACTTTTTGCTGCTGACAAAATCATTATGCCCTTGAATAAATAATGAACATGTGCATCAGCTGTGTGATGATACACATGTTTATTATTTATTCAATTTGTAAGTAAAATACATATTATTATTACAGATACTTGGGTCGAATCGATCGATCTTCCTGTCTATTTCGTTCGTTTAGTCATTGCATCCCATCTACTAGCCATTTGAGAAAGCGTCGGAATCACCTCGATCCAAGCTTTCTGGAAACCGAAACGAATTGTGTCCGAAAAAAAAAACAACCGCGTTACTTAGGAAAAGGTTTGTTCTGTTTTATCGAACAATGTTGTTACCGAAATCCTTTTAAGACCCACTTTACGGAAAATCGTACTGAAAGGAAAGTTTCAAACAATGTTCATGCTAGGTCTAGTTAGCTATGTAGCCGATTACGTCATAATATCACGAAGTAACATGCAACAAGTAACAACTCTGGCCTAATTACTGACGGTAATGAAATATGTGAATACTTTAACGACTTTTTTGTAAAAATAGGTCCCCAGTTAGCACAGCAAATTCCTCAAAAATACCACATAAATGCCATAGGGCAAAAAAATCAAAAATCACAGAATCCCACATTGTTGCACCTCCCACCTTGTAGAGTAGAGGAAGTTATACAAATTATTAATGGTCTTGATTCCAATTGTAGCTCGGGCATAGATGGTATCACCACTAAAGTTATAAAATGCATAAAAACTAATCTTGCTCCTGCATTGGTGAATTGTATTAACCACTATCTAGCAATAGGCCAATTCCCTGATGAGCTCAAAATAGCAAAAGTGACGCCAATTTATAAATCTGGAGCGAAAATAGATCCCGGTAATTATAGGCCAGTTTCTGTTCTGCCAATTATTTCAAAAATTTTTGAGCGTATTATTTACAGTAGGCTAGAAAATTATTTAAGTGAAATTAACTTCCTCTACGATCGGCAATATGGTTTTCGTCCTAAATCAAGTACCTTATCGGCCACAGTAGATCTAATAACAAAAATTAAAACTAACATTGACACAAAAAATATTGCTCTTGGTATATTTATTGACCTAAAAAAGGCGTTTGATACTGTAAGTCATTCACTCCTATTACAAAAATTAGCTAATATAGGTATAGCAAGCACTGCACATAAGATATTTGAATCTTACCTATCAAATCGGTCGCAAGTTGTTAAAATTGGTAAATACCAAAGCACTCCTCAATCAATTACATGTGGAGTCCCGCAGGGCTCCATTCTTGGGCCTCTGCTGTTTTTAATATATGTCAATGACATAAGTTCTATATCTATGTATGGAGAAGTAAGTCTATATGCTGACGATACGTGCATTTTTTACTACGGGCGCTCAATTAATGATATAATCAAATTAGCACAAGACGATCTAATCAAATTACATGAGTGGTTCCAATATAATTTACTGACTGTCAATACATTAAAAACGAGTTACATTATTTTTAAAGCAAAGAACAAAAATATCCCATCACATATTCCACTTACTATAAATAATGTCCAAATAAACGAGTCTACTGAAGAAAAATATCTTGGATTATTAATCGATAATAAGTTAACGTGGAAATCTCATATAAATAAAGTAAAATCAACTTTGTCCTCCCTATTAGGATCGCTGTATGGTATTGTTCAATGTCTACCAAGAAAAGTCCGATTAAACATTTATTACTCGCTCGTTAAACCCCACCTTGACTACCTCATAGAAGTATGGGGCAGTGCTGCCAAAACCAATCTTCAATGCGTTCAAACCGTTCAAAATAAAATTATAAAAATGTTATTCAACTTTGATTTTCTAATGCCAACTAAAATGGTCTATTCTGAAACAAAATTAATGAACCTTGAACAGACATATTACTACAATACTTGTATTTTAATTAAGAAAATCAAATCGGGAAAAATTCAGTCACATCTTAACTTTATAACGAAAATGGAGCATGGATCCCGACTGCGTAGTGCTCACGACATTATAATAAACAAACCACGAACCGCATATTACGGTAGTAAGAACATAACTTTTGAAGGAGCACTTATGTACAATAAATTACCTAATAGTATCAAAACAATAGAGAAATTTAACATTTTTAAGAAAAAATTAAAAATTTTTGTAATTGATAACATTTGAGTCCGTCCCTGGCGAGCAACTATTGTAGGAACGAACACTGAACATCTTTTGTTATGCCTACCCTGCTTTGCAATTTTTTACTGTGTACCGCTAATTCCACTGACTGTGTTGCTATCGCTGTCATTTCATATTACCACATTTGTATTTTTTGTTAATATTTCTCATTAAGTGAAATGTATATAATTTCTTTTGAGAATAATAAAGTTCTTTAACCACAACATTTATATTATTTACCTTGTATATGCTTTTTACCTTATGTGTGGCCGGATTTATCTACATGTAATGAAATGAGTGACATTTCATTCATTTGAATTTGCCGCGCTTCGCGTATCAGCTGTCTGGCGCGTATCTATGATATAGTGATTAGTGATCTGTGTTTATGATTTAAAATGGCGTGTGACGCGCAGATTGTTTTGTGCATTTTATTGTTATAAAAACTTATAGAAAGAATGTGATTGAGGACTCGAGATATAGTGAACTTTAAATGTCGTTTCTTTGTTATTTCAGGTGAGATAGAAGTGTAATTGTCGTAACTTGATAATAACTTGATAATTGTAGACTTTTAAATAAAACAAAACTTTGTTATTTCAGAGAAACAATTTGTGGTTTGCTTTTGGAGATCCTCAATGTCTTATAAAACGACATTTTTGTGAACTAAAAGAAGATGGACCGGCTTCAATTTGAGTTTACAATGATAGCCTCAAATGATGGCAAATCAAATGTATTAGCTATAACCTCAATATCTACTGAAGAAGGAAAATGTTATGTTTTACCCGAGGAACTGAAGCCGGTGAGTCATCATACATATATTGTTAAAACGAACACTTTCACAAAAGTAAAAAATAGCATTAAAAAAAGACACCAGAGTAGAAAAGTATGGATAAAGTTGGATGAAAATCTAAAGAAGACATATGTAGATGAGGAAGGTAATATGCAATTTTTAGATCAATATTTAGATGAAGTGAGCACAACACAAGCAAAGGACAAAAATGACACTTTGCAACAAATCTTGGAACAATTAATAGAAACTACAACTAAGAACGAAAGTCAACATAACTTAAAACATATCTCAGAAAAATTTATTATTGAAAAATTCACAAGCAAAAATCCTAATGCGATGCAATGGATACTATTGGTGGATTTTTAGGATCTAGGTCTACAAAGAAATATCTACACCTTTTAGTAGATCACTACACAAGATATGCATTTATTGCGACTTCGAAAACCCAGAATGCATGTGACTTTATAAATTTAACAAAGAAAGTACTAGAGACAGATGAGATTGGAATTATCCTGACAGATCAATATCCGGGCATAAATTCAAGAGAATTTAAACAATTTTTGCAGGAAAATAATATTAAACTAATTTTTACAGCCGTGAATACACCATTCTCGAACGGCTTGAATGAAAGATTAAACCAAACAATAGTAAATAAAATAAGGTGTAAAATGAATGAGAAAAATAATAAGAGAACATGGACAACACTGGCAAGAGAATGTATACAAAAATATAATGAAACAGAACACTCCGTTACAGGTTTTGCACCAAAATATTTACTGGATGGTACAAATGTCAGTATTCTACCAAATGAATTCAAAACGATGGAAAAGGAAGACAAGTGGATTGCTGATAGAAGATTGGCATTAGAGAATACAATAAAATCTCATGAGTATAACAAGAAAATATTTGATAGAAATAGAAAAATGCAAGAATTTAATGTAGGAGACAGTGTATATGTAGAAAATGGAAATAGACTGAATAGAAAGAAATTAGACGAATTAAAAATAGGCCCTTTCAAGATAATAGAGAAAATATCGAATTCCATTTATAGGATTGATACAGGCAACAGAAAAACAGAATCAACATTATTTCATATAACAAAATTGCAACCTGTCATAACAGAGGCTGAAGAAGATGAAGGAGATGATAATGAATATGAAGATGACTTATAAGTACATTTTACAGATATATTGCTTAGAATTTTCGCTCTTAGGGGGGGAGATGTAATGAAATGAGTGACATTTCATTCATTTGAATTTGCCGCGCTTCGCGTATCAGCTGTCTGGCGCGTATCTATGATATAGTGATTAGTGATCTGTGTTTATGATTTAAAATGGCGTGTGACGCGCAGATTGTTTTGTGCATTTTATTGTTATAAAAACTTATAGAAAGAATGTGATTGAGGACTCGAGATATAGTGAACTTTAAATGTCGTTTCTTTGTTATTTCAGGTGAGATAGAAGTGTAATTGTCGTAACTTGATAATAACTTGATAATTGTAGACTTTTAAATAAAACAAAACTTTGTTATTTCAGAGAAACAATTTGTGGTTTGCTTTTGGAGATCCTCAATGTCTTATATACATTTTAGTCAAAATTACCATCTGTTTAAAGTACTCCCAAAAATACAAAGATGATTCTTGTATATTATTACTTCTTTCGTGTAGAATTTTGTTCCCATTTTCAAAGATGTCACAAAGATAGAGGATTCGTTATCAATGAATGAGAAAAAAAATTGTGAAAAATTTTTGTAACACCAAAAATTGTACATCACTGCTTAACATTATCAAAAAATGTAACACAATAATAGACGCACTTTTATGTAATGTGTAAGCGCTGTTTTACATTCACGCAGGCATCACGATTCACGATGTGGTAATAAATACCCCCCACGGGGCCAGGTGTGGGGCGCGGGGCCAGAGGCACCCACGAGGCTACATCAGCAGATATCCCCGGCTCAGATCGTGCGTGATCCCACATTTTGTTCGTGAAAATTCCTTCAACGTTGCAGAAAATAATGTGAGATCCGTGCGAGCTAACACGTGTCTGTAGTGGAATTGAGGCTGGAAAATTTTATAAAAAAAATATCTTAGCTGGCCTCCATAGTGCGGTTCCCATGCACTTGTTCAGTGCAAGAGAAAAGTCTAGTAAACTCACCGGCATATTTAGCGGAACATAAAAAAAGGTCCATAATTAAAAAAATATGGTTTTATTTTAAAATCTACTTACTACACTTCCTATGTTATTTAAAGTTTCATTTGTTTTTACTTAAAATGAGATCACATTAAGAATAGATTTTGCGAGTAAAGGCTATTTGTGAAAAATGGTACATTTTTGAACTTTTCATGTAACCTGGAAAAGTGAAATTTAATATTAAAATTACAATTAATTAAATTAGAAAAATGGTGATTAATATCGCGTATTTCCTCCACGTGCTCTTATTAAAGTTTCTACCCGTCTAGGCATACTGAGAATGATGTTATCGATGGTCTCCTGGGATAGTCTCCGCCATTCCTCAACTACGGCGATTCGCAGTTCTCCCACGTTGGCAGGAGCTGGAATTCTGGACTTAACTTTTCTTTTCAGCAAGTCCCAAACGTGCTCTATTGGGTTCATATCCGGTGATCTCGCCGGCCACTCCATAACAGTGATATTCATATCATTAAGATAAGCTTGAGTTACCCGAGCGGTATGCGGAAGATCATTATCCTGCATAAAAACAAAATCGTCACCGATATATGGGGCAAACGGTACGACATTTTCTTCTAAAACTTCTCTGATATAGCGGTCTGCAGTCAGACTCCCTCTGTCAATCACTACCAAGTCTGTGCGAGCTCCCAAACAAATTCCCGCCCAAACCATTATTGATCCACCACCGTATGCAACTGTAGTTTCAAAATTTGTCTGAATGTATCGTTCTCCTTTGCGTCTGTATATTCTTTGCCTGCCGTCAATTTGATTTAAGAGAATTCTGCACTCATCACTAAACAATACCTTACTCCATTGGTCCGCGTTCCAAAGTCGATGTTCCTGAGCAAAAGTTAACCTGTTTCTACGATGATTTACCTCGAGCCTTGGAGCCTTGGCGGGCACAAATGAACCCAAACCAGCTTCTTCGAGCCTTCTTCGTACCGTACGCTCACTTACGGTTACACCCCGCACTGCTTCTAACTCATGTCGGGCTTGGACGGCCGTCAAACGGGGGTTCCTACGTACACGAAGTCGAACGATCCTCCCTACTCGAAGTGCGTCTTTTTCTGCCTTGTCCTGCTCTTCTCACATAAGTACCGGTCTCCCTGAACGGTTGGATACTGCGATGGATCGTTGAAACTGGTCGACGAAGATCTCTGGATATCACTCTGTAGGTTTGACCATTTCTTCGCATTTCGAGTGTCCTGGCAATCTCCGTTGGGGCTAAGTCAGGCATAATTCAGTCATCAACTCCAGAAAGATACGCGATTAAAAAAAAACTAACAAAAAACAGTATTTCAATGAAATTTTAAATCAAACTCAGAAGGAAGAAATACTCGAAGTTCGCTCCAGATAAGGTGTATTTGAATAAAATTAAAACAATTGCATTAAATGTGATGTTCAGTTGTTTTCTTAATTTGAAAATATTTCTTTTTAAATTAAATAACGTATAAACCAGCCAGCAACATTATATGATACTGATATCAAACCTTTTTTTTATGTTCCGCTAAATATGCCGGCGAGTGTATATTGCAGAGTAGGATATTATACTTACAGAACTGTAGGGTAAAACATTTGCTCTTCCTTCTGTAGCAATCATATACAAACTCGACGAATGTTCCCTTTTCGCATGAATTATTCCGAGAGGAATATTTATGCAAATAATACTGTGTTTAAGTTTCGTTGCCTAACGTACTCGCAACTACTTAAATAAATATTTAAATGGGTGGAGGTTTCAGCTAGAGACTGTGTAATTGGCCCACGTATGCGTCATGATTTAGGGGTCCGTACCTACAAAATTATGAAGGCTTATAGAACCACTTTATTTCCCCATTTTGTCAGGAAATAGTAGACGTTACGTTAAAATTGGTAATACAACTAGTAAGTCTATGATAAATTTTATTGCCTATGATTAAATTCAAGTATCAAAGCGATATAAGTTAAGATAATTTTTTGGTTTACTCATTCATCAAAGCCTATAAGATTTACTGGTCCTGAGCGCAAAAGCTTTCAAAAGTGGGTTGTATGATGAAATTTTCTTGGACAGACCACATTCGAGACATCACCGTGCTCCAGATAATGGGTAAAATTCCTCATAAGGAGACGATACTCTAAAAAGTAGGAGTTATGCCTGAACACCGCTTGTAGTCCAAGCTTCTCTTACATCAGAAGTTGTATATTTTATAGATATGGTGCTTACAAACTTCGTAAGCGTGCAATAATGATCTGTCGTGTCATCATCATCTGAGAAGCGCGAGTCGAGTATTGGAGCAGTAGTTGTTGTTACTGATACGACTATGTAGCTAAAATAGTACATACAACAGTACATACAGTAAAGTAAAGTAAAGTAGTACATTCCGTTGATCTGAATTCCCGAATCATGGAATTTCCAGATTTTTGGAAGTTAGGCGAGAAATCTGCTTTCGGTATTTTTGTTTATAGCACAAGTAAACAAAAATACCGAAAATTATGGAATTGTACTGATATACCAAAAAGTATAATAATCTCTAAATCTGAAATATAATAATGTGGAATACTCCATAACAATAAAGCCGGCGATATCGGAGTTTGTTTCGTCGGCGGCTCTTTATTGAAACGTGTGCCGCCATAATGAGGCAATTTCGACAAATAATTATTAGTATTTCAACCCAAACCCGCCGCCGGGCGACGCTTGGATAGCGAGTTTAATATTGTTTAAAACAATATTCAAGTTTAATAAGCTTAAACGCTCCAAAAATTAACTTTTACTCACGAGGATAGACAACCAGCTAGTACTTTATGTAACTTGTATTCAGCTTCAAAAATTACTTCAGTTTAAGTTCTCTACTTTAAAATTAAATATAATTTCATGCTAAACACATAGTAAATGTGTCTTTTTGTTCTCATAATTTTGTCAGGTTGAATTTCATTTGTCAAGTTACAATAAGAAACTTTTGCCCTAGCAAATAGAACCGAAATGACTGAATCTGGGAATGGAACCTAAGACCTTCCACTTTAAACCTGCTCCGCTTATATCAGAGAAGCCATAATTACTCGTAGTATCAGAAGTGACAACAAAGTGACAACAAACATGTTCCTAAGCCATACAGGTGGTACTGCTAGGTAAAATATTTGCTGGTAGGTACCCTCCGCTACTCTTGCAACATGATATAGCCATTCTATTTCTACGATCGCTAACGCTTCGAAAACTAAAAAACGCATGGCATCAACATTCTTCTTCCATTTCTTTCAGTCACGAGTATCAATTCCATCACTTTTGCTAATTTTTGAAGTAACGCTTCAAAAATTAGCAAAAGCGATCTTTAAAAAATTATATCCATCTCAAATGCACTGCAAATATTCTTCATAAAGTCTATGCGCTGTAATTTTTTCAGCTTGAATACCTTTCAAGTTGCACAATAATGCTTTGCAATACTGTTTCACGCAGAAATATCTGACGCTGCGATGGTCCGTGGCACATATCGATACGTAACAAGGCCAGATGTGCTCGTGACGTAAGCAGCAGTTATAGCAGCAGGTATAGCAGCTTGTTTGCGTCGCCGCTATTTGCCGCTCCATCCCGCACTGTGTGCTGCAAACACACGGCTGTTTGCGCAAGCATCACCGCAATTAATCCCTTCTACATAATGAACCTCGTGATTATGAACCATCTGTAGGGGACGAATCGAAATCCGAAAGGTTTATCTATGGTTGAATAATGAATACGTTTAAACAGAAAACATTGTATTGTACAACACTAAAAAGCTAAACTCACTTTAATTTGCTAGTCAAAGCCACTCACAAAATCACACAAAATTTTAAGTGTAGTACATATTAACATCTAGATTAGTCTAACCTACCGGCAAAAAAATTGCGGCCGTGCGCAACACACAGTTTTTCATCTCCGTACAGCGAGAAAAATCGTAAATCAAGTACGCAAGAAAAACAATTAAAATATTATAATTAGGCGTTTAATTATTATTCTTAAATACTACTTGCATAGGTACACGTTTTATTTTAATATGTTGTCGTCACAATTTTGCCCAAAATTAATAAGCTCAGAGCAGTTCGCAAGCACATAGGATTTCAATTCTGAAAAATCTTGTCAGGTACGTCGTCTGCGTGTAAAACCCTCTCCCAGTTTAAATAAGTAAATGAAAAGAATATTGCATGCTCACTTCCTTACGTGATTATCCCGGGATCTTGTGAAAATTACACAATGAAACGCAATAACCGTTATACTTACGCCGCGTGTTGTTAAAACTGCGGATCCGGACGAGGCGGAGGGCGTAATGTTGCTCCGGTGCGGAAATAATTCCGCAGATCGTATCGCCGCTCCTTTCCGCCTTCCCGCCTTCCGCACGGCGCCCGCAATAAAACATTCCGCTGATAAACCGCGCATGGTTTTTAAGGACGTTGTAAACACTTTGTGTAAAAGTAACAGCGATATAATCTTTACGCCTCTAATCTTTAATGTCCAAACCCTTACTAATAAATGTAGAATTGCGGTGAAATGGCTACTTATGTAGGGCTATGTTTTGTCTTTTTTTCTTAGAAAGCAAAATTATTATTGATGACAGAGAAAGACGAAACTGTTTTGCCATTCGACGTTTATTAGTACCTAGTTAATGTGTGTACTCGTGAAAATTAACTTCCGATGTTTTAAAATAAAAGATAGATGACTCCTATTTTGTGAGTTTTTTTCAAGAAAATCTTTCTTTCTGGAATTGCATTTCGTGCCATCAAATATCACGAAATCATCGTGACGAAACCTGATTGCTTTAGATTTCACCAGAATGTTGTTCGGAGCATCACGAATCCAGCGGCTCGGAGATTAAAAAGGCGGCGTAATTATGTTGGATAGCCAAACGTGACATAAGGGGAATCTTACCGCTGAGCGCTGGTGTATAGTCATCTTACAAACAGCTGCAAATAGTTGAAAAAATGATTGCATGATTTCCACTAAACAAAATAAACTTAGTTTCTGATAAATATGCCTATCCCTCAGGAAAAACATAAGGACGGTTATATGATTGAATATTATTTATCGCACAGAAAGGTGGATAATCGCATTTTTCCCGTTCCGTCGCCGCAAGAATTAGGACGCAATAAATTGAACCGTCAGATATTGCTCCCCGGAGATTAATAAATCATAGCACTGTCCGAAAGAAATTTATGTGATTTCACATTATATTATACTTTTTACATCTGCTCAATGTCCTGGTGCACACAATATAATAATGCCAGAAATATTGTCTGTACGCTTGAAACTCACTGAAGAACGCACAAACTGTCTACAGTATCGGTACAAGCTTATCTCTTATCTAAACGTGTATTACTATGTTCTATACTCTAAACTAAATATAAGTGACATCAAATGAACTCATCGTCAAGCTACATTAGACTACTCGTATTGTTAGTATTTTCTATCACGCCGAAATACGGCACTATCGACGTGAAGATTTTTTTAAGGTGTTTAATTATGATAGGCCAAAGATAATACCTACTTAATTCTGGGTGTTTTCTTCCTGAGCTAATTTGAGGAAAAATAGGAATACCTAATTTATTCATCTTTCTGTTTTTCCCTGAAGGGAACACTGGATACGTTAATATTTCTCGCAATCCTAAGAGGCTTCATTGAACACAAGTCTTTGTAATAATATTACAAAACCTTTTCCCTTATACTATGGGTGTATAATGGGACTTCTCTCTATAGATCACCGCCTTTCAGGTCAGCTTGCCAAATTATTATTTTTGGCAGAACTTCATAGGTTTATTTAAATATTATATACTTAGTTTTAAGTTTCCAGTTTAGGAAATTAGTCCTAGTATCAACTAATATGTGAGTCGAATTCGATTTTCGGACTTATTTTTCAAAATTTACACTTTAAAGCAAACGTTATAATGTAAACATTTAATATCTACAGCCATTCTCGCAATTTAAATGCCATTAGTCTTTGCTGTCGTATCACCTCACAAATTGCGAAATTCCGAATAAAATACAAATGGCGGGCAGATGCGTTTAGTTCATTCTTAGAACTTAGTTTAGTTCAACACTAAAAACGAGCAGGTAGCGACGAGTGGTGATGTCAGCAGGGTAGCCACTAACCATGCTACAACGCAACGGCGAGGTAAGTGCGCGACGAGAACACGCCAGGTAATAAATTACTGCTTCTCTACTACCAGATTTTCCGACATTATGTAAGCGTACTCCGAGATCCACTCTAGAGATATGGACAAACAAATTTTTGAAAATCCTTTTCGTTTTCATTTCGTTTGAAAACTGCCCTACCTCGTGGATTTCCCAATTTTATTTTATACAAACCTTGACCAGAAAATTACATTAAGTACCTTTAAAAACAAGAATTTACCACAATTTAGCAATAACTAAATTGTGGTAAACTCCTTTCTTTTTATGAAACAAAATGCTTTACTTTTTGTCTGTGTAAGATAGTAAGGAGATATAAATAAAATAAAATAAAAAAGCCTTTTATTTTATTTTATTTATATATATATATTATAGTAAGGAGATATAAATAAAATAAAATAAAAAAGCCTTTTATTTTATTTTATTTATATCTCCTTACTATCTTACACAGACAAAAAGTAAAGCATTTTGTTTCATAAAAAGAAAGGAGTTTACCACAATTTAGTTATTGCTAAATTGTGGTAAATTCTTGTTTTTAAAGGTACTTAATGTAATTTTCTGGTCAAGGTTTGTATAAAATAAAATTGGGAAATCCACGAGGTAGGGCAGTTTTCAAACGAAATGAAAACGAAAAGGATTTTCAAAAATTTGTTTGTCCATATCTCTAGAGTGGATCTCGGAGTACGCTTACATAATGTCGGAAAATCTGGTAGTAGAGAAGCAGTAATTTATTACCTGGCGTGTTCTCGTCGCGCACTTACCTCGCCGTTGCGTTGTAGCATGGTTAGTGGCTACCCTGCTGACATCACCACTCGTCGCTACCTGCTCGTTTTTAGTGTTGAACTAAACTAAGTTCTAAGAATGAACTAAACGCATCTGCCCGCCATTTGTATTTTATTCGGAATTTCGCAATTTGTGAGGTGATACGACAGCAAAGACTAATGGCATTTAAATTGCGAGAATGGCTGTAGATATTAAATGTTTACATTATAACGTTTGCTTTAAAGTGTAAATTTTGAAAAATAAGTCCGAAAATCGAATTCGACTCACATATTAGTTGATACTAGGACTAATTTCCTAAACTGGAAACTTAAAACTAAGTATATAATTTTTAAATAAACCTTTGAAGTTCTGCCAAAAATAATAATTTGGCAAGCTGACCTGAAAGGCGGTGATCTATAGAGAGAAGTCCCATTATACACCCATAGTATAAGGGAAAAGGTTTTGTAATATTATTACAAAGACTTGTGTTCAATGAAGCCTCTTAGGATTGCGAGAAATATTAACGTATCCAGTGTTCCCTTCAGGGAAAAACAGAAAGATGAATAAATTAGGTATTCCTATTTTTCCTCAAATTAGCTCAGGAAGAAAACACCCAGAATTAAGTAGGTATTATCTTTGGCCTATCATAATTAAACACCTTAAAAAATCTTCACGTCGATAGTGCCGTATTTCGGCGTGATAGAAAATACTAACAATACGAGTAGTCTAATGTAGCTTGACGATGAGTTCATTTGATGTCACTTATATTTAGTTTAGAGTATAGAACATAGTAATACACGTTTAGATAAGAGATAAGCTTGTACCGATACTGTAGACAGTTTGTGCGTTCTTCAGTGAGTTTCAAGCGTACAGACAATATTTCTGGCATTATTATATTGTGTGCACCAGGACATTGAGCAGATGTAAAAAGTATAATATAATGTGAAATCACATAAATTTCTTTCGGACAGTGCTATGATTTATTAATCTCCGGGGAGCAATATCTGACGGTTCAATTTATTGCGTCCTAATTCTTGCGGCGACGGAACGGGAAAAATGCGATTATCCACCTTTCTGTGCGATAAATAATATTCAATCATATAACCGTCCTTATGTTTTTCCTGAGGGATAGGCATATTTATCAGAAACTAAGTTTATTTTGTTTAGTGGAAATCATGCAATCATTTTTTCAACTATTTGCAGCTGTTTGTAAGATGACTATACACCAGCGCTCAGCGGTAAGATTCCCCTTATGTCACGTTTGGCTATCCAACATAATTACGCCGCCTTTTTAATCTCCGAGCCGCTGGATTCGTGATGCTCCGAACAACATTCTGGTGAAATCTAAAGCAATCAGGTTTCGTCACGATGATTTCGTGATATTTGATGGCACGAAATGCAATTCCAGAAAGAAAGATTTTCTTGAAAAAAACTCACAAAATAGGAGTCATCTATCTTTTATTTTAAAACATCGGAAGTTAATTTTCACGAGTACACACATTAACTAGGTACTAATAAACGTCGAATGGCAAAACAGTTTCGTCTTTCTCTGTCATCAATAATAATTTTGCTTTCTAAGAAAAAAAGACAAAACATAGCCCTACATAAGTAGCCATTTCACCGCAATTCTACATTTATTAGTAAGGGTTTGGACATTAAAGATTAGAGGCGTAAAGATTATATCGCTGTTACTTTTACACAAAGTGTTTACAACGTCCTTAAAAACCATGCGCGGTTTATCAGCGGAATGTTTTATTGCGGGCGCCGTGCGGAAGGCGGGAAGGCGGAAAGGGAGCGGCGATACGATCTGCGGAATTATTTCCGCACCGGAGCAACATTACGCCCTCCGCCTCGTCCGGATCCGCAGTTTTAACAACACGCGGCGTAAGTATAACGGTTATTGCGTTTCATTGTGTAATTTTCACAAGATCCCGGGATAATCACGTAAGGAAGTGAGCATGCAATATTCTTTTCATTTACTTATTTAAACTGGGAGAGGGTTTTACACGCAGACGACGTACCTGACAAGATTTTTCAGAATTGAAATCCTATGTGCTTGCGAACTGCTCTGAGCTTATTAATTTTGGGCAAAATTGTGACGACAACATATTAAAATAAAACGTGTACCTATGCAAGTAGTATTTAAGAATAATAATTAAACGCCTAATTATAATATTTTAATTGTTTTTCTTGCGTACTTGATTTACGATTTTTCTCGCTGTACGGAGATGAAAAACTGTGTGTTGCGCACGGCCGCAATTTTTTTGCCGGTAGGTTAGACTAATCTAGATGTTAATATGTACTACACTTAAAATTTTGTGTGATTTTGTGAGTGGCTTGACTAGCAAATTAAAGTGAGTTTAGCTTTTTAGTGTTGTACAATACAATGTTTTCTGTTTAAACGTATTCATTATTCAACCATAGATAAACCTTTCGGATTTCGATTCGTCCCCTACAGATGGTTCATAATCACGAGGTTCATTATGTAGAAGGGATTAATTGCGGTGATGCTTGCGCAAACAGCCGTGTGTTTGCAGCACACAGTGCGGGATGGAGCGGCAAATAGCGGAGACGCAAACAAGCTGCTATGCCTGCTGCTATAACTGCTGCTTACGTCACGAGCACATCTGGCCTTGTTACGTATCGATATGTGCCACGGACCATCGCAGCGTCAGATATTTCTGCGTGAAACAGTATTGCAAAGCATTATTGTGCAACTTGAAAGGTATTCAAGCTGAAAAAATTACAGCGCATAGACTTTATGAAGAATATTTGCAGTGCATTTGAGATGGATATAATTTTTTAAAGATCGCTTTTGCTAATTTTTGAAGCGTTACTTCAAAAATTAGCAAAAGTGATGGAATTGATACTCGTGACTGAAAGAAATGGAAGAAGAATGTTGATGCCATGCGTTTTTTAGTTTTCGAAGCGTTAGCGATCGTAGAAATAGAATGGCTATATCATGTTGCAAGAGTAGCGGAGGGTACCTACCAGCAAATATTTTACCTAGCAGTACCACCTGTATGGCTTAGGAACATGTTTGTTGTCACTTTGTTGTCACTTCTGATACTACGAGTAATTATGGCTTCTCTGATATAAGCGGAGCAGGTTTAAAGTGGAAGGTCTTAGGTTCCATTCCCAGATTCAGTCATTTCGGTTCTATTTGCTAGGGCAAAAGTTTCTTATTGTAACTTGACAAATGAAATTCAACCTGACAAAATTATGAGAACAAAAAGACACATTTACTATGTGTTTAGCATGAAATTATATTTAATTTTAAAGTAGAGAACTTAAACTGAAGTAATTTTTGAAGCTGAATACAAGTTACATAAAGTACTAGCTGGTTGTCTATCCTCGTGAGTAAAAGTTAATTTTTGGAGCGTTTAAGCTTATTAAACTTGAATATTGTTTTAAACAATATTAAACTCGCTATCCAAGCGTCGCCCGGCGGCGGGTTTGGGTTGAAATACTAATAATTATTTGTCGAAATTGCCTCATTATGGCGGCACACGTTTCAATAAAGAGCCGCCGACGAAACAAACTCCGATATCGCCGGCTTTATTGTTATGGAGTATTCCACATTATTATATTTCAGATTTAGAGATTATTATACTTTTTGGTATATCAGTACAATTCCATAATTTTCGGTATTTTTGTTTACTTGTGCTATAAACAAAAATACCGAAAGCAGATTTCTCGCCTAACTTCCAAAAATCTGGAAATTCCATGATTCGGGAATTCAGATCAACGGAATGTACTACTTTACTTTACTTTACTGTATGTACTGTTGTATGTACTATTTTAGCTACATAGTCGTATCAGTAACAACAACTACTGCTCCAATACTCGACTCGCGCTTCTCAGATGATGATGACACGACAGATCATTATTGCACGCTTACGAAGTTTGTAAGCACCATATCTATAAAATATACAACTTCTGATGTAAGAGAAGCTTGGACTACAAGCGGTGTTCAGGCATAACTCCTACTTTTTAGAGTATCGTCTCCTTATGAGGAATTTTACCCATTATCTGGAGCACGGTGATGTCTCGAATGTGGTCTGTCCAAGAAAAGTTCTATACTCTAAACTAAATATAAGTGACATCAAATGAACTCATCGTCAAGCTACATTAGACTACTCGTATTGTTAGTATTTTCTATCACGCCGAAATACGGCACTATCGACGTGAAGATTTTTTTAAGGTGTTTAATTATGATAGGCCAAAGATAATACCTACTTAATTCTGGGTGTTTTCTTCCTGAGCTAATTTGAGGAAAAATAGGAATACCTAATTTATTCATCTTTCTGTTTTTCCCTGAAGGGAACACTGGATACGTTAATATTTCTCGCAATCCTAAGAGGCTTCATTGAACACAAGTCTTTGTAATAATATTACAAAACCTTTTCCCTTATACTATGGGTGTATAATGGGACTTCTCTCTATAGATCACCGCCTTTCAGGTCAGCTTGCCAAATTATTATTTTTGGCAGAACTTCAAAGGTTTATTTAAAAATTATATACTTAGTTTTAAGTTTCCAGTTTAGGAAATTAGTCCTAGTATCAACTAATATGTGAGTCGAATTCGATTTTCGGACTTATTTTTCAAAATTTACACTTTAAAGCAAACGTTATAATGTAAACATTTAATATCTACAGCCATTCTCGCAATTTAAATGCCATTAGTCTTTGCTGTCGTATCACCTCACAAATTGCGAAATTCCGAATAAAATACAAATGGCGGGCAGATGCGTTTAGTTCATTCTTAGAACTTAGTTTAGTTCAACACTAAAAACGAGCAGGTAGCGACGAGTGGTGATGTCAGCAGGGTAGCCACTAACCATGCTACAACGCAACGGCGAGGTAAGTGCGCGACGAGAACACGCCAGGTAATAAATTACTGCTTCTCTACTACCAGATTTTCCGACATTATGTAAGCGTACTCCGAGATCCACTCTAGAGATATGGACAAACAAATTTTTGAAAATCCTTTTCGTTTTCATTTCGTTTGAAAACTGCCCTACCTCGTGGATTTCCCAATTTTATTTTATACAAACCTTGACCAGAAAATTACATTAAGTACCTTTAAAAACAAGAATTTACCACAATTTAGCAATAACTAAATTGTGGTAAACTCCTTTCTTTTTATGAAACAAAATGCTTTACTTTTTGTCTGTGTAAGATAGTAAGGAGATATAAATAAAATAAAATAAAAAAGCCTTTTATTTCTTGCATAAAGTGTTACAAATTGAACTTAATTTAATTTGATGTGTTAGTCGGTTAATTTTGAATTAATTAAAGTTATTGTTAGTAGTTGTTAGTTTTTTTATTATTATTATTATTATTATGCAAGAACCCCTAATGGGTGAAGGCCTCCTCCAAAGACAACCATTTGTCTCTGTCAGCTGCTGTCCTTATCCAGTTTGGGCCGGCTACTTTCTTGATCTCGTCCTCCCAACGACTTGCAGGTCTTCCTCTACCTCTTTTACCCTGTGGGCCTTTCCACAGGGTAACTTTCAGAGTCCACCTGTGGTCTTTAAGTCGAGCTACATGTCCTGCCCACTTCCATTTTAATTTTTGAGCGTGAGTCAGGGCATTAGTTGCTTTTGTTAATGATCTTATTTTTGAGTGGCGTATTTTCTCTATCTTTTTTATGTTGAGCATGCTTCGTTCTAATCCGCGCTGGCATGTAATGATTTTTTGTTTTGCTTTGGCCGTAAATTTCCACGTCTGGCATCCGTATGCCAAGCACGGTAGGAGGCTAGAGTTCATAATTTTTGTTTTTATTTTTATAGGTAAATCGCTTTTGAAAATTTCTTTGAGACTCCAATATTTGTTCCACGTTCGCTGTACTCTTCTTTCTATTTCTTTATCATTATTGTTTCGGTTGAAACTTATAGTTTTTCCCAAGTATATATATTCTTCAGTGTACTTAAGTGGGCTTCCATTAACTAATATGGGTGTTTTGTAACTATTTGACATCGTCATAGTCTTAGAGAGGTTGATTTCCAGACCTACATCTATACTGGCTGTCTGTAACGATTTGATCATATGTTGTAACTGTGAACTAGTCTCGGATATTATCACTATGTCATCTGCGAATCTCAGGTGATTTAGGTAAGAGTCTTTAATGTAGAGTCCCAGTTTTTTCCAGTCTAGCTTACTAGTTACTGTTTCAAGAATGGCTATAAAAATTGTAGATGAGAGCGGATCGCCCTGTCTTAATCCTCTTTCTATAGGGAAGCTTGGGCCCAGGTTTTCTAGCTTTATTCTACCAATATTTCCCTTGTAAATGCTTTTAATAATCTCTATATACTTTGCGCTAACTCCTTGGTCTTCCAAGCTTTCCCATATGCTTGCGCATGTCACCGTGTCAAACGCTTTCTGGTAGTCAATAAATGCGAGATATAGGGGTCTCTGCTGCTCTTGGTATTTCTCTATGATTAGCTCTAGGGTGTGTATGTGGTCAACCGTAGAGAATCCCCTCCTGAATCCTGCCTGCTCTACTGGCTGTCCAGCTTCTATTATAGGACTGATTCTAGAGTTGATAATCGCGGAGAACAGCTTGTATAGAGTCGGTAGCAAGCTGATCGGTCTATAGTTGCCTATATCTTTTGGGTCGCCTTTTTTGTATATTAAAATGATGTTACATTCGGACCATTGTGTTGGAGTTTCCGATTTTTCTAGTATCAGGTTAAATAGCTCAGCTAGGGGCGCAGCCAATATTGTGTATGCTGCCTTTAGTGCCTCATTTGTAATGTTGTCGGAGCCAGGTGACTTTTCTGTTTTTAATCTCTTAATTGCTTCTATAATCTCTATTTCGTCAATTACTTTAATATGTTCATTGGTGCTCTGTTTGGTATTGTATGTTTTTCCAGTCTTGTCGCTATATAATGCTTTATAAAAGTTGGTTGCTGTAGTAATGATATCAGTTCGGTTGTTAGTGTCTCTGCTTAAATTTTTTAAACTCTCTATCCAAGTTTTATTAGTTCTAAGTTCCTTGTAGGCTTTTTTTGTACTTCCGCCGTGATAAAGGTGTTTCTCTATGACATTTAGCCGGTGTTTTGCATAATCTTTTTTTATATTTTTATTGACTAATTTGTAGAGTGCGGAGAGTTCATTTTTCATCGCTCTTGTTTTGTTTTTTGTTTTCTGTAGCTCTCTTCTTCTTTGTAATAAATTTTTTGTTCGAACCGATAGTATTTCATGGTGTTTGTCTCTTTTTCTTCGGGCTAGTTTTAGGCTGTTGATAATGGCGTATGTTATGTTGTCGTAGTATGCCTGTATTGAAGTGTGCTCTTGACAAACAGATGGATAAGAAAGTAATTTTAATAGATTTTCCTTGTAATTTGTTATGTCTTCCTCGCTATTTAGTTTAATTATTTGTTCATTCGTATACTTACTTCTACTTTTTTTTTGTTGTGTTAATCTTATAGTTGCTCTGATTAGTCTATGATCCGACGGGTAATTTAAGTTCATAGTACCTATGTTCTGAAATATTTTTGGTGCGTTGGAGAGTATGTAGTCGATCTCATTTTTGGTTCCTCTGTTGGGAGACCTCCAAGTCCATCTTCGGTTTTTTTTATTTTATTTTATTTTATTTCATTCATATTTCAGTTTTTTTTATTTTATTAGATTTCGGTTTTTTTTATTTTATTTTATTTTATTTTATTTTTATTTTATTTATTACAAAATATTCGCAATACTTAAAAGAAATAAAAGTTCGCAGCGCGGGACGGATGGAAGAAAGTAGCCTTTTTTAATTTTTCACTATCAGATGTTCAGTACATTATAATCATCATCGTGATAAGATGTTTTTGGCTGAGATCAAAGTGTAGTATCTATCTATCTATCTCCTTTCGCCTCACTAGAGTCGGCCTCGGAGACACTTTTTATTTTTAGTTACGCAGGATAGAGTGTGTTGATTTAACCTCAAATATTTTTCACTCTGGGAAAGCCATTGAAAACCTTTTTCCCAATACACTTAGGGAATGTCTGTAAGGAGATCTATTGTTGGTGTGAATCTAATAAAAGAGCCAAAGAGCTTCCTGTAACAATGAGACGACACAAAGCCTCTTACGATACGTGTCAGAGAAGAGCAAAGATGGAAAGTTATATGGTAACTAGTGATATGCAAAGTTAGCAAAAGGTTTCTTAATAATAAGAGTTTAATAATAATAATAATAATAATAATAATAATAATAATCTTTATTAACCCAAATACTTACGTACTAATACAAATCATCTGCTTGTAAGATTTACTCATATATTAATCTTAAAATACTATTAAATACAAATGTGCCAGAAGCAGGTGAGAAACTGCCCCTAAACTAGGTGGACACCTGTGTCTTAGGTGGCAGTGTTTCCTCCAATCTAGAGGGTCAGTTTCTTGGTATTTTATAATCTTAGAAGTGGGAGTATTCAACTACAAACACGGCAATCGACTTACCCCTTCTAATTAAGAATTTTCTTAGTTAGTGAGTGAGTGACTAAATTTACCATAGCAGGTATCAAGTAGCGTTTATGTTTTGAACGAAGAAAATCTTGATCTTACTTAACCTAGTTCGCTTTTATCAAAAGTCAATGAAACGCACAGTCTGAGATGAAACGAGTATACCGCGAGCGAACGACGACGTATTTATAAATCTATGCGAGCATCACTATCACTACAGTATCATTTATATCCCGACTACAGCATAATGTTAGCAAATTTTTCGAAAGCGTATTGAGTGCGTTATAGATGAGAGTAATATTTTACCCTGAGAGCTTCCTCTTCCCGCCAAGCGCAAAGTTATGGGTGAGAGCAGGAAAGACCAGATTTATCAACTCATTCATGAGATCTTTCAGTTGTTTGCGGCGCAAAGCCTTGATAGAGTGACAAAAGTTTTTCCATTTTCACTCTCAAAGAAAGATGAAAAGTTAGATCGTTTGCAAGATCCCACCCAAATCTCGATCCACGAATCGTCAATTTTAAACGATATTATTGTTCTATTGTAAACGATACACTACTTTACGAAGACATTGTCAAGCTTATTTGCCGCTTTTTCGAAGAATAAGAAAGAATTATTAACTGCGAATAAAAGTTATATTAAAAATGTTTCAAACGTTTAATTAAATATTCTCGGAATTTTCCAGCGTGTACCGAATACCGATAAATAATATGAAATAAGTTGCATCCTTGAGATTTCTTCCGAAGTATCCTATTGGATTCAAACTAAAACTTCGTTAGCGAAGCTGCAGCAGGAGTTTTGAGTTTGTTTTCACTATTTGCTATTTGTGCAAAGTCCAAACTGAAAACTTACAAACAAAAGTAAATTCTTAATTAATTAAGCCATTAGTGCAATCATATCTTGAGAAATGAACAAGAGCAAAAACTTGGAAAATGTACTTTAAATGACGTACGTGGTAGTCTGGGTCCAGATATGTGGATTGTTGCAGTAAAAGGCATATTCCCTCGTGTGAAGAAGATCATCATTACTTTATGTGTAAGTATTCTCTTTCATAAATGTATGTATTGTCATAAGAATACAGTACGTATCTTTATGAAATTTGATCTCTCTACTTCAAGAGTCATGAATAGTTCCAAATAATGTTAGAATCTTCTTTAACTTACAAATATATACCAGATACAAAGTGAAGTTAATGTAGAGTGATTAAAAAAAATGCTGTAGTTATTCTGTACCCAAAAATGTATTGCCGACTTGTTTGTGGCATACAAAAATGTTACAGTTTGCAAAAGGAAAATGATTGCGATATAAGGCACTTGTTCCACCGACAACGGCGCTGACGGTTAGCGAGGAACAGTTAGTCTAGAAGTAAAATGAGTTTAACAGGTAATAGATATTTCAATCCACTAAGACGCGATCCACTCTTCAAAATCGCTTAAATGTTTCTTTCGATTCGTATGGTGTCTGACAGAGTAGGGCGTGTCATCGTGGATTGAAATATCTATAAGGGTAAGCAGATTTTTGAGCTATGTAAATGATTACGACTGGCGGATACTCATATGTATGAATGGAGAAAATAGTCGATAGCTATAGTTTCTTTCTCGCCAGCGATGGAACAAACGCCTAAGTTTGCAATGAAAGTATTCATGCTGTATGCTAATGGCATCGATACAGCTTGAAACACCGAAACTCCATTTCCAGGTCGCTTCGTGAGAACCCAATTAACGAGCGAACTTGTGCTAACTACAGAGTGCCTACTATCCACTCGCAGGAAACGATCTCCGATCAAACGGAAAATTCTCAGAACTTCCCTTTTCTTTCTTACCTTTCAACAAATATAACTTGTTCAATTTCGTTTTTGGTTTTGAACGACAAGTGTCAAATATTCTGTTGAAATTACTGAACGAAACAACAAAATTAAAGAACGAATGTGTCTGGGACGAATGTGTCGAACGAATGTGTGTGTGTGAAACGAATGTGTCGCATTGCAATGTATTAAGTATGACATTAAAATGCATTTTTGCGCATAGCAAACCCACTGTATTTTACACAGTACAAGCGTTTCACTTAAATTTTCACTTAAATTCACTTAGTTTCACTTAAATTCACGTTACTTTACTGGTGATAGGATCGCAGTGTCAGTTAGTTTTGGTTTGTAGGGGATGTGGGCTAAATAAGACATCAATAACTGATGCCTCAGGATGATAAGTGCAGTACAGTGTATCGTGACGTTGCAATGCACATTTGACATGGGCATGATTATAACCTTACATCAAGTAAACTTCTTGCTCGTCCCATAATTCTTTAAAAAAAACTTAAACATACGTTATAAAAAAGTCATCGTATTAAAATCACCGACGTATATTGTGCCTACGTCGGTGATTAAAATACATTCTTAAATTTTTTCGCCTTTTCATCTGTTATAGGGATCTTATTCAATTTGACGCACAAAGGGACCTCTACATTTTCAGTTACATGGTTGATGTCGGTCAGCGAGGAAGAAAATTGTTCTCCTTGTATTTATTAAGGATTTGTGCGCGGGTCGCCTTGATTTACTTTTGAGGATATTACAGGTATGTTACAGAAACCTCGGGTTCGTTCCGCTGGTCACATATTTGGGTTAGATGAAGCGGAAAATTAAACGCAACCGTTCAAATTCAAATTCTCAATACTTTGTCAGATAAAGCTTTTTCCCCTCAATTTTCGCAAGATGAATACCCTGGTTTGAAAGAATAAATATAAATAATTTTGAACCGAGTGTAGGTATTTTTATGAACCAACTCACAAAAAGAGAGTATTTTATTATTTTATGATTGTTGAAAAGTATTTCTGACTACTAACTAATCTATACATTGACTCACCTAACCGCTTTTCCAGCTCAAGCTTGCTTTGGTGCAAACGAAAAATTATACCGATCTGGGGCCCCAGCACCGTGTCTTATAGCAGTAATGCTGCAGTCAAAGACACCTATACTATAGACCTGGCGGACCGCGCGAAAAAATGTCGCCAGTTTATGGGAGCAAAACCCCTGTAAGCCGACGCACTGCAGTATTTCGCAGGAGTTTCGACACATGGCTCTACATTTTCTTGTATGAAGAAGGTTTACGTAAAATGTTCGGATGGGCTCATCTTGATGTTATTATCATAGGCTGCAGTATTGATTTGACATTTTCATACTATGTTTGTATGGAATTCATAAAATCATTCAGTGGGTAAAGGTTGATGTACTTGTACAGTGCCTTGAGAGTTTGCACTTAACCAAGAAAACCTATACCTATATAAAAGGTTTCCAAAGATGAAGATTTATACGTCTTCATATCCCAGCGCTACGAGATACCTAACTCTAAACGGATTCAAACGCAAGGATTTATGGCCAGGCGTGGTCTGCTGCTCCACCGGTGCTATATTACAATGAATAATACAGCTCGTGGAATTTTCGGCTAGTTTCCACGCTAATTGTTTTAATAGAATTTGCGCAAAGCAGAGAATATGTCTCATAAATTATTTTTTCGTTAGCTTTGTGTTTCTGCAAAAGTATGCAATTTACTTTTTAGGGTTTCGTAGCCAAAGGGTAAAAACGGGACCTTATTACTCAGACATCGCTGTCCGTCCGTCCATCTGTCTGGTGACATTTTAAGCGTCTACCGTTATAAATATCGTGCAAAAACTAGCATTAAACCACGTTTGTTGTATGGGATATATCTTTTCCAATCTTTATTTTATTCCAATTTTTAGTACCTATTTGTTGTTATAGCGGCAACAAAAATACGTCACTTGTGAAAATTTTAAATGCGTTACCATCACGGTTCAAGAGATATAGCCTGGTGACAGACGGACGGACGAACGGTAACGAATTCTCAGTAATAAGGTACAATCATATTACGCTTTGCGTATCCCAAAAAGTTGCCTCGTTAATGTTTAAGAAAATATCTCATTAATTTTATTTGTAAGAATAATTGCATGTAGATTGTAGATTGTAGAGTAGTTAAGTAAGTTTCCGCAAACAGCGGGTAAGTTAGCGTTCCTCGAGTTAACTACAGTTTTTCTCGCTCGCCGTGTAACTCGCTACAAAATGTGTTCCACTGGTTCAAGATAACGGCTAAGTTAGTAGCGCGCCGCACACAACCAGGGGCCCGATTCTCGTGCAGTAGAAAAATAATTCACATTCGTAAAAAAACCGAAACTCGAATTTTTTTCGAAGGGGTGCATTCTCAGAACTTCACAATCGAAATAGTTCGATCGAACGTCACTCGAACGCATCGAGCGATACCGACCAGTAGAACTCTCAGTTCGTATCGTCATAGTCGTAGAATAGTGACGGATGTGACATTTATCAAACTTTACAGGACAGCCATTTGAAAGTTTTACTTTCGTTTTTTTGACATAACTTTTTTATTTCTTAATCTTTAATTATGAAATTTAGAATACCAATAAATGATAGGGTTTGTTTTAAAATGGAACAGAAATAATAACTCAAATTTATATAGTTTTCCAGAAAAATCACATCCTTCATTTTACTTCGGAGGCAACATGGTCGCAAGGTATTATCCGACATCGTTCTTCGGAAACTTGGTTTTCACAGTATGACGGATGTTACTTTCCGATAATATTCTATCGACTTTACTGAGAAATATTTTGTCGGATGTGAAGTCTGTCATTTTTTTTACTCATTACAAGTTAGTACTTGACTGCAATTTTACCTGAGTTAAGGTTGATGCGTACATCCGGTCGCGAAAATTTACATTTTATTTAGTTTTCGTAAACAGTAGGCTATTTATGCATCATAGACTTATGGCAATGAGTATTTTGATTATGCTCCCATTGGTTCCTAATAGCTCCAATTCTGGGACACTGTAGAAAATAATCTTTTGGGAGAACCTCTATGAGACGATTGGGAATTTTTGCGCAATTTTTTATTAAAAATATGTAAATTCATCAGTGTTATGATCGCAAATCTTAGTACCATAATTGGCCTACCTACTATTCACGAAAAATTTAATTAAATTTGTATTTCCTGGGCTAATTTGGCCGAATCACCTTAAGTGATGATGCAGCCAAATATTTATTTTATTTGTTTATTTATTTAGTATAGAAAGAACATGTACAAGGAAACAAACAGAAAGGACTTATACAAGGACATCTTATCACCACATAAGAGGATCTCTTCCAGATGCCCTAGATATGTTATAGTTATAAATTGGCAGGGGTAAGTTACTCCTAATGGATCGAACCGTATATTGGGATAGGTAGGATATGATAGAGATTGAACACACAATTTTGGTCGTATCCATTATAAATAAATAAAATTAAAAAACTTAAGCTTAAGTTAAGTAATTAGCAAAAAACAGCATTATTTTTGTACTGCAAAGATTTAGAAGATGTTGCAGCAATTTGGACCGGATTACTTCTTTGTCGTGGTAAATTACTCTCTAAAACTGAGGGTGAATGGGTAAAATTTTCCTGCCACAATCAGATTTTATTTAGTTTTTTGCAAGTAGTATTCTAATTTCATTATACATCGTGCTTGGCTTGTGGCAAATTTTTTGCGCATATATATTTACACATGTACATGTTTTTTAATAAAACTTTGCTCAAATATTCCCATTCACATCAAATTGGTTTCCAAAAGATCATTTTCTGCAGTTTCCTAGATTTGGAGTCGTTGAGAACCAATACGAAGCTAGTTAGTATTAGTATTTTTGAACTGAGTTTTTATTAACTTTGTTGTTAGGATTTTATTCTCAACTGTGGACAGGATCTCCCAAATTTTGAGGGATATTTAGCGATGCAACCTTACTATCTCACTATCACCTAAATTCAAAGGTTTTCAAATGCATCGTGTTTATTTGTCGAGAGTCAACATAGAGTAATATTTAAATTTACACGTGGAAAGCCTGCCTATAGTTTTTCATGGAACAATTACGCAATTTTGGGAGAAGTATTCTTTTCTTTATTAATATTTTGCAATCATCAAATTTTTGAACATTTTTTTTACCCCTACATCAAAAGAGAGTTGCTAGAGACAACTAGCATGAAGACCAAGCAATATTGTTTGGTAGACAGTTGCTAAGGTCTTAAGACAGCTGTTGCACTATCGTGAGTGGGACAAAAGAAACGTTACATACATGGGCTTTTGCTGATAAGGGCATAGGTATTTAGGTAAGGGTAAAATGACAGATCTGTTATCTAGGTTGAGGTATCTAAAGGGGTTTCAAAATTGAGCTGATATTTGAAAAGGGTGCCATACTGATTTTTTGACTGGAGTAAATATGTATTGATCTGAATCATAAAGATGAATTTTGATAAACGGCCCAAAAATAATATCAACACCAACAACACAATGTTATTTCTAATGACGGCCAGTGTGAGCACGGTGAATAATCAAGTGAATTCCGCACTCCCGCCAAAACGGACCGTTGCATCGTGGCAAAAATCAGATTATAGTGGTCGCAAGCCCCACTTTCTAACTTAAAGACCATTCACGATAAATGGTTTCGAAAGGACGAAAATAATAAAGTTAACGTCTTTTTATTAATACAGAAGAATTATTACTTAGATTGGATCATTCTGGTATAGAAAAATATATTAAATTTATACAAATAAGCAGTTTTTTTCAATAGAAAAAAGGCGGAAGTGAATTTAGCGCGAAGAATAAAGTGGGATGTTCAGATACGACCGTTAGATAAAAAATTATGTCCGCAGAATATCGTCGGTTGTACCATGCGTCACTATCACGTCCATAGAAAAATGAAGTATGTCTACATGTGACTTAAAATTTGCAATATTTAATTATGATATAATCTCAACAGAATAATATTTAGTATAAGCAGAGATTAATATTATCTTAATTAAATTTAAATTTAAATTGATTTTGATTTTCCGTATAAAACTGACGGATAGTCAAATGCGACGTTATGTGCAATCCTACTCGTCCGATAAACAGTGGCGGATGCGCAGATTCGTCAGGTGCGGGAGGGGGTGAGGGGGGATTCCCGCGCGTCGTAAAAAGACGAGTGTTCACAACCGCCATTTTACTATGAGCTTCGCGTCACATCCGTCAGTTTACCGACTGGTTATCTTGAAATCTAAAAGATTTTTTAATTTTCCTTTAATGCAGTAATAAAATATAGACATAGTAGTGTCCAAAAATGGTAAAAAGTGAATTTCGTAATTTTTGCAGATCCGTCACTATTCTACGACTATGACGGTATAAGATCTATGCGATTTTTACAAATGAATTTGTCAAACAGAAGTTAGGTTAGCCTCACATTTTTGGTTAGTTACTACCCAAAGAGTATTAAATCACTACGTTTCCTGTTTAAAAATCTAAGATTTAGTATTTGAATTGAAAATTGACGAGGAAGAGTTCATTGTAAACTTTTTCGGTAATTTCCCACTTTTAAGCTGTGGGTCAGCCTCAACTAATTGCACTAGGCGGCACTTTTGCTCCGCACAAGCAAATCTTTTACGTGTTTTTTCTTCCATCGTGAGTTATTTAAAGTTTTATTGAAGTTATCATCGAAAGTTTTATTTATCAACACTAGAAACAACACAAACATGTATGACAATGACACTTGACACGGCGGCCTTGGTACGTTCCGTTTCATAGAACGCGCGTTACGTAATATTTAAAATTGACTCATAGAACACATTCTACTTACTACTATACTAACGCGTATTAGTTTTAGTTTAATTATTAATGTATCTCATATTAAGAATGAGCCTTATAATCTAAATTTAGAAAAATAAACAAGAACTAGGAGGGTCCACAAAGGTTGCAACAGCGTTTTAAAAACTCCTAAATGGAACGTAAGATCCGTATCTATAGTCATGATCACGTTATGATCGAATTTATAGTACGAATGGTAAATTGTTCTATGAGTGCTCCAGAATACGAGTCATACGAAACATTCGAACTTTTCATTCGAACGAACAATCCGCATACGAATTTACCACACGAAAAAAATTCTACTGCACGAGAATCGGCCCCCAGGTCAAACGGAATTTCGGTAAATTCACAGCAAAACATTTCCTCAGTTACACTTTTGTGCCCCATTTACCTACGCCGAGTAGACTGTTAAAGGCCTCCATTGTCTATGACAAACGATCCTGAACGGTGTTCAAGTCGTAGTCGAGTGTACTCCAAAAAAAATTAAAAATCGATTTATGGGGAAGAGCACTGTGTAGATAGAACTTAGTACTTTCATAGTTGCGCTTACAGTTGTTAACTTTTATTGCCTCCTATTTGTTTAACCACTTAAAGTAACTTGACTGCGATCTGACCTGATTGAGGAGATAATGCAGTGAAAGATGTTGTCGTCCTAAGTTAACTGTAACCTACCCTTTGTCTGCAAGACCCTGTCGTCCTAACTTGGGTGAGCAGTACACCCCTGTGTCTACACAGAATCGCTACGGAATGATAAATTGCTTGGTAGAGCATCAGTGCCTAGGGTGGTAACTAGCTGCGGCCAAAGCCTCCTACCAGAAATCATTTATGTAAAAAGTTAAAAGTATTTGAATTATGTATAAAGTAATAAAATTTATTATTTATCCCTCGTTGATTTCAATTTAACTTTATCATTAAAAGTAATTAGCCGATGCCTACGGCACATGCCCTCATGAATTTTGTTTTTTTTTTTTTAATATAATGTAGCATTTGCGTTAATGCTGTGTATAATAAATCTCCATTCTGAATTTCAGCCAAATCAGTTCAGCAGTTGCGACTTGCCGGTGTTACAAACATACACAAATTCATACTCGCCTTTCATACTGAGCAACGATACATCTTGATTCTGTTGACTGTAAAGTGTTTGTACAGGTAAGAAAAATGGAAGTATTATGAACTGCAACACAATACGGCGGTTCATAAAGATGCGAAGCCGACAACTGCAGCACATTACATTGCGGCGTTATTACCGGCGAAACTGTTTTCAAACGTAAAACGACACTATTACCAACTATTACGAAGGTTTTTACATTTCCCACTAACGAACGCCCGTGGTCTCGCACGCAGGCATTTTGGTTTTTTGTATATCTCGCTATATCATTTTGCTGGACAAAAACTGTGTTAATTTATATTAAATATATAAGTTTTAAAGGATTTGAAACTAACTATGAATTGTAACGTTCCATTCCCTACTGTACTTGAGTAACAATCTTATACACTCGCTCTTTGAACTATAGGGTGATTAAAAAGGACGTGAAAAATATATTTTTTTTTGACTTACGAATTATCTCCTCACAGAAACTTTTTTGCTCGTTATTATTTTGTTCGCAGATATTTCGCTTTGGACAAAGAAGAAAATAGAAACGGATTTATATTTTATACAAAATATATTAACTGCACAAAAAAACTTGAATGTTCGTAGCGCTTTTGACGCGAGCTGTCAGAGCAGCGTGTGTAGCCCAGCCCTTTGAGTCGACTCATCGCGTCCTTTGATCACTGTGCTAGAACGAGTTCAGCCAACAATGGCGTAAATATGAGTATGTTACAGACATACAAATCGCCTCTTTACAAGAGCAACGTGACATCTCATAAAAACGTATTTTTTTATTATTTGATATTCAAAACCGCGATGTCGAATTTTATTTTCTACAAAAACGCGGCATTTTAAAAGTGAATGTTCGAGGAGCTATGAGTGAAAGAGACAACGCCACCGTGGCAAATGGCGTTATCACGTTGTCTCTTTCGGTGTGGCGCAAGACTTCGACAACGCGACGCGTTAGTTTGTCCCGCATGCGCAACGAGTGAAGTGCTCCTGCTTTTCTCAAAAAACGTGGCATTTAGAGTATACCACGTTTTTGTGCAAAGGTATGTTTCTTGTTGTTATTTACTTTAACTTGAATATTGTGATATTAGTTACTAAAATCGTTTTTGTTGTAAAACTCGTGAGTATTGAGAATGAGATAATGCATATTGTCACATTATTGATGAAAAAGTTATGAGTTTTCGTTGTGTTATTTTTGAATGTAACGATTTTGTTGATGAATCGTTTACAAATACTATGGGTTATTTTACTTTACATCATTACTTTTGAAAACCCTTAAGTTTGCGTTTACAATTATGCTAAAATGATACATTATACATGATAAAATAAAGTAACTTTTACGAAATTGTTTTTCAGATGGCATCGCGATCTAGGATGTTAGTTCAATAAGCTACAGGTGTTAAAAATATTTCAAGTGTACAAGCAGCACAACTAAGTGATTCAAACTCTCAGATAGATATTTTAACAAAGGACGAGAATGAAAATGCCAAAAGCTCGTCATTGCAGACATCAACGGAAGGTATTTTTTAGCCTGTACTGATTTTTTTCCAGTTGTGTTCCTATAATTTCATTTTTTCAATCCTTTTTGTAGACAAAGACATCGCAGTAGAGTCCATCCGACCTCGTCGTAAATTGACTAGTAGCAGCGGTTCCTCTAGTTCTAGCAGTTCTTCAAGCAGTGGCCCATCTAAGTATCAAGGTATATCAAATTTAAATGCAGAGGCATATATAGGTATTTGTTATTCAAGGGCGCAAAGTGGATTTTTGGGCCGAGTGTCAAAGACACGAGACCCAAAAAAATTTGCGCCCGTACGTAACACAAAATTTTTCATTTCAACACATCGACGAAAATCACCAGAAGAACACTTTAGATCGGCATTGCGAGTTATATTAAATTTTGTTTTTAGTAACTCTGAAATCTGAATAATTTCACTTACTGAAACCACCTTCAATCATCACTCACCTTATTTTAAAGTTGAAACAAAAAAAATATGAATAAAGCAAAAAAAAGTATTAGGTATTATCATTTAATCACGGTTGGAAACATAGACAACTAACACTAGATCAGAAAAAAAGAGAAACTTTCTTTCTACTTGCTTTCCGGCCCTAGGGCCGTAAAGGATTTTCATACTACTTTGTCTCCCTTGGGAAAAATGAAAATGCGTTGACGGCCTAGGGAATATAACAGCATTTCCCGCCCGCGTTTCGGGAATTAAAGATCGCTTTTCCGAGAGGGTGAGATGAAAAATTATTTACTGCTAACATCAAAACTTCTGTTCACATGTTACTTTTTAACTGACTTCAAAAAAAGAGGAGGTACTCAATTCGTCGGAATCTTTTTTTTATCTATTACTCGAAGACGCGTGGACCGATTTGAAAAATTCTTTTTTTGTTTTCAGATGGTCCCATTTTAATCAGGTCAGGATCTGATGATGGGATCCTGGAGAAATCGAGGGAACTCTTCAAATTTTATATGGACACTTGAAACAATTTGATTATTATTTGAAAGAGTAATATTTTCCAAGTTGTCCTATGGTCATCAGGTCAGGATCTGATCATGGGATCTTGGTGAAATCGAGAGAACTCTTCAAATTTTGCTAGTATACTTGAAGTGAGTTGGGTATTTTTTATAGTTACTGGTGCATTTGCTAGCAGATACTGATTTGATGACTAAAGTCATCAAGTCAGGGTCTGATGATGGGATCTTGGTGAAATTGAGGGATCTCTTCAGATTTTATAAACACACCTCAAGCGATTTGGGTATTTTTACAACGCCTTGTGCATTTTATTGTTTTCCACTAAAAAGTAAAAAATAAAAATGGGAAATGCTTTCCAAAAAACCAACTTCAAATGCCACTACAAAGAGTGAAATAATTTTTAATGTAGGTACACCAATTCGAAGTCGGGCGATTGTCTATAACTTCGCAATTTCAATTTCTTTGCACATCAAGTAAGTAAGAAGGACTATTAGGGATTGTATGAAACATTGTCCGACTTCGAATTGGTGTACCTACAATAAAAATTATTTCACTCTTTCTAGTGGCATTTGAAGTTGGTTTTTTGGAAAGCATTTCCCATTTTTATTATTTTATTATTTGCATGAAAGTATTTATTTTTTAGTTACCTTATAATTTTAATTACAGCGAGTACCAAGTACTATGTGATAGATAGATCTCTGGTTGAATATTGTGCCTTAAACTAATTTAATGGTGTAAGTAAGACAATCTTTTTGTAAATTTGGTATTTTTAAATACAAGACCTTTATTTTAATAGTGGGTTTTATTTAACTTATCACACCACATAACACCTAAATTTAACAGCTTCAATGTGATATATCAATATGTTATAAGCATTTTGTGACATATTTTCATTAAAAACGTGACATGTGTGTCTGTGTTTTTTTTAATCACCTTTTTTCACATATTTCATATTGAAGTGAGTTTTTTTTGGTTATTTTCAGAAATCACATTAATTACCGCAACAATTTAATTGTTTTCCGACAGTAAAATTACCAATATTTTACCATTTATCAACGCATAAATGTTTAAAATTGCTCTCCTGTAAAACTGTGGTTTAAAAAATATCACGTTGTTCTTGTAAAGAGGCGAAATGTTGAGCCTATTTCGTACATTTTCTATTGTATTATTTACTATGCTTTACCCGCGGATTCGTCCGCGTGGATAGCTGTTTTTAACAATATATTTTTAATAATTTCCGGGATAAAAAGAGACAAACAAATTGCATATTTATCGCCTAGCCATTTGTCCTTCCAATGCATCAAACTAATTTAGAATAATCATTCTTGTTTTATTTAAATTTTACTCATAATTTTGGTCAAATTGTCCTAATCACTTGAATTTACTCGTGGTACGACTCTACTCATGAAGTTCGAAATGTAATAATAATTAATTTACCTATGTATTTATGAGCTTACTGTGTCTCAGTGTGAGGAGCACAGTGCTCCTGCAGAAACACAGTGAGTGAGCGCAGTGCAGTCGTAGGCAAAGTTATGATCCACTGCATCTGAAAAGGGTAGGCATATCACTTAACAGCAGGTGAACGTAGTGTTTTCTCATCATTCTTTGTCATAAAAAGAGTAAAAATTATATTATCGACCACAAATAAATAAAGGCGCAGTCAGTAGAGCAATTTGCAAAAACTCGTTGAGACAAGGCTACTGAAGGAGTTTGCGATGGAAATTAATTGAGATTTCATTGTGTTTAAGCTGTTTAGCTGAAACGAGGATTATACTTTCAATAACAAAACCGTTATAAGTACTGTTGTTACATTTAAAATACAAAATCTTAAGTAATTTGTTCCATTAAGCCCGGTTTGAGCCCAAACTGAGCTACGAGCCACCGAGGCTTAATTTAAGGAATGACATCGAAAATTCTTTTAAAAAAGGGAGGAATAAATTTTACTCATCTTTCAACCTTCCCTGATTTATTTAGGCTTTATTGCGGTGACTTTTCAACTATTAAGACCCATCATTACTGGCTGCTCTTCATATTATACCTATATATCCAAAAGAGGAATAAGATGGTTTTGTAAACCATTTAAGGAAGGTGCTAATAAGCCCTTAAACCCTCCTCTATTGGACGTAGATCTTTTAAGTAACTCACCAAGAATCCGAAGCCATCGTCTTTCCGTAACTTTTTTATGTCGTCCACTGTGGTTGGTCAGTCAACACTGAGTTTCCCAGTACATGATCGCTTTTCCAAAACTTTGGAACATTTCCTTGTCTATTAGTCTTACAAAATGTTCGTTAAGGTATTTAAGGTCCGACAGCACCTTTCAATATCTGGAAAGAGGTTAAGACAGTTAAGGTAACAATTATTTTTCGAAGTAATTAAGCAAAAGCAATTAATTTGAATGAAACTTTAACCGTGAACCCGTTGCCAGTAATCGCCGCTTGTTCGAGGCGTGTACTTTTTGCGCATAATTCCTTGTATATAAATAGATTCCGAAGTTGCGCGGACAACTTTGCTGATTAAATTCCCGGAGTCTGACACAGATGCCGCTCCCGTGCCGCCCCGCGCCGCCCCGGGTTCGCAGTAATATCATTGTAGCAACACAATTGTTAGACTTAAACAAGTTATGATGTAATCTTTACACTATTTGACAAGTTAGGTATCCATTTAAGATGTCTCAATTGGCTTGATTGGCTATGAACGGGCGCACAGCGCAGGGCCGATGGAACGGACATTGAGGCCCCAAGGAACAACAATGATGACAGTACATCAGGAAACGCAGACCGCCAATTAGATGGACGACTTATTAAAGAGATATCTAGAGGACCATATAGGTACAAGAGGTGCAAAATGTAATTTGCAAATACCTTCAAAATACTTGTGTGTTTTAACAGGTGGTAGGATTTTTTTAAAGTAAGTAGTGTAAAAGTATAGTTTTGGATCCCACATTAAATCAGCTGGTCCCTCTGTTTACCCTGACGAAGGGGTATTTATTTGTATTTGAGCAAATGATTTTTATACCTAAAACTTAAACTAAGTAAATCTTCAACGATTTGAGCGTTTGTTATGTGTTTCAGCAGTGATGTTCCCATGTTTGTGTGTTCAAGCTGGAGTGTCTGGCAATGCAAACCCCTTTACTGGATTAGCTGTAGGCGCGGGGAGTGTTGGTAAAGTTCTGTGGCTTGGGGAAATTAGAGCTTGCAGCCGTTCACCCGTCGCTGAACAAGCTTTTGCAGCTAATTTTGTAAGCATTTCCATGCCTATAATTTTACTATGTTGCATCTCGCTAAATAAAAGGTGACAAACAAAGTAACTCTTTCTTCTTCTTCAGCCTTTTTGTTGCTTATATGTGAAGTCGGCATGAAGCATGTCTTCTTTTTACACCCACTCTTCGGTTTTCATCTCCTTCGTCATTCTACATGCATGGTCAACATACTGCTAAATGGTCAAACTTTTATTATTATCTACCAAATGCATTTCATCCCTCCACATTGCATGCTCCTAATATTATCTAGCCTTGTACTCCTATATTTTCAGTAATTGACGCAACTGTCAAACTCCCCTTTAAACACTCATTTTTTCCTCACATAATCGAAACAAAGAAACTCCTCCACGTTTATAATATTAGTGTGATACTGGTAACATAAGCCACACGTCACTTAGGCGGCATTAGTCTTCGTCTATCGGCGGCTAATACTCCCCTCATACTTCCTCAGCGAGTCACGCCATATTGCGTCACTGTTTGCATTTGCCGGGTGATGGATGGAGCGCCTGTATCACTCTATCGCTCGCTTCAACACTAAATTGCCCTTTTTCCGAACACTCCGAGTCGAAGTGGTATTGGAGTAGGTATGAAGAACTACTTAGTCATATGTACGCGAGCCAAAAGAATACGCTTCTTTATTTTTTCGACGCATCTCTACGTAACGGTAAAATACATTACATTACATAGGGCTTGGAAAATAGACAATGACGCAATAGTTCTCAAGTGATAAGGGGTAGGTACTTGATAAGAGAGGAGGGCGTATGTCATCTCACATGGATTGTTCAACTACAACTTGTTTTGCGAAGTTAGATCCATCGTAAATTCGTTCGAAGTTAAAATGGCAATCGTTAAGTTTAAATCTTGTAACAAAACTAGCATTTGTCGTCATACAAACTTTTACTTCGTTCATTCAAACTTTATTCTTAGTTTCAATTATCAAGAGACGAATGCTTATAACCATTGGAGATCCAAGCTAAGAGAGCAAATGCGTTATTGTTTTGGGTAACGTCGCCTCCCCTCACATGCTGTTAGGAATATATAAAAATCATGTATATTTCGTATTCGTATGTACTTAGAGCTCCCTTAAAATTTACTTAAGGAGTTACTGCCAGCTCCGGACTAAGGAGGGGGGTAAACCGCGTTATCTACCCAGAAAAGCAGTTTCCGGGTGGCGCCAAAATAAAATATAATTAAATAAAAAGCTTGCTCTACTACTAAAAAACTTGTAAGAAAAAGGTGCCAGCTGCGACACAGAATAGAAGATATAGATTGTTCTGATCCTGTATGTGAGGCTGGTTGCTTCTATAATATTATGCTTGGTATTTGGCGCTATTATTCAGTTAACTTGCCGGTTCATTTTCCCGCAGTTAATATTAAAAAATACGTAAAATACGTATAGTTGACTCCATATATTTAGTACGTCGAGTTCCTCAGCTCATAAATCACTGTCTGCCATGAAAGTCGCGATAAATACACATTTGTCGCGGCTCAAAGGGAATCGAATGAAAAAATATACGCCGCGGAGCACGCTCCCATTGGGGGCGGAAGGAGTCGGTAACTCACTTTATGTTAATGTAAGATGTCGCTTTATAAGTTTATAGTAACGCAATGAGAAAATTGTTTATTATTTAAATTGAATCTACTAGGTACAATGTGTTTAAAAATACAATAGGGATGTTATTATATTTGCACACTGTATACACAAATGTTAATATGTGACTGAGCGAAATTTTTGTTAGTTCACTAGATAAAATATTCAGTGATGTTTCTGTGATCAATGGAGTCAAAACCTGAGAGATAATCGGAGGGTAAGTGATACATTGAATATTTATATTAGCGTAAAGGGTTCGATTGTTGAAGTCAACGTCTCCGCCCCACTCTGATACCTTGAGTTTTAGTTCGAGTCGATGGCCTAGAGGACTGAGTATCAGTGGACGAAAAAATATGAAACCAGACAAATTATAAATAAAAAAGTAATATGACTGCAGTCTTTTTTCAGTCTTTGGTTATTAGCAGATCTTGTATAAAATTGTAAACTTCGAGTAGTATAAGAGAGTTAGGAATCTACTGTGAAGTATGTGTGATCAATGATGCGTACAGATTCGGTTAATATTGCGTAATATATCAAAGTAATGTTATAGACAATTACATACAACAAAAAGCAAAAAGTAGTGAGTGTAAGTAAGCCTCGCTTCAAGCCGTATTCAGGGCAGCTCGCGAGGCGAGTTCGCAATCCAATTTGCGGTGATCCCCGCCGCCTCTACTGTAACCGCATGGCTACAAACTTTGTACGCGATTACTTTCCTCTGAGCACGAGCAGCCGAGCTTCCTGCCTGCTACTTCCTGCCTCCTGCTGCTACTATAACAACTTTAGATAACTCTCGTGCCCAATGGTGAAGTTAGCACACTGTGGTATTTAAGACGTAACTACCCACCCATCACGGGTTCTATCCACAGCGCAGACAATAATCATTACTGTACCGCGTTAGAAAAACTTTCACTGCGAAGATTCCTGCTACCAGCTGTACCGATATCTGGCATAAATCTGACAAAACTACTTGTAACAAAATCATTATCTCCTTTCCGACCGTACTGACCGCCGTTGATAGAATACGAACGTACTATGACTACAGTCTACAGGGCGGCGCCCGGGACGCGTCAAGTTTGGGGGCGGTGAGATAGATGGTTATTTAATACCGGACCTACATAAAAACACAAAACTGCACATTATAAGCTAAAGCTAATTATCAATCGATTTTTTTCAGGTTATGAGTTTTTTAGAGCTTCCTGATATTAACCCAATCGCCCGTCACACAATTGAATCGTTTATCCAACTTGCGCGATCGAAAATTTTCATCACTCGTACCACTTAAACATCTATTCAGCGTCCCATAGCTTTATTTTGCCAAAACTTTGATCTCTTATTTCTGCGAGTTATGTCACTCAGAGCGTTTAATCTAACTGTTCGTGTTTTTTTAGGGTTCCATACCAAAATGGTAAAAATGGAACCCTTATGGTGAGAATTTCTCCGTCCGTCCGTCCGTCTGTCACACTCGATTATTTCAGTAACTATAAAAGCTATCGACCTGAAATTTGGAATAGTTGTAGGTAATTGCGGCGCGACGTCGTTGCAATCATAAAAAATTGAAATCTTTTTTATTTTTATGTAAAAAGGGGGAAAACCGGGTCGTCAAAATTTCAAAATGA